>OW240913.1:140556905-140575205 GCA_933207985.1 Pelobates cultripes
AGGTTCTGGATCCGCCTCTTTTCTGTATGCCTGTATCTGTATGACTATATGACTAGATATGTATGTCTTTGTATGTCTGTGCCTGTATGTGTACATGACAGTGTATAGTGTGTGAATGTCTCAGTATGACAGTGTCTGAATGTCTATGTGGCATGGGAGGAAAAAGGCACTGGCTGAGGGGAGAGAGCCACAGAATGGGGCTGGAGGGAAAGACAGAGACACATAAAGGGGCTGGGGGAAAGAAAGAGACACACATAGGGGCTCAGGAAAGTAAGAGATACACAAGTGGGTGTTGCAAGAGACACACAGGTGAAGACACATAGTAAAGGGAGGATAAAATACGTTAAAGATGGTAAGAAATTCAAAAGGGGGGCTACGAGACACACAGGTGAAGACGCTTTTTTTTAAAGGGGGGGTGATAAAATGCATCTTCGCCTGTGCAGCCAAACATCCTTGCACTGGCCCTGCATATGACTAACATATTGTCCTTGTTTTTTTCAGTATTGACATGTATGTAGAAGGGACCACTGACCTCATGCTTGCAGTAATTCCTCTGCCATTTCAGCAGGGAGATGCTAAAGCAAAGCAAATAGACCTGATTAAAAATAGAGCAGTAAATCGATATTTTCCTGTTTATGAAAAGGTATGTAAAATATTTGTATTGTTCATGTTGTATAGATGTAATCTTAAACTGTGATTGGCCAGATATTTTATTCCAATATGGGCTATAGATCCAGTTCATTGGGAGAAAGAACGAGCAGACTGTTTCCAAATATCGGTGGGTCCTAAACTAATTTTAACATGGGAGATTAACTGTTTTTAACATGATCCAGTTCAGTGGCGTACACACAACCCATTGGGCCCCGGTGCTTACTCTGCGTGGGCTGGGGCCGCAACACATGGCAGCGGGCACCTGGTCGCAGGGCTGCGACCGCGGTATGTACGCCAGTGCATGCACATAACATACACTTAAAGGACTACTACAGACACCCAGATCACATCAGCTCAATGAAGTGGTCTGGGTGCCAGGTCCCTCTAGTTTTAACCCTGCAGCTGAAAACATAGCAGTTTCAAAGAAACTGCTATGTTTCACCGAGGGTTAATCCAGCCTCTAGTGCAGTGATGGATGAACCTTTTTGAGCCCGAGTGCCCAAACCGCAATACATGTCAACTTTTTTTCCCTCAAAGTGCCAACACGGCAGTTAAACCTGAATACTGAGATTTAAGTTCAGAAAAAACAACTCGTACAGTTGTCCGAACTAGTTAACATCTTTTGTTTTAAAAGACACAAGAGTTCAATTATACAAATTTTAATTAATGATATTAATAGATAAAATTAAGCATATATGGGGGCGGAGCCTGACTAGCAAACAGAGCAGACGTGTTCTGCATCAGCTCCTGTGCACCGAGCATAAAAACGTCGAATAACTCAAGCCGCACTGCGCTCACCCTTCTACAAGTGGACCTACTGGACTTGGGAAACCGACCCGAACCCAAGGACACCACACTCGATGTCCGGTGTAAACGGGCACCGCATCGGCAGACTGGGGCCTACAGAGGGAGATGGCGGAGAAAGGCAGCCGCTTTCCCGCCAGACGCACACGGCTAACAGTAAGCTTGTAGCACAACCTCCCCCCCCCCCTATGGACCGGTGGGGGTCATCCCGGTCCCCCCTGGATAATGGGGGCAACTCGACACAGACTCACAGGAATAAGATTGTAAAGCAAGGGAGAAACTTGGGGGAAGAAGCTCCTAAAATGGCGGAGGCAGCGTGCACCTTCAGCTTCCTAAGCGAAAAGCCAGAGGGGGAGAGCCGAATAGACAGGGCCTTCCAAATATTCTGGGAGCAACTGGAAGCTCTACTGTCCCCAGTGATGGGGCCCAACGCCCGAAAGCACACTCAATTAAGCAAAACCACACGGAGGAAGGCACAGTCACCCCAGACACCGAATCACCCAGCGGGACAGAGGCTGCGAGAAACTAACAGACAAAAGGTAACCGGAGACCCGAAAAGCGACAAAAAAAGCAAGGCGGCAGCCTTCGGGAGCCGGCAAGTAAAGATGCAGAAGCACTCTGGTCGGTCACTCCATGTACCTGGTGGTGGTGTCCTGACACTGAGAGGAACGCACAGAAGAAATACACGCACTGCACCAGCCCTGACAGGCAGTAAACAAGACAGTGCGACCTTACCCGCTACAGTCCACGCTGCACCTCGAGTAGCTGAGAGACTGCACACATTGTGGGTCACAACTGGAGTGGACCCCAGACAAGGGGGCATCTTTGTACAGCCCTACCACAGCTTTCCGACCCTGGGCATAGGCTGACTGTTTATTTGCATGGCAGCGCAGAATCACCATGTGCACCATGGACTTGCCGGCCTGCGGCCGCGGACACCTAGCCCTATATAGATTACATCACTAATGAACTTTTTGTACTGCCACATATGTCTAGGTTTATTTTGCTTTTGTTTTTTCTCCTCTTTTGTCTTTATACCTCGGCTAGTAACTCACTCACTAGCTGTCATGCGCAACCGAGCGCCGTCGCACTCACCGGTTTAACAACCCAACGACTCTCACTCCCATAGCCCAGCACCGCTATGTCCACCAGACTTCTTCTCAAAGTCCCACATTGCCTTGGACTGTGTAATAATGTTCCCGAGCGGCTTTCACGCAACTCCAGAGGCTCCACAGAGCGGGTGTCGGCTGACTACGAGCCACCCTGAAGACTGAGCCCTAAAATCTTTACCCGAGCTCTGGAGAAAGTTTTCTGTGCTGCAACACGAACTCCCAGTCTGTTAAGTTATGCTGATCTGTTGTCTGATGTCTCCTTCTACTTACACTCACATTGTTTTAATATTATAGGCCAAACTTTATTAATGCTGATGTTGTTCCCCGTTTATTCCAGCCTATGTCATTAACGCCTTTAACATGTAAAACGCATTAGGCTCTGAGTAAATGAGATACAAGAGGGTTTTGCTATGCTATTCTGTGCAGCACTGTAAGCTAGAACATGGCTTGTTAAATACCATATTACAGCCGGTTATGATAAAGCATTATCCCATATGTTTCACCCTCCCCTCTTGTGTATAGTGCACATCACGCCTGGTATTTAGCCTTGCTCCAATCGAGTTACCGAGGGCGCTAGCATATTATTCATTAGTATATACAACATACAATATGTGTTTAAGCTTCACCATACTGTTTAGTCATACAAGTTGGTTTAACCCTTCACATGTTTCCTATCTTAAATATAAAAACTGTGCAATGTCTTTCAATGCCATAACTATGTTACTATATGTTTCCATACCTGCTTGCACTAGCTATCGTGGCAGTGTAAACATGAATGTTCACGCTATGCACAAATAAAATAAAGAATTAAAAAAAAAAATTAAGCATATATTTATTAGTATCTCCAACAAATGCAATGCATACACACAGCTGAACACATTCACAAACCGACTGCTTAATACATACACACAGACACACAGACTGCTAAATACACACACAGTCCGTTAAATACAAACACACAGTCCGCTGAATACACACACACACTGCTGAATACATACACACAGTCAGCTGAATACACACGCAGTCAGCTGAATACACACACACACACACACTGCTGAATACACACATATACTGCATTGAGGGGTGCAGTGTATGTGTTTGTGTGTGAGGGGTGCTGTGTGTGAGAGGGGGTAGTGGTACTGTGTGTGAGAGGGGGTAGTGGTGCTGTCTGTGGTGGGGGTAGGGGTGCTGTGTGGGGTGGGGGTAGGGGTGTGGGGGTAGGGGTGCTGTGTGTGGGGGTAGGGGTGCTGTGTGGGGGGTGGTGTGTGTGGGGGGTAGGGGTGCTGTGTGGGGGGTAGGGGTGTTCTGTTGGGGGTTAGGGGTGTTCTGTTGGGGGTTAGGGTGTTCTGTTGGGGGGTTAGGGGTGCTCTATTGGGGGGTAGGGGTGCTCTGTTGGGGGGGGTAAGGGTGCTCTGTTGGGGGGGTTTAAGATACAGTAAAAACTTTTTTTAATTTTTTTATTTTTAAAAGCACACTGAATCAGTATTTCCTCCCCCCCCCTTCATCTTACCTTTGGTGAAGGGCAGGGGGGTGGGAACACAGCCATCCCTGGTGGTCCGGTGGTGGTAAGTAAGTAGGACAGGAGCCTGCAGCTCTCCTGTCCTCCCGCGCAATGCTGTGTGGAGCGTTGCCATGGTAAAGGGGGCTGTAACGGCACCCCCAGGCATAAAAGGGTTAAACCGCCGTTTAGTAGATCTTCCCTTCCAGAGACACAGGCACAGCTACTGCAGAACACCAATTCGCCGAACAGGAAACCATATGAATGCCGTAAACAGCCGAATAGGAAAAAACATGCGAATAGGTTTACACTCCTAGCAGTCGAACTGGAACAGCATACAATAAATCCCCCCCAAGAACGAGACAGTTCTGTGTTGAGGGTCAAGCAGTGAACAGACAGAGCTGTGGGTTTATTGTTCTTATATACACATTAGTACCACCCACAGGGTTTTGGAACACAACCAATAA
The DNA here is from genome assembly GCA_933207985.1 of Pelobates cultripes. NCBI lineage: Eukaryota > Metazoa > Chordata > Amphibia > Anura > Pelobatidae > Pelobates > Pelobates cultripes. The sequence continues at coordinate 140,561,438 of OW240913.1, forward strand.
AAACATACAATACACTCAGACACTCCCACACAAAATCCTACAATGGGTAATGTAATTATCACAAGCAGAGAAATACAATTTTTCCACATTATTCATAACTTGAAAAGTATGCATCACATTCACATAAAAAAGTTTTCAAAAACAAAAACAAAAAAAACGTTTTCAGAATCGGCATACTCCAAATACAAACATATGTCAAAATCATCCAAATTGGTCCAGTGGTTCAAAAGATAGATCGAAGTCCTTTGTGACCAAATGAAGCATGGATTTTCTGCCCAAAACCAGTTCCACAGAGTCTTCTATCCTGGAGATAATTGGGAAGTAATCCAATTATCTCCAAGGACAGAGGCAAAACTCCATTGAACACATGGCAGCAAAAGAAAATAAAACACATAAAAACATATAACTGTGCAGCCATTGGACAAAACAGGTACATTCAACATATCCCCAGATAGCTCAGATCTGAGCGCACATTACTGAATGGCGCTCAGAGCACACAGATACAGTTCAATTGACATGGAGCCAAAGTCTTTCCCATAGTCTTTCATTATACGAATGGGCTCCATGGCATAGCTATCTGGGGTATCACTGCTCAAACAGGGCCAGCACCGAATGACCCGGCTTTCGTGTCTCTGCAGGGGAAAATCAAGAGTTTCAATATGGGGCCATAGTCTAAAGGCAGCAGACGGGCAACCAGGCTTCTCCAATGCACAGTGGCGAGATTGGTCTCGTCACAGGGGCATCCAATTCCGCCTGTGATAGGTGTGGTATCTTAACCCGATCTAGGAACTTTAGTATATCAGTACTAATGGGTTGCGGAACCGCGCTGTCCCCAGTGAAGTTGTATAGTTGTTCATAATAGTCTGCAAATGCTTCCAGTATACTGGATGGGTTTGTTAATTTCACCTCCTGTGGATTAACAATTGAGGTGATTTTGGTCTGGGCATATTTTGGTTTTAGATTGAATGCCAGCAGTTTACCTGCTTTATTTCCCTGTAGGTACTGATGCTGTTTAAGTTTCAGCATGCAACGTTCTGTCGTGCGTAATTGTATGCAGTGGAGTTCACTACGTACCCTGGTTAATTGTTTACCTAGTTTCTTTGATGGGTTAGCCTTGTTCCAAGCTTCTATCTTTGCTAAGCTTTGATTCAGTCTTCCCAGTTCTGACTCCTGCCTTTTCTTTTTGTTAGCTGCCAGTTGTATTAGTAGCCCCCTCATGATGGCCTTGTGAGCTACCCATTTTGTGGCCATTGGGATAGTGTGGTTCAAATTGTCTACAAAATAATGTGTCAGGTGGTTGCCTAGTTTGTGTGCGTCTGGCTTATTGAGTATAAGCGAGTCGTTCATGCGGCAAACTCCTCTGCCCCTCGCCGAGTATAAGGTATGTATATTAGTTGTTACTGGGGCATGGTCAGACCAGGTGATCGGGTCAATGGTTACCCTTCGTTTGTGTTGGGTGTTTAGGCCATTAACATTAAGGGTGAGGATCGAGAAGGCACTCATTTGAGTATATATATGGTGAACCTGCGGTCTTCCCCATAGATAGGGGTGTTGATGTGAACTATTCTCCCATCTCCGTCCCTCCCTGTCCCATCTTTGGTTTCTAGTGTCTTTTTTGGATCTTATTGCATTGCCTCGAGCATTCCAACAGAACATAAATTTCAAACAAAAGTATATACAATAACATATTAACAAAATCATTACTACAGTCAATTAGGCTAAACAACAGTAACCTTTGTGAAGTGTTGAACCACTGCGGTCTAGCCCAATTAGTGGGAGGGTTTTGGACTGGATCTGAACCAATCCATCTTCCAGTTCAGCCTTTGCCTCGTAAGACTAACCTGAGGATACCTGATTTTGCCCCTACCTCATGTGGTAGTCGTGATTGTGCTTCTGTATAATCGATATAGTTATCAACTGCCTTCCAGGGTGCTCTTGCGTCCCGTACATTGTCTACCCCTCTCTCACTTAAGGGAGCCGCACAGCTTGTAGTTTCCAGGCGCAGGTTTCAGGGCCAGATCACGTGGGAAACTCCCAGCTCACATGGTACATTTTAACAAGGGGGGGATACATTATGGTAAATAAATCTAGTACCTAAATGTGGCATCCTGCTTTGCTCCCCCATACTTTGCAACCAGCTGTCCCCCCATGCAACCTTTTATGACTACACAAGTATACATCTATTAACTTAACTAACAGTGGGGTTAAACATTAGAACAGTACAATGTCCTTATCAGTAACCTTCTTGTCTGCAATCCATGGTAGTACCCATAGGAATGTCCGTGCTAGCTGTTCGTCCCTGAGTGTGTTGGAATGTCCTCAAGGGTTTTGAATCATGGACTCAGTGAAACGTCCCATTAGGTTCTCCGTTGCACTTTATTCCAATCCAGTTGCACCCTGTGCGGCGATGCATTCTGGGGAGCTGGTACATCACCTTTTAGGAGGCCCCAGTGCCTCTTGCGAGAGCCTGGAAAATAGGTAACCCCTCAGTCGTGAATGTCTTGACAGGAGTGTCAGGACTGCAGGGTGAAAGTGGGAACCCTGCGGGCCTCATCATGCCTCCTGCTATGCCCTAGGATAAACTATTATATCATTAAGAACAGCCAATCAGTGTACAACCATAATAACACAAGAGCTATAACCACCTTGCTCATAGTGAAGACGAAATTACCAATATATGCGTCTCCTACCTACCCATCCCCCCCTTCTTTTTCTTTTCTGTACCCTACCTCCAATGTCAGTTGATATTGTTAAACGTCAACCACAAACAGTTGAGAAGCTTCAAGGCATGGCTCCTTGATAGAACAAAACAGACCCACCCAGACATACACTTAGAACACTGCAGTGGAAAATGTTGCAAGCTGTCAATTGGGCTCCAGAGGAAACTACCAGACACTGGGAGTGTATCTTTTCGTTGATATACAACGCATCGCTTACTTGATTGACGATTACCCCCTGAAATTCCTCTTTCTTTTCTGTACCCCGAAAATTTAATAAAAATTGTCAAATTCAATTATTTTTTTAATTAATTAGATTGTGAAATACATATGTTAAATACTTGTGCCCCATATGGTCTGGATACAAAACAGTTATATCATTTTCAAAGTCAACCTTTTTGTTATAAAATATGTTTTAACACTTGTTTGTTTATTTAAAAGGCTTTGCAAGGTCAAGATTTCTTAGTTGGGAAGCAGCTAAGTATTGCAGATGTACAACTGCTGGAAGCCATTTTAATGGTGGAAGAGGTCCACAATGATGTTCTATCTCACTTCCCTGGACTGCAGGTAAATTAGAAAAATGACAAGTAGTTACTAAATGTTGCACTCTACTGTAGCTATTCTGGGCCGGTGCAATCATTTTTGCCACCCTAGGCAAAAAAAAAAATTGCTGCCCAATTCGCTCCACCCACTCATGCAGACTAACACATGCACTGACTCAAGTAGACACACAAACTGAGCCATGCAAACTGATGCACATGCACTGACCCACACAGACTGACACCGACCCACCCATATACACACACTGACCCATACAGATACACACTGACCCATACAGACGCACACTGACCCATACAGATGCACAATGACCCATACAGACACACAGACTGACCCATGCAGACACACAATAACCCATTCAGACACACACAATAACCCATACAGACACACACAATAACCCATGTAGACACACACACTGACCCATGCAGACACACACAAAAACCCATACAGACACACACACTGACCAATACAGACTGACATACACAAACATATTGACTGAAGCAGATTAACACACATTCTTTGACCCACATCTTACCTTCATTGCTGTTCCTGTGTCCATCTTTCTCAGCACATTTCCTGTTATGCTCCCACCCACTTGTCCACATGTACAGGGGAACAGGTGGGAGCGGGGAATTGAAGCACGTTCGCACTGCCGCAATGGATGTCTGGGAGGGGGGCCTGGCTCCTAGGGTTGACCAGACCAGTGGTCTACCGAGCACAAGTCAGCAGCAATGTAAGTGCTTCCTAGCGCACGGTACCATGGTCAGCAGCACGCTCTGATTCATTAATAAATAATCCAATGTGATAGAGGGGCGGCCTCGGCACAGATGATCATAATGCCATTGCTGGCACCCCTGCCACCCCCAAGCCGCGCCCTAGGCGGCCGCCCAGTTGGCCTATAGGAAGCTCCAGCCCTGTAGCTATTGGATTAAAGTGACATTCACTAGCAAGCAATCTAGACAGACTTGTAATGAGTATTCCAGTATTAGTACCTGCCTTATGCACTTATATGTTTGAGATAGTTTGTTTTTTTTTTGCTTTTCTCAATACTTCACTAGCAACACCTTCTTTTCGTAAGACAGTCATTATGAGTGTAGAACTTTATGTTCCCTACTGCTTGTCCCTGATTTTACCCCATAGTAATAAAAGTGAACCTCTTGTACATGCGCAGTACAGCGATACTTAATTTCCAAGGTCAGTGAACTTGTAATACATAATTACAAATGACACCTGCTGATTTCTTCATGGTAACTCACATGCTTGGATGTGCAGTGTGTATCCCATGTTTCAGTATAGAATTGGCTCTGAGTCACTTCCTGGTTGAAGGATGCCATATTTTTTATCTACAATGTTTCATAGATATCTAGGTTAAAAAAAAGACTAAAGTCTATCAAGTTCAACCTTTAAAACCTATTCATGTATGCTGTTGCTCCAAAAGAAGGCAAGAACACCCTATTGTAGTGATTTTCAATTTTGCCACAAAAAAGGGAAAAAAATCCTTCTTGACTCCACAATGGCAATCAGATTTCTCCTTGGATCAATGACCTGTTCAAAGGTTCACATACATATCAATTATATCCTTGAGTATTCTGTTTCCACAAAAAAACTAAACAGCGAATTCCACCTCTTTATTTGTTATTAAAGACCCCAAGTGAATGAGATTGCATTCATCTGTAATGAATTTAATCTGTCATTTGCGTGGACAGTCTACAAATGAATCCAAGTTATATCATGTTCAAACTGTATTATCCTACGTAGATTTGTGTCATTTGCAATTTCCAACACATGACTTTCAATGCCAATTTCAATTTCATTTATAAACAGATTCAAGAGAACTGGATCCAGACAGAACCCAGAAGCATTCCATTTAGCATGTTTGTCCAAATGGAAAATCCTCCATTTACAACTACACTGCACTCTATCTTTAAACCAATATTCTATCCAAGAACATGATTTTTTTCTTAATCTTAACCAACTGATTTCAGTTTTAATAGTAGCCTTTTGTGTAGAACGGTATCAAACGTCTTAGCAAAATCCAGGAAGATCACATCTACTGTATCACCCTGAATTACATTACTTCAGACTTCTTTGTAGAATGCAATTAAGTTAGTTTGGCATGACCTGTCTTTCATAAAACAATATTGATTCTTGCGACAATACACTGCAATATTTTAAAATTATGTTAAGAACTTTAATGACTTAGTGCACATTCTTTAATTTAGTATGGGGTATAGTTGATAAAAAACATGATTTGTTGTGGAGTATACATTTGCTACACACTAAAAAAATGAATGTGCGCATGGTGCCAGTTATTTATAGGGCAAAATCATAAACATCATAAAAACATTTTCTGGACTTTGAAACTAAATTTATTGTTGTAAGACTCTTTACTCCACTACTACGCTACGGTACATTACTGCAAGTTTTATTTCTGCGAAGCTCCATGATACACTAATACACAGCACATTACTGTGAGCTTTATTGTTATGGATCTTTGTGATACACCAAATATTCCTCATTTACAATATTCCTCACATATTATTCGTTTACCTTATATTTGACCTTCAACTTGACATAAGTCACGTTATATATATTTTTTACATTCCTTATTTTAGGTAGTGCATAGAATAGCAAACAAGTTTTCAGAAACACTTTCCAGAAAATATATACGGTAATGCTGGAGTGTTGACAGAACTGGAAAGTTAAAGTACAGCACTTTTTATGCAAGATTAGTGAGAACAAGCAAGGCAATATATCAGTGGTATAAAATTATAGCATAAAACACTATTGGCTGTGCTGACTGACAATGAGTTTGAATAGAAAGCTACTGGGTTCAAGAGTAGAACAGAATAGAGGAATACTGTGAGGTTAATAGAAGCTAAATATACAGAGTGCAAGCATTTCTTTCAGCTTTATACATAGGTTGATAGAACTCTGTGTAGCAAGAAGCCTCCACGACAGGTCATCCAATGCCACATATAGGTAATAGGTGATACGCCAAATCTTCACCCGGACTGGTGCTGTTCCTCTCCATTACAAGAATATACAGATTCTGCCAGTGGTCGGGTAGTTTTGGGTGGAGTAGGCCACCAGTCACTGTGCCACCGTAACTACTGCTCCAGGCTTAAAAGGGGACTAGTGCCTCATGTCCACAGGTCCCACCTCTCCAGGTGACAGTCTTGTTCCCTCAGGGACCCCAGTCCTCGGGCACCCTTACGGATATTTGCACGGTTGCCTGGATGTCGCTCCATGCGGGCCCCCGGCCCAGAAGAGTAACGGGTGGTGGAGTCTGCTGCTGCTAAATTTGGAGTAGTTGGAGAGGTGGGTACTGTATGTCGGTCGCTTAACCGACGGCAGTATCTCTGGCACATTGAATCAAAGTGAGCTTTAAACTCCTTTCTCCACACCTGATTCCCAGGATCTGGATGGCTGGGCTGAAGCTCCAACTTGGTGGCCATATTGGATGCGCCTTGTGGCTCTCAGAGTACACATTCAGAGGATGATCACCTCCGACGCTGTAAGACCCAGTAGGGACCTGGATAACCCCCTCCGGTCTACAGGGGGAGTAGCGTGGCTGCAGTAAAGCACCTCAAGGTGCACGCTCAGCGACTGGAGAATGGCCGCTTCTCCACTTCACTGGAGCGGCAGTCTCAATGGGCCGCAAGGATTATGAGGGCTATTGCTTGGTCTGCAGCTCTGGACCGGACCTAATAAAGTGAACCCACTGGTAGTATGGGTTCACCTAGAGTTGAGCACCACAGTAGACGTGTTAGTGAGTTTAAATGCTCGATGTTAGCCCTGTGTGGCAGGAGCTATAGATGAACACGTCCGGCCATCTTGGACGTTAGGCCCCACCCCCCTGTCATGTTATATTTTAACCTCAGTTGCCATATTTTATTCACCAGTTGTCATAATACCTCCCTCTCAGAACATTCATCCTTCATTTACCATAATGTACAACCTCTTGCCCCATTTATTCTGCTATTGTTTATTGAAGTCATTGTTTTCATATCTAAAGGTCCCACCTCTCCAGGTGAAAAGATTGCATGGTATTCAAAGGGTAAAGTCCTTGTAAGGACTATAGCTAATTTCCCATTCAGCTCCAGGAAGGAGCGGTTCCAGGGCCCCAGTCAAGCCACGGCAACTGTGGTGAAAAGATTTAAAGTACTGTAATATACTACATAGCTAGTACCCTAGAAAGAAAACCTCATGAACAACTCATAAACAGAACATATATATTAAAGATTTGTAAACAGATAAAATATCTAAAATAGACACACTGTAGTTAGTTTGCATTTTCATTACGGTGAGGTATTGCATTTGTGTTTATTTGCATTCTGAATTTTCATGATTTTGTTATCACATTACATCACATCATTATCATTTTTTTTTCATTGTAGGCTTTCAAAACACGAACCAGTGAGATCCCAACAATTAAGAAATTCTTGCAACCTGGAAGTAAAAGAAAGCCCATGCCTGATGAAAAATATGTAGCAACTGTGAACAAAATTCTTTTTTCTTAAATCTGTTTATCTTTTTTAAGCTTTGTTTAGTTTTTGTTTAGTTTTTTTCTCTCACTTCTTTATCACATGCTTGAAAGATCAGGTTTATATATATATATATATATATATATATATATATATATGGAGGCCTAATGTCGCTGTTTGTTTCTGGACCCCTTTATTTTCTTCTACTATTCAGTTTTTTACATTCCCTAATTATGCTTTACTTTGACTTTCTGAATGCAGGTTGTTTCCTCAAATTTACAATAAACTTACAAAAAATATGTTCCACTGTCCCTGAAATATTAATTCTAATGGGATTATTCACCAAAGTCCGAATGACCTCGTACCAAATGGGGCAAAACCATTAGCTGCTGTACAGGACTATTCAAACTGCAAAGTCTGGACATTGCTCGTTGACTTCAACAAGGTGCGGATTTTGTAATTTTGGCCCTGAACAAGCTTGTATTTCATTAGGATTTTAGCCAGACCAAATGGCTGAAATCTCGACTGATTGCTGCAAATACCCCCATTTTACTATAATGGAGGTATTTTATCTCCATATGCCCCCACCTGATATGTGGCAGGTCATGGCTTGCTAAATGTTTAAACTTAGTGACTGGCCAGCCATTGTGAAATAATGGGGGAGACTAAGTGGACATTGGGTGAGGGCTATTCTAATATTCATGTGTGAAAACCTAGTGCCCCTCTATTCCCCATACATTAATGATAGATGGAGGCCTACTTAAAAATAGTAGTATAGAGGAAGGACCTAGTTTCCCCCCTCTGACCACACCCATAGGCGACAGGTGTGGGTCATGATATTAAACGTAAAGGGGGAGGATCTAGTATCTCCCCTAGCCCCACATATGGGTAACAGTCCTAATAAGTTATAAAATAGGAAGAATGGACATGCCATGGTCCACCTCTCCAAATAATGGAATGCCGCCAGGTGACTGGGGTTCCTAATGCCCTAGTCACCCACAATAAAAATTAATTACACTACCTATCGCCCTCACCTAATAATAGTGATGTGGGGCCAATTAAAGTAATACCTGTTGAAAAAAAAATATGCTTATTATCAGTAGTCTTCTGATGCATTTGGTTTATAGTCAGTCGGCATGCAGTCTTTGACACTTGTTTGATTCATGTTCTTTATATTGGTTCACATGTGGATATTACTGATTTTACGAACGAATGATACATAATCTGTTGGACCACCTCTTACCCCTTACTCCAAAATTTCTAGAGTGAGGCATTAATAGACCAGAGAGGCTACCTAAAGACTCTCTTCCTCATCATTTTCTTTTATGATTGACTTTTAAATATTACCATCAGTGGTTCTAGGGAGTGTAACTTCTTTATTGTTTTCCCATCCCTCTACCTGTTTGTGTTGGTTAATACAGCATCAATCTCCCAAAATTAAAAGTGTAATCCACATGGGGATCCCATGTTCACTGTGCATAGGTAAGTATCAGCTACACTTCACTGATTTGGCCCAAACAAAGCCAAAAAGATTGTCTGGGTGGTGGTGTATCTTTTTCTTGCATGGAGAACTTGCCCTAATTCCGGATCTGGACCTTCCCTATGGGCAGGATCAGTCTGATATGCAAATGGTATAAGTTCTCTTTGCATTGGCACAAGTGAGCAAAAGCTATTTTGAGATCCGAGAAGGGACCAACCGAAATATACAAGCTACTAAGGTTTCTCTGAGATTTTCCCTTTCTCAAAGCTCTCATACAATTAGGTTTTTTTGCAATGCATTTACCTATTTATTATCTGCGCAGATTGCTGTGTTTAGTGTGAGGGGGTGGGGCCATGCGCAGATTGCTGTGTTTAGTGTGAGGGGGTGGGGCCATGCGCAGATTGCTGTGTTTAGTGTGAGGGGGTGGGGCCATGCGCAGATTGCTGTGTTTAGTGTGAGGGGGTGGGGCCATGCGCAGATTGCTGTGTTCAGTCTGAGGGGGTGGGGCCATGCACAGATCATTGTGGTTAGTCTGAAGGGGCGGAGCCAGGCACAGATCATGCTTCTCAGACAGAATGAAGCGATCCCAGAGTCAGGGCCGAACTGGGAATAAAAAGCAGCCCTGGAAAAAAACTCTATACCAGCCCCATAAGGTATCGCGCCAGCATAGTGTGCAGATATGGAAGCGGGGAAAAAAAACTTTAAAACTATCACTCAAACGTGAAAGAAAACACTCATAGGGCTTCAAAATAAACAAAAGAGCAGATTTATTGTAAGCAGATGTCCATTTGCATATAATCAATTTTTTTGTCCATTTTCTTGATATATTGAGAAAAGTTTGGTCATTTGGACTGAAATTGCGAATGTATGCTATTGCACAGCAGTAAAAAAAATGTTATCTTTTTTTTTTTTACGTAATAAGAGTGTACTCTTCACTTTAGCTTACAACTGGATGAATTTCAGTGAATGCCCATTTAATTCCCATAGGAAAACATTGGGGGGCTATTGCGCATGTGTGGCAAAATGCTGCGCTTCACCACACCAATCAGTATCTCCTCACAGAGATGCATTGCATCAATGCATCTCTATGGGGAGCGATCAGCGCCTCCATGCAGAGTGTGCAGCACTGGTAACTGTCACTAGAGATGTTCCTAAGCAGCAATGTAGACACTGCCTTTTTTCTGAAAAGGTAGCATTTACAGTGCTCAGCCTACAGGGACAGGCTATAGACACCACAACCATTACACTAAACTGTAATAGTTCTGGTGACTATAGTGTCCCTTTAATGCGACGTCTTTCTCTCACCAGTCGACTCGGAGTTACAGGGAGAGCAGGAGACACAAGTGAAGATGCATTTTGTTTGTGTCTTTCTCCCCCAAGCCCCTTTCATGTGTCTCTTAGCCCCAGCCCCATTGTCTCTTTCTCCCTTTCCCCAGCCCTTCTGTCTCTTTCCCAGGCCCCAGCACCTCTATGTGTATCTTTCCCCACAGCTCCTCTGTGTGTGTCTTATTCTCCCCTTTCCCAGCCCCTCTGTGTGTCTCTTGTTCGTCTTCCTCAGCTCCTCTGTGTGTGTCTCCTGTTGCCATTTCCAAACCCCTCTGTCTCTTTCTCCCCCCACACCTCCATGTGTCTTTTTACTCCCCAGCCCCTCCAGCCGGTCACCCTGTAATTGAGCCATGTGGCCTGCGGGTATCCCAGTGGGCCAGTCCGGCCCTGCCCAGAGTCCTGCAGCTAGCATACACAGGACAGGAGGGAGATTTATATCCAGATATGGAGGGGGATTTCAACATTGACTGGCAATTTGGACATGGCCCTGGGGTGAAATCCCCCAAAATGTTCCAAGGGTGGGCTGGAGCTGGACATTACTAGCATGGCAACACTTCGACACAGTAGTGGATCTGGTGGTTTTTGGATGGTATTTATGTAGTGGATGGCACTGGGCTGTCCTGAAAATTGCATGGGTATAACTGTATTCGTGTAAACTGCTGGTTTTTATGTGTTTAAATAAAGTGTATTCGTCGGATTGTTCGGTAGCATCATTCGAATAAACTAAGGGAATGAAACTACCGAACAATCAGACCTCCCCTGTGTGAAGTGTGCCTTCAATTACCCGTTGCAACAATGTTGCGAATGGGTAATTGACAAGCTATGCAGTAGGTCCTTTGTTCTCAGAGTGGCCGCCATTCGGAAAACGAACACGTGGTGGCGGCCATTTTAAAACTCCCGAACAGCGGTGTTTTGCCGTCAAGTGTCTGGAACCCAAATCGGACACTCGACTAGGTGAACACCGCTGAGACCTCCACAAGCCCGATCCGTTCGGTTCCAAACTACCGAACGGCCCCTCGTTCGGTAGACAGAAACAACCGAACGAGGGGATTCAGGCGAACCCTACCTGATCTCTGTAGCCTTAGCCTTTTGCGTAATTTATTCCCTTATATTGTGACCGACCGCAGGGCCCCATCACATGGAACCCAATTCAGCTGTTCTCTCCAGCACGGTCGGTCTTTTTAGTACCTCCATAAATTTCACGAACGCCTGGTCCGCTCTGGGTGATTTTTGGATATGTTATTCACCCAGATCAGGGCTACCAGGGGGATGTGCCATTTAAAGGGGTACCCCTAGGTTTAGGGGTACATCCAGAAACTGGGGGAATTTGTGTACAGTATAAGGGGATTATGAGTCAGGCTGAGGGGAGGAGATGTGTGGGAGGTTACTATTGCCGGATTGGGTACTGTAATAATTAATGAAAATCCCTCCCTTGCATGGGAGCATGCTTTATAAGGCCACTGTGGAATAAAGGTTTTCAGTTCTGCTTCTGATGCTGTGTGTCGTCCAGTTATTGGGATTGCTGTTGGGATACTGTTGGATTATTTTACCTGCTGGAAACCTTGCTTTATGGATTTATAATTACTTGTTCCTGAGCCTCACTGGGATCCTAAGCGGAGATAATCTGTGGAATATTGGATCTCCGCTACAATTTACTAAACGGTCTCCTAGTAACTCTCAGTACAGGAAGGAGGCTGCTTGGGAACCTGGCTCCCTGTTTCAACCTTGCTGCTATACTTTATGCCAAACTTTCTACCTTTGACACCTTTCATTTCCATATGGATGAAAAGGTGGTAGTAGTAGAAAAAGCTGAGGGCAGAAATTTCTTCTTACTCACTGAGAACTTCTTCTTACTCACTGGGCTACTGTGAGTCTTGGAAGTAGTAGTCCCTAAAAGGCCTGGAAGTTTCCCATGGATTCTGCTGCTTGGTCTGACTGAGGCAGGAACAGAAGCTTTACCCGATTCTTTGTCCATTGTCCAGAAAAGGGCAAACTGGAATCATTGGCCTCTTAGCTGTGAGTCCAACATAGCAGATGTGCATTTAGAGGAATAGAGGCACAGAGAAAGTAGAAGTAGTACTAATAGCCCTACTGATGGTGATGGTGGTGGTAGTGGCAGCTAACCTGAAACATGCCTGCCTCAGTTTCCTCTTAGAAATATGATGAACCATTTGTATTTTTTAAGAAAATGCAGTGTTTACATGACAACCTAGGGATAACTCCACTGGCCATTACTCAGATGGCTACTAGAGATGCTTCCTGGGGCAGTGGTGCACAGTGTGCCATTCAGTGCCTCCACCCTCTACATGTAGACACTGAACTTTCCCTGATAGAGATGCATTGATTCAGTACATATCTATGAGAAGCTGCCGATTGGCCAGGGCTGTGTTTGACTTGTGCTGGTTTTGCCCCTGGTCTGTCTCCTTGACAGTCTCAGCCAATCCTATGGGAAAGCATTGTGATTGGCTCAGAACAACACGTTTGATGATGTCAGCCAAACAGGCAGATCTGGGCCAGAGCCAGCAGCTGCAGACTTAAACAAAAGTAAGATGTAACTATATTTAGAGGGGCAATGGAGTGCCGGGGGAGGGGCAGGGGGGGGCTAGGTGGTGATTTTAACACAATAGGGTCAGGAATACATGTTTGTGCTCCTGAGTCTATAGTGTTAATGTAATATTAAGAAAGGAAAGTTGATTGTGAAAGTGTAGTAGAAAAAGAGATGTAATTACTTTCATTAAAAAAAATGATGTTTCAGTGTATTCGGGACTTTTGTTGGGTAATATGTATGTGATGTGCATAGTGTTGTGGATGACAAATCAAATTCACAATTTTGAAGAAAAAGAGAGACAAAGATTTCTTCTTTGCATCGCTTTCTGTTACTGTACACAAACTGCACAGCACAGTCTGCCAACAAGTGCACTCTGCAAGCAGAAACACAGGCTATACATTTTTTTTTTTAAATTTTAATTACTAATAAAAAATGACTTTCTGAGAATAATGTAGATTTAAACTATCGCTTGTAAAAAACTAAAGCAGTATTACAGCTACCTTAGAGATCTTAAAGTCACATGCTCAGATAATACCAAGAAGAATAAAACTAAAATAAATACACTCAAACGTCTGTCCAAGAAATCAAACCACAGTGATGTCTGCAGTCCCCACCAGCCCCTGATCTAAGGGGAAGGAGGGGCAACTTGGTA
>OW240913.1:140575305-140632434 GCA_933207985.1 Pelobates cultripes
TATTGAGTTAACTAAGTTGGTCATTTTGAAGATAAATTCTAATTACAAGTGTAATACAGAATTTAACCACAAGATGTCGCCAAAGGATTACTTTTAAATATAGAATTTCTCTAGAGAAAATTAAACTAAAAAATGATTTGAGATTTTGAGTTAAAAATATATTCTCTCTCTCTCTGCCCCTTTCTTAAGATGCTACCAACGAGCTTGTCCATGCTCTAGTACTTTCCCACATGGATTATTGTAACCCGTCTTCCCAAAAGCCGTATCGCCCCGCTACAGTCTGTAATGAATGCTGCCGCCAGACTGATTTTCCTCTCTAGTCGGTCCTCTCACACCTCACCCCTCTGTCAGTCCTTACATTGGCTTCCTGTATCCTGTAGGAGTCAATCCAAAGTGCTAACCCACACCTGTAAAGCACTGAACAATTCTAGTCCCTCTTATATCTCATCACAGATCCATAGGTATGTCCCTTCTCTGTCTTTCCGCTCTGCCCATGACCTTCTCCTGTCCGCTGCTCGCACCTGCACGGCCAACTCACGCTTGCAGGATTTCTCGTGGGCGGCTCCTTTCCTATGGAATAGCCTGCCTACTGCCATCAGACTCTCCCCTAGTCTTCAATCGTTTAAGAAGTCTTACAACCCATCTCTTTAGGAAAGTTTATGGCCTCCCAGAATATCCTCTACCTCACATACCTGTCTCCTGCTCTCTCCTAAAGGGCAGCACTCTACTCTCTCCTCCAGCTCTTCTTTGGGGGGCAATTGGATTGATGTTTTATCAGCCTTTTGCCCCCCCCCCCACCCCCCTCCAAGTTTAAATACATCCTAGCAAAACCTCTGAACTGCTCACTGAGAACATTTGTTCACTTTTGAGAAAGATGCAAACCATCTTTTTTGTACAGTTTCTTTCCATTCCAAACAGAGCTACCATGAGGAACATCCATGTTTAACCCCTTAGTGACCAGACCGTTTTTCCATTTTCTTACAGTTAAGGATCAGGGCTCTTTTTACATTTCTGCGGTGTTTGTGTTTAGCTGTAATTTTCCTCTTACTCACTTACTGTACCCACACATATCATATACCGTTTTTATCACCATTAAATAGTCTTTCTAAAGATACCATTATTTTCATCATATCATATAATTTACTATAAAAAATGTTAAAAAAAACCCCACACCTTTTCAAACTTGGACCCGCAAAAGGAAAGGATCTTTGATCCTGAGGAAAGCCCAACACGGGGCTGGAACGTTGATAATTTTAATGTATACCCAATAAGAGTTTTGAATTTTAAAGAAGACCGTGGAGTGCAGCCTTTCTTGTGGATATTCTATGTGAACCAGCCAGCAGGCTTTGGCACCCGGCATCTACCAAGATAGCCTGAGTGCAAGGATTTTTTCTATTTAATTTATTAACTATATTTGTATTTTATTTTAACTTTTCCCAAACTTTTTAAAAACTTTTTCCACCAGCAGTCGCCCTGCTGGCAGCACTGTGGACACCTATTGCGGCCATGTGACCGCTTTTTTGGAGCGGTCACATGGCCCTTGGGGGTC
The DNA here is from genome assembly GCA_933207985.1 of Pelobates cultripes. Classification (NCBI taxonomy): domain Eukaryota; kingdom Metazoa; phylum Chordata; class Amphibia; order Anura; family Pelobatidae; genus Pelobates; species Pelobates cultripes. The sequence goes on from OW240913.1 coordinate 140,576,855, forward strand.
CTAAATTGGAGAGGGGGGACTGTCTGGGCTGAGCCCAGACAGTCCCTCCTAAGAATAAGACCGATCGCCGCTGGGGGAACGGCGGCGATCGGTAAGTACATGGGGAGGAAGGGAGGGTAGGGTTTAAAAAAAAATTTCAATTATTTACTTTTTCTTTTTTTTTTACATTTACTGAGTTCCTCCACCCCTCAAGGCACTCAGCACAGGCAGAGCATCAGAAGCCTGCTTGATGGCTTCCGATGCTCTGCCTCACTGCCGGGCTCCACATGGAGCAACCCGGAAGTAATTGCTCCCCTTAGGGGCCACCAGCAATGAGGAGGGTATTGCAGCGATGCCTCAACATCGAGGCATCACTGCAATACCATTAGAGCTACTGGAAGCGATCATGATCAGGTAAGTCCGCGGTCCTTAAAGACCGTTTTTTGTCGGAAGAACCTAATACACCCATGGTCACTAAGGAGTTAATAACTAACACTACATACACATGACACACTCCTGTTTTAAAATGCCATATGATATTCAAACAACCCTTTCATTCACACAAACACCACGTATAAAAGTACACCTGCATTTACAAGCTAACACTACATAGAAATAAACACCTGCATTCAAACCCAAACATTACATATAAGTACACCACTGCATTCAAATGTCAATGGTACAAGCAAATACACGCTTACTACATACAAAAACATGATTACATTCAAACGCACAAACACTGCTCACAAATACAGCCCTGCAATGATGGGAAAATGCTTGTGGGAGTTGTATGACAGATCGGGATCCAATGTTTGTCCACCCTTGCGCTAGAGGGTGTTCCACAAGCATGTCTTTCACCAGGGCCCTCACTACATTATTTCTGCCACTGACATGAAAAACTGTTTAACTCTGAACGGCTAAACGCAATGACAGCGTCTGGGGACTCCAGACACTATAACCACTCCAATGAGATGAAGCAGTTACACTGCCTTTATTGTCTCTTTGATATATAACTTTCTATTGTCAGATAAAGATTTATTTTGGATTTATCTAGTTTTATGAAATATATTTGTTTTAATAATATGTTGTTGTGGGGGGTTTTTGTGTCTCTTTTTTCATAATTCGTCAAGCGTTTGAGTTGAGGAGTTACATACTAATTCTTCTTGACCTCTCCGCTGCTTTTGACATTGTTGATCATGTTCTCCTTCTCCAACCTCTTTAATCTCTCTGTGTCTGTGACTCTGTCCTCTCGTGGTTTTCCTCTTATCTCTCCCAACGCTCATTCAGCGTCTCCTTTTCTAATGATATCTCCACCATTCGTCCTGTCTCAGTTGGAGTCCCCCAAGGCTCTGTCCTTGGCCCCCTTCTATTTTCTCTTTATACTGCCTCTCTTGGCAAACTTATTACCTCTTTTGGATTCCAATACCACCTGTACGCTGATGACACCCAGATATATCTCTCCTCCCCGCACCTCTCCCCGATGTCCTCCAATGTGTGACCTCTTGCCTTTCTTCTATCTCTGATTGGATGTCCTCCCGCTTTCTGAAACTGAATCTTTCCAAAACAGAACTTCTTGTCTTTCCTCCTCCTAATATTTATCCTCCTCTTTCGCTCTCCCTTCAGATTGGTGGTACCCATTTCAGCCCATCCTTACAAGCACGTTGTCTTAGTGTTACTTTTTGATTCTGGCCTCACCTTTGAGCCTCACATCCACTCTGTTGTCAAATCATGCCAATTCCACCTCAAAAACATCGCAGCATCCGACCCTTTCTTACACAAGATGCTACCAAGAAGCTTGTCCATGCTCTAGTAATTTCCTGCATGGATATTGTAACCCTCTCCTAATTGGTCTTCTCAAACGCCGTATTGCCCCGCTACAGTCTGTAATGAATGCTGCCTCCAAACTGATTTTCCTCTCTGGTCGGTCCTCTCACACCTCACCCCTCTGCCAGTCTTTACATTGGCTTCCTGTATCCTATAGGAGCTAATTCAAAGTGCTAACCCATACCTATAAAGCACTGAATAATCTTAGCCCCTATTATGTCTCCTCACAGATCCATAGGTATGCCCCTTCTCAGTCTCTCCGCTCTGCCTGTGACCTTCTCCTGTCCGCTACTCGCACCTGTACGGCCAACTCACGCTTGCAGGACTTCTCGTGGGAGGCTCCCTTCCCATGGAATAGCCTGCCTACCGCCATCAGACTCTCCCCTACTCTTCAATCGTTTAAGAAGTCTTACAACCCATCTCTTTACGAAAGCTTATGGCCTCCCAGAGTAACCTCTACCTCACATACCTGTCTCTTGCTCTCTCTTAAAGGGCAGCACTTTACTCTCTCCTCCAGCTCTGTTTCACTCCCACCTATTTACTGTCCTAATGTGTTTTATACTGTGTTTTTTATATAAAATATATTTCACATGTAGGACACACCAGCCGCCACTAGGTGTCAGCAATAAACTGAAGAATGACAGAAAATGAACAATTTGTTGCAACTGAGCAGTGGATGTCAGAGTTGAGAGGTTAGAAACTGGAGGCGGGCACCAAGAGGAGAGGTAGGTCTGGACTCTGGATCGTGATCGTGCTAAATGAAATTAAGTTAATAAAATCGCCCATAGCAAGTAATGATCCAGCTGGATCGAAATCCTAGGAGTGAAGTGCCTTCCTGCCTCCGGAGTGCGGATTAGGCTCTGTAATGCTCGTCAGAGAGGCACTCCTTCCTGGCAGCCTGCAGAGTGGGTGGGGGACACATGCTTGTTAGTAACTGCAGGAAAGAGCTGGCGATATTTATTCTGTACGTTCCATGGAACCTATTAATAAGGGCATCCTATCCGGCTGCATGTACCTACCGAGGGTTAAAGTGCAGAGCCGATCACTTGGAGCCTGGGCTTTGTGCATTCCGTATTTCATACATATTTGGAATGGGAATGAGAATGTTAACACATTCGTGCACAGTTCTGTATGTCAGCTATTTGGTGATTAGTGCTGAATGTATAATAAATTTGAGGAAGTCCAGCTATTTTGTAATCTGCCAATAAATTGGCACTGGCAGCATTGGGGTTTGTATACCCGCTAGTTAACGTGTTTTTACAGCTAATGGTCTACATAAGGTACATTTACACAGTATGTGCAATGTCCCTATGGCTACTGGAAGCAAATGTATATTCTCATGTTTTTTCATCATGTAACTGTGAAACTGAACGTAAAAGCACCATGACAACATAATCGTATTGTATGATGTCAATACAGTCTGTTCCCATTTACTTGTAACTTGCAGTGATTGGTTAAAATGCTGTGGCTACAATCTCGACTGTTTTCATAATTACATCAATGGGAGAATCCACCTGGTTTTAGAAGTATAGATTTGGATTGAGCCATTGAGTGACACATCAGGGAAGATTTATCGAAGTGTTCTGTGCTAAAGTGGTGCAAAATGTAAAACAGGAGAAGTCCCCATTGGAATGTGCCGAATTGTTTACATGGTGTCTATCCCAGTTTTAGCACTTAAAGGAACACAATAGGGTCAGTAACACAAACCTGTATTCCTGAGCCTATGGTGTTAAAACTACCACCCCCGCTGACTCTCCACCTTGCCTTCCTAAATATAGTAAAAATTTACTTGTATTTAAGTCTGCAGCTGCTGCCTCTGCCCCTGATCTGCCTGCTTAGCCGACATCATCAGAAGTAATTTTGTAAGCCAATCACAATGCTTTCCCATAGGATTGGCTGAGACTGTCAAGAAGGCAGATCAGGTGCAGAGCCAGCACAAGTCAAACACAGTCCTGGCCAATCAGAATCTCCTCCTAGAGATGCATTAAATCAATGCATCTCTATGAGGAAATTTCAGTGTCTCCATGCAGAGAGTGAATACACTGAATTGCAGTACTGCACAGTGTGCAGCACTGCCCAATGAAGCACCTCTAGCAGCCGTCTGAGGAGTGTCCAGTGGAGATATCACTAGGCTGTAATGTAAACACTGCATTTTCTCTGAAAAGACCGTTTTTACTGCAAAAAAAGGACACTCCAGGCACCCAGACTACTTCTGCCCATTGGAGTGGTCTGGGTGCCAACTCCTATCACCCTTAACCCTGCAAGTATAATTATTGCAGTTTTTATAAACTGAAGTAATTGCCTTGTAGGGTTAAGTCCTCCTTTAGAGGGACTTTTGTGTTCTTTACCTCCAACGTCGCTGTAATCCCCATAGGAAAGCATTGAATAGTGATTTCCTATGGGGAGATCTAATGCACGTGCGTGGTCATTGCACCGCATGCGCATTAGTACTCCCTCTCCGTCTGGTGTCGGCGAGGGAGGAGCGATGGTGGAGCCTGACCCAGCGCCGAGGGATATGGATTCAGGTAAGTCACAGCAACATGGGATGAGGAGTGGGAGGGAGAGGGGCACTGCAGAGTTCTGCAGTGCTAGGAAAAAGGATATGTTTTCCTGGCACTGGAGAGTGCCTTTAACCCCTTAAGGATACATGACATGTGTGACGTCATGATTCCCTTTTATTCCAGAAGTTTGGTCCTTAAGGGGTTGAGGGAATGATTCTACTCACCAGAACAAATACCATAAGCTGTAACTGTTCTGGAGACTATATAGGGTCCCTTTAAATTTGGATTTTCCCAGAATCCCACCTCTAAACACGACCAAAGTAAACAGGTTCCAGACATTATAATAACGGCAATAGATGTCTGTGCCAGTGATGCTATAATTGAGAATTTAAGTAGGAGAAGCCTTTAATTAACCATACAAATTAAAAAGCAGGCTTTTTTTCCCCCCCACAGAAACCTTCCCAGTGCGATTCTCAGTTTACCGAGACTGCTGCCTGGTAATACAATATCTTATTTTATTTCAGTGCCAATTTTTTCCACTTGTAATGTTCGTTTTTACAGTTATGCTTCCAATTTGGCGACTTTGACCTTCAATTTTAAATTGTTACATACGTGAATAGCCCTGTGTGTTTTGAGGTCAAACGTCTTTTCTTTTTAGAATGTTTAACTTGTGTCTGATTATTTCAACTCTGTGAAGAAGCCATTCTTGTCCATATTGCCATGTAGAAAACAATGTTGTACTACTACAGTTAAATCCTGTAGATGGCAGCAGATGACTAGACAATTACAATGATAAAGTGACTTGCTGCCATGTCTTTATTTGTGGAAAACAACCAATCAACATGTGTAAAGACCACATTTGATGTAATTATTATGCAAACTAGTGTCAAACTAACTTAGCAAGGGAATATTCACACTAGTACTTTGAATGAAAACGGTTTATATTAGAAGTATGTGTTCAGAAAGAAGAGTAACTAGTATAGTATGAAAACTCTAAAAACAGACTTAAAGCAGGTAAATCCCTTTAACGAAGCACAAAGAGTTTTGTATTGGTTACTGCAACGCATTCAGTAAGGACAATGTATTGGATAACCTATCATAAAGGGACACTATAGTCACCCAGACCACTTCAGCTCCATGAAGTGGTCTGGGTGTCAGGTCCCTCTAGGGTTAACCCTGCCTGATGTAAACATAGCAGTTTCTCAGAAACTGCTATGTTTACATCTGGGGTTAAGCCAGCCTCTAGTGGCTGTCTTCCACTAGAGGTGCAATGCAATGATTGAAGCATATTATGCCTCAATCACGCAGAGCGTCCATAGGAAAGCGTTGATAAATGCTTTCCTACGGACACTTTGAATGCGTGCGCGGCATTTGGCGCCGGTGACGTCAGACAAGGATGCTCACGTCGGCGGGGGAAAAGGGTGAGTAGCTGAAAGGGTTTTAACACTATAGAACCCTGGGGGTGCCCCCACACTTCAGCGCCCTGGGAGGGGGACACTGAGGGTGGGGGCACCCCCAGGGTACTATAGTGTAATAATAAGCCTGGTTAGTCATATTTTTTTGATTCATATTCTTCCTCTCCACTCATAGAAGGCTGAGGAATTTCCTTTAGTGGCGTTTTTTTACTTTTTATTAACATTTTTCAATTTAGAAAATTGGGCAGACTAGATGGGCCGAATGGTTCTTATCTTCCGTCACATTCTATGTTTCTATGTGGTGCATGGGAAAATCTCTAGGCTTCAAAATGCAATTTCAGGACTGTTGGCACGTATGATATGCTAAATCTAATTCTCACCATTGAATATTGTTGGGGTGTCTATTGAATGTTTAGGCACACTGAAAAAGCAGAGAAAGGATCCCCTTGCATACAAAGTTCCAGAAAACTTATTTGGAGGGTAAGATGCATTGCAATGTGGAGAAGTAGTGGCCAGTTGGTGGTTAACAAATGTCTCCATGGTTTCTAGGCCAGATAACATTCTGTTTTTTAGGCTCAGAGATACAGTCATAGAGTTCTATGTAAAATGTTTCAAATGCAGGTTATGAGACTTAATACTATTCTGAATCTTCTGGTTTTCTCTCATTCCCCAGAATCATGGCCATTGACTGGATAGGATTTGGCTATGCGGCCGTTTTGGCTTTTGGTGGTTTCCTGGGATATTCCCGTAAAGGTGAGTAAATAATGTCCTTAAACCCTGCAGTATTGTGTGTGTGTGTAATTGCAAAGAATTGACAAGAGACTTTTAAATTGTGGGTTTAATTAATGAAAATCAATCATTTAGAACAACTTCATTAGACTCTGCAAAAGACCTATAAAATAGCACGGGTATCCGACTTGGGAGTTAACAACCCTGTTTAGCATAATAACCCCTGCAGTCCTTTTACATGTAATAAATGTACACTTATATGGTATGGTTCACTAAACAAAGGATTGCGGATATAAATTGGGGCATTGTAGTGGAACTGAAATAATTAATACATTCTGCAGATTTTTCAGCTTGTCTATTTTGACCTTAATATTATATTTCTATTGTTCTTTCTTTACAATTCACATTGTGGTGAAAAAATCCAACATTTGTCATTTTATTTAACCTTTCCATGTATAATTACTGGTACGTGTCATGTAACCCTGGTATATTACATTTGGTTTTATTGTTCTGGATTTTATTGTGATTTTCTATTGCAGGAAGTCTTGTGTCATTGATCACGGGTGTCTCTTTTGGCATTGTTGCTGCTTACGGAGCGTATTGTGTTTCATCTAATCCCAGTGACGTCAAGATATCTTTGAGTAAGTAAATTAAATTCCTACAGATTTCAAGTTGTTGTGCAGTGTGTGAAACTCCTTGTGTTTTATGGATTATGCACACATTACGTGAATTTCTCTCGTTTCCCGTTTCTTTACCAGCTCTAAAATGTTTCTTACAAAATTAGATCCGGTACCTTTAGGAAAATATATTTAGACCAAATTAAACTAATCATTTTTAATCTATTTCTATAATTCCTATAGGTACCAAACTTGATATACACAAGTTGCTCATTCACTCTACAGTCACAGGAAAATAATACCATGTTCACACATGTTGGTACATGTTGGTCTTGTAGCCATGGCAACAAACATGTAACACAGTATCACGCAAATGTGAAACGCCTGAGAATTAAAGGGTCACTACAGCCTGGAATCTACCTTAATTATTGTAATATATTTGCATGTTTTTATGCTGTGAAATATTCTCATGAAAATTGTAGTTTCCAACATTGGTTGCAAAATAAATGTATATTTTGTTTCTACAGTTGCATCAATTTCTCTGGCCACGATTATGGGCCTGAGATATAATCGTTCCAGAAAACTAATGCCTGCAGGAATCATTGCAGCGTTAAGGTAAGAATGTTACATTGCTCTCTCTCAATGTTATTTCTCATGTGTCCAGCTCGCAGAACTTGGATGCTGGCTCTTGGTGCGCAGGCTGTACTTGTGCCGAGCGGCAAGAGAAATGTATCTCCCTACTGCCACTCAATGTTTAGTGAGGGAGCTTTCAACTGATAATTTGCTTGTTCAGCTCTATCAATTAAAATATAGAAGAGAAAAACTTAGTGTAAGAAAAATACAGGCAGAATTAAAGATTGTCATTTTACAGGGATACCAAACTTGGAGAAGTGGTTTTGTTGTATAGATCATACCTCTGCCGTCTCACTGCCCAATTTAGGAGTTAATTCAGCCCTAGAAACACCTTGCCTGGCCTCCATGAAAAAAAGGTTTAATTCTACATCTTACTGCACAGTTTGTTTCCTTTAGAAGTTTATAACTCCTGTTTTAAACTTTAAAGAACAGCAGTCACCATATTTTCATTTCTCATTTTTCTGAAAGATCATTAAATTTAATTAAACTTAATTTTGTTTTTAAATTATGTATATTGATTTTTTTGAGAACATTTTACTTTTTAATCCAGATGAGTAGCTATATCTGGTCTGAGTATGGTCTGACCAACTGTTGCTCAACATGTCCTGGTAAGATTAAAGTAGACTATAACCCAACATGTCTACTCAGCAGGATACAAAAAAGTGAAATTTCCTAAAAACAAAACAATCTACATTATATAAAAAACAATAACAATCTAGTTTTCTTAAATATAATGAACATTTGGGGGGAGGGGAAGAAAAAGTGAACATGTGATGACAGTTGTCGTTTAAACAAACAGAGCCTTCTGTAGGCTCTAGAAGAGAACATACAGAGCAGGAGATAAAATAAAAATTCAAAAATTTTCAAACTTTAATAAGAAAAGCTAAAAAATTTAGACTTCTTCTTTTTCAGGAAGTATGTATGGACGTTGTGTGAGTCACAGCCACGTGAAGTATGTATGGGGCTGCATAAACAAAGCGATTTAACTCAATTTCAGAGAATTGAGAAGTGAGACTGCAGATCCATGATCCAGACACCAAAACAACTTAATGAAGCTATAGTGTTTTGACAAAAAAAGTGCTCCTTTAAGTAAGTGAAGGTTGGTGGGTCTTTTTTTAAAACTAACTAGAGACCCAAAGTTGCCTAACAGAATATGTAACAGGGGGGAATTGATCTCAGTGCAAGAATATTAAAGGACCACTATAGTCACCCAGACCACTTAAGCTCAATGAAGTGGTGTGGGTGCCAGGTCCATCTAGGGTTAACCCTGCAGCTGTAAACATAGCAGTCTCCAGAGTTTACATTAAGGTTAATCTTTACATTAGGGTTAACCCAGCCTCTAGTGGGTTAGAGACTTCCGCGCTTCTCATTGTGAAAATCAGTGAGAAGACGCTGACGTCCATAGGAAAGCATTGAGAAATGCTTTCCTATGGATTGATTGAATGCGCGCACGGCTCTTGCGTCGGAAGAGGGAGATTTCCCCAGCGCTGGAGAAAGGTAAGTGATTAACCCCTTCCTCCCCCTTCAGCCCAGCGGGAGTGGGACCCTGAGGGTGGGGGGGGGGGGCTATAGTGCCAGGAAACTGAGTTTGTTTTACTGGCACTGTAGAGGTCCTTTAAGTACCATGTACAAGGAGAAATTCATGTACTAAAATTGAAGCATTCTCCATGGGAGTCAATGATCTGATTGTTTTGTTTTTATAAAATTTGATCTAGAATTGATGCTTTGTATTGAAAATGAATCTTTTTGTATATACATACATTTTCTTGTATGTAATAATTTTGTACTCCATTTCCTACAGCCTTTTCATGGTGGTTAGACTTGGAATGAGTCTTTTCTAAGACAGAAATATCTGATGGATAACATGTCTGCAACCAAGTGTTTCCTGATCTCTGGATAATGCAATTAATTTTTACCTTAAATTTGCACTGAATGTTTAAGGATTTGACAGATCTGTAATGATTTTGAACATTTTGTATTAGACTAATTCTGTATAAAATAATGAGAAGAAATGTATTTTGAATTAATATATCAACATATTAAGCCTTTACATGCAAAACTGTATCACCTAAGATAGTAGTTGGCTCAGTCAAAGTAGGTTGGGTTTTCAAATGAATTTAGCTTGAATAAAAGCACCAGGTAAATAACTTTGGGCCATCAAAGAACTAAACAATTCCGAATCTTTCTGCCTCGTTAGAGTTGTTTTTTTTCACTGTTTCAAGCACTTTTGACTAACGTAGGATAGATCTGTTTTGTGGATGGCTGATAGTGTGTTGTAATAAAAGCCAGTGGGATTAGATGCCAACTTCAGTAACTATCAATCTGAGCACAGTGCCAACTACTATATTAAATATCTTCACCATTGTGATAAAACAGAACAAAAAATGGCATAATATAATACAAAATTGTAAAATAAATCCAAGGCTTTGCAAAATATAATGACATATGTACACAATACTAAGGCTTTCTGGTTTGTTTGTTTTTTACTTTTTTATATTTGTACAAAATTTTAAGGGATTATTTTTCAGAGCAATCTACAATTTTACCTAAATAAAAATTTATGTACATGCACAAACCAATAGCACGTATATTTCATTTCTTTGCATTTGAAATGTAAACTATTTTTGTTTTCGTATTGCTAAAACCTTTTTGGGGATATTAGTAGACATGTAGAGACATGAAGAATAAGTTGCACATTTTCATTTATATGTGTAATTGTTTTGCGGATCACACATGAATCGGTTAATAAAATCTACCTCGTACTGAAAAACGTTAAAGATGATATTTGATGACCCCATGTTAAGAGCACAGTACCATCTTGGCAATCAGTGTTTTCCATTTGCTAATACATTAACACCAATTTTCTCATCTACATCTAAATTTGTGTTTTCCTGTCTTGCAGTTTTTGTTATGTTACATCATACTACAGCTAGCTGGTATTTCATAGTTCTGTGTAATTGTGCCACCACATTGGGGATCTAGCTTTTATTATATCATGCACCATTTGGTTTTTACATATTCTGGTGGCTCAGCTCTGCTTGTCAAGCTCTTTTAAGGACAATAGATTTAGCAAAGTGTGTTTATTGTGGGTTTGTACTTGTTATACAGGTTCTCCCACTTGCAATTAATCCTTTATCCCTAGGTTATTCACTCATGTTGAAATTGGAGGAAAGCTTAAGGTTGTTGTAATTTACTGTGTAATTAGCTGTAACTTAGCTGTAAGTTTGTGGGTGCATCGCATATGTCAAGTCAGGGCTTGACAAATTTGCTTTGCTTCTAGGAGCCAGTTTGTTTTTTCCACTGACAAAAATGCAGTTTTAAGAGGGACACTATAATCACCAGAACCACTATAGCTTAATGTAGTTGCTCTGCTGGCTATAGCATGTTCCTGCATGATTTTCAATGTAAACACTGCCTTTTTTTCAGAGAATGTGCAACATCTTCATTCAACGTCTCCACACTCTGCATGGAGGCGCTGAACGTTCCCCATAGGGTTGAAAGGATTTAATATATCTCTATGAGGAGATGCTGATTGGTGCAGCATTTTGCCTCAGATGCTCAACAGCTTCCCAATGTTTTCCTATAGGAAAGCATTTTATTGGCTGAGATCTTCAAGATTGATAATCTCAGCTATGGAGGCATGCCAGCCGTGACGAGATGGGCATACCGTTTGGGGAAAATGGTAAGTAGAAACACCATTTCCATGCGATCGGAGGGGAGCTGGTGACCTATACATACATATTCACTGACCGACAGACACACACTTACACAAACACACACATACAGCCATATGTAAACACAAGACATATGTACAGACACATTCTCTCTCACACACACTAACAAACTATTTTTTATTATTTGTATACACTCAAGTAGATACACACACAAAGATCCATAGATAAACACAGACAAAAATACACATACACACATGAAATATATACACAAACAGAAAAAAAATACATATTTTAACCACTCTAACGTCTGGGATTTGTCAAGTGGTGCAACACTCTAAGCACCAAACATTAAAGAAGTGTTTTTGGTGTATAAATCATGCAACTGCAGTCTCACTGCTCAGTTCTGTGCCATTTAGGAGTTAAACTTTTTTTTTATGCAGTGTTAGCCACACTTCCCCTGACTCACGCAGCCACCCTAAACACTTACTGAAATCTTTTTTAATTTCTTTAGCTATATTTCACAGGGTGTTTAATTTAGATGTGCTTATCTACACTCTGACAATAGACTGCTAGAGCCTACAGAAGTTTTATTTGTGTGATTAAAATTAAGTTAACAGCAGGATATGAGAACTGCTAAAGTAAACACACTATGCTGTAAGAGCTGATTAAACATGAAACCATTTTTTCATGGAGGCCATGTGACTCACAGCCGAGGGATGTGTGGCTAGGCCTGCATAAAGAGAAATAAAAATGGTTTATCTCCTAAATGAAAGTTTTGAGCAGTGAGACTGCAGAGGCATGATATAGACCTCAAAACTGCATCATTAAGCTAAAAGTTGTTTAGAGTGTCCCTTTGAGTTATTTCATGATGCACTTTACTTTGTATCAATGTTGTCCCTCCAGTTAAAATTCACTTTGAACTCATGAACATTTACACTTTAGTGCAGGGGTAGGCAACCTATCCTAGTGCATGCTTTTACAGTGCACAAGAACATTGTTTATCTGACATAAGTCTATGCAGTTCCATACTGAGTGCCAATTCACAGCTATTCATACTGGAATGATCTGATGTGCATGTGCCCATCCAGTAAGCAGTGACACTAACCATAAGGCTTGATCTGCAGAGTATGGAACTGGACTTCACTTACTCTGAGAACTTTAACAATGAGAGACCTTCGGTATTCAATGTCATGCTTACAAGTGGACTAGTTATAGTCCCCTTTATTGACTAAACAAGCTTTTCATATTTAAGGTCAAAATACCCGTTACTGTTTGTGACGTAACGTACCCGTCCTTTCAACTATTCCTTTTTTGCATATGTTTGGCTGTTATTGTACCTGAACCCACTTTATTCGACTCCCGAACGAGGAGCACACCTGTACCTCATTAGAACCTTAACACCAGTTAACCTAAGTAACCGCAAGGTAAATACCTGATGAGTGCTTCCCGAGTGGCTGCCATTTCATGTAACCGAATCGGATGCACGTGGTCGACAAAAGGATGGCGGCCATTTTGTCTCCCGAACGCAGTCAGCGGTACTTGGTCGTCGAGTGACTGGAAGTCTTTTGGGCTATGCACTTGCACAAATCCCGGAAAAGATTGTACCCCTGCCGGTCCCATTTCCCAACCAGCTATCGAACAATGTTCAGGAGATTGGAACTACTGACTGGGGGGAGCATTCACTCCCTGAAACCAAGGGAATATCTTATATGGTTTTCGCACAGGATCCCCCGAATGGAGACAGAATGTTGCACCCGTTTTCCTGGAACTATATTGGGCTATCACCTCATGGCTGGCCGCTCAGAACTTTACCCCGGTGGAGATTCTATTTTACCCAACCGATCTGAGCGGCTTTTTGACCAAGTTGGGCGCTCAGATCAGGGCTATACGGGGATATGACTCTTGTGGGGATCCTGTTAATATTGGGGGACTTTTGGGATGTTGTATAAATACTATGTATGTTTCCCTGTAACTGAGAGATAAATTGAGTTATAGTTTCTGACTCAATTATATCCCAGACACAGGGACGCCAGAGAGTGGCTTGCTATGTTTCTGTATGGAGACTCTTTGCTGGGGGCCTGTGTATAAACTGAGAGTATTTGGCCTGAATAAACCAGATGACTCCCAGAACTATGTCTCGTCTAGTTACTGGGGGGATACAAGCTTAAACACACAACAGTTCAAGTCTGGCTGAGAGGAGAACTAGCGGAGGTAACCAATCGGGTTACCCGGAGTCCGCTACACTGTTTTCTAGGAGCTCCATATTGTTGGTGAGTCTGCATGTATAACAGAACTGAGTGACAGGCAATAGAGTATATTCAAAGCTTGGGCTTGTCACCTGTGGGGTACCTCAGGGATCTGTACTTGGACCCATTCTCTTTAATATTTTTATTAGTGATATTGCAGGTCTTGATGGTAAGGTATGTCTTTTTGCTGATGACACTAAGATATGTAACAGGGTTGATGTTCCAGGAGGGATAAGCCAAATGGCAAATGATTTAGGTAAACTAGAAAAATAGTCAGAATTGTGGCAACTGACATTTAATGTGGATAAGTGCAAGATAATGCATCTTGGACTTAAAAATCCAAGGGCAGAGTACAGAATATTTGATAGAGTCCTAACCTCAACATCTGAGGAAAGGGATTTAGGGGTGATTATTTCTGATGACTTAAAGGTAGGCAGACAATGTAATAGAGCAGCAGGTAATGCTAGCAGAATGCTTGGTAGTATAGGAAGAGATATTAGCAGTAGAAAGAGAGAAGTACTCATGCCATTGTACAGAACACTGGTGAGACCTCACTTGGAGTATTGTACGCAGTACTGGAGACCGTATCTTCAGAAGGATATTGATACTTTAGAGAAAGTTCAGAGAAGGGCTACTAAACTGGTTCATGGATTGCAGGATAACACTTACCAGGAAAGGTTAAAGGATCTTAACATGTATAGCCTGGAGAAAAGGGGGGATATGATAGAAACATTTAAATACATTAAGGGAATCAACACAGTAAAAGAGGAGACCATATTTAAAAGAAGGAAAACTACCACAATAAGAGGACATAGTCTTAAATTAGAGGGGCAAAGGTTTAAAAATAATATCAGGAAGTATTACTTTACTGAGAGGGTAGTGGATGCATGGAATAGCCTTCTAGCTGAAGTGGTAGAGGTTAACACAGTAAAGGAGTTTAAGCACGCGTGGGATAGTCATAAGGCCATCCTAACTATAAGATAAGGCTAATTAAAAGTATTTTGAAATATTGGGCAGACTAGATGGGCCAAATGGTTCTTATCTGCCGTCACATTCTATGTTTCTAACTACACAATAATACTCACAGTAATGTGTCTTTCAACTACAATAAATGTGTTTAGAAATTCAGTCTTTGTAAATCAAATACATTATTCTTGTTCTAAATTATATTTTAGTTGCATAAATTGTTAGTCAGTTGTATAAAATGTTAGTCAGTCAAAATTTCTCAGAAGAGCCTCGCATCTGGCCACACTCCTACTGACCCCCCTTATTAGGTGAATAAGGCATTCGCCTGGGGCGCCGGCCACGAGAGGTTTCCTGGTGGGCTGCCCTGCTACTGCTGTCTGGGGATGCTGTGCTGGGCGAGCGGCTCCTTAGCCACCCCCCGGCGCAGCCATTCAGCTGCTGGGCTCTGATTACCTGCTCAGTGCGCGGGGTTTACTGTAACCTCAACACCCGAGCAGAGAACTGTGAACACCGGAAGCACAGTGAAGGGAGCAGCATGTTTCTGCATCTTCACAGCACTTAGGTATGGCATGTTTAAGGGGGATTGCTTATTGTGTGCATGTTTGTAAATTTAAATTGATGTGTGTGTTAAATTGCTGTGTTTGTGTGTGTTAGTGAGAGTGTGCAAGTGACTGTGTGTGTGTGTGTGTGTGTTAGTGAGAGTGTGCAAGTGACTCTGGGTGTGTGTATTAATGAGCGTGTGCAAGTGACTCTGAGTGTGTGTGTGTTAGGGAGAGTGTGCAAGTGACACTGTGTTAGTATGTGTAAGTGACACAGTGTTTGTGTGAGTGTGCAAGTGACACACTGTGTGGTGTAAGAGTGTGTAACTGACAATGTGTATTTGGTGAGAGTGTGTAAGTGACACTGTGTATGTCAATGAGAGAGTGTGTGTATTAGTGAGAGTGTGTAGGTGACACTGTGTATGTCAGTGAGAGTGTGCAAGTGACAATGTGTAGGTCAGAATGTGTATGTGTTAGTGTGCAAGTTAGAATTAGAATGTGTAAGTGTGTAGGCCAGTGAGAGAGTGTGTGTACTAGTGAGATTGTGTAAGTGACACTGCAAAGGTAATTATTGCAATTTTTAAGAAACTGCAATAATTACCATTCAGGGTTAACTCCTCTAGTGGCTATGCATGGAGACGTCCAGCATCACGGAGCGTGGCCATTGTGAAGCAAAGGCAGACCCAAGCCAGCACGAAAGACATTAGTGCTGGACCCAGGTAAGGGACAGAAGGGGTTTTAACCCCTTCTGCACCATGGCGGGGGACGGGGGTGCGCTTGACAGATGGGTCTAAAAACACTTTAGACACAACGGGGTAATCCCTAAATCCCGGACTGATAGGGGATACTTGAAGACTGTGTTGGGAACCACTGGTCTAAATTCATATGATAAAATGTTTTGGTAATTCCATCCTGCACAGCAAACCATATTGATGACCTGCTGTGATTGAATTACTGCCTCTAGCAGTCCATTGTACATGCAGTGTAGACATTCCCTCATAAAAAAACCCAGAAGGAGCAGAAAAATCAGTCATGATTTGATCTCCCAGAAATAAGCCAGTACCTTGCATTGAATACTGCTTAGGAGAATAAAGGAAGTGATGAGAGGAATGACACACCAATCATGAGCTATACTTGAACGGGTGTGGTTGTATCACTATATGTAAAGTTGGCGATAGAAACCTAACATAGTACAGGGTAATGGATTGCCATGTAATACTGTTGTCCAGTCACAGATCAGGAAAATAGAAGTTAGCGTATTCAAGTACCTTGCAAAAAAAAAATCACTTGGTCAGTATGCAAAAGATTGGACAGGAAGGGGGGGACCATTAAATCAATAAATTAATTAGTTAGCAGAATTACCAACCATACAAGGGCATCGAGTAGAGCAGGGATAGGCAACCTTCGGCACTCCAGATGTTTTGGACTACATCCCCCATAATGCTCTTACACCCGTAATGCTGGCAAAGCATCATGGGAGGTGTAGTCCAAAACATCTGGAGTGCAGAAGGTTGCCTATGCCTGGAGTAGAGAGTATAGGAGGCATATACCGTCTACACAGCTATGTAGACTATGTCTGTTTGTAAGGAACCTCAGTCTTGATACCTCAGTACTAGTGATGTCCAGAACGGTTCGCCGCGGACTCATCATTGAGTAAACTTTGACCCTGTACCTCACAGTCAGCAGACACATTCCAGCCAATCAGCAGCAGACCCTCCCTCCCAGAGCCTCCTGGACAGCTCACTAAGAATGCAGCTTCAAAATGGATGCTGTCTGGGAGGGAGGGTCTGCTGCTGATTGGCTGGAATGTGTCTGCTGACTGTGAGGTACAGGGTCAAAGTTTACTCAATGAAGAGTCCGCGATGAACCGTTCGGCGAACCGTTCGCGACATCACTACTCAGTACACGTTAAGGATGATGCCATCTTAAATGGGGTCCAGAGTCATACAAAATGGAGGGATTTTATTTTACAGCCATAATGTGACAGGGTGGCATTTATTAACCTTACATTTTGTCAGTCAGGCCAATGAAGCAGTCGTGTGTAATGTTTTATTGTATTCATTTTCCGATATAATTCCCCATACACAGCAAACACTGATCGCACTTTGGCCCCTAGCAGTAGTATTCCCAACCTAGTCTAAAGTCAAATCATTTAACATCTAAGTTAAGTGGCTCAGCAGTTAAGTCAAACATTATGCACAATGTCTGATTAAGGGATTATTCTACGTGAGCATGCGCACACATCCTTATCCATGTATTATCTCAAAATACATCTGTACATAGGACAACCAAACTGCTAGGGGCCAGTATAGATATTCATTGAATTTAGCACAAGCCTGCAAAGATACACTATAAGCACTGCCACATGAGCGCTTTAAGTGTTGAGTTGTTTCTTGTTACTTCCCCCCTCCCCTCCCCCCCTCTGTTTTTAATCTTTCAGGTATTGTACCAGAGGATTGGAGGAAGGCAAATGTGGTTCCTGTATTCAAAAGGGGTTTTAAATATTTGCCCTGAAATTATACACCTGCGAGTTTAATTTCTGTGGTTGGGAAAGTATTTGAAAGGTTATTAAGGGATAATATTCAAGAATTCATTTGGAAGAACATTGTTAGTAGCCAAACTCCGCATGGTTTTATGAAATATAGGTCATGTCAAGCAAACTTAATTGTATAATACAAAGAAGTAAGTAGAAGTATAGATCAGGGTGTTACAGTGGATGTGATCTACTTAGATTTTGCAAAGGTGTTTTGTACGGTTCCACACAATAAGTGTAGATTGGGGGACTGGGAACTCAAATGACAGATCACATTTAATGTAGATAAATGCAAAGTTATACACTTTAGGATAAAGAACACACAAACAACTTACACCCTAAACGGTAGGGAACTAGGGAATTGTTATAGACAACAAACTAGGGAACAATGTGCAATGTCAATCAGCAGTTGGTAAGGCCAGTAAGGTGTCATGTATAAAAAGAGGCATTGATTTTCCTGTTTAAAATATAATTTTGCCTCTTTAAGACCAAATATTGGATATGCTGTGCAATTTTGAGCACCTGTTCTAAAGAAGGAAATAATGGCACTAGAAAAAGTGCAGAGATGGGCTACAAATAAAAAGAATGTAACATTTGAGTTATGAAGAAAGGTTAACTAACCTTTAAACTGGAAGAAAGTAGATTTAGTCTAAGGCAAATAAAAAAAATATTTTTGTGAAGTTCTTTGCCTAAAGAGGTGGTTTTATCATAGTCTATACACATGTTTAAACAGCAACTGAATGAACATAGAAACATAGAATGTGACGGCAGATAAGAACCATTCGGCCCATCTAGTCTGCCCAATTTTCTAAATACTTTCATTAGTCCCTGGCCTTATCTTATAGTTAGGATAGGCCTTATGCCTATCCCACACATGCTTAAACTTCTTTACTGTGTTAACCTCTACCACTTCAGCTGGAAGGCTATTCAATGCATCCACTACCCTCTCAGTAAAGTAATACTTCCTGATATTATTTTTAAACCTATGTCCCTCTAATTTAAGACTATGTCCTCTTGTTGTGGTAGTTTTTCTTCTTTTAAATATAGTCTCCTCCTTTACTGTGTTGATTCCCTTTATATATTTAAATGTTTGTATCATATCCCCCCTGTCTCGTCTTTCCTCCAAGCTATACATGTTAAGATCCTTTAACCTTTCCTGGTAAGTTTGAATGAATACTTGCAAAAACGTAATATTCAGGGATGTAATTTTTAATTTGTCGGGTAACAGCTTCTTGATCGAAGGAGAAATCTGACTGCCATTCTGAGATCAAGTAGAATTTCTTTCCTAGTTTGTTGCAAAATTGTGAAGCACTTCTAACAGTTTTTTCCCTTCTTTTGGATCAGTCATATGTGATAAAGGCTGAACTTGATACATGTCTCTTTTCAGCTATGTAACTATGTATTTGTACTGAAAAAAAGGTTATTGGCCAACTGGAAATTCCACCAATTTATATAAACCGAGATAGTGTTATCTTTATTTTATTGTAAAACCTTCCATTCTACATCAAAATACATTCTATTCGCTCTTTAGGTTACTACATTCATGTTCCATCTACAATCATAATAATGCATGGTTGATGCCAGTCTTCTGTATTTAAAACTGAAGGACTTCTCTCACAGTTGCTATATACTCTGCATCAGCCATAGGCTTCTTCTGACTTCCAGGCTGCAAGAATTTCTTAATTGTTGAGATCTCACTTGTTCTTTCTTTGAAATCCTAGAAATGGCACAAATGCAATGTTGCTTAGGTTGTGGATCAAACTTACCATATATTCACCCTGTGACAATACAATACATATAGCAATTTCCCACAATTACTACAAGGGAACCTGTGTTAATCTTCCTAATGTGGTGTTTTAATTCTTTTAGTTTAGTCCAGGACAGCCAGGGTGCACACTGTATTGGAGACACAGAAGCTTTAAGAGGTATTGATCAACGTGTCCTGTTCTGAAAAGGAGGTGCAAAGTTCGTAAAAACGGGCAATCATCATGGAAACAAGTGGAATTAGAAGGCACATTGCATGAGTGGCTGTTCTACTTTTACAGCTTTGTACCAGAATATGACATTTTTATAAATCTCCCCCAATGTTTTTGTTTCTCCTCATCTTCTCTATGATGACAGAGTTTATAACAATGACTGACAGAGAAACAAGATGGAGACATTCAGTACTAGGATACAGCTGACACCAGATGATAGTGTTGGACGATGGATGATGAGGTGACTGAGGGTAAATTGGGGGTCACAATGGCAGTGCTGTGTGATTTGACATGTCTGCAAACAATTCTTGATATTATTCCTCTTTACAAGGATCTCAGTAATCTAAGCTAGGATTGAATGATTAAGGCTATTCTACTGTCCTGCTGCCCTAGCAAGCATTCAAAAGCCAGCATGTTGACATCTTTAGGGAGGACACTTAACCTTAATGTATAAATAAGAATGATATAATTCTAGCTACATAATGGTAAATTCCCATTTGTATATACCTATTTTAAAACTCTTAAAAAAAACTTGCTAACAGCTTCAGCAATATGAGACGTAACTTTGAAAGGGGTAGAAGAAGTATTACTTAGTAAATGGCTCATGCATGCTGCTTGCAAAACAGGTTTTTAAGCAGGAAGTTGGCAATGCATTGTATAACAGTTCATAACATTGGGCACTTTTTAAAATCAGATATACTCAAGCACGATATATTCTACAGATTTTTTTTATGAACAAAATATATTCTCTCAAAATATACTTGCTGTATACATGCTGAAAAATCTCTTTATTAACACTTGCATGTGAAAAAGTCATTAATAGTTATTGTTAAACAAGGGCGGTTGATTACCAATTACAAACTAAGGTTACTCCCAAGACGCTCAAACCAATAAGAGCATTAAAATGCAACTTTAGATCAAGCCCTTTACTTGTATTGGCATTAATCCTTAAGGGTTTGGTTTAAAGTGCCAAATGAAAAGCTACCAGTATATCAAAAATCAAATCAGGTTGATCAAACCAATTAAGAAGCACGATACTGTTACAGGAAAGTACATTTAAGAAATATTAAACTGCTATAGATTTGACAGAAACACGCAGACACATTGTGTTTGTGCCCACATTACCTGCAGCCGAGGGAAAATAGGAACAATGTCATCGTGGACCTCCTCCATCATTAAAATCGTCTCCAGCAGTACTACATCTGCCCAGCTCAACTGGTTTCCAACCAAAAAATCCTGGTCTTTTAAAGCCTACAAAACATAATTATTTAGCTCCAAATGATACATATATATATATATATATACACATATATATATACATATATATACATACACATATACATACACATACACATATATATATATATATATATATATATATATACATATATATATATATATATATATATATACACATACACACACACACATACACACATATACATATACATACACACACAATATTCTTAATATTCCACCTTAAGCAGATGTAAAAACAAACATGAATGGTGAACACCATTTTTTTCTGAAAGTGAAACAATTATACAAAACACAAGTACAGGTGATCATGAATAGCATGAATATTATTCACCAAGGATAGATTTCCAGATCTGAAAGATTTGGTTAAAATTAAATGAGGTTGTAATTTGGTTATTTGTCTCATGCAGCAGGGGCAAAGGAGGTTGGTCTGGGCCTGAGCAAGTTTTTAGCTGAATCTTAATTAAAAGATCTCAAAAATATTGTCCGTCACCCATGTGTAAATCAATCCCCAGCATAGACTTCTATACACTGACAGTATGCAGGTCTGTGCTGAGAACGGAGTGGAGTGGCAGTCTCTCCTATGGGCAGTTCCCCTGCTTATTTGCTTAACTAGATAGAGGAATTATTGCTCTAGTAAACAACCCTGTTGGTTTTAAATTCACCACAATACACTGTTTAGTGATTAAACCATTATAGGTTCCAACCCCATTTTGAAGGAACACTATAGTGTCCCTCTGCCTCAATGCCCCCCACTCCCACCCTGGTCACAAGGGGTTAAAAACCCTTTCTTTCACTTACCTAATTCCAGCATGGGATCGGGCTCTCCTCTGCCAACATCATGGCGATCTAGAAACCTAGTGAACATGCACGGCGAGTGAAACAATGCTTTCCTTTGGGCATTTGAAAGACTCTGGATGTCCTCATGCAAAGAGTGAGGACATCGAGCATCGTTTCATGAAGTTAAACTCTGTGAAACTTCATGAAGCATCTCTAGTGGCTGTTTGGAAGAGAGTCTTAAACCTGCAACAAAAGCATTGCAATTTCTCAAAAAAGTCAAAGTTTTACACTGCAGGAAGAATGTGGAAAAGGACACTGCTCCCAGACCACTTCATTGAGATGAAGTGCTCTGGGTGCCTAAATTGTCCTTTTAAGCATCCTGATTTCTTGCATATATACCACAGGGGAGCCTTCTAATTAAAACGTATAACAACATGCCCTGTGTTCAAAAAGTTAGAAACGATTACCATACTTTTTCAAACACAGGGAAGTATCGGTTCACTGCTCTCTTTTTTGCAAGTTCCAACTGTTTTCCCTTTTCAGATTCAGGCATGAAGAAATGAGAAAGGATCAGTGCCATGAGGTCAAAGGCTCCATCTACATACATGTCAATACTGCAAAAAAAAAAAAAAGATTCCCAAAAACAATGTTAATGCATATAATATATAACATAACCATTTATTTATAACCTGTCTGTAGATTGTTTTTTCTTATTTTTACATCAGTACATTGTGGATTGTTTATATTTCTTTTTAGAACAGCATATTTCTAAGCAGTACTAACTACGGTGATCCCTGTAAGTCTATGAAGTCTCTTGTAGTCTTGTAGGATCCTCCGCACATCATTATTGCACTCCTGCGCATGCCCCAGAGTACAGCACTGCCGCATGAGGAGCTGAAGACCAGAGATGGCGGTGCCCACAAGAGACGACGTCAGGAAAGTATAAACTACCTTCCTCTGTACCCTGAGACTCCACACCCGAAGCAGGGGTGTCAAGTTAGGTGTCAGGATCCTATCCTGACAACTAAGACTTATATTACTTTTATTCTGTTCCTTTAAAACCAAGGTTCTGCACTCATATATTTTTACTAGTGTTCTCTCCCTTGCCTCTAGTTCTGGAAACTCACTTTATCATCCTCATCTGCTACACCCAACTCACCACATGGCCTTTACATTGAAGTTGTTGATTTGCCTGAAACACTTCAGATCCTGGCTCCTGTGGACTTACCTTCTTGGCTTCAAACCTGCTCCATACCAACCTAAACAACTCTGCATTCCTGCTTCATTTACTTACCTGCTCCATACCAACCTAAACAACTCTGCATTCCTGCTTCATTTACTTACCTGCTCCATACCAGCCTGAACAACTCTGAATTCCTGCTTCATTTACTTACCTGCTCCATACCAGCCTGCATTCCTGCTTGACTTCCAACCCGAACTTCACAACTATCCAGCTTTATTCTGCCATCCTGATTTATACCTGCTTAATCCATACAGCCTCTCTGCCCTATAACCATAACACTCGATTTATGAGTATCCTTTGGAAAACTAATAACCAAACAATAATGAATGTAACTAAATGCTATACAAAATAAAAAATAGAAATAAACACCATAGAGATACTATAGAACAATCAGATGGAAGAATAGGTGCCAAGTGGCTTGCCTCCTATCCTAGAGTCTCTAAAATAGTCGCTGAAATTCACAGACTTAGACTTTAACATAGTCCATAGTGGTCAATGTCTGCAATTGATATCAGCTACACATGAAAATACAAGGAGACTGTAGGAATATACTTATAAAGCTTAATTAGAAGAACACCATCCCTGTATAGCTAAACTCTGAATATTTAAATCGATACATTTAAACAGTAGAGAGTATCAATATAGCGATATTAATGTAAATAAACACTTATATATTAAGTAACCACATGCTATACAGGGATAGTGTTCTTCTAATTAAGCTTTATAGCACTGATCATTATTTATCTCTAATAGCCATCCTTGTAATAGGGAAGTATTAGTACTCTGATACAGCCTGATATTTTGCTCGAAATAAAAAAAAAAAAAAAATTCTAAGTAATTTATATATTTTTTACCTCACTATTAAGTGATGCAAGTTATTATAAATTTTACATTACTTTTAGTATATTCCTACATTCTCCTTGTATTTTCATGTGTAGCTGATATAAATTGCAGACATTGACCACTATGGATTATATTAAAGTCTAAGTCTGCAAATTTCAGCGACTATTTTAGAGACTCTAGGATAGGAGGCAAGCCACTTGGCACCTATTCTTCCATCTGATCGTTCTATAGTATCTCTATGGTGTTTATTTCTATTTATTATTTTGTATAGCATTTAGTTACATTCATTATTGTTTGGTTATTAGTTTTCCAGAGGATACTCATAAATTGAGTGTATTATAGTTCTCTTTATTAGGGGTCAAGCCCCAAGACACTTCTGGAGTGTCTTTTAAGGTGTGATTTTTCTACAGGCTGTAGTGGATTAGTCCGGTTTTTGACAGCCACCACCTGTAGATGCTTTTTTCTTTTTGTATATCTCTCTGCCCTATAACTGCCTGCATAACACCACTCTGGACTTTGCCTCAAAGTAATATTACATGGTGTTATTTTCCTACTTGAGCAATACTCCTTCAAATAGGGGGCTTACACTAAAGTTCTCCTTTTCCTGTAATTCTGCAACCTTATTGTCCTGCTCTATTTTATTTGTCCTATTTTAACCTATACTTTTATCTATAGGTTTTCGTATTATGCATTCCTGTTTATATTCTATTTAGGGCATGTTGCCTAATTCCCTTTATTTCTGTTTTCTCTCTCTTTCCTATAATTTCACTTATCAGACATCCTGTTTATTCTTTTATGTCCAAATCCAGCAATAAAGACCCTATTGGTAACTCTGGCCAAAGTCTCATATCTGACCTGCTCAGAATCATGACATTAGGGGATCATTGTCAAATATGCAAACACCACTGAAGATGACAGAGCTGCTTTAAGAGCCATTTTCATTCACCCACTGTAAATGTTCGCTTACACCTCCTGTCACTCGAGCTAATAATATTTTACTATGTTCAGAAAGCAGGCTCCTGCTGTCATTTCGAGGAAAGTTAGCAGTACTTCCTGTGTGAAATTGACTATATATTGGACACTGCTGCTTTACAGTCATTTCCTGGCAAAATTTGCAACTGATTGTTCTACCACGTTCCTCTAAATGGCCACATTTTCTAACATTTGAAATATGTGTACCAATTGCAGAAAACAGGATGGTTTAAAGAAAGGCTCAATATATTGTAATAAATGCATACACTACTCGCTCCTTTAGGTTCTTCCCATACATATTGTATTTTGAAGCAATATATTGCAAAATGGCTTTAGTCTGTGAGATCTTCATTCCGTCCATTTCCACCATTGGGAGTTGTTGAAACAACAAAGATCCATCTACAAAATGTAAATAGATGCAAAATTAAAGCATGGCATATTCATAGTCCCCTTTTGGCATATGCTTAATTTACCCCATACCCCCCAAAATACGTGGACACCTTGTAAATTAATATCACAGCTTTAATGATATAAAGGTAACATAAAATTGTAAGGTCATTGTCAACACAATACATAATACAATATTAACCCCATTCCTTTAACATTGCTACCCCGACAATGACCCACATAAACAATCATTGATACCACCTATAACATATAAATAAACATAAAACATAAACCATTGCCACTGATGGCATGATTTTCCAGCTTTCACAATGTAGGGGTATACCAAGATACACCCTACAAACACCAGGTTCGGAGCTACCAATGAGCTCGACCCTACCAATACCATTCCAAACTTAACTGTTCTTAGCGAACTAAAACTAACAGACCTATGAACAAATTACCTGCTCCCCAACTTTTCTATCCATCCCCCGTCACCACAACAGGTAAGTGAGGTTTAAGTAAGATGGCCCCTAATATAAAATGGCCCCCTATATATACTTACCCAAAATCCCACCCCCAATATCCACATAGCCAATCCATACATACCCCTATTCTATGCCTGTCTCCCAGCAATGTCAAGGCCCATTCCCCTTAGCTGCGCTGCTCCATGGGCTACAAAACTGTCACTTTACAGATTTATTTTTTTTAAATAATCTTTTTTGTCCTATTTCTAATTTTTCTCCTTTTTTTTTTTTTATTCACTTTAGTTTTTAGAAAAAAAGGAACCTTAGTCAAAGGGCAGTAAAATATGCAATCTTCACATTGGTGTGCACAACAGTTTACATAGGGAAGTGCCCCCTGAACACATTTATAAACTTTATGTAAAAATACTAATTTTAATAATAGGGTGCAAAATATTTTTTGCTATAGCGATACTTGGGTGTATATATATAAAATACAGAATCCAGCGCACTAGCTTATTCACTAAACAATGATTCCAAATCTTAGAGATTGTAGTAGTTTTATTTAAAAACACCTCATCTAGGCAAAAAATAATGGGGGTTTAGTTACATTATATGATCATATATTGCATAAGCCTGCCACAACATCAATGTACCTCATTCTTGGCAGGTCCTACTCTAGCAGCCTAATGCTTGCTCTTATGAGATTAATCCACTTACTTGGGAAATACTTTCTTACTGGGACTCTCTGTCAAGGCTAAATAGGGTCCTGGAATGAGGCACCTGTGACAGGGAGGGGTGCAAAACCAAGTAGTTGACCTGGACTCCCAAATATATAAATGAAACCAAGAAGGCTGCACTCACCTGAACATGCATTCATTAAAGGGTGCTGCTGGGGCCAAAATATACAAAATACACAATCCAGCGCACTCGAGAGAGCAAGCATTAGGCTGCTAGAGTAGGACCTACCAAGAATGGGGTACACTGACATTGTGGCAGGCTTATTCAATATATTATCATATAATGTAACTAAACCCCTATTATTTTTTGCCTAGGTGAGGTGTTTTTAAATAAAACTATTACAATCTCTAAAATTTGAAATCATTGTTTAGTGAATAAGCGAGTGCGCTGGATTCTGTATTTTGTATAACTTTGCCCCCAGCAGCACCCTATAATGTATGCATGTTCAGGTGAGTGCAGCCCTCTTGGTTTTATATATATATAGTCTGAAAATTTATGTTTTACCTAAATCTAGAATCTTCCCCAAGTTTGTGAAATTCAGAAACAAATTGCTGAAATGTCACTTAAAACTGTGATTTATGTATTTATTAAGTAGCGTATTTTTTTCCTACATGTAACTGGACGCAAAAGATTGGCATTTGCTAAATAAATAAACCCTAGCAAAACATATAGCTAAATACAAAATACTACTGTGTCTTTATGTTCCTACTTATAACATTTTGTTTATTAATTTTTAAAAAAGCATGACTGATTTATCTGTCTCCACCAAAATGCCTCAGGCTAGCTGAGCAGCAAACGCTATTTATCTACTGTCAGCATGTTTTCTGTTAAACAAGTTCAGGGCGTTCTACATTAGGTCACACATTTAATTCATTCTAACGTTCACTTTACCATTTCTTCTCCTGTTTTACACATCTATGTCAATCTACCTATCTCAGGGGTAGAATGAACATGAGGTAATCGCAGAATAATATGATCTAGTTTAGACTAATGCTGCAATACAAGAAACAAAACAAGTGGTATATATATATAATAGTGATAGAATGCTCTAAACACCTGTGTGGTATCCCCTATACCAACACAGAAAATACATATAATACGAACACAATAGGTGGGGCAATATGTATACTTTCCTCTCTGCACTATTGTGTATCCCTCTGTTTTTTCAGCATTGTTCAACCGATTGAATAAGAGAGGAAAGTATACATATTGCTCCACCTATTGTGTTCATATTATAATGCTGCAATACTTCTGGGAACCCGCGCAGTAAACAGCTGTAAAGCATCTGTAATCTTTAACTGCCCCACCGCTGCACGTTCACATATTTCAATATAGGAGAGGAGTATTGTGACGGACCGCCTGGCACTCCGACCAGTTACCTCTGTCAATCGCTGCTTTCTAGTACTGGCGAGTAGCATAAGCACTGCACTGGAACACCATAACCACCGTAAACCCAACAAACCGCCGCAGCTTGGTTGGAGTCTCGCCGTTCTCCACCCACCCTGAACCCAAGACCAGGATTCAGCTTCCAGTGGGTAGGCCTCTCTTAGTTCAGAGAGTATAGCAGGAACAGCTCTTATAAGAGCTAGTGATTATACTCCGGGGAGTATAGTGATTATAGCAATCCGCAGAGTGAATGTAGTTCTCCAATCCCCCATACATGAGCCAAGACTTCATAAAGGTGCAAGATGATCTGAGAGTTTAATGGTACAGATTGGATTTTTAGGCCAGGGGAACACCCAATGGACCTGATGGGGCACAGGACACAAATTGTACAGAACAATAGAAACAATGTAACAAT
Organism: Pelobates cultripes; assembly: GCA_933207985.1. Classification (NCBI taxonomy): domain Eukaryota; kingdom Metazoa; phylum Chordata; class Amphibia; order Anura; family Pelobatidae; genus Pelobates; species Pelobates cultripes. Next base: position 140,604,972 of record OW240913.1, read on the forward strand.
GCCTGACACTCCCACATACAGCACACAATCCCTCCCCTCTGCCTGTGATACAATTAAGGTAGATAATGTATTAACGTAATTATCCCCAAGCATAAAAAACACATATTTTACAAAGTCTCATAAGTACCCCAAAATACAGCATATCCCCTGATAGCCCTGATCTGAGTGAACAACATATCCAAAAATTACCCAGATCAGAGCAGGGGTTCAAAAGTCTCTTTTTGACCGGCCACAAGCATGGCTTCATGCCCAGAGAATTAGGCTGTGTGGCTGGTCTATTTCCAATGATTAAAGTGTACTTCAAATAGTCGAACGGGACCGCTCGTACAAAGTCAGTGTTGAAGTGTGTTCGGTAGATTATTTCTACCAAATGGCGCTCTGTTCATGCATATTTAGCCGAACATAGATGGAGATGGAAGTCCCAGTGGTGTTCGTGCCGTTGAGTGTCTGATTTCCGTTCCATGAACTCAACGGCAAAACACCACTGACCACATTCGATTAAACAAGATGGCCGCCGCCACGTGTTCAACTATACGAATGGCGACCACCCAGCCGCTCGTCAATTAAGCTGTGGTTAACCACAGCTTCTGGGAGGTTAACACTGCACACTCAACTTGCGGGTGGTCCGGCTGTTTGATAGTTTGTTCGGTAAACGAACACCATAAACCTAATCTATTCAGTAAGCTCCATATACTGCACCATAGAAGGGAAAAGGAACGAACAGGGTTTTTAGCCCCAAAGTTCACCACAGGGCCATAGTTACAGGGCAAGAGGCTGGCAAGCAGGCCTCTCCAAATCCCAGTGACAAAGGTGCTTTCATCACAAGTATATATGACAATTTGTCAAGTTGTCCTCAAACAGCATGTCAGCTTGTAACCTTTGCCTTCCAGCATTGCCGCCTGACGCCGATCACAAGGCCTTGGTATTAGTAAATATGCCACATACACCATTACACTTGTTGTTGGATGTATTTCTAGTATAACACCAATATAATGATCACCCCATTATTAGTGTTTTTAGGTTGTATCAGAAACATGTGAAAGAGTCATCTTTACCTATTTAATACCGTCAGTAATGGCAATAATCAGCCATCCCCTTGGTGTATTATCAATAAATTAGGGAGAACTGCATGTCCTCTATAGTTGGACACTACATTTGTGAAGCATACAGGGTAGAAAAACATCTGTTGTGCTTTCTAAGAAAAAAAAAATCTATTTAGGATTAAGTGTAATCAAGTTGATTTGAATTATGCAAACATAGAGGTTGTATATGAACTTTATTTACCTGCTTCAAGGAAGCATCATTCCTTGGTTTGCAGTTAAAGGGACACTATAGGCATCCAGACTGTGAAAGATTTCATGTACTTACGTGTATGCCTTCAGTTGTACCTTCTCCCTGCTGTTCAAATACTTGTAATAGGTATGTGTTGAATAATTGTATTCGTCTACCGAACGAAAGACCACCTGTCCTGGGTAGCAATCAGCATTAGAACGTGGAGAAAACCGCAACTTAATTGCTCCTAGGTGGCCGCCATTCGGCATACGAACACGTTGTGAGAACAAAGGATGGCGGCCATCTTAAAACTCATGAATGCGGTCAGCGGGGCGTACGCATGAATTGCATGGAACAATTTTGGCAAAGCAAACATGCGAACGCCCGGTTTTCATGGAAGTCCTGGATGAATACGTTCCCCTCCACGAATCAGTCTTGTTCCAGCATTAAGCTTTGGCTCATGTGTGGGTTATTCGGCGATACCAGGGATATTTCTTCTTGTGGAGTATTGGGTGATTTTCTTTTATGGGAAGAAGGGAATGCTTGACGGTGATACCGTATACTACCATCACACAGACCAATGCATCTCATTGAAGAGGTTTGGGTGCAGTGTCCCTGTTCTTTTAACCCTGCAATGTAAAACATTGCAGTTTTTGAGAAACTGCAATGTTTACAATGCAGGGTTAAGACTGCGTCTAGTGTTTGTCTACCAGACAGACACTAGAGATGCTTCCTGTGGTTTCACAGAATTAAACTTGGTGAAACAACGCTCACACTTTGCATGTGGATGTCAAGCATCTTGTGAATCTACACAGGAAATCAATGATCTTGGTGCAGGAATCAGGTAAGTGTTTAAAGAGTTTCATGGGGGATGAAGGGGCAGAGGGACACTGTAGTGTTAGTAATACGGCATTGTAAAATTCTGAAGCCCTGATGCCGACATCATTGCTTGGTGAGCGGTGACCCAGGAATGCATCTCCAACTCAGGGACCCTCACCACCTACTGATGCATCATCTGACAGAAGCCCATGTCAGTGCTCAAATCTTGCGCGTGCGCAAAAGTACAACACCGATGTCTATGGAGCATCTGGTAAGAGCACAGGAGCCTCCACAGACAATGCCCTTTTTCTAGCCCCTCATTAGTTCCTACTTTGTCTTATGATATATTTTGATAGCACTGGTATTTCAGTGAAATGTCAACACAGTCCGTGTGTGCATTTCATAGAGATTTTTCTTTATGGAATACTCCATTTGTTTTGTTGGGCAGGGTGACAGAGTCACTTTAAGATTTTAAGATCAACTGTTAGCACCAGGGGCCTGATTTACAAATATCCAATATAGCAAGCATTAAAAGTGAATTCACTAAAAATCAAATCACAGTTAATAATACAATGTAGGATGAATTTTAAGAAAGAAAAAAATAATGACCTTGTGAATACCTTTAGCTCAGCTATTTTGACATAAATATTGCCTAATAATTATAATTACTTAATTATACATACAATACAATACAATTATAAACTAACAATGAGTGCAGTCTATCAAATGCTTGAACAGCTTAAATCTTTCCCAATGTAATAATAAAATATTGGCAAAAAGTGATTTACCTTCAAGTAATTTTTCATACTGTTCTCGTGTGTCCACAAATTTTTCCTCAAACTAAAGATATAAAATGTAATAAAAGTAAATAATAGCACTTAATTCTTAAGGGAGGATAGATGGTGGAGGAACACTGAATACACTACTGTATCCTTTGCAGGATGTGGTTTTGGCCTGCTTTGCCCTGTACTTCTTGTACATTACATTCTGCTGCCATTTTTAGAATGCTGCATTGCAAGAAATATAATACTAAATGCAAGCAGGGTATTTGGCCATTTTTTTTAAAAAATAATTCTTTATTGTCATATTGTATGTGGTTACATGAAATACAATGAGGATATGACAGCTTTACAACCAATAGGTACCAGACATAGCAGGGGTACATTCTGAAGTATCCTCCCTTACAGTGACATTATGTTACAACCCCTTGAAGATTTGTTGAACACATACATTTATCATATGAAGACCTGGTAGAATTATTATTATTTTTATTTTATTTTTTAAATTCTCTTTATTTAATATTAACCATTTTATACAATTATCGATCTACAGGTAGATCGCAACAGATTGCTGCAGAACTTGGCATCTCGCTCCTCGACTAGGGGGGTTTGGGAATCGAGGCATTGGCAGGTCAATATGCGTTGTGTCCTCTGTTGGACTCCTCGTTTCTGCAATGCGGAAGAGGAGTGTTCTGACCTGTTGCCCTGGTAAGGGTCGAAGACTGTCCTCTGTGTGTTAGTGTTTGCTATATAACCAGTATTAGGACATAGAAAGAGGGGTGTGAATATTTTCTAGCTAAATAGCTCTTTATTTGGCCATTTTTATGTATCTTTGTTACAGCTACTGTGTGTGACAAAGATTGTATTTCTGCTTTTAAATGAAAAGAACTGCAGTTACGTTGGACCCTGCATTAAAAAAAACATTACAGGGGACCCAAGGATGGGGGTGGCGGCAATAGTATAAGGGTTTTTGTGCCATAAGACACTTTATCATAGACCCTGTTATATATTAATATTCCTCAGACTGAGTTAAATTATTGGCATTCATGCTAGGGGATATAACTTGTGCTACCTTTCATATTATTTCAAATAAATGAAATACTAAAATTCTGTAAATGTGCTTAGTTTGATTTTTAGGTATCGCAGAACAGTGATCTACGCACAAAATAGTTTTAAATTTATTTGCTAAATATGCATTCCATGTTTAACATAAATGTTAAACTAATTTATTTTAAGAAAAAAACTCTTGGTAACAAAGAGGTGAAGTACATTTTAATTGTAAGCAGAAGACAGCAAAAACAACACAAAAATAAGCATTGCCAAGTTTTGAATTTACATTATACGTGTGTGTTATTCATAGAATATTTTTAAATACACACCTCTACACCTGCTGCTGCTAGAAGCCATCTGATTGGCTCCATTCTGCCTCTTCCATTGAAATAGTGAAGTATGGGTTTTTCACACATAATTGCTGTTCCTAAAAAAAATTAAAAAAAATACTATAATGATCCTCAAGTTTATTTTACCATAAACCATAACCAGTACAGTTCACTGCAGACGTTACTGGCAACATATTTTTAGGTGCTACTCCATTTTTGTCAAACCATTTTGAATAAGATTAGGAAAAAAAGAATTACTAAAAACGGACATTCTGGGTATATAAAAGCCAACCTTGCCACTGTGCTTCAAATAATGCAGAAATTAACTTTATCATCATTTGTCCAATCCTGGAAATCACTGATGAGCTGGAAGCACAGGGCTAAGCACTCACACTCTTTGGCTGTGCCAGATCATCATTAACTCCCTCAGTACTGCCAAATTGCTACCGGCAATCTGCAGGGCCGCCATCAGGGCATGACAACCATAACGGTTGTCATGGGTCCGGCGGTCCTGGGGGGCCCGGATGGCTCAGGTCGTCCCGGGCCCCACATTCAGTGGCGTACATACCGGGATCGCAGAGGGCCCGGCCGCCCTGCGACCCGGTATGTACCCGTTGTGGCCAGCCTCTTCTCCTGGGGGTCCCAGCAGCCGGTCACCTCAGGGCTCCCGAGGCTGTCCCTGGTGTCACCCGGCGGGCGGGCTGGCGGGCGCGCGAGGGAGCACTCTCCCCTGAGTGCTTCCTCTTCAGCTCCCTTGCGCACCGCACTGATGCCAGAGCTGGAAGATGACGTCTGGGAGAGTGCCCCGGGTGACACCACTGGACCCCGGGGAATTCCCTCAGCACTCCCAAAGGTAGGGAGGCTGGGGGGATGAAAAAAAAAGAAACGTGTTAGTGTGTGTGTGTTAGTGTGTGTGTGTGTGTGTTAGAGTGTGTGAGTGGGTGTGTGTGTTAGTGTGTGTGTGTGTTAGAGTGTGTCAGTGAGTGTGTTACTGTGTGTGTCTGTTACTGAGTGTGATAGTTTGTGTGCATCTGTTAGTGAGTGTGTGTTTTGTGAGTGAGTGTGTGTATTTCTGTCACTGAGTGTGTGTCTGTCAGTAAATGTGTGTGTCTGTTAGCTAGTGTGTATGCGTCTGTTCGTGAGAGTGTGTGTGTGTCTTAAGTACTTACCTTTCTCCAGCGCCGGACTCCCTTGGCGCTGGGGATCTCTCCCCCCTGACCCGCTTCTCGGCTCCGAATGCAAATGCGTGGCAAGAGCCGCGCGCGTATGCAAACCGCCCATAGGAAAGCATTACTCAATGCTTTCCTATGGACATTCAGCGTCTTCTCACTGTGATTTTCACAGTGAGAATCGCGGAGGTCCTCTAGTGGCTGTCAATGAGAGTAAGCGCGGGGGGGCCCCACAGGTCAGTTTTCGCACCGGGGCCCCATGGGTTGTGTGTACGCCACTGCCCACATTAGCTATGTGCACACATATATAGCAATTAACGCTATATATGTGTGCACTGCGGGCCCCCCGCTACCTGTATTCTGCAGGGGGCCCAGCACACTTGAAATATACTGCCCAGATGCTCTGCTCTGTCGAAGTCTCGCGAGCGATGCGAGCGACGCGATCATTGCCATGGCAACGCTCCGCACGGCTCCCGAGACCTCAACAGAGCAGAGCATCTGGGCAGTATATTTCAAGTGTGCTTGGCCCCCTGCAGAATACAGGTAGTGGGGGCTGCTCCATTCCTCAGGACCTCCGGCTCCAGCCAATGTGATCTCCCTCCATGGCCACAGGTGAGATACAGGGAGGGGGGGAATAAAACAATACAATTAATGGATGGGGAAAAAAACTGTAGGCTTTTCCCCCCACATTTTGCAGCCCTATACATTTACACACACTATACACTAACATTTACACACACTATTCACTAACATTTCACTAGCACTTTGGGCGGACTCGGGTGCAGGCAACGGATGGCCCAGACCTTATGCTGTGTCAGGGGCCCCAAAATTTCTGATGGCAGCCCTGGCTCTCTGTGACACAAAGGATTTAATGGTGTTTTAGCATGACCAAATTTTGCCTGAATAATTAAAAAAGCAGAGATGGTGAGCCTGGGTGCTGGGGAGACTCCAGGCTGGAACCAGGACATTCCTTCACAATAACTTCTACAAACAGGTAGTAGTGGTTATGGTGTTTGGAGAGTCAATTTAAAATGCATCTATGTGCCCTGTCTGGCAGCTGCTTTCTTCATCAGCTTTGAGAAACTTTGTAAAGCCAGGATCTCTAAAATATGTAATCCAATACCATGTTCAATGATCAGGAAATACAAGTCTAAACTAGTTTGTTAAAGTATAAACATGTAGTTAGTTTGAGAGGCTTGGCTTTAAATATATAAGTCATACTTTTTTATTCTTGCAAAATTTCCGTTATCTTAATACTGCAGACATGGCACACCCATAAAAAAAATGAACCTGTGGGAACTGTGATAGGAATTTACTGATATGATAACTGGCTACAAAGTTATGTACAGGTCACCAAAAGGGGTTGTAAGATAGCAAAATTAGAAAAATTACATTTTAGAAAAAAATACTTTGGGTCGCCTGGACATTAAGGAAAATGCAGTTTTTGTGCAGAGAAAAAACAAACCAACAAACAAACAAACAAAAAGAACCTCGAGATATTCACTTTATATAATGTTTTCTTTTTCAACCTTTCCTAAATAGATGCAATGCTCCCTGGATTACAGAGTTTTAGACCTTGCATGTGAAACTCGCGGCCCAAGGGGCACATGTGGTTCACAATGAATATCTTTGCGGCCCAGTGAGCTGCGAGTTTGACATGTTAAGGCAGAGTAGGCACCTGCTCCCCCCACATTGCAAGTGCTTACTCTGCTAAAATTTACCCGGCCGGGCGAGAGGTCACTGATGGCAGTGAGGGAGCTCAGTCTGTTCGTCATTCTGGCCCAGCAAACTGCATGCGTGAGGAGCAGGAAGGGAGACCCCAGGCCCCACACCAGCTCCCAAAGATATTGAGCAATAAATAAAATGATTTGTGAGTGTGTGCAAGAATGTGTAAATGTTTGTGTCTGTTAGTGAGTGTGTGTGTGTCTGTCTGTCAGTCAGTGAGTGTGTCTGTCAGTCAGTCAGTGAGTCTGTCAGTCAGTGTGTGTGTGTGTGTCAACACTGAAGTTGCTGTTTAGAGGATAATGGAGTGCGCTGGATTTTCTTTTTTTATTGTATAAATATAGGATATTTATAACAGATATATAACAGATATTTTGGTTGTTTACAGTGACAGTAAAAACGCCCAGACCACTTTATTTTTAATGAAGTAGTCAGGTGCAGTATCACTGCCGTATTAACTCAGCAATGTAAAACACTGCCGTTTTGTAGGAATTTCATTGCAGGGTTAAATACACCTCAACTGCCTGTCATCCTGACAGTCACCCTTGGCCATCCCTTGTGAGAACTAAGTCAGAGTTGGTTCTCAAAAATGCTCAGGTAAAAACAAAAGCTGTATGTAATACTGCCAAACGAAAACATCTGTGAAAATCAAAGGTCTTAAAGTAGAAGTAGTGAAACAGCCTGTCAATTGAAAGTGATTATTAGGATTACACATTAGTGTGAGTTAGGTGTGGCCAGGGGCAGGGCGGTTTTATGAAACTCTAGTAGACTTAATAACAATTTCTGTTATTCACCAACAATATAGAGCTCCTAGAAAAGAGGTACATTAGGGACCGAGGGATTTGGGCCCAAAGTAGAGAATAGCGCATATATCAGTATGGAGTATATTATAAGTCAATACCCTTAACCATATAGTGCAACACAGTGGCCCAAAAGAGTGTATAAAAATATGTTTATACACAATATTCTGTAGGTATCACTGCAGGGATAAAACAGACACTTTCATAGGGCAGTATAGTCTTTATAATATATGGTAAAAATAAATAACCTCGGGTGCCTGAGGAAGACACAGGAAAACTGTTGAAACATGTTGTGCTTGCTGCATATTGTGAACCTGGAAACTAGTTACCTTAAAGGGACACTCCAGGCACCCAGACTACGTCTGCCCATTGGAGTGGTCTGGGTGCCAGCTCCCATCATGCATGAGGACCTCCAGAGTTGCCAGAATCCCCATAGGAAAGCATTAAATAATGCTTTGCTATGGGGAGGACTAATGCGCACACGTGGCCATTGTGGAGTGTGGGCGGAGCCTGACGCAGCGCCGAGGGACATCAGCTCTAGATTGCGGTAAGTCACTGAAGGGGTTTTAACCCCTTCAGCAACATGGGATGGGGGGTGGGAGGGAGAGGGGCACTGCAGGATTAGGGATTTGTTTTCCTGGCACTGGAGAGTCCCTTTATCCCCTTAAAGGATCACTATAGGGTCAGGAACACAAACATGTATTCCTGACCCTATAGTGTTAAAACCACCATCTAGCCCCCCTGGACCCATCATGCCTCTATAAATATAGCAAAATCTTACTGTATTCAAGCCTGAAGCTGTAGATCTGCATGATATTTGCCTCAGAAAAACAAGCTGTCTGCTGACATCATCAGAAGTGGTAGCCTGATCCAATCCAATCCAATATAATCCAACTATCCCATAAAGGCATACCATTTCTTAAAGAAGGCATCCCAGGGTATTTCAAAAGGCATATTTTGAACCTTAATGTGGAATTCTTTTTCTGCTAGCTTGTACCAAGTGTAGTGGTAATAAGCATTTTTTCTGCCTTTTTGACACACAAAGTGAGTTTGCACAGTATATTTTGCAAACCTTATGTGTGCTACGACTGTATAATACTTTATATGTTGCTCAGCTATGTTGTCTGAGTACAGCAATACCTCCGTATGTACCTTTGCCAGGTATATGTGGATGCTGAAGGGGCACATTTGAGACGCAGTCATTCAGTTTGTTTCTAACTTTGAAGTTTTACGCTGTGTCCATGTTTAATTTCGGAATAGTTTAGCTGGTTGGTTATTCAAACTTCCCCACAAACACATACTATTTATTAAGGAATACACCCTGGGGTACCTTAGCGTGGGATCCTTTTTTCACTAGTTTGTTCCAGGTGTAGTGGTAATGAGCATTTTTAAATATATATTTTTAAATTTTTTTAAACGTTGTTTACTTTTTAAAACTTGTTTTAAAACATTTTTGTTTACGTACTAATTTTTTTAACTTTTTAAAAATTTCTTAAAGCTTTTTTTACACTTTTAAAATATTTATAAACTTTTTTTTACCGTTAACCTCTAGCTAGCAGTAAGCAGCACTAACAGTAAACTCCCCAATTCTCCATAACTCCCACCCACTCCATCTAGCAAAATATATAATTTTAAAATATCATAATAAGTCCACAAAGAGTTTGTGGACTTACTATGATCAACTAATAGTATAAGGCTTGCCCTACTTGGTTTCATGTTGAAAAACAGAGGTGACGTTTTGCCCAAAATGATACCGGAAGGCTCCGATTGTAAACATAGGAAAATGGAAATGACGTATCGGCACTTAGACCGGAAGTCACGTGACCAACAACTACGTGAATCACGTGAACGTCAGCTACGTGAGCGTCAGGATTGCGCAGCGCACGCATGGCAAAACGTTGCGCTGCGCCAATCAGCATCTCCTCATACAGATGTATTGAATCAATGCATCTCTGTGGGGAAAGTTCAGAGCCTCAATGCAGAGCAGAGCTGCGCATTGTCTATCAGAGACCAAGGAAGCACCTCTAGTGGCTGTGTGAGTGACTGCCACTGGAGGTGTCCCTATGCAGCAATGTAAACCCTGCCTTTTCTATGAAAAGGCAGGGTTTACATTAAAATGCCTGTAGGGACTGGCTATACACTGACTATAGTGTCCCTGTAAGGTGGCTTGTAACTTTTAGCACATGGTACTTCAAGACACAAAATTGTGATGCCTGCATACCTCATATAAACACATTGCCATGATTCACCTACACACAGCAACAACAATACCACTACTACCACGCTTAGCCAGACGCCTGCTCTGCCTTTAAACTCTACAATTATTAGTTGTGAGTTATCAGTACTAAAGTCTAATTAATCCCGCTGGCCAGTTCGAACTGTATATACTGCACGACCTAACTAATTAATCAAGCTGTGGGACACAGTTTATTAACTTTATTAATTTTTTTTGTCACTCTATTGTTTAACCACATGCCCAGAACATCTTGTTACCCTTGAAGTCTGGTTTTATCACCGATCTGGACATGTTACATTATTTCGCGTTTATAATATAAAAAATTGTGCATGCGTTACCCAATACTATGCTAAGCCTGAGGATTGCCGTTGGGGTACCTCGGGCCTGACTGTACTTTTCATATGCACTGCAAATATATAGAATAATTTTATTTTTTTAAAACCCTTTAATTATTATTTATTATTATTTCATTATTTATATAGCGCCATCACATTCCGTAGCGCAGTACAATGGGTGGACTAACAGACATGTAATTTTAACCAGACAGTTGGACGTACAGGAACAGAGAGGTGGAGGGCCCTGCTCAATGAGCTTACATTCTAGAGGGAGTGGGGTATAGTGATACAAAGGGTAAAAGTAGGGGTACGAAGTAGGTTGTTAGAAAAGTATTCATTGAGGGCTTAGTAGGTAATTTTTTACAATTGCAGGAGAGGAGTCATGGGGGTGGGGGATAAAAACCTGCTTACAGTTTAAGTGATATGCTTTCTTGAAGAAGTGAGTTTTCAATGATTTTTTGAATGAGTGGAGACTGGTTGAAAGTCTTATGGAGAAGGGAAGGGCGTTCCACAGAAGAGGTGCAGCCCTGGAGAAATCTTGGAGGCGAGCATCAGAGGAGGGAGATGTCAAACTGCCACATGCAGTACCTATGTGGATGTATGACTAACCCTGGTGTTTAATTCCTACAATTTGGTCCTAGAGATATTTGGAGGATCTATCAGGGAAGTGCACTTTGTAATGGGCTCCCAGGTAATGAACTTTAACTGAGCTTCAGGAGATGAAGGGAAGTAAGTTAACATGAGCTTAGCCAAATCATCATAACATTCATGATCAAGATCACAAATACATGACCTTAACATATGTCTCATATGTCCAAGCCAGTAACATTATATTTTTAAGATTATGGCAATTTACTGAAAAAACATAGCTTTGCTTGACATTACATATGCTAACTCACCTGGCAAATGTTTAAGTATTGGCACTTTATTATTTTTTTACAATACTGTTTCTTTTTGGTTCTTACATGCTTTTGAAATAAACATTATGTTAATGTTCTCCAATGAATATGTAAATCACCTTGGATGTGATTAGGGTTAAATGACTCCACCCATACATTCAGTAAGCCATTTCTTTTATACAATGCCCAATATTCAAAGAAACCCCATGTGTGCTCAAGCTACTAAACAGTTGTGAACTGAATTGAAAAATGTATGCAAAAGTGTTGAGTCACATCTTGGCTATTTCATCCAAGAGATACCAACAGCATCCAGGGGAAGAGCCAGTTAGTGGTGAAACGCACGTCAGGACGGAGACATGGGGCAATTTTCAGCTTTATACTTAATGATTTATGCACCATAGCTTCTCTTGAGATCCTGTTGGCATCTCATACTTGGTTTTAACATTTATTCTTTGTTTGTATTCCATCTGGAAAGGGGCTGGGTTTTGCTTTTATACTTTTTCTGTAATTAGTATATCTTATCTCAAGTTGATGGGAGGTAGAGATTTTTTAAGGGGTGCCTTTGAAGGCACAATAGTGTAGCGAGACAAAGAGCTAACTAGTAGATTTACCCTCATGGTGTTATCAGTGTTTAGTTTGCGGGGTTTTTTTTGCCCCTTGCTCTATAAACCCTATCCTCCTGGTTTCTTTCCCTCCCCTTTCCTATTATATCTACCCTAGGAGTGTGTCTCTTTGATTTGTATACACACTCTTTAGGAGGTTATTGATGGAAGGCAGCATATGATCTAACACTTTAACTGGATACTCCACCACGGTGATTTGACATATTTGTTGTTTTACTTACTAACTTAAGTGGATAGATTTGTATCAATCTCACCGATAGCTACAGTTTATATGTCAAATATATTTACTTAGAATATGATGGACCTATTTATAATCAGTACTTGATTGTATAAATACGGTAATTAGGGATCGACCGATTATTGGTTTGACCAATATTATCAGCAGATATTCTGTATTTTTGGCAATATCGGTATCGGCCTATAGAGATGCCGATATTGCTGATAATACAGACCAGGACAGCCGGGCTTGTAATGGTTCCTGGAGGGTCCAGCAAGCTCTTACTTACCTTCCCAGCAGCTCCCTGTGTAAATCTCGCGAGTCCCGCGGCCATAACTCCACACAGGCCGCGAGAGTTAGACAGAGAGCGGAAGGGAGCTGCTGGGAAGGTAAGAGCTTGCTGCGGTTCCCCACTGCACAGTCCATGCCACCGGACCACCAGGGAATGCTATATTCCCCCTCCCTGGCCAAGTAAGAAACTGGGAGGGGGGGACTAAAAATTTTTTTTTAGTGTTTCAAAACAGTAAAACGTATTACAACAATAATATCGTCAGTGAAAGTGCCGTTTGTGTGTGAAAAATGCAAAAACATCACTTTCACTGACAATATGATCGTTTTAATACAATTTACCGTTTTGAAACACTAATATTTGTGTTCAGCGAAGTTTCCAGAGTGAGGGACTGGCTAGAGATGTCGCGAACCGTCCGCGAACTTCTCGCGAAAGGTTCGCCACGAGCTGTTCGCGGCGAACTCCGGTCAGCTGACACGTCCCGGCCAATCTCCAGCAGACCCTCCCTCCCAGACCCTCCTACTTCCTGGACAGCATCGTAGAAACATGGATGCTGTCCAGGAAGTAGGAGGGTCTGGGAGGGAGGGTCTGCTGGAGATTGGCCGGGACGTGTCAGCTGACCGGAGTTCGCTGCGAACAGCTCGTGGCGAACCGCAGCGAACCGTTCGCGAGAAGTTCGCGGACGGTTCGCGACATCTCTATTAGTGGCTAGCAAGGCCACAAGTGGTGAAAACTGGTATTGAAGTAAAATAGAAAATAAGAAAAGAAACATTATTTGAGTTGTCAGGATAGGATTCTGACACTGAGTTTAAATTATTTCCATTTTGAGAATAAATATTATATCCAGAAGACGGGCACGGCGATGAGGACAGCTATAACTATGTACAAATATGAAGAAACCATCTTAAAATCGTTCTTTCAACAGTCTACTCTAGTATTTAAACACTATATTGATGACTGTTTCATGGTCTGGTTGGGAAATGGAAAATCATTTGAAGAATTAGTAAAGAAGATCAACACCCACCCTGGCCCTATTAAAATGACATATAGATACAGTAGGAATATGATTAACTTTCTGGACCTGTTAATCACATGAGAAAACAACTCCTTAAGCTACACATTATACACAAAAAGTACAGATAGAACTACTGTCTTACATTGACAAAGCTCCCCCCCACCGCATGTATTCAAATCAATTCCATATACCCAATTTCTTTGTAACAACTCAAATTTAATAAAATCTGAAGATCAAGTATAAGATATGTACAATCGTTTTCTATTCTTCGTCCTTGCTGGATATACAACTACATAAAGCAAAAGAAAATGCAAAACAACCTTATAAAGTTAAATTGTTGTCAAAAAGTAGAAGTGAAAATACTTCAAAATTACCCATATAAACTCGAGTATAAGCCGAGTTTTTCGGCACATTTTTTGTGCTGAAAAATCTCCCCTCAGCTTATACTCGAGTCTGTGTCTGTATTATGGCAACTTACATTGCCATAATACAGACCAGGACCGCCGGGCTCATTGCAAGCCCAGCGGTCCTGTTGGGGGCCGGAGCAAGCTGTTACTTACCTTTGTAGCAGCTCCGGTAAGCTCTGTGCAGCTCCCCAGTTCAGTTCACAGTGTAAGTCTTGCGAGGCCCGCGGCCGTCAAAGCATTGCCACGGGTTACACTGTGAACTGACTGGGGGAGCTGCACGGAGCTGACAGGTAGCTGACCGGAGCTGCTACAAAGGTAAGTAACAGCTCTGCCCCCCCCTCACCCCTACACAGCCCATCCACTGGACCACCAGGGAATGTTACAGCCCCCGCTCCTTGGCCAGGCAACAAGCAGGGAAGGGGGACTAAAAAAAATATTAAATAATAAAATAAAATAAAAAATTAAAATAATATTAAAATATATATTTTTTAAATAATAATAAAATAAAAATAAATTAAAAATAATAAAAATGCCCTCCCCCCACCCAGTTCACACACACTACACAAACACACACACACACTCTGCATTGACACAAACACACACACTCTGCATTATATACACACAGGGTCTGTATGTATATAATGCAGAGTGTGTGTTTGTATGAGTGTATGTGTATATAATGCAGAGTGTGTGTGTGTATATAATGCACACACTCTGCATTATATACACACACACACTCTGCATTATATACACACACACTCATACAAACACACACTCTGCATTATATATACACACACACTCATACAAACACACACTCTGCATTATATACATGCACACACTGCATTATATACACACACTGCATTATATACACACACACTCATACAAACACACACTCTGCATTATATACACACACACTCTGCATTATATACACACACACTCATACACACACACTCTGCATTATATACACACACACACTCTGCATTATATACACACGCACTCATACAAACACACTCTGCATTATATACACACACCCTCATACAAACACACACTGCATTCATTATATACACACACTGCATTCACACAAACACACACATTCTGCATTCATTATATACACACACTGCATTCATTACATACACACACTACACAAACACACACACTGCATTCATTATATACACACACTGTAAATACATATTCAATTAATGTAATTTTATTGGGATTTAATTTTATTTAGAAATTTACCAGTGGCTGCTGCTTTTCCCACCCTAGGACTTTACTCGAGTCAATACGTTTTCCCAGGTTTTGTGGTAAAATTAGGGGCCTCGGCTTATATTCAGGTCGACTTATACTCGAGTACGGTACAATAAAGCACTCAATACACAACGGCATCTGAGTTTGTATCTAAATCAGTCAAAACACATTGGAACCTTACTTAAAGGCTATCCTAACTATAAGATAAGGCCAGGGACTAATGAAAGTATTTTTTTTTAAAATTGAGCAGACTAGATGGGCCGAATGGTTCTTATCTGCTGTCACATTCTATGTTTCTATGTTTCTAAGTAAGCACCTTCCCACGTTTAGTTTTGTCAGGGGTCGCAACATCAGAGATTTAATAGTATCCACAGACCCGAATCATAAAAACTTGTTAAATAACAGAACCTCTAAACCTGGATGTTTCAAATGTACAGGGTGTGTAACATTTGGACACATGTTACAAACAAGGACTTTTCTAAATCCACACAACAACAAACGGTTTGATATTAAACAACATATCACCTGTATGACGGTCCATGTAGTGTATAAAATCACATGTTCATGCGGACTACACTACATAGCAAAAACAGAGTTAACCTTGAGAGACCGAATACTAGGGCACCGATCAGCTATTAATACCGCTTATCGTGATGGCTTCACGGAGAAACCAGTAGCAAAACATTTTTTGTAGATAGGACACTCATTGAGCACGTTAAAGTTCATTGGCATCGATACAATACCACCACTCTCCAGTGGGGGTGATAGAGCTCGTCTGCTCTTACAGCGTCAGACCTTTTGGATAAAGATTCTCAATACCATATCTCCATATGGTCTCAATCAATATATTTCATTTTTATCTTTCTTGCCCACACGCTAATAACTATGATGACAGCTATAAATTATCTCTTTAGTCATCTAATTGATATTTTTTGGACTCGTTTAATACGGTCTCCATCAGAGACTGATTTTATATATATATAGTATATGTATATATATATGTCCTTTCAACTTGTTTACAGTGGTGTTATACAAATTTAATAACCACTAAGAATTTGTTCATTCCTTCTCCTAGCCTGTTATCAGCTTCTATTTCCTCTTTTTATTACTATCTATAGATGGTAGCCTGACATCTATAGAACCCATCTTGAGATGATTGAGTCACTAAGATGTATAATGGGATATAATCATATATAGAAATATTTGAAAATAGAAATATTAAATTATATCTTCTATTTAATTAAAATTTATTATCCAGTCCTTCTAAGATATTTTTCTATAAAAAGTCTGGCTTTCCTATTTTATAGTTGCTGTTTTGCATAACTGCATAGAGGCAACTTCGCTTAGTCTCACGGTTTATCCCTTTTTTGGATGTGTTCTCTTTGTATTACACACATACACCCTTCCGGAACTATTTTACAACATCTTTGTTGCTGTTAGGTTCCATATACGGGTGCACGGTTTTAGGAGGCATTAGGCTGTAACTCATTTCCGGTACGCACTTAGTTTCCAGTTTCGTCTTCCGTGGTGGTGGGATACACACAGGGTATATAAGTGATATTGTGATGATTGTAATTTGTCTTGAGAAAGGATCACGAGTGGGTCCGAAACGTTGACGTTGCACAATTAAAAACTTTTTTTATTTTTTCATAACAAAGTCCTATGAATGCCCACTTCTTTCCAATATTGGAAGAGTGTATTTTTGTTCCACTGTGGAGCACCAAGGCTATATTTTTCAAAGAGAACCGAAAAAAGTGACAACCCAGGCAGTCCCCCTGCAGGCAGCTCTTGCGGCCATGTGATCGCTCTTTGAGAGCAATCACATGGCCCCTGGGGGCCTGATTTGCCGTGGGAGGGCTGTCTGGGCTGTCAGGCAGTCCACCTGAAGCGGAGCGCAAGGAAGGTGAGTATACCGGGCGCTCCAGGGCTCAAAGCTGTTATGGCGTTCTATGCTTTCGCAACGGCTTTAGAGCCCATTTAAAGCATAGAACGCCATAACGGCGTTAAGGGGTTAAGTACAAGTTTAAGAATGTGTGTCTTTCATTTTTCATTCCCTCTCTCATTAAAAAAGAAACAAACGCAACTTATCTCCATACAGTAGGCTTGTCTATGCACATATAGGAGCCTATACACTAAATGACACAATTATACAAAGACAAGTCCTGCGCTCAGACTCCCACTATTCCTGGACAGCAGCAATGACCAGATAAATCAGTTACTTGTGCACTATCCCAAATCAAAAAAATACCCCTCTGTCTCATTAGAGATTTTTTTACCTGAAGCTGAAGGAAGCGAGGTGAATTGTTAGTGTAGGGCCCACCTAAGAGGTTTGCCTTGACATGGCAGCTGGACTTACACCTAATAGCCATAGGAGTGCTACTAAAACCCACCAGTTATTTAAATATGCATAGGGATTTGGGATAGTGTGCAAATGACACACAATGATTACAATGAAGATGAAAATCTTAGAATAAGATTATTTTATTTTAGAATAAAACATTGTATTTAGATAAAAAAAAAAAAATCTCAATTCAAACAGTAGATTTGTATGTTTTATATACAGCTATTTAGACTTAACCTTACAATTGAGATGCCAATTCACCACAATTACCTGTTTAAATAATAAATGCCTTTACTGACACAAAAATCATCTTTCCAGATACAATGAACTATTATCCAGACTGTATAATATACACTAAATGACAGTATAAATTAAACTTTGATAGCACATTCAATATCTACAGCTTATATTGTATAACATGCATGATGAATTTTAACCAAGCAAGCAATGTGCCTCATAAGTTAAAAAAAAAAAAGGTAATGTTTCAGAATATTAATATGTTACACAACAGGCATTACCTCACTCTGGTCACTCTTGAGGAAAAATAAGTCAAATCCTCCCAACAATTCCTTTGCAAACTGTAGAATGTGAACGTGGGACAGAATGAAGAATGCTTTGAAGCAGAGGATGCAAGGCGAGGTCAAACAGACCAATCACAAGCTAGCACAGTAATCTGACTATCCTTACAGCACATAAACATGTGCTACGCATTTCAGAATCCATACTTTAAAAGAAGAAATTAGCATGCAAAATCAGGTCTCCTGACTAGAATAACTGGTATGATTTTATCTGATGCTAGTGTTAAGCAGTGAGTGAGTGGAGGGACCCCTAGTGGGCAAGTAATAAATTAAGTGGTTGTCTCCTTGGGAGTGAGTGCAACTAAATAGTTACTTGATATGGCAGGATGGAGGGGTCTCTTCATGCCTTATTGGGGGCCCTTCCAGCCTGCTAGTCTCTCTCTGTCTTCTTCCTCTGCAGATTTAGAAACATAGATTGTGCTCAGCGTGCAATTGTTCCTCCCAAGTGGTCCCAGGCTCTTCTTTTCGTCCTCTTCACACGGCAATGGAAAATGTCTGGCCCCTTACTCATCCTCTTCCTAATCTGTCTGCGGTCCCTGTCTTCACTACTCCTTTTCCTCTTGTCTATAAATTGTCTGACTCCTCTCTTTTCTGATGGCTGCTGTTTCTGCCCTCCTTCCCTCTGTTCTTACTGCGTTGGCAACATTATTGAAGGCAGTCTAGCTAATTCTGAAACCCATACGACTGGCTTTGTGCTTCCTCCTCTGGGTTTTTCTGTTGCCGATTACATGGGCACCCAAGATGGTCGCACCAGGCCTTCAAGTGCGCCCACAAAGTCAGGCCTGGCATCTGTGCAGTTCCCCCTAATTGGAGCAACTAATTGCAGAATGTTAGTTTACTGTGCTGCCTTCAAACACTCCCTTGCCAGATCAGGGCCCACAAAGCATTGAGGAAGCTACCAAGTGGAGTGAAGTATGCTGTCTCTTCTCTGGTGGCACAAAGTAAGAGAAGAGGGCTCTTGATCTTAATGACTTTTTACTGCTGAGCACCTTGTGTGAGTCTTGAGAAACCTGTAATGTGCAAACTTTCAATTTAGCTCTAGATAAATGTGAGGGTCCTTGCTCTGTGCTAACATTCTTATGTATTGAGATTGATACCTCGAGGGTGTTGTAAAACTCATTCAGGAAAAGGTAGCAAAAATGTTGCTTCCAGTTTCCATGGCTGGTGTGGTTTACCCCTTGTTCTTGAAGTCCCTCCATTCTGCTTGTGCTCCTCAATTTTTCTTGCAGGGGAGTGTGTTTAACAAAGTTGTCTCTGCATTTGTCTCCTGCTGCTGGGTCCAGGATTCCTCTGATTGAAGATCTAAAAGTTTGCCTGCGTGATAGCTCCTATCTATGGGAGTACATCATTGCAGCCCATAGTGACCCCTCACACCCTGACTAACCTTACAGGCTACAGACCTGTCTAGAAGCTTCTTCTGATTGTCTCTATCCTGCTTTACATACATACAGCTAGATATGCCTGGGGACCTCTGTGGAAGAAGATATGGAGCCTCTTTGGCCACTGAATGTCAGTACCTATTCAGAGGAAGTGGGATCCAAAACTGTGAGCACTATATTTGTCCCTCCGGGAGGCATAACCACCTAGCAAAGCCCGTAGAAATATTTCGCTGCGCTAAAAACGCTTGTGCTGTGCTCCTGCACAGCAACAGTGTTTTAGCCAATCAGGTGATCAGGACAACCGTGTAGCTCGCGGCAACCCTGATCATCTCAGATTTTAAAATGGCAACATTGATGGAGGACTCCATTTCTGTGTCTGCCACAGACATGGAGGATGTCTATCCTAGAGATAGCCCCATTAACGTTAGAAGGCTCCATATGAGAGCCTTCCTTGCCAGGGACATATCCTCTTCGTCTTCTGAGGAGGATATAGTCCTAGTTAGTAAGAGAAAAAAGAAGGCTTGCCTTTCCTCTTCAAGTTCTGAGGATGAACTTGATTTTGGTGCCTCTTCCCCTCATTCTCGTTTGAGTAGTCAACGTTTTAAAGGGACGGTACCTCCAAAAGCAAAACATGCTTTTCCCTCGTTTGAGGTCTCAAAGCAGTTTTCACACAAAAAGGGACAAGAGTCATTTGAGTGCTGTCAGTCCCTCACTGTCCACCTCAAGAGTGTTTGCTCATTCATCCTCCCTAAGCCGGTCCTGCTCCATACAGGGATCACGGGAGATTGATTTGGAGTGCGAGGAGGTGATTCGCTCTGCAGCTTCCACTGAACAAGGGAAGTTGAGCAACGTTCAGATGGACAGAGTGAGCCTTTTAGGTAAAGTGCTCCCTTCAAAATTATTTCATTCAAGATGGGCCAAGAATCAGAAGTAAGGGATTTTGCCAAACTAGCTTTCAGATCACCGCTAGTTAAAGAGGATGATCGCCTCCTTAGAAATCATATTGGTATCCCTGACATTCTCTCATAACCCTTCCCTACCAGCTTTACTGGCTTTTAAGATGGCACTTCTAAAAGCTTCCAGCAGAGCGATGCTTATTATCGGTCAATCCTTCAACTATATTTCTAACATTTGCAGAACCCGCTGGCTGCATGCAGCAGGGATGTCTGATTTAGCACCGAAATCACATGAATTCCCTAATTTTGAAAACTCAGAGTTGAGAGCAATCAGATTAGCCCTCCAAGGCCTCGTTCTGTTAAACTCCCTAGGTGTGTCGGTAATGGTTCAATCAGACAACAGGACAGCGGTAGCTTATGTCAACCACAGAGGGGGCACAAGGTCAAAAGGTCTTTGCCTAGAGGCCTTTGAACTGTGGTCCTGGGCTCTGGTTCACAAAGTTTGAATTTTGGCAGTTCATGTACCAGGAGAGGCAAACAAACTGGCGGATTCCCTGTCCCGCCAGCGTTTGTCCCTTGCTACAGTCCAGTTAAAGAGTGCCTTATTTCACCTGATAGAGACCAGACTGGGCAAGAGACAGATATATCTTTTTGCATCTCAGACCTCGGCTCAGGCTCCCAAATTTGTAACCAGGACTTGGGCAAAAATGAGCTTGGAAGATGGATGCGATGTCCTTCCAATGGACAAACATTCTGGGCCTTTACGCTTTTCCCCTCCATCTATTCTGATGAAGGTGTTAGAGAAACTTCGCAGGGACAGGGTGCCCAATCTTTTTTTTAGTGTACCCAATTTGGACCTCCAGACCATGGTATCCCCTGATCCAACCTCTAATCAGGGGACCAAAGGTTCCGTTAGGCTGGACAGCAGATTGCTTCCTAGGGACCAGGGATCTCTTAACCAAGCTCCCCCAATTTATGTGGATGGCAGCCCTGGTAGGCTTTTAACGCATCCTCTTTTGTCTGACCGGGGTTTAGACATAGTTAATTCTTCATTACAGGGCAGGACCAGGGTAAGATACAAACAGATGATCAAGAAATTTAAAGCATGGGAAGTTTCCTCTAATTCCCTTTCCCATGAATCTGGCACAATTCCCTAAGCTTTGGAATTCCTCACGCTCAAATATCATTCAGGGTTAGCAGTGTGTACGATTAAGACGTATGGTTCTGCATTAAATTTTCTAATCCCTAATCTGACCCAAGACGCCCTTTACCTCAGGTTACTCAAAGGGCTATCGGTCTGCCGGCCTTTTACTCCGAGATACACTTGCACTTGGGATGTGGACCTTTTATTAAACTACCTTAATTCTTTGGACAATGACCAGATTGACCTAAAATTGACGGCAATTAAATTGGCATCCCTTCTAGCTTTAGCTCTGGCAGCTAGAGGCTCAGAATCAACACAGCTAAATATTGTCGAACCATGGTTGTCTCGAACTCCAGGGGGATTTCATGTAATCTTTAATGGGAGACCGAAGACTTCCCATATTTTCCCAGGTCCTGTAGAACTAGATTTGGTGCAGGATTCTGCTGAGCCGAGTTTATGCTTTGTTAATTTGTTAAATTCATACTTGAATCTTTCTGCCCCAGTCAGACAAGACTTTACGCAATTACTTATCACCTCCAGAAAACCTTTTCGGCCAGCTAAGGTTAACACAATCAGGGGTTGGATACTGCATGCTATGTCTGCAGCGGGTATTGATGTCACGGTTTTTAAGGGTCATTCTATCAGAGCGGCTTCAGCTTCAAAAGCAGCAGCGAGAAGCCTTCCACTTCCTATTATCCTTAAAGCTGCAAGATGGTCTTTCAGTAAGACTTTCGTTAAGTTTTACTGGAGGCCATCGCAAGTTGAATGTTTACAGCTCCTTAGGACCACCACAAGATGCGTGCTATTCAACCTACTAGCTTTGCTAGGTGGTTATGCCTCCCGGAGGGACAAAATAGAGTTTGCAGGAATCAAACTTTCTTTGTCCTAGGGATAAGCATAACCACCTAGCAAAGCGCCCATCCCTCCCCAGGTTTATTTGTATTGCCTGGTGGTGGCAGGGTATTTCTCTGGTTTGGGAATCTTCTAATTAAAGTAATTTTGTGTGTTTGTTTTCTTTTTCACCTATATTTATTTATATCTATTCTGTTTATCTTTACAGATTACAACCGGCTACCCAGACAGGATCACCAAACCAAGGACCCTTCTAAATAGTTCTGGAGGTTAAGAAACTTCTTCCAGATGTTCTTTGATTATGAGTTATACTATACTAATATTTCTCTCAGAGACTGTTTGTTTTTTCACCTTCATGATCAAAGATTGTTTTGTTACATTTTCATGTTACTATTAACTGTCAGTACTTCAGAAATGTTTCTTATTTATTGTTACTTTATTACACCCTGTTCCAAATTATTATGCATATTTAAGTGTCACAAAGATTAAACATTTTGTTTTTCCGTTTAACTCATGGATGGCATTGTGTCTCAGGGCTCAATTGATCACTGAAAACAATCTCGGACACCTGTGATAATTAGATTGCCAGGTGAGCCCAATTTAAGGAAAAACTACTAAAGGAGGGTGTTCCACATTATTAAGCAGAGCACCATTTTTATGCTATATAGGGAAGAAAAAGGATCTCTCTGCTGCCGAAAAGAGTGAAATAGTTAAATGCCTTGGACGAGGTATGGAAACAGTAGATATTTCACGAAATCTTAAAGCGGCACTGTCATGCCGAACTTACCTTTCCTCAATCTCTTCCTCTTCTCCCCCTCTCTCAGGATCTGTTATTCTTTTCTTCCTGTCTTCTTTAGTTTTCTTTAAAATCACAAGACAAAGTAGGGACTCTCTGCCTTATGGAGGTTTCATCCGCTTGACCAGCTCCGACCAGCGGAGGAGCAAAGTGTGCTTCATTTCCGCTGGTCAGAGCAAATTTCCCATAATTCTTACCTTTCCTCTGTGTTCCCACAATGCTTCCTGTCATTTTAGATGAAACTGCCGAATTGCGTTCTAACTGAATGAGAACAGTATGTTCGTTTGTTTTAGAACGCAATTCGGTACTTTGTTCGGATCGCAATTTCATTCGAATGAATGGAACTCTGATCTTATTCATGCTGTGGCTGCATCTTGCAGCTGCTTAGTAGATAACTCCCTAATTCCCACGGTATCAGGGAGCTATCTACTAAAAGGCTGAAAGACCTAAATTGGTCTTTCAGCCACATTTACTAATACCAATTAAAAATTACTTAGTATTAGTAAATGATCTGTCCCTACTCGTTATACCGCGAGTAGGGGCATGTCTAGTAAACAGTGAGCATCCTGTGGCTGCTCACTGTAAAAATAAAATAAAAACCTATTGTCCCCCACCCCTAAACAACAGGTGGGGGCCCTAAAGTAAAATAAGGGGGGAGACCTATTGTCCCCCCCCCCAGCCCCCATCCCTGCGCGGTGGGTGGGGGCCATAATGAGGGGGGGACCTACTGTCCTCCCCCCCCTGGCCCCCACCCCTGGGTGGCAGGTGGGGGCCATAATGATAATGGGGGGGAAACCTACTGTCCTCCCACCCTGGACCCCACCTCTGGGCGGCGGGTGGGGGCCCTAAGTCAAATTCCCCCCCATCAAACGTGACTAGGGGTCCCCAGGCCCCTAGTCACCTACCCTCCCCAAATAAAAAGTCCCCTACCTACCCCCCTCACCCTAAAAAATAGTGAGGGGGGAATAAAATTACTAACCTGTAAAGTAAAATTAAACTTACCATTTGACGTCTTCTTTTTTCTAAAATCTTAATTTTTCAGCCCCAAAAAAGGCCAAATAAAAAACCATCATACCCGTCGAACTTAAAATAAAATAAAAAACCCAAGCGCAAAAAAAAACCCAACGAAAAAGAAAAAACCTGAGCGCAAAACAATAATCCATCTTCACCCATGGAGGGCTCCGCGCAGACTGAGCTCCGCAGGGCGGGGGAAGGCTTATAAAGCCTTGCTCCGCCCTGCAATTAGTCTAATAACACTCTGATTGGTGGGTTTAAGCCAATCAGAGTGCTCTTTGTCATTTTACACAGCGTGGGAAAATTCAAAATAACTTTCCCACGCTGTGTAAAATGACATAGAGCACTGTGATTGGATGGCTTGGAATCCATCTAATCACAGTGCTCTGTGTCATTTTACAAAGTTCTTTGGAATTTTCCCACACTGTGTAAAATGACAAAGAGCACTCTGATTGGCTTAAACCCACCAATCAGAGTGTTCTTAGCCTAATTGCAGGGAGGGGCAAGGCTTTATAAGCCTTACCCCGCCCTGAGGAGCTCAGTCTGCGCGGAGCCCTACATGGGTGAAGATGGATTATTTTTTTGCGCTCGTTTTTTTTTCTTTTTCGTCAGGTTTTTTTTTTTATTTTAAGTTCGACGGGTATGATGGTTTTTTATTTGGCCTTTTTTGGGGCTGAAAAATGAAGATTTTAGAAAAAAGAAGACGTTGAATGGTAAGTTTAATTTTACTTTACAGGTTAGTAATTTTATTGCCCCCTCACAATTTTTTAGGGTGAGTGGGGTAGGTAGGGGACTTTTTATTTGGGGAGGGTAGGTGACTAGGGGCCTGGGGACCCCTAGTCACCTTTGATGGGCCCCCACCCGCTGCCCAGGGGTGGGGGCCGGGACAGTAGGCCGCCCAGGGGTGGGGGCTGGGGGGCAGGACAGTAGGCCCCCCCTCATTATCACTATGGCCCCCACCCGCTGCCCAGGGGTGGGGGCCTTGGGGGGAGGACAGTAGGTCCCTCCCTCATTATCACTATGGCCCCCACCCGCCGCCCAGGGGTGGGGGCCGGGGGTGAAGACAGTAGGTCCCCCCCTTCATTATCATTATGGCCTCCACCCGCCGCCCAGGGTTGGAGGCCTAGGGGGAGGACAGTAGGTCCCCTCCTCATTATCATTATGGCCCCCACCCGCTGCCCAGGGGTGGGGGCCGGGGGGGAAGACAGTAGGTCCCTCCCTCATTATCACTATGGCCTCCACCACCCGCCCAGGGTTGGGGGCCTAGGGGGAGGACAGTAGGTCCCCCCCCTCATTATCATTATGGCCCCCACCCGCCGCCCAGGGGTGGGGGCCGGGGGGGAAGACAGTAGTTCCCCCCCTTCATTATCATTATGGCCTCCACCCGCCGCCCAGGGTTGGGGGCCTAGGGGGAGGACAGTAGGTCCCCCCCTCATTATCATTATGGCCCCCACCCGCTGCCCAGGGGCGGAGGCCGGGGGGGAAGACAGTAGGTCCCTCCCTCATTATCACTATGGCCTCCACCCGCCGCCCAGGGTTGGGGGCCTAGGGGGAGGACAGTAGGTCCCCCCCTCATTATCATTATGGCCTCCACCAGCCGCCCAGGGGTGGGGGCCGGGGGGGAAGACAGTAGGTCCCCCCCTCATTATCATTATGGCCCCCACCCGCTGCCCAGGGGTGGGGGCCAGGGGGGAGGACAGTAGGTCCCCCCCATTATCATTACCACAGTAGGTCCCCGTCCCCCCCATTGTAATTTATGGCCCCCACCCGCCGCGCAGAGGTGGGGGCAGGATAGTAGGGTTTTTTTATTTTTTTTTTACAGTGAGCAGCCACAGGCTCCTCACTGTTTAGTGGACATGCCCCTACTCGAGGTATAGCGAGTAGGGGCATTTGGGAGATTTTAATCTCCCTTATGCTGTAACATGGGGGTCATATTGAGCCCCATAGAGTGAGGGGGGACTTGAGGGGCTTATGAAGTGGTGGGGAGCAGTGCTCCCTGCCGTTTCTATAGTTACATATTACAAGGAGAGAGCTGCATGCCGGCAGCTCCCTCCTTGTAATAAACTGAACGAACACTGATACACAGTGTTAGTTTGTTCGTCTGACATTTCTATTCATTCATTTGTCTTTCTGATGAATGAATGAATGAATGAACAGATGAAATTCCCGTTCGCATGTCCAGGTGTTTCACTGGGCATGTGCGGGAATCTCACAGGCTATCTAGTGTGGGCAGATGACGTGTCCCACAGGGACTTCATCTACCCACACAAAGATGGCGGTGCCCTGAATATAGATCGGGGCAGAAAATAAAGCATAATAAATAGGTAATATGAGGGGCTTAGGGGCATTTGGGGGTGACTAAGGGGTCAATTAGATGTAGTGGAGGCGGGAGGGGGGTTAAAAAAAAAAAATTCGGCATGACAGTGCCGCTTTAAGCGTGATGATCGCACTATTAAGAGATTTGTGGCTGATTCAGAGCACAGATGGGTTCGTGCAGATAAAGGCACATTGAGGAAGATTTCTGCCAGATCCATGCATCGGATCAAGAGAGCAGCTGCTAAAATACCATTACATAGCAGCAAACAGATATTTGAAGCTGCTGGTGCCTCTGGAGTCCCACGGACATCAAGGTGTAGAGTCCTCCAGAGTCTTGCAACTGTGCATAAACCTTCTTTTTGGCCACCACTAACCAATACTCATAAGCAGAAACGGCTGCATTGGGCAGAAAAATACATGAAGACTCATTTTCAAACAGTCCTGTTCACTGATGAGTGCTGTGCAACCCTGGATGGTACAGATGGATGGAGTAGTGGATGGTTGGTGGACGGCCACCCTGTTCCAACATGGCTGCGACGTCAGCAAGGCGGTGGTGGAGTCACGTTTTGGGCCGGAATCATGGGAAGAGAGCTGGTTGGCCCCTTTAGGGTCCCCGGAGGTGTAAAGATGACCTCTGCAAAGTATGTGAAGTTTCTGACTGACCACTTTCTTCCCTGGTACAAAAGGAAGAACTATGCTTTCCGTAATAAAATCATCTTCATGCATGACAATGCACCATCTCAGGCTTTAAAGAATACCTCTGCATCAATGGCTGCTATGGGGATAAAAGGAGAGAAAGTCATGGTGTAGCCTCCATCCTTCCCTGACCTCAATCCTATTGAGAACCTTTGGAGCATCCTCAAGCAAAAGATCTATGAGTGGGAGTCAGTTTACATCCGAACAGCAGCTCTGGGAGGCTATTCTGACATCTTGCAAAC
>OW240913.1:140632534-140749397 GCA_933207985.1 Pelobates cultripes
GACATTCAGCATCTCCATGATCTGCATGTCGACGCTGAACGCTTGTCATAGAGAAGCACTGATTCAATGCATCTCTATGATGGTGATTGGCACAGCGTTTTGCTGCGCGTGCACAATAGCCTTCTAGTGCTTTCCCATGGTAGAGCATTGGGTTGGCTGAGATCATCTAAATTGATGAACTCTGCCAAGGAGTTTGGTCGGTGCTGGGAAACAGGTGAGTAAATCGCATTTTTAAGGGGGGAATACACATTTGTATTCCTGACACTATAGTGTTCCTTTAAAGGGACACTCCAGGCACCCAGACCACTTCTGCCCATTGGAGTGGTCTGGGTGCCAACTCCCACTACCCTTAACCCTGCAAGTGTAGTCATTGCAGTTTTTATAAACTGCAATAATTACCTTGCAGGGTTAACTCTTCCTCTAGTGGCTGTATACTAGACAGCCACCAGAGGGCACTTCCTGGTCTATAGCACAGGATTTCTGTGCTATAGTGTCGCTGGACGTCCTCACGCTGTGTGAGGACCTCCAGCGTCGCTAAAATTCCCATAGGAAAGCATTGAAAAGCATTTTCAATGCTTTCCTATGCAGAGGTCTAATGCGCCTGCGCGGCATTGCCGCGCATGCGTATTAGGTCTCCCCCGACGGCTGACGTGATGAAGGGGAGGAGCATGAGCGGAGGAAGAAGCAGCGACGTGGGACATGTCGCTGCCTCTGGTAAGTCACTGAAGGGGTTTTCACCCCTTCAGCAACCGGGGATGGAAGGTGGGAGGGAGAGGGGACCTGCAGTGCCAGGAAAACGGATTGTTTTCCTGGCACTGGAGAGTCCCTTTAAGGTGGCTCGTAACATTTAACACTTGGTTTCACAAATACTCCCTTTTACATACTGCCATGCTACACAAACACACACAAAAAAATACTACCCTATTCACAAAACCAAAAACATGTATTCAAATATACTAATAATCCACATATCCTGACACTACACACAAAGACATACATATATTCACTTACACTAGCGCTCACAGTGAATATACACACAGAAACATGCATTCACTTTACATGTACATACAATCAAATATACGGTACACCTATACCAGCATATATATCGGTCTGCTGGGGGCCCAGGTGCTAATTTTGCCCGGGGGCCCAGGCCACTGTCAGTCCGTCCCTGCTCAGGGGTTCAATTTATTTAATAATTTAAACATTTTATAACTTAATATTTTGTTAGCTGGGGTGGGTGGGAGTTATGTGAAAGTGGGACATTTACTGTTAGTGCTGCTTACTGCTACTTAGGGGTTAACGGTAAAAAAAGTTTATAACATTTTTTAAACGTATAAAAAAGTTACGAAAGTTTAAAACATTTAATAAGTAAAGAAAAAATGTAAAAACGAGTTTTAAAACATAAAAAAGTAAAAAAATACATTAAAAAAAGCTCATTACCACACCTAGTTGAAGATTTTTACAAGGTATTGTTTATTAGGAGCAGGGACCTGAGCCAACGACACAACTGACCCACAACAAAAACCTTCTTAGCCTCACACCTAGCCTCAAACCCGCAACTATAAGCTTAGATCCATCCCATGAGCACTGACATGCCCTGTTGCACCCAAAAAGCACTCACCTCATCACCGACATGTCCTATCAAATGCAGTAGATATACCATAAAAAGTGTTGTATAATCGTTGATACTTACCTATGCCTCACAATTGTATGCTTGTTCATAACCTACCTCTGCTGTTGTGGCAGAATAGGTAAAATAGTTTTATTATCGCACGACTAAATAAAGAATAAAAAAAAAAAAAAAAAAGCTCATTACCACTACACTTGGAATATACAGGCGAAAAAATTATCCCATGCTAAGGTTCAAACGATGCCTTTTGAATTACCCCATGGTGTATTCTTTATTAAATATTATGTGTTTGTGGGGAAGTTTGAATAACCAGCCAGCTAATCTACTCCAAAATGGAACATGGACACAGCGTAAAACTTCAAAGTGGAATGGCTGTGTCTCAAATGTGCCCCTTCAATGTCCACATATACCTGGAAAAGATACATACGGGGGTATTGATGTACTCAGACGACATCGCTAAGAAACATATGAAGTATTATACAGTCGTAGCATGCATAAGGTTTGCAAAATATACTGTGCAAACTCACTCTGTGTGTCAAAAAGGCAGAAAAAAATGCTTATTGCCACTACACTTGGTACAAGCTAGCGGAAAAATGATTCCATGCTAAGGTTCAAAATATGCCTTTTGAAATCCCCTGGGATGTCTTTTTTAAGAAATGGAATGCCTTTATGGTGTAGTTGTAATATGTAGCCTGCTCAAGTGCTCCAAAGTGGTACACGGATGCATCAAAACCCTCCATAAAAAATTCTCACTTAAAAACCTGAACTTGTCACGTTTCTTTTACAGCTTTGTAACTTCACAAAATAGTTTCTAGGTCATACATTGGGCATGTTGTTTTACTCAGAAAATGTAACTGAGCATAATCTGGGGATTTTTATGACAGTGGTACATATCAAGTATAAGAAATACTCAGCAAAAATGCAACATATATGTAAAAATGCAATCCCCCCCACCACAAACTGTTATTTGAACAGTCACACTGCTATAATACCCTAAAATGAGATATAGGCCCGTCAAATCCATCTATGAAAATTCTAACTATAAAAACTGAAATAGCCTGGTCTCTTATATGGCATTGTAACTTTACAGAAAAGTGCCATAGGCATACAATAGGGGTATCGTTGTAGTAGCTTAACACAATATGGGGTTCTGTGCAGGAATAGCACACACCGGCTTTACAAAATACACATTACAAAAACTATATGCAAAAATAGAGAAAAAACACAATTTTACTCCAATATTTAGCAGAGATTGGCGATGAAATGGTTACATAAAAAGTGTCAAACTAACCTTAGGTAAATAGCCTGTGATGTCTACTTTATATAAATATTTACTTTTGTGTGTCAATTTTGTTTTCTGTGGTGGCTACTAAACCTACAAGAGAAACATAACACTTTCTAAAATTGTTTCACATTAAAATTTTATTTTAGACGTTGTATTTTGTGACCTGTAACTTTCAAAATAAGCTGAAATCCTATACATATTATGTATTCTATAAATCAAGACACATAAATGAATTTATTTTGAATTACTTTTTCTAATCTGGACATATTATGCACACGCTATTATTGCCAAAACTGTGAAAAAAAAATTTTTTTTTGTTTTTCTTTTCCATTTTTTGGCATTTTTTTTTTTTTTAGCATTCATTCAGGATGACAACAGCATAGACCAATGCTTGAAGAGTTATGAACTTATTCATATGGAAGCTCCATGAGAAATCTTCCAATCTGCTCCATCCCAGCAAATCTAAAGCTGACAAAGCTTCACAAACTACCTAGCTTGGTTATACACTTAGCTGCATCAATAGATGCCATTCTTTATCACCTAAAAACAGCCTAAACGGCGGTGCAAATCTGCTGCCTACCTCACACCGCGGCTCCAGTATTTTGAGGTATTCCTCGGCTGAACTACTGTGGAGAGTGTCTGGGTTGCTTCACCTCCCACATTGACTCCCACGCAGGACGACAGGGCAACTATGGGGCTCCGATCTCAAAAGCCCATGGCTGACTGCAGGGACATAGGGGCTATTGCAGACATCTGCACAGCACAAACCAGCACCAGCAACAGACCCGTCCGAGCCTGACCCAGCTCCCATAGCGGGACGCAAGGAGCCGGAGACAGAGCAAATCTCACCTGCTGACCCCTTAGATGACTCAGCTCCTACTACTAAACATGACCTGCAGATCCTAATAGCGGACATCCATAAACTACTGGCGGCGGATTCTGCTCTGCTCAAGACTGAAGTGCAGGCTGTCACATAGAGGGTAAGGGCCTCGGAAGAGGACATTGCCGATATACATACTACCCTGGCCACCCTCAATGACTCAGTGCACCAAATCCAGACCCAACACAGGGCCCTATGAGTTAAATTTACGTCCATAGAAAATCACCAACGCCGCTCTCACATTAAAATACATGATGTCCCCAATACTATAACGGCGCATGAATTACCACATTATCTCAGACGCCTACTAGCCACCATTATGCCCCAAGCAATGGAGAGGACACTCACAATTGACAGAATCTACCGCATTCCCAGCACCTCCACGCAAAGCTAAACATGAACAGAGATGTTATACTCTGATGCGTCTCAGTGCAAGACAAGATCCACATCATGACTGCCCAAAAGGCAAAACACCTCTTACATTTGAAGATTCTACTCTCACCTTTTACCAGGATCTCACCAAAGCCACTCTCATGTGGCGAAAATCTTACAACTGTAACATCTCAATTGCGAGCAGTGGGCATTGCTTACAGATGGGGACCTAACAGCTCTCTGACAGTGACTCACTCTGGGTCGGCACACGTTCTCACTTCGATGGCAGACGCATCATCTTTCCTAACGAAATTGGGACTGTCCCTACCAAATGCAACCACAAGCGACGCGCTTCCAGGAACATCTTGGGACCTTGACAGCATCACCCCCTTAGTCCCTAGGACAAGAGGATTACAAGCATTGGTACCATGAACCGGACTGCAACCGGTTTACTGGATCCGCAACAATTGAAAGAACAAGATAGGGCGGTGTAGCCACAATATCTAAAGTCTCAATATGGTTTATTTACGTTGGCATTAGTTTATCTTTTTCTTTCTCATTTTGTTTTTAATAATGTTTATTACAGGTGGAGAGTTACACACACATACTACAGCTCAAGGAGAACATAGTTCGAATCAGGCGTTTACCTGTAAGTAATGCAACAGCCTTCAGGGAAGTCTAAGGCCTACCACCTCTACCATATGGCGTGATACACCCCCTCCCCACCGCAGCCCCCTTGGTTAGGGGTACGTAACCTGGATGCACACTCTCCCGTTCACTACACCTTAGTGGCAACTACTTGTATAAGCATACTCTATCTGTGTACTACTAATACGGCTACTTTACAGCCAGCATCCTAGACCTTTAACTTGCCATGGCATGACCTTACAATAATATATACATTAACTACCATGTACTTTGCCTGGTAGAAAACGGGGTTTACCTCTGGAACATACAACTACCTATCTCCCACATGAAGAATTGTCAGTTTAGGTTATCACTCACTTGTACCCTATGACGAATCATACTTTACTCTGATATTCTTCTTAACTTATTACTTAACTTCTTAACTTGTTACTATTGTTTACCATAAAAATAGTGCATATCTCCTGTTATGTATAACACGTCTGTAATCTTGTGCACATCATATATTCTGCTGAATGACTGTATACCTGCAATGCACTGCAAAAATGAATTAGAACGAGAGAAAAAACCCCAAAAAACAGATTAAGTAACAAAAGAAAAATATTTTCTTAAATGGTCAGCATTTCACAACCAAGGTCACCTGACTGGTGATTTCTGCAGAATTAACCAAATCCTGACCTTTGAGATTAACATAAATGGTAGTAAAATGGTAAGGCAGACAAAAGACTCACTGTGCAGGCTCTTCTTTGCAGAGAGAAAGCTGTAAATAAACTTTGTCTAGGAGACGCCTGCTATGTAGCAGCATAATACATGGGGGCAGATATAAGTACAGCCAATCAAATACTAGAGATCTTACATAATCTCAAAACGACACAAAGTCCTTTTTTTTTTTTTTTACAATTTAAGGACCGAAGCAAAGTTTGTTCATCCACAACTCTCAGCATTCTCATGTATTGCACCAACACATATCATATACCATTTTGTAAAGGACAAAAAGAGCTTTAATTTGATATAGTATAAACCTATATAACTTATTTGTTATAAACAAAATACACAAAAATGAAAAACAAAAAATAACGTGTGCATAATTAGTTCCTCTTAAGAAAAGTAATTCAAAATAAATCGATTTACTTGTCTTGATTTACAGAGTGCATCATATATGTAAATTATTTCATTTTATTTTATTTTTGTAATTACAAGTAACAAAACACAATACACGTGGGATTCAGCTGATATACGTAAAGGATAGTAAATAAAAAGAACATAGCATGATATAGTTAAAGGACCACTATAGGCACCCAGACCATTTCAGCTCAATGAAGTGGTCTGGGTGCCAGGTCCATCTAGTGTTAACCCTGCCGCTGTAAACATAGCAGTTTTAGAGGAACTGCTATGTTTACACTAGGGTTAATCCAACCTGTAGTGGCTGTCTCACTGAAAATCACAGTGAGAAGACGCTGACGTCCATAGGAAAGCATTGAGAAATGCTTTCCTATGGACTGAGTGAATGCCCGTGTGGCTCTTGCCGCGCATGAGCATTCAGGGATGACGTCGGAAGAGGGAGGAGAGTTCCCCAGCGCCGAGGGAGCCCGGCTGGGGGTACCATAAATGGTGACTCAGACGGTATTTTCCCTGCTTTTTGGGCACCATACCCAGGGGGGAGACCCGCAAGTC
This sequence comes from Pelobates cultripes, assembly GCA_933207985.1. Taxonomy (NCBI): domain Eukaryota; kingdom Metazoa; phylum Chordata; class Amphibia; order Anura; family Pelobatidae; genus Pelobates; species Pelobates cultripes. The sequence goes on from OW240913.1 coordinate 140,639,021, forward strand.
TGGTAACGGGGGGTCCCGAAAGGGACCAGCCATCCGACCCAACGACACCTCCTTACCTAGCTTTTTCCCAACCACCTGTGGGAACTCACGGACCGACCGAAGGTTCCAAACCAAAGGGGAAGGGGGGCAACAGGTGAAAGGAATCCAAAACCCATGCTTACACCCGTCCAGTAGGATGTCGGCCGATTCCTATAACTGCTTACGACCATTGGCATCGTCGCCTTTTGACCCCAAATCCCCCTTCTCGACAACTTTACCCCGCTTGAAGCAGCGGGAGACAGGATGGGCTCCCCCGCAGGTTGAACATTCATGCTTGAACCAGCAGGATTACCCCACTTGCAGTGACTGTCATTGAATTTCCAACAACAGCCCGGCCTCTGATGCCTGGCTGGTGAGGAGAAGGACCCACCGGCCCTCCCGAGAAAGGACGGGAACCCACCCTGCTGGGGGGCCGGGCGAGTCATAATGGAGAGCCAGAGGCCAATTTCCATCTGGTTCCACGAAATTGAGGGGCGCACCTCCAACCGCTGACGGAATTGCTCGCCATATTTCCACAACCCCAGACCGCCATAGGTACGACAAGCGTTCCAATTGGTATCCTGGTAGCAGAACAATGTGGAGCACTTCTGTGGAGCCTTTTCCCCTGACACTGGCCAGGATCGCAAATTGCGAATCCAATTCCCGAAAGTCTTAGGGATCTTCTGGTACTGGTATTTCTCATTTCTTTCCTGTCCTTTTCCACCAAAGGAGGAGCCTCTTCCATAGGGCGGAGGGAAAAAATTCTCCCCTCCATAGTTTTTCCCGAGCCTCATGTTTTGGGTGCAAGCCCAAGGGCCCCGACATATAGGCAGACCCACGCGCAACGTCAGCAACACCCCGGGGATCACCCAATGGCAAGGATCTCCCAAGCACCCTGTTCCCACTGATCCAGAAAACCTCTAAGCCCTGACAGGAACCCCACCAGTGAGGAACCCCCAGACTGAAAAGAAGAAACATTATTGTACTCACCAGCCGATGCCCGAGGAACCTCTGGTGACAAAGGAAACAAAGACGATCCAGGCAGGACAGAGTTAATTTAATTTTCAGCACTGTTCAGCCTTGCAGCAGTTCCAGGCGCCACCTGCTGGACAGTCCCGGGAACAGCAGCCATATCCTGAGAGAAGAGCAGTAGAGATGAGGTAAGCTCAGACCCTGCCGAGAAGGGCAGCCGTAGTAAGTACCCAGGGGAAAGAGGAGGGGACATAGGGACCAGAGACAGACACAGGGGGGACAGAACGGGGGGGAGGGGAACAGAGAGAGCACTAGAAAAGGGGGAAGAGAGAGGACCCAGGACCAAAGGGACAAGGGAGGAGGGGGGGCAATAACGGATGAAAACACGGGGGGAGGGAGCAGGGAACCTTGGGCAGAACCCAGGGGTGGAGAGGGGGACCCCCCGGCTGACCCTCATCCCCAGAGGAGCCACCAGAGCCCGGGGAGGACCCCCCAACGGCAGCACAGCCATGCCCGGCGGGGCCTGCTCACCACCACTGGCCCGGGTCTGGATCCGCCGGTGTGCCGACCACGTGGCGTCCGGGAAGGCCTACCAGATGCCTCTGGCTGTACTGGAAGCGCCACCTGTCTTCTCTCACCCGCCATCCAAGGCCGGGGGTTGTACTGGATACTACAGGGGGAGCTGGCCGTGTGTCAGATGGAGCTGACACGCAGGCCTGACGGCACCTCAGTCCCGGGCTTTGGCTCCTATATTAAACCTTCATATCTCAAGTTATCTCCCTTTTAACGGAGCCTTACTCTTTTTTCCTTTTCAAGTGTCATGTTCACTGCTTTTTGGCTCCTGTGGTATGGAAAAGGTTAAGGGAGATATACGTATCTGCTACTATTGTCTCTTTTTCAAGAACAATAAAAGCAACAGCAGTTGAAGGCTAATTAAAGACCCCAGTAAACACTACTTCAGCATACACTGGTTTGAACAAAACAGTGGAAGTGAAATGTAACTTATTTCCATTTTGGGGTGACTTTGCTGTCACATGATGCCTTTTGTGTGTCAAGGTGTGTGTATCTGTGTGTGTATCTGTGCCACTATGTGCCAGTGTGTGTGTATCTGTGTGTCAGATTCATACACATTGGCCCATGCAAACACAGATACACACACCTTGATACACAGACACATACAAACACAGATACACACACTTTGACACACAGATACATACATACACACACACACACACAGATACACGACCGGTAAAATATAAAAATAAATAATTGCACTGTTTTTTTGTATGTGCTGGTGTGTGTCTGTGTGTCAAGGTGTGTGTATCTGTGTTTGTATGTGCCAGTGTGTGTGTGTCAATGTGTATCTGTGTATGTATCTGAAACACACACACACACTGGCACATAGTGACACACAGATACACACACTGACACACAGATACACACACCTTGACACACAGCGTGTATGTGAATGTATCTGTGTGTCAAGGTGTGTGTATCTGTGTCAAAGTGTGTGTATCTGTGTTTGTATGTGTCAGTGTATCAAGGTGTGTATATCTGTGTTTGTATGTGCCAGTGTGTACGCATCTGACATACAGATACACACACACTGGCACACAGATACACACATTGACACACAGTGTGTATCTGTGTGTGTGTATGTATCTGTGTGTCAAGGTGTGTGTATGCATCTGTGTTTGAACGTGTTGGTGTGTGTATCTTTGTTTGTATGTGCCAGTGTGTGTATTTCTGTGTCAGTGTGTATCTGTGTGTGTGTGTATATGTATGTATCTGACACACAGATACACACACTCAGATACACATACACACACTCAGATGCACACAGTGACACATACACACATCTTGACTCACAAATACACACACACTCAGATACACACAGTGACATATACACACACTTGCACCCACAGACACACACACTGGTACATACACACACATACTGACATACACACACACACACTCAGATACACACAGTGACACATATACAAACCTTGACACACAAATACACACACTGACACACATATTCTTTGACAGACACACATACACTCTCACTGACAAACACACATACTCTTTTACAGATACACAAACACATATACACTCTCACTGACAAGCACACATACATATTCTCACTGACAAACATATATACACACACACACACACACACGCTCACTGACAAGCACACATACACTCTTTGACAGACACACAAACACATACAAACTCCAGTGGGGCTTCTGAGTGGCTTGCGTGTAGTCCCTGGGGTCGAGTGGGGCTGCTGAGCGGCTGGTGTGCGGGCGATCTACCTGCTCAGCTCCCTCACGCGCCTCTTAGTGGAGCCGGAGTGCCGTCATATTCCAGCTCCGGCATCACTGCTTTGTGCGCGAGGGAGCTGAGCAGGGAGATCACTGTCCACTGCTCCCTCACTGCCCATGGCCATTTTGTTTTCAGAAATTTCGCGGGACCCCATTTGTGTTCTCGCGGAACCACACCAATTGGGAAACGCTGCTCTATAGGGATCAATTTATACATTATTTTATAAAACTGTTACTCCAATTTTTATACACATGTAAATAATTTCATTCTGCTTTTTCTGAAATGTACAGCAATAATAATACTTCCTTCTGCTACTGTCCATTCCTCTTTTGGATTATTTGCTCTGTTTTTCTGATGATTTTATCAATGATTATATTCACAAGATAAAAAAAAAGTATTGTGTCCAGGGAAATAAAAGACATTCGCAATTTTAAGATTTTTTAAATAATATTTACACAAAAAAGGAAGAAAGTGACATTAGCTTAACTGTCACCCAAAGATTGGCCACTATGATAGTGCTGGGAAATTTTTCACTGGTAAAAAAGGCATGCGCAAGCTCCTCTTTCTTATACATTATAAACATATTTGTGAACCGAATAAAAGAACCAAATTGGAATCGGAAAATAAAATGTCAGAAAAGGCGAAGTACGGTATATTTTGGAACAAATATGGGAATAAAATGGAATGTCAAATAGGAAAAGCGCCAGAAAGAAATAGCCTAATGTTTAGCAAAACACTTAAAAAAAAACCAAACCATATTTCCCAATGTTTATTTAAAGGGACACTATAGTCACCCAGACCACTTCAACTCAATGAAGTGGTCTGGGCACCAGGTCCCTCAGGTTTTAACCCTTCACTTGTAAACATAGCAGTTTCAGAGACAGCCACTAGAGGCGCTTCTGAGACGTTGGATGCGAAATTCGCATCCAATGTGCAGAATGTCCATAAGAAAGCATTAAAAGAAATGCTTTCCTATGGACTGTTTGGGAGCTGATGTCGGCGGGGAATTAGAGGTCACCAGCGCAGAGGGAGCCCAGTGCTGGATTAAGGTAAACTGCTGAAGGGGTTGTAACCCCTTCAGTCCAGCGAGAGGGGGACCCTGAGGGTCAGGATCCCCCAAGGATGATATAGAGTCAGGAAAATGAGTTTGTTTTCCTGACACTATAGTGATCCTTTAATGGTAGCAATCACTGTTAAAATTCCATTTCATGTTCACTGCTATAGTATCATGAAATTACTTTGCAACAGTGTTTCCCTTCTTTAAGTAAGGAGTTAAATGCATTTTCTCTAAAGTTAGAAAACAGTTAGTTAAAACAGGCAGCCAAAATACCAAATTTGATACTGCTGCCATCACCTGCTATTGCAGCATTAATCTTTTTTTTAATAGCAATTCACACTAAAAATGCTACAAATGGAGAAAGCAAAGAAAAAAATATTATTGCAAATGTCAGAGACAGAGAGACTGATTGCAAAATGGTTGCATGAAAAAGTGGGCTGAATAGAAACTATGAATGACAAAACCTATTTCCATAATATCTGTGATTTGTGGGAAGAATAATTTATCAAGCACACTAATCCAAGCAATGATGCAGTATTGATTAACAAACAGAGGCCACATAGTATTGGGTGTCCTATGAATTGTTGAGGCCTTCAGGACGCTGGCTTCTATTTCAAGAGATCTATTCATTAAACAAGAGCTTAGACAAAGGACTTGTATTTTCTAGGACTTAATCCCTTCCACATAGTTTAACCCCTTATGGACTGGACTGTTTTTGCGATGTTGTACATTTGCGACCAGGCCTCTTTTTACACTTTTGTGGTGTTTGTGTTTAGCTGTCATTTTCCGCTCTCTCATTTACTGTTCCCATACAAATTATATGTTGTTTTTCTCAGGAGGACAAAAGGGGCTTTCTTTACATACCATTATTTATATAATCTCATGTAATTTAATTAAAAGAAAATAAGAAAATATGATGAAAATTTGAAAAAAATACATTTTTTTTTTTACTTTTACTTGAAAAATCTTTTGCTCATCTACAAAAGCGAATGAAAAAAACTGCTAAATAGATTCAAAATGTTGTCCTGAGTTTAAAAATACCCAGTGTTTACGTGCTTTTTTGCAAGTTATAGGGCTATAGGTATAAGTTTGCGGTTTCAAAACATATAATTTAAAAATGTATTAATAGTGACATTGTAAAATTATTATCTGTCATAAATCTCTGAATAACACCCCACATGTACATATTTTTTTAAAGTAGACAACCCAGGGTATTTAATATGGGGTATGCCCAGTCTTTTTTAGTAGCCACTTAGTCGAAAACACTGGCCAAAATTAGCATTCATATTTGTTTGTGTGTGAAAAAAGTAAAAAACTAAATTGAACACTAATTTTGGCCAGTGTTTGTGACTAAGTGGCTACTAAAAAAGACTGGACATACCCCATTTGCAATACTTTGGGTTGTCTTCTTTTGCAAATGGAATGCCATCATGGGGGTAATTCTCATTCCTGGGCTACCATACGCTCTCAAAGGCAACGTAACCAACATGGCCTTTTTCAATGTAAAAATATTTGACCCATATATTTGACCCTGTAACTTTCAAAAACGATATAAAACCTGTACATGGGGGGCACTGTTATACTCGGGAGACTTTGCTGAACACAAATATTAGTGTTTCAAAACAGGAAAACGTATCACAACAATTATATCATCAGTAAAAGTGCTGTTTGTGTGTGAAAAATGAAAAAAAAAGTAACTTTTACTGACAATATCATCACTGTGATATGTTTTACTGTTTTGAATCACTAATATTTATGTTCAGTGAAGTCTCCCGAGTAAAAAGGAACCCCGATGTACAGGTTTTAGGGTGTCATAGAAAGTTACAAGGTAAAATATAGTGCTAGCAAATTAAATTCTCTGGACTTTTGGCCCGGGTTGGCAGGCAGGTCCCTCAAATTGCAATCAATAAAATTACTTCATTATGCAAAAATATTACATAAATACACACGTAGAATTTAAATACAAATACATATTTATATATTTGAAGTCTACGTGTATATTTAATTATTTATGTAATTTTGTATATGGACATATGTATATTTTGTACAATTTCATTCTAAGTGTATTTTGATATAAATATATATATATATATATATATAAAACTATCAAAATACAGTTAGAATAACATTTCATATAGATATATATATATATTTTAAAATTTTTATTATTTTTACATGTCTTTATTTAATTTAAATTACTTATTATTTTGTATTTTATAATAATATTTATATACAATATATATAGTTATTATATATATTATATTTATACGTGTGTAATTTAATTATAAGTGTATTTTTATATTAATATATGTACATATTAATATAAAAATACACTTAGTATGACATTATATATATTATATATAGACATATATTATATAGATATAATATAAGTCTATATATCATATATATATATATATACACACATATATAAAACATTTTTTATTAACTTTAACTTTATGATTTTACACTAGCAGGGAGACTGCCTGTCAGCACAGGCAGTCCCCCTGCAGGCATACACATGGACACCTATTGTGACTATGTAATCGCTCTGTGCTCCAGGCAGTCTCCCCACAACGGGAGCAACGGCAATCGGGTAAGTACATTGGACCGTTTGGATGGTTCAGGACCGTCACCGGTCGGCAATGCAAAAATGCCGATGACGGTCCTGAACCGTCCTCGGTGCTGAAGGGGTTAAGGGTCACATTCTTTTTTTTTTTTTTTACATAGAGTCAGAGTGACTCATCAGTAAAAGTGTATTATCTCTTAAAGCTTGTAAAGAAAATGTGAGACAGATGGGGGAAATCTGCTTAGCATTTTTATATTTCATGATTCTTTTTCTAAATCTGATTTAAAAGGCCAATGTAGTAACCAGAACAGCTACAGCTTAACCATTTAACGCTGTTACAGCGTTCTTTGACGTTCAGCATATAGAAACATAGAATGTGACGGCAGATAAGAACCATTCGGCCCATCCAGTCTGCCCAATTTTCTGAATACTTTCATTAGTCCCTAGCCTTATCTTATAGTTAGGATAGCCTTATGCCTATCCCACTCATGCTTAAACTCCTTTACTGTGTTAACCTCTTACCACTTCAGGTGGAAGGCTATTCCATGCATCCACTACCCTCTCAGTAAAGTAATACTTCCTGATATTATTTTTAAACCTTTGTAATTTAAGACTATGTCCTATTGTTGTGGTAGTTTTTCTTCTTTTAAATATAGTCTCCTCCTTTACTGTGTTGATTCCCTTTATGTATTTAAATGTTTCTATCATATCCCCCCGTCTCGTCTTTCCTCCAAGCTATACATGTTAAGTTCCTTTAACCTTTCCTTGTAAGTTTTATCCTGCAATCCATGAACCAGTTTAGTAGCCAGCCTTTCTCTGAACTCTCTAAGGTATCAATATCCTTCTGAAGATACAGTCTCTAGTACTGCGTACAATACTCCAAGTGAGATCTCACTAGTGTTCTGTACAATGGCATGAGCACTGCCCTCTTTCTACTGCTAATACCTCTCCCTATACAACCAAGCATTCCACTAGCATTTCCTGCTCCTCTATTACATTGTCTGCCTACCTTTAAGTCATCAGAAATAATCACCCCTAAATCCTTTTCCTCAGATGTTGAGGTTAGGACTCTATCAAATATTCTGTACTCTGCCCTTGGATTTTTATCTTGCACTTTTCCACATTAAATGTCAGTTGCCACAATTCTGACAATTTTTCTAGTTTACCTAAATCATTTGCCATTTGGCTTATCCCTCCTGGAACATCAACCCTGTTACATATCTTAGTATCATCAGCAAAAAGACATACCTTACCATCAAGACCTTCTGCAATATCACTAATAAAAATATTAAAGAGAATGGGTCAAGTACAGATCCCTGAGGTACCCCACTGGTGACAAGTCCAAGCTTTGAATATATTCCATTGACTCAAGTACCTAGAGCATTTGCAGGCGGATCCTGTGGCTTGGCACCCCCACCCCCTCCCCAAAAAACCTGTAAAATATTTAAGGTTTTATTTCTTTTATTTTACAATTTGTAAACTTTGCAAAACCGCTGTCAGCCCCTCCTACAAAACCCTTGTCCTGCCCGCCCCTCCTACAAAACCTCTGTCCTGCCCCTTCTACAAATCCTGTACTGCCCCATCTACAAAACCCCTGGCCTTCCACAAATCCCCTGCTTATCCCCCCTTATAAAGACTCCTGTCCCAATACAAAACCCCCGCCCCCTTCTACAAAATCCCTGCAGCCCCACACACACATTTACAGGCAGACAGTCACACACTCAGTTACAGACAGTCACACACTCAGTTACAGGCAGACAGTCACATACAGTCACAGGCAGACAGTCACACATACACATTTCCTCCGTGCGGCCAGTTTATCAGCTGTTTGCTTGTGTGAGCTGTACTGGCCGCACGGCACCCTAACTACCATGGGACACTGTGCGGCCACAGCTCACACAGCCCCCTCCAGCCAGGGCCGGTGCAAGGATTTTTGCCGCCCTAGGCAAAAGTAAAGTTTGCCGCCCCCCCATGTGACATCACAATGCCCCAGCCATATGATTTGCCATGTTAACTAACGCCAGTGCTGCAGTGCCGCCGTGTTTACATTAAAAGGCCTGCAGGGACCGGGCTATAGACACCAGAACCACTACATTAAGCTGAAGTGGTTCTGGGGACTATAGTGTTTCTTTAATGTGAGGTAAATTAGAGCTTAGTGCCACGAATAATATACTAGATTGCCTACTTACAACCAGATGAGGATGATGATGGGCTCTAGCTGCAGTCTGGCTCCACTGGTCTGGTGCAGAACAGGCTCTCTGAGGCGGTTTGTAACTGTGGTCACAAAAATCAATGTTCTGGGAGAACGGGAAGCAGCTCCATTTTTTGGGGGTCCTTTACACAGCTCAAGGTCTGGGTCCCAGGGTCCACCTTCATGTTCCACCAATGAGTTTGTTCACAGGGGGTGGAGTGTGTAGGGGATGTCCTGATATGTGTGTAAGGAATGCATTGTGTGAAATTGTGTTTGTATGTGTAGGGACTGCAAGGTGTGTTTCTGTGTATGTATGGGATGCATTGAATGTGTGTAAGGGGTGCATTGAGTGTGTGTAATGAATACATTGTGTGTTTCTGTGTGTGTAAGGGATGCATTGTGTGTAACGGTTGCATTGCTTGTGTATGTGTGTCTGTGTGTGTAATGCATTGTGTGTTTTTCTGTGTGCAAGGGGTGCATTGTGTGTATGTGATGAATATCAATCTCTCCTCCCGCTCCAATTTCCTTCTCCTCCTCCCAATTTCTCTCACCCCTTATTTCTCTTTCTCACCCCCCCTTATTTCTCTTTCTCACCCCCTTATTTCTCTTTCTCACCCCCCTTGTTTCTCTTTCTCACCCCCCTTATTTCTCTTTCACCCCTTATTTTCTCACCCCCCTGTTTCTCTTTCTCACCCCCTTATTTTCTCTTTCCACCCCCCCCTTATTTTCTCTTTCACCCCTTATTTCACCTCTTTCTCACCCCTTATTTCCTCTTTCTCACCCCCCCCTGCTCTTTCTCACCCCCCCTTATTTCTCTTTCTCACCCCTTATTTCTCTTTCACCCCCTTCTCTTTCTCTTTGTATTTCTCTTTCTCCACCCCTTATTTCTCTTATTTCTCTTTCTCACCCCCCCTTATTTCTCTTTTCTACTTGCTGTTCTCTTTCTCACCCTCTCTCACCCCATGACTTCTCTTTCCTCACCCCCTTATTTCTTTTCTTGCCCCCCCTTATTTCTCTCTACCCCTTCTTTCTCACCCCCCTTTCCCCTTCTTTCTCCCCTCCCCCCTACCACTGTTGTAGCGTGGCCGAGCCCAGTATAGTCCACGGGTACAGCGAGCTTTTGTTTCCTGTACCCGGCCGGACTAACAGGAAGTGAACACTCAGTGTGCACTTCCTGTTAGTCCGGCCGGGTACAGGAGACAGCTGCTCTCTGTACCCGTCGGACCATGCTGCAGTGAGGGAGCTGACAGGAGTGTCAGCCCCTCTCCTCAGGCTGCGCCCGGCGGTGCGGTCCGCCCTCATGGACGCACCGCCCGGGCAAAGCTGCAGCCGCCTGAGGCTCTTCACAGAGTGCTCGGGCGGCTGCAGCATGGGGGGGGGGGCGGCGGGGCTGGTCATGGCACCCCCCACCCTGGTGGCACCCGGGGCGGACCGCCCCTCCCGCTCCCCCCTTAGTACGCCACTGCATTGACTACAACCATCTGTTGACTGTCACTCGGCCACTGCCTTACCCATTCAACAATATTGGAATCCAAACTTAAAGATTGCAGTTTATTGATAAGCTTTCTATGTGCAAAAGTGTCAAAAGCCTTACTGAAATCTAGGTAAGCAATGTCTACTGCACCACCCTGATCTATAATTTTAGTTACCCAATCAAAAAAATCAGTAAGATTAGTTTGGCATGATCTCCCTGAAGTAAACCCATGTTGTCTCTGATCTTGAAATCCATGTGTTTTAGATGTTCAACAATCCTATCCTTTAACATGGTTTCCATCACTTTCCCCACTACTGAAGTAAGGCTTACTGGCCTATAGTTGCCCGACTCCTCCCTATTACCTTTCTTGTAAATGGGCATAACTTCCAATCTTCTGGGACTACTCCTGTTAACAATGATTGGTTAAATAAATATGTTAATGGTTTTGCTAGTACACCACTAAGATCTTTTAATAGCTTTGGGTGTATTCCATCAGGTCCCATTGACTTATCTGTCTTTACTTTTGACAGTTGAAATAGAACCTCTTCCTCTGTAAACTCACATGTAATAAATGACTCATTTATCCTTTTTCTTAAACGAGGTCCCTTTCCTTCATTTTCATCTGTAAATACAGAACAAAAATATTCATCAAGGCAGTCAGCTAGACCTTCCTCTTCTACATACCTTCCTTCTTTTGTTTTTAATCTAACTAATCCTTGTTTTACTTTTCTTTTCTCATTTATGTATCTAAAAAAAGTTTTGTCCCCCTTTTTTACTGACTGTGCTATTTTCTCTTCTGTGTGTGTGATTTGGAAGCTCTTATAACTTGTTTAGCCTCTTTCTGCCTAATCTTATAGATCATTTTGTCTTACTCACTCTGGGTTTTTTTTTTATAATTACTAAATGCTAACTTTTTGTTTTTAACTATTTTGGCCACATCTGCAGAGTACCACAGTGGTTTCTTGAATTTTTTGCTTTTACTGACAAGCCTAATGCAATTTTCTGTTGCCTTTAATAGTGCAGCTTTTAAATAATCCCATTTCTCTTGGACTCCATTTAAATTGCTCCAGTCTGATAATCACTTCTCTACACATATTCTAATTTTAGAAAAGTCTGTTTTTCTAAAGTCTAAAACTTTTGTTTTTGTGTGGTGTGATTTAGTCACTGTTCTTATATTAAACCACACTGACTGATGATCACTGGATTCTAAACTTTCACCTACAGTAATATCTGATACCAAATCTCCATTTGTTAACACTAAATCTAGTATGGCCTCTTTACAAGTTGGCTCCTCAAGATCCCCCCCCTCATAGTTTAAATACATCCTAGCAAAACCTCTGAACTGCTCACTGAGAACGGCAGGCGCCTACTCTGCTTCCGGGTCGGGAGGACAGGGGGAGGGATCGAGGAAGCAGCTCTCGTGTCTTCCCTCGAGCTGTGTGGATTGTTGCCGCGTGTTACCATGGAAACGCTCGTCACAGCATCACGCAGGAGGGCAGGAGAGCTGCAGGACCTGTCATCCTGTCCTGCATACTTACCACCACCGGACCACCAGGGATGGCTGTGTTCCCCCCCTCCCCTTCACCAAAGGGATACTGATTTAATAAGTATTTAATATGTTTTTTATTTTAATGCATCTATAACTCCTTCCCCCACACACAGCACTCCTACCCCCTACCCACAGCACCCCTGCCCACAGCACCCCTACCCCCCCACACACAGCACCCCTACCCACAGCACCCCTACCCCCTACACACAGCACCCCTACCCCCCTACACAGCACCCCTACCCCCACACAGTACCCTACCCACAGCACCCCTACCCACTACACACAGCACACCTACCCCTAAACACAGCACACCACCCACACACACACAGTATCCCTACCCCCCACACACACAGTACCCCCTACCCCCCACACACCACCCCACACCCGCAGTACCCATACCTCCCCCACACACACCACCCCCTCCCCCAAACACACACAGCACCCCCCCCACACACACAGCACTACACACAAACACATACACTGCACCCCTCAATGCAGTTTATGTGTGTGTGTTCAGCAGTCTTTATGTATTAAGCAGTGTGTGTAAGCTGACTGCGTGTGTATTCAGCAGACTGCGTACTTAGCAGACTGCGTGTGTGTATTCAGCAGACTGTGTACTCAGCAGTGTGTGTATTCAGCAGTGTGCGTGTTTGTGTGTGTGTATTTAGCGGACTGTGTGTGCATTTAGCAGTCTGTCTGTGTGTTGGTGTGTGTATCTATTAAGCAGTTGGTGTGTGAATGTGTTCAGCAGTCTGTGTGTATGTATTGCATTTGTTGGAGATTCTAATAAATATAAGCTTAATTTATATCATTATTTAAAATTTGTATAATTTAACTCTGTTGTGTTCTTTTAAAATAAAACTTGTTAACTGTACGAGTAGTTTTTTCTAAACGTAAACCTCAGTATTCAGGTTTAATTGCCATGTTGGCACTTTGAGGGGAAAAAAGTTGGCATGTATTGCGATTTGGGCACTCAGGCTCAAAAAGGTTCGCAATCACTGACTTAGATGAAGCAACCAAGCTATATTAGCCAAGCTAATGACAACAACCCTTATATAACTCCTAAAATCACCACCCACTAGGAATCTTTAAAACCTGGGTAGGCCTCAGCTTATTTGCAAACAATAGCTCATTTAAACAGCAATCAATAGCAAGTAGCTAACTAATCAAATCAAATACCTTATAATTACCAACAGGAATTCAAACCTTGTGCAATCAGTAACCTTTTCCTACAGATGAATCTTTCCTACAGATGAATCCAGTCTCTGCTGTAAGTTGTCAGGATGCCAGGTACAAAAGATAAGTAAATCAAACAATAAAGCAATAAAATATATGGCTACACAAAAAAAAGTATCTGGCTTGGGTCCTTCTGGACCTGGGCGGAGCATACACTCAATACCATAGCCTTGTTGTGTGGCCGAGTGTGTGAGTGGCTATCGATTTTAAAACTTGTTTTCACACTCATAGTACGTGGGGGCGGGGGGGTGGGGGGGGAAGTTATCTTGACAGAGTAATTTGACAGTAGCTTGAGGAGCCAGTGGGGGGAGGTTATATAAAAAAATTACATCTTTGGGAACTATTAGTGCGCCTGTTGTTGTAACAGGTAAAATTACATGGAACCTGCGCATCTGTGCCCGTATCAGGTAGGTAGGGCAGCCATTTGCAGAACCTCTCCTCTGGGCACGAAGGGGGTAATATCTGCAACAGTCCAGGGTGGTCGGGCTGTTGCTTGAGTCATCTGCGCCTGTATGCCTAGAGATCAAAGGAAGGTCGGCATTTCAGACGTGTTATCTTGTGTATCGTTCTACCCTTGTCCGCTTGCAGGTGGCATGGTCCCCACTTGTATGGGATGGCTTGTTCCTGTAGAACTTGCGTGACCTGGCGAAAAGATTTCCTCCATTGTAAGGTGTGTCTTGAATAGTCTCTGTAAAAGGCTAGTTGCGCTCCTTCGAACTGCACTGTGGGAGAGCCTCTTGTGGCCCCCATAAGTATTCCCCGGTCTGAGTCTCTCACAAATCTTATCAGTACACGCGGCATGGAAGGTGCCCTGGAGAGTCTGAAGCAGGAATCAATGGTTATTTGCTTAGCTTGCCATGGTGTCAGCAATGTGGCTGTGAGCCTGCGGCAGTAATGAGGCAGTTCGGTGCCAGAGATTGTCTTCGGTACTCCCCGGACTCTTAGATTCCGTGCCTTATGCCTGTCTTCAATGTCAGCTAGTTGGGCTTGTTGATCGGCACATTGCTTGCGCATGAATTTAATGCAGCATCCGTGGCGTTTTGCGCCAGGGTAGTACCCCTTATGCCTTCCTCCGCCGCCGCCACTCTGTTGGTGAGTGAAGCAACGCCTTCCCTCACAAGCGCCATGTCCGCTTGGAACATGGTCTTTATTTCCTTCACCAGGGCTTTTATATCAACTTTGGTGGAGGGTGCTGATTCCCCTGATCCTGAAGTCCCTGGGGTGTCCATCGCACTCGGTGCAGTGTAGAGGGTTCTGTGTAGCTGCTACCCTCAACCGAGAATTGTGAGGCATAGGCCTCGGGCGACATCTTGGGAGGTACCTGCAGTGAGGCTGCACGGAGAAAAGCCCCAATATCTCCAGATCCTGCGCTCGGATCTGCCCACTGTTTTTTGCTCTTTTTCCCTATGTTGTGGGGAGCCCGTGTGCCGTCGGTAACGCTCGGTGAGTCGGTTTATGGCGTCTCCGGGTGGCCGGTTTGGGTCCAGTGCACGTAGCTGCAGTGATGTGCAACTATCTTGAGTGCTGGCTCCGCCCCCTCGGTGTTATAGTTTATGTCATTGTGAATAGATTGTGTGATTTCAATTTTAACCTCCTTTTCCTTAGTTTCTTTATTTTTAAGTGTGATTTAACAGCACAGCTTCAAGATTGGTAACTATTCTTTTAATGCCGGGTATCAAGCGCCATTTAGTGTTTTTTTTAAGATAATGCTTAAGGCCTGTTTGGAATGGAAGCATTTACCTAGGCAGTCACTTGTGTTATTTCCACCTTTTTGTTTTCTATTTACTCTGTTCATCTTTATTGAGTTATTTAGTGTTTATCCCCTTTTTTCATTTTTCATCCTTCCTTATTATGATTAAAAGAAGGCCTCTAGTTAGCACTGTATGAACGATTTTTCTAACTGCTCTGGGCAGTTGCTGCCTCTTGAGTTTAGCGCCACGGATTTGTTATGGACGACTAACTACCTTGTGTAACAAGATGGCGCTGGAATCCGGAGTAAAATCCTGTGATAACAGTGACATCACGCCTTGTAGGATGTGCATTAGATAAAACACTTAACACCTAACCAATTATTGATGTATTTTCTCTATAATTTTGCATATGATTTATTCTTGCATTTTAAGGGGCATGCCAGCCCCCTGAATAAACATTCCTGAAGTTCTTTCATCAACCTAATAATGCACTAGTCATAGTGGACATGTTCTCAGGATGGCCAGAAGCCTTTCCCATCACCAACATGACAGCCAAAACTACGGCCAAACGTCTACTCACTGAAGTTGTGTGCAGATATGGAGTCCCGGAAGTGATAGAAAGTGACCAGGGCCCATCCTTCACTGCATTGGTGACTAAAGAAATCTGGGCAGCACTCGGGTTGACCCTTGCATTCCATGCACCCTATCATCCACAGAGAAGTGGCAAGGTAGAACGCATGAATGGCACCTTAAAAGCCAGAATGCTTAAAATGGCCCAAGAAACTAACCTACCCTGGCCAGAGTGTCTACCCATAGCTCTATTTAGTGTGAGGTATGCACCAAGAGGGAAGTTTGGCCTATCCTCATACACAATCTTGTCTGGTTCAGCCCCCAGACTAGGCTGCTATTTCCCTCAACAGCTCCAACTCCAATCAGATGTGTTGGTTGAATATGTAACTGCTCTCTCTCTGGCTTTGACCAAAATCCATACACAAGTGTTTTCTTCCATTCCTGATCCAGAGTCTGATACGGGCACCCACAAGCTACTTCCTGGTGATTGGGTCCTGGTTAAGAGGTTCCTGAGGAAAAGCTCTCTTGAGCCAAGATATGATGGTCCTTTCCAAGTCTTGTTGACCACATCTACCTCAGTGAAATTGGCTGGGAAAAAGACTTGGATACATGCTTCACATTGCAAGAAAGCTCCAGCTCCAGAGGAAGCAGATCCTGCTGATTCATGAGCTTCCTGTGCCCTTTTCTGCTGCTAGGTCTTATAGAGGCCCAATAAGTTGCTATCGCTAAAGATAATCATGTTTACACATTTTGGTATAACTCTTTCAACACACATGTCGCTACATTTACATTTGACTACTGTGATATTGTCACTTGTACATTCCCACAATCATTGCTGTCAACAATCTACAAAGATATACCTAGTAAAAAGGACCCATACATATGTGTGACAGATGACTATTGGGGACATCACTGTAGTTCCTGGAAGGCGGCAGGTTGGAACACAGGATTAGCATGGGGCTATAAGCCACAAAGTGCCCTAAACAGAGTGGACAAGAATGGGAAATCTTTACTACACAGAATGACTTTATGGAAACCAACAGGGACAACCCCAATGAAACTTACCTTAAATATAGAGCACCCCAGCCCTGGAGATACTAGTGAATACGTAATGGGAATGTATTGGAAAGGGGGGGCTCATACAACAAATTGGGAACTTTCTATCTACAAGACATATATCAATCACCTGAGTGGGTAGACACACAACACATGATGGTTAACCTTCCCAAACCACACATCAAGACCCTCAAAGACATGGTAGCTGTAACGGAGCTCCCTGTACTCCGACCGAGTACCCTCCGTTGATGGATGCTCCTAGCGCTTCCTGAGGACTCCAAACACTGCAGCCGACACCACAACCACCGCAGACTCCACAACCGCCGTAGCTTAACTGGAGTCTCGCCGTCTTCCTTCCACCCTGGATCAGCTTCTGTCCTCCAGGACCGTGTGGGGAAGACCTCTCCTCCAGGAGAGCGTAACAGGAACAGCTCTTAAAAGAGCTAAGTGATTAAAAGCTCAGGGGAGTATGCAGAGCATAGCAATCCCCAGTGTGATTATAACAGTTCCCTCCAATAACGAGACAAGGCTACGTTTAGAGGGATCAAGAAGAACTGTCAAAACCTTTATTCCCTTGGGACCAGCCAATACAGTCACCACAATAACATTGTTGTGAAACCTCAATAAAATCACAAACAGTCAAACCATATCAAGAAACACACAGTGACTTATCACAACACAATGGCACATTTTTAAAGGGGTGGGGGGAGACAATATTTAACAGTAAATATCTCACCTGCCTGCAGAATATATGCCCGAATATGCAAATGAACCAGTCTTGCAATTCAGGTAGTGCATATTGCTGTTGCTACCAACAGAGGGCACTAGACAAGCTCCATAGCCAAACCCACCTAGTTGGTAGCAAACCTCAGCAGTACAGGAGAGAAGGCAATACATTTCACAGTACACACACACACTATAAACAATTACATTACACACACCCTGCACCTATAATGGGTACAGGGTGACTAAAACATAAGATAAATAAAGCAGCCTACATAAATAGTCTGTCTGAAGGTAGAATAGGGGCTTTAAAGGCAAATACATCAAAGAGTCATAGTCACAGGGGAGGAGGCTGGCAGGCAAGCCTCTCCAGTACCAAGTGGCGAAGGGCACTTCGTCACAGTAGCCATAGCTAACCCCACATTCGAAGACACTATGGCGGTAGAAACAGGCTTCTCAGACACTAACCTATGGCATGAATGGATGAGGTATAATGCTAACTCTCATAATAGAACTAATTGTTATGTATGTGGAGGAGCACGACCCCATTTGGGTACCGTGCCTTTAGACTTACCCCCCGAAGTGGAAACTTGTTTTTTGAGTCTTTATGTTTATCAGAAAACTAATTGGTCAGCATGTGACTGGTGGAAAAAGGAATATCCCTTAAGTACCAGGAATGTTAGGCCGCCTGAAGGTGTTACCATATATCCCAGGAATTACACCTGCTACGCTATACCCAGTGGGCAGGTACATTTCTAGGAAATTTCCCTAAAGGCTGTTGTGCTACATATAGAATATCACCTCCAGTTGACCTCTGAACGAGACAAGTCAGATCACTGGGGGACATATTTTGGCTGTGTGGGGACATGCAACTCAGATCCAGATTGGAAGGTCTCTGGTGGTGGGGAATGTGCCCTAGCTAAAGTTATCATGCCCATACACATAATGCCTATTTACTCATACATACTCATATTCAATATTTACTCAAAATGGCTACTAGAGGCAACCCCTTCCATCGACTAACTACCTCATGTAACAAGATGGCGCTGGAATCCGGAGTAAAAACCTGTGATAACAGTGACATCAAGCCTCGTAGGATGTGCATTAGATAAAACACTTAACACCTAACCAATTATTGATGTATTTTCTCTATTATCTATAATTTTGCATATGATGTATTCTTGCTTTATAAGGGGCATGCCGGCCCCCTGAATAAACATTCCTGAAGTTCTTTCATCAACCAGAAACTTGTGTCCGGTGTGAATTTACTTTAGGAGCGTGCACTCATTAAATTTCAATAATTTGGCTTGGGGCAGATATTCAATCATCAAACACTTGGTTTGGTCCACAATAGATCTAAACAAACCAGAAAGTATCATAACTTGTTTTCTCCTTGAAGGGAGTGTGATCATAAATTTAAAAAAGTGTTGATTTCTTTTGAAATCTGCACTTTGTGCAAATGAAAGAAGAGGACAGATTCTCTACACATAAAACACTGCAGCAAGCTAAAGTGCTTTAGGGGTTTGTAGTGTCTTTTTAAATTTTAAAATGACTTCTCCTATTAATTTTCCTTGTGAATAGGAATACAGGGCTATGTGGGTTTATTGCCTTAAAGGACCACTCTAGGTACCCAGACCACTTCAGCTTCATGAAGTGGTCTGGGTGCCAGGTCCAGCTAGGGTTAACCCATTTTTTTTTATAAACATAGCAGTTTCAGAGAAACTGCTATGTTTATAAATGGGTTAATCCAGCCCTCAATTCCTCTAGCGGCTGTCTCATTGACAGCCGCTAGAGGCGCTTGCGTGATTCTCACTGTGAAAATCACAGTGAGAACACGCAAGCGGCTGAATGCACATGCAGCGCTTGCGCATTCAGCCGAAGGAGAGGAGAGCTCCCCGCCCAGCGATGGAGAAAGGTACGTTTTAACCCCTTTCCTCTCCCCAGAACCCGGCGGGAGGGGGACCCTGAGGGTGGGGGCACGAGTATGTTTTCCTGGCACTATAGTGGTCCTTTAAACTTCTTTATTTATTTGCTGAAGATGGTACAGAGACAAGATGGTACTGTCAATTAACCAGTGGGCAATCAAAATTCCAATCCCTGGCATACTTTTTCATATTAACAATGTAGAACATGGAATATATATATATATATATATATATATATATATATATGCAAGTGTAGGTTAAGAAGAGAAAAGGTAAGAAAAACATACAACAGAAGGTGGGTAGAGGGGGCACCCACGAGAAAATTCCAGTGTCCACAAGTGCATAAATCAGGACCCAAGACTCTCCTCCCAGGGCTCACAAACCTTATGAAAAGTTGTCATGGTATGCCTTACGTAGGCAGTTAGTTTATGCATGAGATAGGTGTCTTTGATTTTAAGTATGACCATATCCTCTGAGGGTACTCCATTCCCACTCCAGCTCTGGGCTAAAACTTGAGTAGCTGCTAGGAGTGTTTTGTTGAATAATTTGTGATTGGATGGAGGCAATCCCTCTATTGGCTTGGAATGCAGAAAGGACCAAGGCTAATCGATTTCTAAAGCTTTGCATGCTACTTTATCAACAAGATTGAATAGCTAAGGAAATAATTCTCCCCTCCTTGCCATTCTCTTTCTCAACCACACTTAGATCATGCCTTTCCTACCCTTCAGACTTTCTCCCCAGCTACTGAACAAGAGGTGGCTGCCCTTCTCCTATCCTCTCGCCCCACCACTTGCCTGCTTGATCCTGTCCCTTCTCACCTCATCAGATCAATCCCCCCTTGTCTTGTGCCTTCCCTAACACACATCTTCAACTGCTTTCTCTCTTCTAGCGTTGTCCCTGCTGACCTTAAATGTGCCACTGTAGTACCTATCCTGAAAAAAACATCTCTTGAGCCATCCTCCCCTTCTAACTATCGTCCCATATGCCTGCTCCCTTTTTCCTCAAAGCTTCTGGAAAGGCTTGTCTTTACCCATGTGTCTTGCTTCCTCGATTCCAACTCTCTCCTTGACCCTCTGCAGTCTGGCTTCCGCCCTCTCGACTCTCCTGAGACTGCTCTTTTCAAAGTTACTAATGGCCTAATTGCAGCTAAATCCAAAGGCCACTACTCCATATGATTTCTTCTTGACCTCTCTGCTGCCTTTGACACTGTTGTTCATGCTCTCCTCCTTCAAACTCTTCAATTGCTCGGTCTCTGTGACTCTGTCCTCTCGTGGTTTCCTGTTATCTCTCCCAACGCTCATTCAGTGTCTCCTTTTCCAAGGATACCTCCTCCCCTCGTCCTGTCTCGGTTGGAGTTCCCCAAACTTCTGTCCTTGGTCCCCTTCTATTTTCTCTTTATACTGCCTCTCTTGGCAAACTTATTGCCTCTTTTGGATTCCACTACCATCTGTACGCTGATGACACCCAAATATATCTCTCCTCCCCGTACCTCTCCCCTGCCATCTTGCAATGTGTCACTACTTACCTTTCTTCCATCTCTGACTGGATGTACTCCTGTTTTCTGAAACTCAATCTCTCTAAAACTGAACTCCTTGTCTTTCCTCCTCGTAATACTGATCACCTCTCTCCTTCTACCTTCAAGTCCGTGGTATCCACATAAGTCCATCCTTGCAAGCACACTGTCTTGGCATCATATTTGACTCTGGCCTCACCTTTGAGCCTCACATTCAGTTTGTTGCCAAATCCTATAGACTCCAACTTAAAAACATAGCCCACATTCGCCCCTTTCTTACAAAAGATGCTACCAAGGAGCTTGTCCATGCTCTAGTAATTTCCTGCATGGATTATTATAACCCTCTCCAAAAGCCGTATTGCCCCGCTACAGTCTGTAATGAATGCCGCCGCCAGACTGATTTTCCTCTCTGGTCGGTCCTCTCACACCTCACCCGTCTGTCAGTCCTTATTTTGGCTTTCTGTATCCTATAGAAGTCAATTCAAAGTGCTAACCCATACATGTAAAGCACTGACCAATTCTAGCCCCTCTTATATCTCTTCACATATCCACAGGTATGCCACTCCTTGTTCCCTCCGCTCTGCTCGTGACCACCTCCTGAACGCAACTCGCACCCGTACAACCAACTCGCGCTTGCAGGACTTCTCGCCGGCAGCTCCCTTCCTATGGAATAGCCTGCCTACCCCCATCAGACTCTCCCTTAGTCTTCAATCCTTTAATAAGTGCCTTAAAACCCATCTCTTTAGGAAAGCTTATGGCCTCCCAGAGTAACCTCTACCTTACACACCTGTCTCTTGCTCTCTCCTATAGGGCAGCACTTTACTGTCTCCTCCAGCCCTGCTTCACTCCCACCTTATTTGATTGATATTTCATGTCCTAATGTGTTTTATACCCCACCCCCTATAGACTGTAAGCTTGTTTGAGCAGGGTCCTCTTCAACCTATTGTTCCTGTAAGTTTTCGTGCAATTGTCCTATTTATAGTTACATCCCCCCTCTCATAATATTGTAAAGCGCTACTGAATCTGTTGGCGCTATATAAATGGCAATAATAATAATAATAATAATAAAGCACCCTGCCCATGAGATCTCTAATATGTTCCCAGAAGCAAACCAACCTCTGCATATATAGAACACATACCACATGAAAATAATTTTGTACATTTGTTCTTGCAAAATAATGCAAATGGATACATTGGCGGATCCGGGGGAGGGGGGGGCAACAGGGCAATCGGAGCACGACTTCACTCCACACTGGACCCCCCTCCTCCTCAATAAAGGTAAGAAGGGAGGGGAGACATCAATTTATGTATTTTATTAAATACATTTTTTTTTTTAAAGCCTCCCTTCCCTCCTTCCTCCCCCATACACACACTGCCCCCACACACACACTGCCCCCCATACATACACTGCCCCCAACACACACTGCCCCCCACACACACTGCAACCCATACACACACTGCAACCCATACACACACACTGCCCCCACACATACACTGCCCCCATACACACACACTGCCCCCCATACACACAGTGCCCCCCACACATACACTGCCCCCATACACACACACACACACACTGCCCACATACACACATACACTGCCCTCCATACACACTGTCCCCCATACACACATACACTGCCCCCATACACACACTGCACACCCATACACACTGCACACCCATACATACATACACACTGCTGCCCCACACACACACACGACCCACCCATACATACAGTGCTCCCCATACATAAAGTGCCCTTCCTATACACACACTGCCCCACACAGACATACAGTGCCCCCCATACACACACTGCCCCACATATACACTGCCCCATAACACACTGCAACCCTGACATACACTGCCGCCCTCACGCACACGCACACTCACACACACACACTTCACCGCTCACACACACTGCACCTTTCACACACACTTCACCCCTAACACACACCACTGCTCCTATGCCCTATATCCCAGCAGACCCCAGGTAAGTTGTCAAACTACTGGCACCATAACTACTACACTGAGCTGTAGTGGTTATTGTGCCAGGATTATTTATTTAAATAATCTACAAGTGCCCCTCCCGAGATCAGGCTCTGGATCCGCCACTGAATGGATACCGTGGAAGCAGACTACCAAATCCCTTTCCAGTTTCTCCCCTCAAGCATCTGCTGTAGGCTCTCTTCCCACTGATCAATATATAAAGCGTAGAAATTATACCTTTTTGGATAGATTACTATCCGTATAAAGCGGTTGTTCATGCAAGTTCGGTTTGATAAATCCTCATCCATTGCTTCCAAGATCTCCAGTCTGATGGATAGGGCATTTGTGTGAATGATGGAGCCAATATGGGCATCATATTGCCTTTACCTTCAGAGAGGGAAAGCAGGATCTACTTCCCATCATCCATGGAGACCCTTTTGGAGTTAAAAATGTGTAATTTTACAAGGGGGAAGGCCTTCCCCTTCTTTTCCATGCTAGATTTTCTGTGGCTGTCCAATAAAAGACTTCCTAATGCAGTTCATTGAGAAGTCTTTGCAAAGCAGGTGCTCTGGGCATCTGCCTGCCAGTTGAGTTTAGCTCCACTAAGCTAAACTACCAGGAAGTAACATTACTAGTAGCATTTGACAGCTATAGGGGTGTAACACGTTTAATAAAGAAAAAATACGTGAAAAAACACAAAGAAGGGAATAAATAGGTGCAAATAGGAAAAGAACCAGAATAAAAAGTGAACCATCTAAGGCAAAAGGCAACCATTTCATATGATTTCCACACCTTAGAACAGAGGGTGGCAAAATATGACACATTTATAGATTATGCAAGGCT
Source organism: Pelobates cultripes (assembly GCA_933207985.1). NCBI lineage: Eukaryota > Metazoa > Chordata > Amphibia > Anura > Pelobatidae > Pelobates > Pelobates cultripes. The sequence goes on from OW240913.1 coordinate 140,662,714, forward strand.
TTTTTTACCAAATCTGAAATGCACATGCAGGAAATGAGAATAAAGTTTGCACCAAGGATGGAGGGGCGAGTTCCCAAAAAAATCAATAGAAGAGAAAGCCTAAAAAATTACACTATTACATACAGAACATGCGAGCATTTGATTTCACTTCTGCTCTTAGGTTTGAAGCACTCTGACCATCTCCACCTGGTGAGTTAGCCTTTGTGTATTGTTTTAATTGATTAAATATTTTCACTGTAAATGTATGGGTTTTGATTGCGTAATTAGGCTTGATAAAGGCTCATATATTGAACCAAAAGTTTGCTGTATTTGTTCATAAAATAACTTCTGCTATTATGGATACCAGCCTGTGTGCCCATGCTCTCTATTCTAATCAACTCAAAAAGGTTGACTGGAGAGATTAGACCTGGCATGATTGGGGTCCCAGTTGGACCAATGGCCCTAGCAACAGTTGGAGTGGAGCAGCATTTTTCTTCTTCACATATCTGCTAGTGCCAAACTGAGCAGTCAGCACGAACAGTGATTGTGGCTCATGGTGGATGAGACAGTGCTGGGAGGAAGTGACATCAGATTATTTCCTTCCAGCACTTGGCCCTTTCCTTCCAGAACTGGCACTTTACCTGGCCCAAGGAAGCCCCACACTTATGTTGCTAAATTGTTAGCAAGTATATGTGTTTAGCTTTGTGCTTGTGTGTAGCAGGTTGTGTGTGTCTATTGTGTGTGTGCAGGGCCAGCTCTTGGCAGGTGCAGAAGGTGCACGGTACACAGCCTCATGGTTGACTGCCCCTAAGGCAGGAGGGCCACAAAACAGCCACACCACCCCAACCACATCATGCACACAGTAGCATGGAATAAAAGCTGTACTGCTGTGTGATTTTGTTTGCAGGGAACTGCCTTCAGCCTGGTAGCAGTAACTCTAGGTTTCTCTGTCTTCCCTCTTCCACTACAACACTGGGAGGAAGTGATCTAACATGTCACTAGTGATGTCGCAAACATAACATTTTCGGTTCGCGAATGGCAAAAGCGAACTTCTGCAAATGTTCGCGAACAGGCGAACCGCCGAACCGCCATAGACTTCAATAGGCAGGCGAATTTTAAAACCCACAGGGACTCTTTCTGGCCACAATAGTGATGGAAAAGTTGTTTCAAGGGGACTAACACCTGGACTGTGGCATGCCGGAGGGGGATCCATGGCAAAACTCCCATGGAAAATTACATAGTTGATGCAGAGTCTGGTTTTAATCCATAAAGGGCATTAATCACCTAACATTCCTAAATTGTTTGGAATAACATGCTTTAAAACATCAGGTATGATGTTGTATCGATCAGGTAGTGTAAGGGTTACGCCCGCTTCACAGTGACAGACCAAACTCCCCATTTAACGCACCGCAAACAACCGCAAACAGTCCGTTTTCACAACCGCAAACTCCCCATTTGCACAAGGTTGGATACCAAGCTAGCCATGTCCCATTCCTTGTCCTCATTGATGTCATTGAAGGTCTCTTCCTCCACCCAGCCACGTACAACACCAAGGGTCCCCAAAAGGTGACAACAAGCCCCCTGGGACGCCTGCTGTGTTTGGTCTTCCACCTCCTCAAAGCCACCTTCCTCCTCTGACTCCTTTTCTTCAGACTCCTCTCTCTGCGTTGCCTCTCTCTGCGTTATAAGGTGTGTACTAAGGTGTAATACTATTCCTATCAGTTTAATTCCTGTTACGTCCCCTATCAGGGGACGTGTATATGGCATCGATTTTAGGAACCGGGAGATGGAAAAAGATGCTTGGTCGGTCCTCCTACTTCAAATTTGGGGCACTGTGCGTGCAATCTAATGTGCCACCAGATAGGAGTGGTGTGTTAAGTAGTACTATTCTTATCAGTTTAATCCCAATGTCACGACTACTAGTGTGGTCCAGCACGCAGAAACTATGTAAACATATACATAGGCAAGAAAAGGAAAATAAAAGGACAGAGCATAAACCGGACCTTAGAATGGCCGGACTAATACGCTAGAGACAGAGAATGGTCAAAGGGAAAGCCGAGGTCAAGGAAGCCAGAAAATACACAATACCGTTTACACAAGCCAAGTCAGGGAAACCAGAATTCAGAATAACCAGGGAAAAGCCAAGATCAGGATACCAGGAAATCAGATTCACAATGATAAAGCACTCTCAGGAAACCAGGAACAGGAAACCACGACAGGGCAAGGTACTGGGGTGAGCTAGGGATTTAAATATCACGCGGCGGGCCGGCAGCCGCGACACCCTGTTACGTCCCCCTCATCAGGCCTTTTTTAGTCGAATGTATCGCCCACTGTCAGTCCCTTCGGGATCCATCCCTCATTCATCTTAATAAAGGTGAGGTAATCTAGACTTTTTTGACCTAGGCGACTTCTCTTCTCAGTGACAATACCTCCTGCTGCACTGAAGGTCCTTTCTGACAGGACACTTGAAGCGGGGCAGGCCAGAAGTTCTATCGCAAATTGGGATAGCTCAGGCCACAGGTCAAGCCTGCACACCCAGTAGTCAAGGGGTTCATCGCTCCTCAGAGTGTCGATATCTGCAGTTAAGGCGAGGTAGTTTGCTACCTGTCGGTCGAGTCGTTCTCTGAGGGTGGACCCCGAAGGGCTGTGGCGATGCGTAGGACTTAAAAAGCTCTGCATGTCCTCCATCAACAACACGTCTGTAAAGCGTCCTGTCCTTGCGGCGTGGTCGTGGGAGGAGGAGGATTACTTTCACCTCTTCCCCTGTTAGATTCCCGTTGTGCTGTGACATCACCCTTATACGCTGTGTAAAGCATACTTTTTAATTGATTTTGGAACTGCTGCATCCTTTCCGACTTGCCGTAATTCGGTAACATTTCAGGCACTTTCTGCTTATACCGGGGGTCTAGTAGCGTGGACACCCAGTACAGGTCATTCTCCTTCAGCCTTTTTATACGAGGGTCCCTCAACAGGCACGACAGCATGAAAGACCCCATTTGCACAAGGTTGGATGCCGAGCTACTCATGTCCTGTTCCTAGTCCTCAGTGATCTCACTGAAGGTATGTTCTTCCCCCCAGCCACGTACAACACCACGGGTACCAGATAGGTGACAACGAGCACCCTGGGATGCCTGTTGTGGTTGGTCTTCCTCCTCCTCCTCAAAGCCACATTCCTCCTCTGACTCCTCTTCCTCACAATCCTCTTCCAGCGTTGCCACAGGTACAGCAAGCGATGCTGATAAGGCTGTTTCTGGTGGTGATGGTGACCACAACTCTTCCTCTTCACGCTCAACTACGGCCTGATCCAGCACTCTTCGCAGGGCACGCTCCAGGAAAAAAACAAAATGGTATGATGTCGCTGATGGTGCCTTCGGTGCAACTGACTAGGTTTGTCACCTCCTCAAAAGGACGCATGAGCCTACAGGCATTGCGCATGAGCGTCCAGTAACGTGGCAAAAAAATTCCCAGCTCCGCAGAGGCTGTCCTAGCACCCCAGTCATACAAATACTTGTTAACGGCTTTTTCTTGTTGGAGCAGGCGGTCGAACATTAGGAGTGTTGAATTCCAACGTGTCGGGCTGTCGCAAATCAAGCGCCTCACTGGCTGTAGGATATGAATATCCATTTTGCTTAATATCCTAGCTGTTCATATAAGGGTTAATTTGAACCAAGAATAAATTTGGAATTGTATCTCCGATTCTCGGAAATAAAATTTATCTAAAATCCTATTTACAGGATATGTTCTTGGACAAGGATTTTTACATGAGATGTTCTTGGATAAGGATTTTGGGATGTTCTTGTTAATTGTCCAAGATTTCGGTATTTGTAATCATCTGGGTTTTATCCAATATGCATACATTATATAACACTGAATTATAACTAGAAACAGCTGTTTATAACTTGTGAAAAACAATGTCATTGTCACGCCCATATGCTCATTTTTCCCCCTCCTATCCTGCTATGAAAATGGGGTATAAATATAACTGACGTATGAATACAATTTGAATTGGTTATTGAACACGTCTCTGCGATTCATTTCCAATTTCCAGAGCTCTGAATGAGTTGGCAAATATCCATCATCCCCAAAGGGCCCGGGCTGATTTTATCCCCAACAAACTGGTGTCAGAAGTTTGGGTGCAATTGGGAACGCAGATTACAGGTAAGAAGATCTTTAGCCCCTTGGGGACACAACTTCTGGAATAAAAGGGAATCATGACGGAATATTTCTGTCGTGTGTCCTTAAGGGGTTGGGGACCTTTACCTGCTTCTGCCATCCTCCCACACATTGCATTTCTTGTTTTAATGGGGTTTTTCACTATTTAAATTTTTAAAGGGGATTTTCACAGGATAAAGTCTTTGGTAGACATGGTATTTTTTTAAGTCTTAGGTAGACTTCTATTACTCCTTGGGTTGGAGGAATGCCTTTGGCAGGCAGTATTGATCAAATTGTCTAGACAATTCCTCTTTGGTAAGAGGTTCACCTTTGGCCAGGTGGTAAAATGATTTTCAAGCCTTTGGCAGGCTGTCATTTCCTGTGATGTAAATTTACATATGGGTTTTGTAGACTAAAATGGTTTAGAAAAAAAAAAAAAGAAAAAGGGGTTAAAAGGGAATATTGTTTAACCCGGTATGATGGATGTTTGGCATTACTCCGGCTTGCTAATTTATGTGCTATGTTATGATGTGCAACACTGATTTTAAGCATAAAGTCTTAATTGAGGGAATGTCAAAAGTACATGTAAAGGTGATCATGAATAAGAAAAAAAATTAGAGGTTATTTAAGGTGGGCTACAGATTCCAGAATTAACATGATTTCTCTGCATGTATGTTTGTTTGCATAATGACCCCTTATTTTTATACTTGGACAAAAGTACTATAAGCCCACTACACTTTTTTCATGACAGTGGGATGTATGATTGTTTATATGATGAGCCGTTTATTTTCATACTGGGACAAAAAGTCACTTCATTCAAAACGTCAAACACGTTTTTTCGCCGCTGGATATCTGAAAAGTGCGCCATGGCCATGTAGGAACGCCTGAAATGGCCACACACCTTCCTGGCCTGCTTTAGGATGTCCTGTAAGCCTGGGTACTTATGCACAAAGCGTTGTACGATCAGATTACACACATGTGCCATGCACGGCACGTGTCAACTTGCCCAAATGCAATGCCGCCATCAAATTTCTTCAGTTGTCACAAACCACTTTGCCGATCTCCAGTTGGTGCGGAGTCAGCCACTGATCCACCTGTGCGTTCAGGGCGGACAGGAGTGCTGGTCCGGTGTGACTCTCTGCTTTCAGGCAAGTCAACCCAAAGACGGCTTGACACTGCCGTATCTGGGATGTGGAATAGTACCTGGGAAGCTGGGGGGGTGCCGTTGATGTGGAGCAAGACGCAGCAGCAGAAGAGGACTCAGCCGAGGAGGTTATGGAAGAGGATGGAGTAGGAGGAGTAGAGGAGGTGGCAGCAGGCCTGCCTGCAAGTCGTGGCGGTGTCACCAACTCCTCTGCAGAGCCACGCATTCCATGCTTGGCAGCCGTCAGCAGGTTTACCCAATGCGCAGTGTAGGTGATATACCTGCCCTGACCATGCTTTGCAGACCAGGTATCAGTGGTCAGATGGACCCTTGCCCCAACACTGTGTGCCAGACATGCCATTACTTCCTTTTGCACAATCAAGTACAGGTTGGGGATTGCCTTTTGTGCAAAGAAATTTCAGCCAGGTACCTTCCACTGCGGTGTCCCAATAGCTACAAACTTTTTGAACGCCTCAGACTCCACCAGCTTGTATGGTAAAAGCTGGCGGGCTAAGAGTTCAGTCAAGCCAGCTGTCAGACGCCGGGCAAGGGGGTGACTTTGTGACATTGGCTTCTTACGCTCAAACATGTCCTTGACAGACACCTAACTGTGGGCAGATGAGCAGGAACTGCTCAAGGCGAGAGACGGAGGGGCGGATGGTTGAGAGGGGGCAAGGAGGACAGCAGTGGTTAACGTGGCTGAAGATGCTGGACCAGGAGGAGGATGGCGGCTTTGAGTTTGTACTCATGTGTTGATCCCATAGGCGTTTGTGATGTGCAATCATGTGCCTTCGCAAAGCAGTTGTACCTAGGTGGGTGTTGGACTTCCCACGACTCACTTTCTTTTGGCACAGGTTGCAAATGGCATCGCTGTTGTCAGAGGCAGACACACAAAAAAAATGCCACACTGCTGAGCTCTGCAATGACAGCATTCTGGTGGTGGCAACAGCATGCGTTGATTGGCGTGCTGTCTGGCTGACCCCCGGGTGCCGATGCATGCTGTCTGACTGTGCTACTAGCTCCTTGCGACGACCTCCCCCTGCTTCCAACTCGTCGTCTCCTCCTCCTCTTTGTCTCCCCATCTGAACTTTCCCCCTGTTCTTCTTCTCTTCTAGCGGGCACCCACGTGACATCCACGGACGCATCGTCATCATCAACCGCTTCACTTGTATCTGACAACTCAGCAAAGGAAGCAGCAGCGGGTACAACATCATAATCATCACACCGTACGTCCATGTGTGTAATGCTGCCTGACTGAGACATATCCCTGTTATCTACATCCTCTGGCAATAATGGTTGCGCATCACTCATTTCTTCCAACTGATGTGTAAATAACTCCTCTGACATACCAAGTGAAGCTGCTGTGGTGTTGGTGAAGGCAGCAGGCGGGCGAGTGGTAACTTGAGAGGTGCTCGAAGCTAAGCTGGAGGAGGATGGTGCGTCAGGGTTCAGAGCGGAAGTTGTAGAAGATTGGGTGTCCTGTGTTAGCCAGTCAACTATGTCCTGTGACCTGTAAAAATGTTTAAAAAGTTAAAATGTCGTTATAAGTTTGATTGAAATAGCTTTTGATTTCAGTAAATATGCTGCAAACACAACAAATGACAATTTTCAGTTCTTTACAGCCTATAAAGTGTTTTGAAACTTACTGTGCGTAATAATTTGGAACAGTGCATTGTAAGTTTTTTATGTTTAAAAAAAAATACTGTTATCATTAGGAGGTTTGTTCAATGAAATTTGAATTGTACTCTTAATAGATGATAACATGAGAATTATGCTGACTGAGAGCTGCGCTAAATACAAAGTTTGACACCTACTGATCCATACACACTTGTGATACAAAAAGTTAGCATATACTGGCAGAATTTGTGAAATTTTGGCATTGATTTTTCAAAATATGACTGATCATGCAAACAAAGGTTTTTTTTTATTGAAGGATGGTGACCACACAGTTGCAAGAAAAAGTATGTGAACCCTTTGGAAAGAAATGGATTTCTGCACAAATTGGTCATAAGATGTGATCTGATCATCATTTAGTCACAACAATAGACAATCACAGTCTACTTAAACTAATAACACACAAAGAATGAAATGTTGCCATGTTTTTATTGAACACAACATGTAAACATTCACAGTGCAGGTTGGAAAAGTACGCAAACCCTTAGATTTAATAACTGGTTTAACCTCTTTGGCAGCAATAACTTCAACCGAACGTTTCCTGTAGTTGCAGATCAGACGTGCACAATGGTCAGGAGTAATTCTTGACCATTCCTTTTTACAGAACTGTTTCAGTTCAGCAATATTCTTGGGATGTCTGGTGTGAATCGCTTTCTTGAGGTCATGCCACAGCATCTCAATCGGGTTGAGGTCAGGACTCTGACTGGGCCACTTCAGAAGGCGTATTTTCTTCTGTTTAAGCCATTCTGTTGTCGATTTACTTCTATGCTTTGGGTCATTGTCCTGTTGCAACACCCATCTTTTGTTGAGCTTCAGCTGGTAGACAGATGGCCTTAAGTTCTCCTGCAAAATGTCTTGATAAACTTGGGAATTCATTTTTCCTTCGATGATAGCAATCCGTCCAGGCCCTGACGCAGCAAAGCAGCCCCAAACCATGATGCCCCCACCACCATACTTCACAGTTGGGATGAGGTTTTGATGTTGGTGTGCTGTGCCTTTTTTTCGCCACACATAGTGTTGTGTGTTTCTTCCAAACAACTCAACTTTGGTTTCATCTGTCCACAGAATATTTTGCCAGTACTGCTGTGGAACATCCAGGTGCTCTTGTGCAAACTGTAAACGTGCATCAATGTTTTGTTTGGACAGTAGTGGCTTCCTCTGGTGTATCCTCTCATGAAATCCATTCTAGTTTAGTGTTTTATGTATTGTAGATTCGCTAACAGGGATGTTAGCATTTGCCAGTGTTTTTTGTAAGTCTTAAGCTCTAGGATTCTTTTTCACCTCATTGAGCAGTCTGCGCTGTGCTCTTGCAGTCATCTTTACAGGACGGCCACTCCTAGGGAGAGTAGCAGCAGTGCTGAACTTTCTCCATTTCTAGACAATTTGTCTTACCGTGGACTGATGAACTTGCTGTTCATCAGTCCACGGTAAGACAAATTGGCTTTTGGAGATACTTTTATAACCCTTCCAGCTTTATGCATGTCAACAATTCTTAATCGTAGGTCTTCTGAGAGCTCTTTTGTGCAAGGCATCATTCACATCAGGCAATGCTTCTTGTGAAAAGCAAACCCAGAACTGGTGTGTGTGTTTTTATAGGGCAGGGCAGCTGTAACCAACACCTCCAATCTCATCTCATTGATTGGAGTCCAGTTGGCTGACATCTCACTCCAATTAGCTCTTGGAGATGTCATTAGTCTAGAGGTTCACATACTTTTTCCACCTGCACTGTGAATGTTTATATGGTGTGTTCAATAAAAACATGGCAACATTTCATTCCTTGTGTGTTATTAGTTTAAGCAGACTGTGATTGTCTATTGTTGTGACTTAGATGATGATCAGATCACATTTTATGACCAATTTGTGCAGAAATCTATATCATTCCAAAGGGTTCACATACTTTTTCTTGCAACTGTACGTAGTCCTTTATTATCACATAGTTGTTTGGCTCCTTTTAATTATTATAGAAATCACCCAAATGACCCTGATCAAAAGTTTACATACCCTTTTAAAATTGCATTTAGTGTCTGTGTATAAATAGTCAATGAGTTTATCTCGTGTAAATGCATAGAGTAAGCTAGATACTGAGCCATGGGGAGCAGAAAAGACTGGCATAACAAGGTGACAAGGTAATTGAATAAAAAGATATCCTAAGCTTTGAAAATGCCAGTAGAGACTGTTCAATCACTTATTAAGAAGTGGAAAATTCGGGGATCTCTTGATACCAAGGTAAGGTAGACCAAGAAAGTGTTCACCCACAACTGCCAAAAGAATTGTTTGGGATACAAAGAAAAACCCACAGGTAACCTCAAGAGAAATACAGGCTGCTCTGGAAAACGACGGTGTGGTTGCTTCAAGGCCCACAATACGACTATACTTTAACAAAAATTAGCTGCATGGTCGAGTTGCCAGAAAGAAGCTTTTAATGCGCCAATGCCACAAAAAAGCCAGATTACAATATGCCCAATATGATGTCAAAAAAAAAAAATCTAGAGATATAATTAATAAAAGAAAAATAATTATTTATGCTATGCAATAATCACATGATATAAGTTAATTTCCTTGCACTTCAATTCATATTGAGGGTTCTGGTTAATGATAAATCCATGGTATTAACAATCCTTCTCTTTAGCAGATACAAATACTTGCTGTTTCGTTTTATTAAAGGGATTCTCCAGTGCCAGGAAATCATATTTGTTTTCCTGGCACTGCAGGACAGTGGCGTACACACAATCCATGGGGCCCTGGTGCGAAACTGATACGTGGGCCCCCTCCCTATTCCCCCCCGACAGACACAGACACACACACACATACACACTGACACACACATATATATACAAACAGACAGGCACACATATATACATACAGACAGACACATACATACAGACCGATACACACACAGACATAGACAGGCACACCTGCACGCACACACACATACAGAATGACACACACACACACACACAGGCACACACACAGAAACACATACAGACTGACACACACACTCACACATACAAACAGACACATACATACATAAAAACAGGCACACACACACACAGGCAGACACATACAGACAGACAGACACACACATACAGACAGGCATGCATACATACATATACACACAATGCACAGACATACATACATACAGGCAGGCAGACACACAGACAGACACACACACAGACAAACACAGATACATACAAAGACATACATACAAACAGGCACACATACATACAGGCAGACACACATACATACAGGCAGACACACACACAGACAGACACACATACATACAAACAGCCACACACACACACACACACAATATTTAAGTCACCCTCCTGTTTCTTACCTTTTAGGTGCAGGAGGGTGAATGGGGTCCAGTGGTGGCTCAGGTGGATGGGAGTCAGAGTTCCCACTCTGACTCCCTGTTCTTCCTCCCGCGCACCTCTCAGTGTTAGCTGGGAGGAGTGATGTGCGGTCACTTCCTCCCAGCTCGGTGTGATGTAATCACAGGGGACCCGGTTGCGCTCTTAAAGTGCCCAGCGCTGACCGGGCCCCCTTACAATCCATATCCATCTGGTGGCCCTGACAGCATGGGTCACCCGATGGACCCCTTGGACGGAGGGCCCGGCAGTTTGTTGCATGGGCCAGGGCCGCTAAAGATGATGGTGGGTACTCGGTATATACGCCATTGCAGTGCCCCTCTCCCTCCCACCCCCTATCTCAAGTTGCTGAAGGGGTTAGAACTTACCGGAGTCCAGCGCCTTCTTTGATCCAGTGCAAGAAGGGAACCAGTAGCACCACAGAGGAAAAACAATGCCCTCTGAACCACCAATGAACTCAGGGATTAGCCTTTTTTTAAAGGGACTCTAGGGTGGGACTTATTAGGCTGTTATCTTTGTATAACCACCTGCAATTTACTTTGATTTTATGGTCTCTGAGGAAGTTCCACGAGTGGGACGAAATGTGTAAGACCACAACTACTGCTGTTTTACCAATTTTATTTGATTTATAATAAAAGCCACTATTTTATACTGCAGACAGCGGAGAGGCTTTTACATCGATTACATAGGGGGAGGCACCCGTTGAGCGCATAATATGTCTACATCTTGCATTTTTGTACAACGCACATTATTTGTTAAAATTGTATTACACTATGTTTTGTCTATGTTCTTTTTAGATTCCACAGCAGTATCTCATGTGTTTTGCTTGTATTCTGGTCTAAAGATCACTACCTGGGAAGTGATCCTTGGGAGGCTGTCCACTTGATTTACCTGATAAGTATATTGCATACTTATTTCATACTATTCACATGTGATTGTGGTGATAGTATTGTTTTGTTTTCTAATGAGCAGCCACAAGCATAGTGAGTAGAGGCATTTGAGAGATTTTAATCTCCCTTATGCTAATATGAGGGTCATATTGACCCCCATAGAATGAAGGAGGACATGGGGGGGGCTTAGGAAGTGGCACTGCTCCCTGCCATTTCTATTTTTACATTTTACAAGGAGGGAGCTTCGTGCCGGTAGCGCTCTCCTTGTAATAAACTAAATGAACAAACAAACGAACACCGATATTTGATGTTTGTTTGTTCGTCTGACATTTCTATTCATTCCTTCGTCTTTCTGACGAATGAATGAATAGATTAAATTTCTGCAGCGAATGCCTAAGTGTTTGACTGGGCATGGGTGGGAATTTCACAGCGCTATCTAGTGTGGGCAGATGATGTGTCCCACAGGGCCTTCATCTAACCCACACAAAAATGGTGGCGCCCAGGACCTAGGTCCAGGCAGAAAATAAAGATTTAAAAAGAAGTAATATGGGGGGCTAAGGGGCATTTGGGATGACTAGGGGGACAAGTAGATGTAGTGGAGTCAGGAGGGGGGCTAAAAAAACACGGGATTCGGCCGTGACGCTTTAACTGCGTCACACTCTGAGACACTCTTTTTTGCCTGTGAATTGGCTGTTAAAATTCAGATTTTAGAGAGATTTTGAAGAGTAAAACAAAAAAGCAAACAAAACTATGGTTATCTGTGCTGTGAGCACTGCAAGCATTGATCACAAGTAAGGGAAAGGAGGTTATTTTGTGGGAAAGGTTGGTAAAAGCAGGTTTTGCAGTGTAATCCAACTCTATTCATTTCACAATACAGAGCGAGGAGGATGGAGGCAGATCTGATATCCACACAGCACTGTGACTGGCATTCACAGCAATCACGTGTGCCGGGATAAAAGGGTTTGCTGCTGCTGGTCTGCTTCGAAGACTGAGACACCCACCAACAGCATTATTAAAACACTTTAGTGACAGGAATACAAACATGTATTCCTGTCACTATAGTTATGAAAACACATTTTAGGCCCGGCACACCTGTCAGCAAAGTAAAAGGTGATTTTACTTACATTTTTTTCCAGCACTGCGTGGGTCTGTCGTTGCTCTGCACACTTGGCTTAGATCATCAAATTTGTGCCCTAAAGAGCCCAGTTTACCTACTACTAGTTACGCCACCCCTAGTACCAGTAAGAAAGATCAGAAAGGACTGAAAGATAAGTTGGGGAGACCAACAGTGTTTTTGGGTAAGGCAGAGATTTGCAACAACTTAAATGCGGGTGGTTGCAGTTTCAACGCCTCCAGGTTGTTGCACGCCTGCTCCATGTTTCCGAGCTCATGCAAAGACAACGTGCCCAAACTGCCATTTTCCCAGGAAATTACTAACAGAAGTATAGGTAGACACATTGGCTTTTTACCTCAACTCCCACCCTTCTCAGGATTTAGTTCAATTTCTACTCACGGATTTCACCAAGGAGTTTCACACGAGGTTAATCACACTGCCATCAGGAACACTCAAATGCAACAATTTGTAGTCAGCTACACTAGACCCTACAAAAACACATCATCTCTTGATGTCAGAAGTGAAAAATGGTTTTATGCTTGGGCCATTTCAGCAACCACCATTCATGGTGTTGGCAAACCAACCCTATAAGTATTGCCACTAGGAAGTACAACAATAAAAAAAAGCTTGATAATTGATCTTTTGGCTCCGCATTCTATTCATGTTCTGAGTCTTAATTCACTGATACCGTCTGAAAAATTTTCACTGCAATATGCCATGGTAGACAATGCCATACAGGCAATCTTGAAGGCTGGGTAAGCAGCTTGGCTCAGCAAAACCGTTATCTCCAATGTCTTCAAGCTGCTTCCAATACATCCGTCGTTATGGCATTTGCATGGAATAAAATTGAAGGGTCTTTATTACTTTGCCAACCGGTTAACGTTTGGGGCCTAGAGATGTTCGCAGAGATGCTTTGCTGGCTTTTGCTAAACATCAGCTATTGTCCGGTAGTAATTCATTACCTGGACGATTTCCTGACCATAGAAGACCCTAAAACCATACCCCAAAGTATAATTATAAACAGTAGCACTATTTACCACTTTAGCAGTGCCGGCAGCCACTGATAAAACTGTAGGTCCCACCACTAAACTGACGCTTTCAGGGATACGCTTAGAGTCTACTACAATGCAGGCTAGTCTCCCTACTGACAAGGTTCAGAGAATCAAGGCAGAGGTCGAATTGTTCCTCAGCAGAGGAACCAGTTCTTGGAAAGACCTCCCATCTCTCCTGGGTTCTCTGAACTCTGCCATGAAAATATTCCCACAAGGTTGCGCTTTTGTTTCATGTCTACTTTGTCTGTTACCAAATTTACCAAACGACGACCGCACAGTTACACTGGACTTACAGGCTTGGGCAGATTTGACCATGTGGCGTCAATTCTTGTCAGACTGGAACAGGAAAAATATGTTAATCCTGCCCTTATTAGAAAACTCCGCTGTGTTATGAACAGATGCTGCAGCCCACTCAGGATTTGCAGCCAAATTCTGAGACAGGTGGTTCAGAGACATATGGTCGATAGAGACATTAACTTTGCGATCTTTCAATAGAACCTCTGCACTTTTCGAAATGTACCCTTTTGTGGAAGCTGCAAAAGTCTGGGATCATTTATGGCGGCCTGTGAAATAATCAATAAGGGTAGGTCTTCTTCCCTAACAATCATGAGTCTCGTCAAGAGACTTACATGTTTGGCAGCTACTCAACACTGTTACCTGAATTGTATACACATGCCAGGCAGTCATAACACAGCAGCTGATGCCCTCTCTCGTTTAAACTTGCAGGTTTTCTTTCAAGTTCACCCCACAGCAGAGAGAATTCCAAACAAACCACCCTTATTCCAGGACCTCATCCTGGACTAGCAATACTCATGGCTCACGGGAGAATGCTATTTGCAAGCCGCTCTAGCGGATAACACCCGACGCTCATACAGTCAATGTTTAGAAGGTCCCAAACCTACAAAACTTCTCCCGATAGAAGGGGAAAGAGTCCAAGCCTTGTCCGATATCTTAGATACTAAACCTTTCAAAATACAAATGAACAACACCATTAAAGCGGCAATATATCTGGCCTTCTATGGTTTCTTACGACTTTCAAGCTCAGAGTAGAGAAAGTAAAAGACACATCCAACATATTACGATTCGCAGATCTAAACAGGAGACCACTATATTTTAACCTTACGACAGTCTAAAACAAATCAAATGGGACCACCTATAGACATACAAATATTCCCCACAGGTAACAAGTTGTGCCCTGTTCATTTACTTGACCAGTATCGACTAACTCTGATAGATTAGGCAAAAAATGCTCCTCTAGTGAGCTTACATGGTAACCCGTTAAAAACATCAAAATTCATTCTATATGCAAGGACTCTGTTTACAAAAATTGGTTCCGATCCCTTGGTTTTCACTGGCCATTCATTTAAAAATAGGTGCAGAAACAGCAGCCTTGAATCAAAAAATGTACCTGTACACATTATTAAAAGACTGGGACGATGGAAGTCGTCAGCATACAAGCGATACATACCCCAACCTGAAAAAGAACTTAGACAAGCATTTAAAGAGTTAGCTGAATAAGAATAAACTGTGTACATGTTTGGTGTTTACGATTATATATGTATTAAAGTTTGCATTTGTTAAAATCTCTTTTTGCCCTCTTAATTTATAGGCCTGATAAAACGTCGGTTTCGGCACATCACAACCGACTTATAATGTACATATAATGGTTAATACTTACGCTGCCTTACTTCCCTGACCACAAATGAGTTGTGGCACGGGTTGAACCCGGCATATATAAACCCAAACCTACCTCCATAACTGGTTGACGTTGATTGGTCACCCCACCCACCACTCCCCAAATTACAAATTCCATCTTGGCAGGGCCTCTTTATTTACAGGCCTGCCCAAACGTCGGTTTCGGCACACCACAACCGACTTTAGTACATATAATGGTTAATACTTACTTACTTACTCAGCTTTCTTCCCTGACCACGAATATATATATATATATATACATATATATATATACTGTTTACATTAAAACCACTGACATTTGAGGTGAAAAACATTGATTATACTGCTACAATGGCACCTGTGTCAAGATTGGGATATATTAAGCAGCAAATACGCAAAACGTTTTTGAATTTCATGTGTTGGAAGCAGGAAAAATTGGCAAGAAAAAAGATCTGAGACTGTCAGGATTACAATTGATCCAACACAGTATTAGTATCACACTTAGGAATAAGGATAAAGTCTAATCAGACCATAGAATGGCCAGACTTAACGTACCAGAGAATAGTCAAAATACTAGCCGAGGTCAGGAACACAGAACGAAACACAGTTGCAAGGAATAGCCAATAGTCAGGGATACCAGAATTCAGGGAAGTCAGAACAAAGCCAAAGTCAATAACCAAAGAAACACGATCAGGAACACACTCTTGGATAACCAGGAAAGGGAAACCACGACAGGGCAATGAGTAGAAAAAATAAGTGAGTTTAAATATCCCTCTTGTGAATCCGATTGCCCTTACCCGGCCTTTGACCCCAAAACGTCTGCGTGACCCTCTGTGTGACGTCACACGCACGTCGACATCGCTACCACAGTGGAAAGACATGGGTCTACATAACAGTGTGGATCTGCAGCAGCCGGTGTCCCACCGGCATGTTGCAAAATCCCTGCCTTATGGCATAGGACCGCCGAGCAGCACTTCTCCTACTACTGGAAAGGTGATTTATGTTATGCATAGTGTATGGAGAGGATGTATACGTGACAGTGACTTTGATAAAGGCCAAAGTGATGTCTAGACTAGTAGGTCTTTAGTACCTACTAAAAGTGGTGCAAAGAAGGACAATTGGTGAACCAGCGCCAAGGGGTGTGTGTGTGTGTATATAAATGTGGCGGGACCGCTACCTGCTAGTGAATTGCTGTGTGACAGTCCCTGTTGTTTCCCCTATATTGTGTGTATTCTTATGTTTTACCTACTCCCCGTTCAGGAGTTCCCATACGAACATGTTCTATTCGCCTCCCGAACGGGAACCACCTCGATACCCCATTTAGAATGTTTGTTTGGAACATTTACACCTAGTTAGAATGTTCGCACCTAGTTAACGAGGTGTGAAAACCACAAACCAAAAGGGAAGCCTCGTTGCGTGCTGACCCTGGGTGCCAGCCCGTTCATTAGATGAACGCCATCCAGGGGGAGCATTCGCGGATTGCTTCCACAAACGGGGACCTCCCCAGTGCCCCTTGGAGTGTTCACGCCAAGCAATTAGAACATTGGCAAATTGCAACATAAATGCTGGGTGGCCGCCGTTCATATAGACGGCCAGTGGCCAGGGGGAGCATTCGTGTCCCGAACGAGGATGCTTCCCTTGCAGGGATCCCACGAACTGAGGCAGTTACCGTTCGGGAGGATACCTGAGATTGGTGGGGACACTCTCTTGGGGACAATGGCGGTTTGGCGGGCTTTCTGGGCCTGGCGGGAACAAGGGACAAAGAGACTGGAGTTCCGATTCTGTTGTGCGACCCCCGGGATTGGGAGGACCCTAGGAGGGAACATTGTCTTCATGTATGTTCCACCCCTTACAAGGGGAAAGTATAAAGCCGCCTGTGGCAAATAAAGTTGTTGTTGTACCCCTGTGTGCCGTCCAGTTACTGGGGGAAATGGGTCTCTCCATTCCTTACTAGCAGGGGTAACCAGCCGGGTTACCCAGGGCCCACTACAATATACATATTTATATATATACACACATACAGAATAAACAAATGAATAAAGAGAGCACTCACTGGTGGTTTTTCATGTGAATCATGCTTTTATTCAAGCAGACTCAGTGCCAAAGCAAACAAGTCAACGTTTCAGTCACATGTTGAGCTATTATGTCTTGATAAAAGTCCAGCATATGACTGAAACGTCAGCCCGTGAGTGCTCCCTTTATTTGTTTATTTATTGTCCAGAGTTAAGTATCCAGGGAAGGAAAAATAACTTGATCAAGTGCCCTGCTTATCTTTTGTATATAAACAAACATATTTGCTTCTATTATATATGTATATATATTAGGGGTGCACCTCAATTTTCGGCCGAAAATGGGCCTATCCCGTTTTGGCCGAAAACTGGTCAAATTTGCCGAAATTTTTTAAAAAAATTATTTTTTTAGATTTTTTTGGGGACATGTAGGAAAGAACACTATGGGATAGTTTAAGGGTGAAAGGACACTATAGGACGGGGAGGGAGAATACTATAGGACAGGCGAGGGAGGGAGAATACTATAAGACAGGCGAGGGAGGGAGAATACTATAAGACAGGCGAGGGAGGGAGAATACTATAAGACAGGCGAGGGAGGGAGAATGCTATGGGACAGGCAAAGAGGGGGGAGAACACTATGGGACAGGCGAGGGGGGGAGAACACTGGGACAGACAGGGGGGAGGAGAACACTATGGGACAGGGAGGGGGGGAAGAACACTATGGGACAGGGGAGGAAGAACACTATGGGACAGGAGAGGGGGAAAGAACACTATGGGACAGGAGAGGGAGAAAGAACACTATGGTATGGGGGAAAAAACACTGGGACGGGGAGGGGAGAAAAGAACACTATGGAACTGGAGAGGAGGGGGGAAAGAACACTAAAAAAAGAGGGAGAGAAGAGGAACATTAAGCAGGGGGGAACCACTAAGAGAAGGGAAGTTTTTCATATTAGATTAAATTCATAAAAAAGTCTAATATTAAAAAAATATAGGAAAATAAACTTTTTTTAAATCATTTGGGGAAAAAAGTCATTTTCGGCCAAGGGCATCCTGAATTTTCATTTCGGTGCATCCCTAATATATATATATATATATATATATATATATATCAGAAGATAAGGCCAGGCACTCTATCTTTAAATGTATCAGCTCAAATTGACCCCGGTGCTGCCCAGCATAGATGAATATGCAAATCGATGAAGATATTTAAAGATAAATTTCTATAGAGACACATTCACAGCCAATGTGGCCAGACTCATCATGTATTCCTGGACACACATCATGCCTGCATGCTGATATACAATAATAGCATGCAGTTAAACAATGTATGAAATATGCTGCCCTACATAAAATCAAGAAAATAGCTTTATAAATAAGATTAATCCCAAAAATCATAGTAAATCTGGCATCCTTGCACTGCCCAATATTAATCAGTTAGTTAAATTAAAGGTTACAAGTATCAACAGAGCCAGCACAGGAATGAATTGGGTCAATTTAAAGACGTAAATAAACAGCTCAATGGTAATCAGAGGCTAAAAAGGATCTCCTACCACCTTATCCTACTGGAATGTCTTATAAGTGAGTTCTATATGTCTATCATGGTGTCTAAGCAGGGAGGTCACATGGAAGCTGTATTGTTTAGATGCAATGGTCACAGCAGTGTGTTAGATCCCTGCGGATGCGCGACCCCGCATGTATCGCGCCCGCGCCTTTAACACAGAAGGGGAACGAGCACGCACACGTCTGCCGCGTACACGAGGATTTTTCCGATCCAACCAATCAAACTCTTGGACAGTCGGGTGCCGAGCTGTCAATTTGCCCAGTGCTCAGTGTACGGCGGCGCAGACCGCGCGCTGTGAGGGATTAAGGATTTACCAATCGGAGGAAAGCAGCATGCATATTAATGAAGACTCTCCAGAACGCAATTCTGCAGGTAAAAAATAAGAAAAATCACAAAATCTAGAGCACCGGCAATAACTTTTTTCACGACTGCGTAATAAGGAAGTGATGCAGGACCGGTAAAGCTGTTATCGCGATTCATCACTGCATTGTTAAAGGGACAGCCTGACAGGAGACATATATAGCGAGCGGGCTTCTTTAGTGAGTTGGATGTGAGGGCGATCTGGCTGCGACATCTGTCACCCCATTGATCGCTAGGGTTGATTCGGCTGATCTGGCTGGCTAGGCGGGTGTCCCCTTCCTCCCTCACCGCTCCATGTGCGTCCCTCCCGAAGCTGTGCGCTCGGTCGAAGAGGATGGCCATCCCCGGTAGAGAAGCACCGATCTTCGGTCCAGGGTATACGAGTAGCTGCGCTCCCCTGCTAGAACCTCCAAACAAGCTCCAAGGTCCCATTGTAGGAGAGAAACGTAGGGTAGTCAAGCTCCAACAAGACTTCAGACACATCCAAGTTCGGCGCTGCATGTGGCAGTATGCCTTTCTTTTATTATTATTATAACTGTAATAGTATCACACACTGTTAT
This sequence comes from Pelobates cultripes, assembly GCA_933207985.1. Taxonomy (NCBI): domain Eukaryota; kingdom Metazoa; phylum Chordata; class Amphibia; order Anura; family Pelobatidae; genus Pelobates; species Pelobates cultripes. Next base: position 140,682,254 of record OW240913.1, read on the forward strand.
ATATATTTTAATATATTTAGTATCATTTGTTGTATTGCAATTAAATACTTCAAAGTGAGAGAAAGCTTCCTTGATAAATACATTTACTATCCTTTTTTAGCATGACTAAGTTGGGTATGACATGTGAATGATAAGTTCTGACAGTTTTCTGCTACTGACAATTCCACTTTCCCTCAACACCAATAAATGTTGCTATTTACTGGCTTGAGTAATATATCCTCACAGCACTTAAAAGACAACACTTAAATGTTTGGCTTAGCACAATGTTTTCCATAATTATCGAAAAATAAAAACTGTAGTGGGACCTGGGTAATCTGGCTGGTTATCCCCTTTGGTTAGGATAGGTCAGACCCATTTCCCCATTAACTGGACGGGACACATTTTCAGAATACAATGTTTATTTGGGCACACAGCCTTTTATGCATAGACACCCGCAGGGGGTCTCCATCCAACCCAACACAAACATATCCAGGAGAGGGCTGGGAAACAGATAACCATCTCCCGCTCTGGGAGATACTAACAGGACACAGGGACACGCATGAGTACACATTACATAAAGGGGGGTGAACTTTGGGGCTCAGCCCCCCGGGACGGGAAGGGGGTACAGGGTTACATTTTATATGGATGAATAGCGCCGGGTCCCACCTAGAACCCTTGCATAAAGCAGGGCAATCGGATGTACAGAGCTGGAGATATCAGCATTGACAATCAGTTTCATGGTGTTGCTTGGTTTAGTCCGGCGAATTCAAACTTTGCGCCTAAACCAAGCAACAACGAATCAGCCGAAATGGCGCTAACCAAATCACGCCAATCAGTGTTACAGGGGAGGAAGGAGGTTCGCCAGCCCAATCCGAAGAAAGGGCGCAAAACTCGGCTGCACCAATCAGTGCTCAGGGAGGATAGGGATTTTGGGGCCCAATCAGAAGATAGGGCGCAAAACGTATTCGCGCCAATCAGCGCCCAGGGACGTGAGGGGTATCGCCGCCCAACCAGACAGAAGGGTGTGAAACCCCATTTGAATATGCACTCCTTCTCGGATTGGTCGCTCGCTCCCCGTGGTGACCAGTCAGTACTTTACTCGTGCCTACCAACCAGGAGAATGGCGCGAATACAGTTTTAATGGGCATTCCCTCTCCCATTGGTCGGCACGAACTTCCATGCAGCCAGCGGGAACCCTGTTGCCGTGAGACCGACTCACAGCCCCAGGGACTCTCTGCTGGCATGCTTCCCTCTCTCCGGTGGATATCCCCACGCAGGTATCCACCGGCGAGAGTGCTCTCCTGAGCAGCCACAAGTGTAGCTTTGTAGATCTCAGGTAAGGGAAAGGGATGATGGATTATAGCTCCATTGGAAAGCAAAGGAAAAAGGGATGAGTGATTATAGCTCCATCGGGGAGCAGGTAGGATGATCCCTAACACCGGCATCGAAGACAGTGTACGCAGGCCAGTTCGGGAGATGAATGCTCCCACTGATGGGCGTTCGGTGATACGAACAGCGGCCACCCAGCGGAAGTACGCGCCACTCGTTCCTCTGCGGTTTACACATCTTGTTAGCAAGGTGTGAATGTTCTAAATGAAATGCTGGGGTGGTCCCCAGTCAAAAGGTATATTGCAGGTGTTACAAAAGCTCTAAAGACTGTTACAATATTGCTCTTTTCTGTTTCCACACAGAACTGTGTAACCTAATCCCCGAACCGATTTCCCATACCCATTCATGTATATGAACAACGGATCACCCGGCCCCTGGCATGTGCCGCCACTTAACCCTTGTCACCTTTGTAATACCCTAACAGCCAACCACCCTACGAGCGGAGCATGTCTCTAATTAATCGCCAAGGTAGCTGCGGTCTGCGGTTAACCACAGCCTAATTGACGGTCCCAAGGCATTCCCGTTTGTGCACTATTTCCCGAACTAAAACTACCAAAAGACTCACGAACGAGGACCACCTACATCCTGGCATATGGCCCCAATTAGAATGTTGGTTTTGCGGTTAACCGCAGGTTAAGTACCCCTGCTGAGCGCTATTCGACTATCTGTTGCGCTCAGATCTGGGCTACATAATGAACGGTAGAATACACGAATTGTCTATTAAAATGCTAAAGTTATGTATTTTTATACTGTTTTGTATGTTGCAAGAAAACGTGGGATTTTGGGCGTTTGGAGATAATTACATTGTCATAACTGTGGGATTCATTATCTCCAAGCTGGGCAGTAACAATTTCAAAAGATACACTGTGTTTCTATTGGTTAACTGCTTGCATTGTCCCTGTATCCCATCAGGTCCAGAGGGGGCTGTCCCTGGACCTAAGACTTTGCATAAATAGTGATACCTGTGTGCCATTAAAGCCAGTTCTTTCTTGACCCTCAAATCGCAGCCTCGATTCGTTTTGTGGGTAAAAGGGTATCCTATCTGTACCATAGCTAGTGGGATTATTCTACATTTACAGGATTCTTGTGGTATACTGACTGGAGCGGCTCTTCTCTCTCTCTACACCGGGGAACCAGACTATCCAAGCAGTCCAGCTTCCAGCTAGCCTGGAGGTAACCATAATAGCAGGATTTTATTGTGAAAATTACAGATAGAGGAATATGAAAGAGGGGAAACATTCTAGGAGGGCACATCCACTCATATAAAACAAGGCAATTCACAGTTTAGGCAGTCCCGCCACAAAAACTACGTTACTATGGAAGACAGTACTCATGAGGTAGAAAATAGAGATCTAGACAGGATGCTCTATGGACCTACATGGCCTTGGAAAAATAGAGGATGAGGGAGGTAAGTATTTTTACTAATCTTTTAAATACACAGGAGTAAAAAATAAAGCATAGAAGGCTTATCAATAAACTGCAGTCTTTAAGTTTGGATTCCAATATTGTTGAATGGGTAAGGCAGTGGCTGAGTGACAGGCAACAGAGGGTTGTAGTCAGTGGAGTATATTCGAAGCTTGGGCTTGTCACCAGTTGGGTACCTAAGGATATGTACTTGGACCCATTCTCTTTAATATTTTCATTAGTGATATTGCAGAAGGACTTGATGGTAAGGTATGTCTTTTTGCTGATGATACTAAGATATGTAACAGGGTTGATGTTCCAGGAGGGATAAGCCAAATGACAAATGATTTAGGTAAACTAGAAAATGGTCAGAGTTGTGGCAACTGACATTTAATGTGGATAAGTGCAAGATAATGCATCTTGGACATAAAAACCCAAGGGCAGAGTACAGAATATTTGATAGAGTCCTTACCTCAACATATGAGGAAAGGGATTTATGGGTGATTATTTCAGATGATTTAAAGGTAGGCAGACAATGTAACAGAGCAGCAGGAAATGCTAACAGAATGCTTGGTTGTATAGGGAGAGGTATCAGCAGTAGAAAGAGGGAAGTGCTCATGCCATTGTACAGAACACTGGTGAGACCTCACTTGGAGTATTGTACACAGTACTGGAGACCGTATCTTCAGAAGGATATTGATACTTTAGAGAGAGTTCAGAGAAGGGCAACTAAACTGGTTCATGGATTGCAGTATAAAACTTACCAGGAAAGGTTAAAGGATCTTAACATGTATAGCTTGGAGGAAAGACGAGACAGGGGGGGATATGATAGAAACATTTAAATACATAAAGGGAATCAACACAATAAAGGGGGAGACCCTATATAAAAGAAGAAAAACTACCACAACAAGAAGACATAGTCTTAAATTAGAGGGGCAAAGGTTTAAAAATAATATCAGGAAGTATTACTTTACTGGGAGGGTAGGGATGCATGGAATAGCTTTCCAGCTGAAGTGGTGGAGGTTAACACAGTAAAGGAGTTTAACCCCTTAAGGACCAAACTTTTTGAATAAAAGGGAATCATGATATGTCACACATGTCATGTGTCCTTAAGGGGTTAAGCATGCGTGGGAGAGGCATAGGGCTACCCTAACTATAAGATAAGGCCAGGGACTAATGAAAGTATTTAGAAAATTGGGCAGACTAGATGGGCCGAATGGTTCTCATCTGCCGTCACATTCTTTTTTTCTATGTTTCTATGTTTGTTTTGTTAGTAATGAAAATTATTGTAATAAGCTAAACTTCATTTTAGGTGGCAGTTGTCCTTTAAGGGTGCGGGCAAGTCCATCTTCCCATGATTCTTCTGAAGTGCCACAGGAGAACATGCATTCTTGGGCTTGAATTTTGCCATTCGGATATTAATGTGGTAATGTTTTGGACTACATCTCCCATAATGCTCTTACACCCATAATGCTGGCAAAGCATCATGGGAGGTGTAGTCCAAAACATCTGACGTGCTGAAGGTTACCTATGCCTGCAATAGACTAAATTTAGTGTAGGGTAGAGTAACACACTTTATTGTCACCAAGGCATGTTTATATAGGCACCACATCAGCAAGGGGCCACAAGAACAATGGGTTACTGCTTTGGAATCTGGAAGGGCTGCCGAATAATAAAACAATAAAAAAACATAACCTAAACATAACCTAGACACATAAATCATACATCATCAGATAAGTCTTTCCCTCAAGCAAAATGTCCAGTACCCGAATACGATGTACCTAGCCCTAGAAATTGGCAAATGAAGTTTGACCGGGCTGAGGCGACATCGCGATCCGGCGTTGAGTTCCAGTGTGTGTGTGTATAATGAATGCAGAGTGTGTGTGTGTGCATTTGTGTAGTGTGTGTATATAATGAATGCAGAGTGTGTGTGTGTGTGTGTGTGCATTTGTGTAGTGTGTGTATGTAATGAATACAGTGTGTGTGTAGTGTGTGCGCGTTTGTAACGGCACCCTCAGCATAAAAGGGTTAAACCGCCATTTAGTAGATCTTCCCTTCCAGAGACACAGGCACAGCTACTGCAGAACACCAATCCACCGAACAGGAAACCATATGAATGCTGTAAACAGCCAAATAGGAAAAACCATACGAATAGGTTTACACTCCTAGCAGTCAAACTGGAACAGCATACAATAAATCCCCCCAAAAACGAGACAAAGCTCCGTGTTGAGGGTCAAGCAGTGAACAGACAGAGCTGTGGGTTTATTGTTCTTATTTACACATTCTTACACATTAGTACCACCCACAAGGTTTTGGAACACAACCAATAAACACATACAATACACTCAGACACTCCCACACAAAAACCTCCCCTCTGCCTGTGATACAATTACCTTACACAATGGGTAATTTAATTAGAAAAGCAGAGAAATACAATTTTTCCACATTATTCATAACTTGAAAAGTATGCATCACATTCACATAACTTAAATTTTCAGAATCAGCATACTCCAAATACAAACATATGTCAAAATCATACAAATTGGTCCAGTGGTTCAAAAGATAGAGGCTGGCAATCCTTTGTGACCACAGGAAGCATGGCTTTTCTGCCCAAAACCAGTTCCACCAGTCTATCCTGGAGATAATTGGGAAGTAATCAAATTATCTCCAAAAACAGAGGCAAAACTCCATTGAACACATGGCAGCAAAAAGACAGTAAAATACAATAAAATACACAAGGTTATGACAGAAATACAGGCATGCAACATATCCCCAGATAGCATAGGTCTGAGTGCACATTAATACTGAATGGCGCTCAGACCACACACATACAGTTCAATCGTCATGGAGCCAAAGTCTTTTATTACACAAATAGGCTCCATGGCATAGCTATCTGGGTTATATGAGTTCATTCAGTAAATCCGAGAATCTACCGAACGCCAGGGCACAAAACATGAATAGACCTTTCTGCATAGGAAAATAGGGTATTTAAATGCCGGTCCATAGTCAAAAGGCAGCAGGCAGGCAACCAGGCTCCTCCAATGCACAGTGGCGAGATTGGTCTCATCACAGCGTTTGTTTAGTGTGTGTATATAATGAAGGCAGGGAGTGTGTGTGTGTGTGTGTGTGTTTGTGTAGTGTGTATATATAATGCAAAGTGTGTGCGTTTGTGTAGTGTGTGTATATTATGCAGAGTATTTTTGTGTAGTGTGTGTATATAATGAATTGTGTAGTGTGTGTGTTTGTGTAGGTATGTATTGTGTGTAAAATGGGGGGTCATTAACATTTTAAACTTTAGAAAAAAAAAAATAATTATTTTTTTTTTGTCCCCCCTCCCGCTTGTTACCTTCCAGGGAGGTGATATATGGCATTCCCTGGTGGTCCGGTGGCATGGACTGTGCAGTGGGAGCCTGCAGCAAGCTCTTACTTACCTTCCCAGCAGCTCCCTTCAGCTCCCCTGTCTAACTCTCGCGGCCTGCGTGCCTTGCGGTGCATTGCCATGGTAACCCGTGGCAATGCTCTGACGGCCACAGGACTCGTGAGATTTAGACATGGGAGCTTAAGTGAGCGACTGGGAAGGTAAGTAAGAGCTTGCTGGGCCCCCCAGGATCTGCGGGCTTGTCATGGGCCCGGCGGTCCTAATTGGCAATATCGGTATCTTTATTGCCGAATATCGGCTGATAATATCGGCCAGACCAATAATCGGCCGATTCCTATCACTAATCCAAACAGCCGAAAGGAGCTAAAGTGATGGGGTATTCCTTCACACTGCTCCTCCCTTGCTCACAGCTCCGGCAGACACGCTTGTACCCTTTTCGGGTCAACTTTGGGCTGTCCAGACACACAAGAAACAGCTTATCCTGCCAGCTCAGTCTGGTGGGATAGTCCATCTGTGTTTCCGTTCTGTTTGCCAAGACGGTAATGTATGGTGAAGTCGTAGGGCTGTAGTGCTAGACTCCACCTCAGAAGAAGGGCATTATCTCCAGTGACCTGATTGAGCCTGTGACGGAACGCTGGCACTCCGACCGAGTACCTCTGCCAATCGATGCTCCTAGTGCTTCATGAGGACTCCAAGCACTCCAACCGACACCATCAGCACTGCATACCCCGCTTCCAACGATGCAGCTGCGCCAGGGTCTCGCCGTCCTTCACACACTATCGACCCAAGGCCAGGATCCAGTTTCCAGTGGGCAGACCTCTCTTCCTCCAGAGAGTGTAGCAGGAACAAGAACAGCTCTTACAAGTGCTTACCCTTGGGAGTATAGTGTGATTATAGCAATCCCCGGCATGTAGTTATCCCATCCTCCGAGCATGAGCCAAGGCTTCAAGAAAGGGACAAGCAGGTCTGTTTAATGCACATAAAAGGACTTTCTTTTATACAAGTTTTCAGGCCAGAGGCACATTCTCCCATGGAATCAAAGGTGCAGAATTGTGCCAGTTCCAATTAAAGGGCCAGAACAGTCTTTTAAACACCAATAAGTCCAAATAGTGTTTTTAACTGGCAAAGTCTCTCAGGGACCATAGTCACATGGCAAGAGGCTGGCAATTAGTCCTCTCCAGGCAAAAGTGGCAAAGGGCACTTCGTCACACATCTTCCCTTTGGGGGGAAGACTAAACAGGTACCTGACCTTCTGTTGGTCAGTACCTAGGTTAGTCTAGTAGCCCACCCACAAAGAAAAATTAGCAGAGCAGCCCCCCCCATAATAAATAGTACTGGCCTGTAGATCGACGGTTGTAGCTTGACAGTTCAGCACCCTCGGTTTCCCTGGCTAGGCCAACAGCTGGGGTTACTTGAGGGGCAGAGGCCAGCGGCGCTCTGCTGCCAGCTCTTCCACTGGGATAGTCTGCAGGATGTCAGGCTCTGGACAAGGGACAAGGGTAGGGCAGAGGCCAACCACGCTCTGCCCAGCTGCCACCTCTTCTGCTGGAAGGGAGCATCACATACTTATCCACGGCCCCCAGCACTCGGTGAGAATTAGCTGGGGAGAGGAGGGCTCGCTTACCTCCTCCCAGTATCCCTGCGGGGATGGTTGTGGATCTGGACCAGCTGTCCAGCATCCATGTAGGATTGGCACAGAGACCGTGGTCCCATCTGCGCCAGTGGGGATAGGGTTGCTTCCACCTGTAAGTGATCTGAGAAACCAGGTGTATCTCTGGCTGCTGTTGGATGGGGAGGCCGGTTGCCTCCACTCCCCAGGATGCTGGTTGCTGTAAGGTGGAGGGATCGACCATCACCTCCTCATGGAACTCAGGCCGTTGCTGGGGAGGGAGACCAGTTGTCTCTTCTCACTGCAAAGTATACTGCCACTGGGGAGTAGGACCAACTGTCCCTACTCCTGGTATCTCCAGATGCTGCTGTAGGGTGAGGCCGGTTGCCTCCACTCCCCAGGACAGAGTTGCTGTGATGTAGTTGCTATGATGTAGAGGGATCGAGCATCTCCTCCTCCTGGAACGCAGGCTGCCGCTGGGGAGAAAACCGGTTGTCTCCTCACCCTGTGAGATGCACTGCCGCTAGGGAGTAGGACTGACTGTCCCTCTCCCAAGGATACACAATGCCAACTCCCTTGCCCGCTCCGCTTTGCTCTACATGTACTCTTCCACTATTTTCCTTGTGCTCTGTACATATTTCTCAGGAGGGTTAGGTCCAAAGAAAGCCAGCATCCCCTTAAACTCTCTGTCAAACTCCGCCTCAGTGTAGCTGGGCGCCATGCTTGCTCTGATGAAAGTTAGTTCCTGTTGTAGATAGGGACGCTGTACGAATATGAACGTTGCCCTCAATTTGTAACTCCACACGTTACCGGTGTCCTGCTGCTGCCACCAAATATGACGGAACGCTGGCACTCCGACCAAGTACCTCTGCCAACCAACACCATCAGCACTGCAGACCCCACTTCCAGTGATGCAGCTGCACCGGGGTCTCCCCGTCCTTCACCCACCCTGGACCCAAGGCCAGGATCCATCTTCCAATGGCAGACCTCTATTCCTCCAGAGAGCGTAGCAGAAACAAGAACAGCTCTTACGAGAGCTTACCCTGGGGAGTATAGTGTGATTATAGCAATCCCCAGCGTGTAGTTATCCCATCCCCCAAGCATGAGCCAAGGCTTCAAGAAAGGGTCAAGCAGGTCTGTTTAATGCACACAAAAGGACTTTCTTTTATACAAGTTTTCAGGCCAGAGGCACACCCCCTGGACCTGGTGGTAAACTGTGACAAAAGGGACACAAACCAATGGGAACACTAATTACCAAAATAACACTCCAACATACACAGTAAAATCCCTCCCCTCTATCCTGGAGACAATTGGCTTAAGGCACTGCAGTAAGTTCAATTATCTCCAGGTACAGAAAATATCTCCATTTTACACTAACAGTAAAAATACATAAAAATGCATAATTCCTATTATATTACGCAGAACTCCCACCTTTATATGGATCTGAACGCCCAATGTAGGTGAACAGCACTCAGATCCCACGAACAGAGTAAATTTGCCATGGGGTTAAAGTTTTGCAAGGGCTGATGAGAGATTGAGGAGGGACAAAGCGCCAGTTTAAACTGGTCTGGCTGTGTCCCTGGGACAACGCCCTGCTGGAGAACAATGGGACAGGAAAAGGGGGGAGGGGAAGAGACACATTCTCCCATGGAATCAAAGGTACAGAATTGTGCCAGTTCCAATTAAAAGTCCAGAACAGTCTTTTAAACACCAATAAGTCCAAATAGTGTTTTTAACTAGCAAAGTCTGACAGGGACCATAGTCACATGGCAAGAGGCTGGCAATTAGTCCTCTCCAGGCACAAGTGGCGAAGGGCACTTTGTCACAGAGCCAAACTAGGGGATTGTGGTGATGAGGGTGATTGCGCAGACATACACATAGGAGGTTAATTTCTTCAGCTCCCACACTAGGGCTAAGCACATTTTATTTTGCAATGGCCGTGTAATGGAGCTTCCGAGGTAGTAGCGAGGACCAGTAGTCCTTGCCGACCTGGTTTAGAACTTTCCCCAGTTCAAATATTGAAGCGTCTGTGTGGACAATAAAGCATTTGTTAGGATCTGGGGCAGCCAGACAGGTGCATTTGCAAGAGTTTGCTTCAGAGATTGGAAAGCGCCTCACCTTCTGGGGACCACAGTACTTGTCTCCGTCTCTTTAGTCAGGTCAGGGGTTTGGCCATGGCCATGGTTTTACCCATAGTCCGGTACAAAGCGTCTTTAGCAGCCGGCTATCCCTAAAAAAAGCCATGACTAGCGTCTTGGTACAGGGAGTGGGCCAGTTAGCAACGGCCTCGATCTTAGCGGGCTCTGGCTGTTGCTTATCACATCCTACATGGTGACCTAGATACTGTACCTCCGCCATGCCAATGTGACACTCATCTGGCTTCAAAGTTAAGCCGGCTACCCTAATCCTGTCTAACACTGTCCCTATGTGGTCTAGGTGAGCCTCCCAGGTGTCGCTATAAATCGCAATGTCATTATGCACAGGCATAATCCTGGAGACCATCTAGGAGGTGGTTCGCCATCCGTTGAAAGGTGGCTGGGGCATTCTTTACCCCGAACGGCATAACCCTGAACTGGTATAGGGCGAACGGGGTGACAAAGGCCGACTTGGGTATGGCCTCCTCGGCTAGGGGAATTTGCCAATAGCCTTCATGTAGGTCTATAGTGGTCAGATACCGTCTCCTAGCTATCCGGTCCAACAATTTGTCTACCCGTGGCATCGGTTAGGCGTCAGTGAGGGCTTGACCTGGGGTATCTACCTTGTGGGTTGCTAGGGGAGTATACCCCAGCTCCTGGGAGAAGGTGGCTTGTTTGGCCTCCAGCAGTTGGATCGCTTGAGCCCGCTCCTGCGGTCCCAGTCACTCCCCTAGCTTGACCAACTCTATGGCCCCCTCTCTAGGCTCACCTCCTAGCAGGTTGAGTAAGGATAGGGCATCGGGGTCCTCGGATGCAGGGGCACACACGGCAGCTACCTCTTCCTCTCTACCCTTATACTCTTTGAGCATGTTGATGTGAAATGTCCGATTCACATCCTCATTCTCGCAGCTGGCTACCATGTATGTGGTGCCACACACCTTCCCAATAACCTTATATGGTCCCTGCCAAGCTGCCTGTAGCTTATCCTGCCAGAACAGTTTAAGTATCAGAACCTTTTGTCAGACCCGAAAACTACGGTGCTGGCGCTGCTGGGTCGCCTGGAGGTTTTCTCGCACCATCTGAGCCAAGGCCTCCATTTGGTCCCTCAACTCTAGCATGTAGGGCTCCCTCCCAGTGTTCCTGTATAAGGTCTAGGGGTCTCCTCACACGCCTCCCTACAGTCTCTGTCGCTCCCTCCCAGTGTTCCTGCATAAGGTCTAGGGGTCCCTTCACACGCCTCCCATATATTAGCTCAAAGGGCGAAAACCCAGTAGATTCCTGCAGCACTTCTCTGTAAGCAAAGAGGAGGTGGGACAGGAATCACTCCCAGTCTCTACAAGCGGCCGTGAACATCTTCAGCATTTGCTTAAGAGTCCCATTAAACCGCTCACAGAGATCGTTAGTCTTGGGGTGATACAGGGAGCTCATCAGGGCTTTTATCCCACAAACTTTCCATAACTAGTGGGTCACTTCGGCAGTGAACTGAGTACCCTGGTCAGAGAGGGGAAATCCGACTCTGGAGAATATCTTGACCAGGGCAACAGCCACTGTCTCAGCGTTGATGTTAGATACAGGCACGGCCTCTGGGTACGGGAGGCATAAGCTACTACGGTAAGTATGTAGCGTTTACCGGAGCAACAATGCTGGGCCAAGGGTCCTATCAGGTCTATGGCTACCCGGCTAAAAGGATCCTCAATTATAGGCATTGGAACCATTTAAGCCTTAAAGTGGTTTCCTCTCTTACCTAACCGTCGGCATATCTCGCAGGTTTGCAGTATTGTCGGATGTCATTGGATACCCCAGGCCAAAAAAGGTTCTGGGTTACCCGGTATGTTGTCTGTCGAATCACAAAATGTCCCGCTAGAGGCACATCGTGCCCTATCCTCAACAACTCCAGCCAGTACTACTGTGGGACTACTAGCTGGCGTTTTTGCGTGGGCCCTGGCGCGTTCACCCGGGAGTCAGTAACCAGGTACAACCTGCTACTCTCTCACACAAACTGTTCTCCCCTAATCCCCCTGGATCAGACAGAGCTCTTTCTCCATACTTTTTCAAATTGGGGTCTTCCGTTACCTCATTCCCAAAATCATCCCAGGGTCAGCCCAGCGGGTGGGGGGCCATGAGGGTGGGTGGGACATAAATACTATATAGTGCCAGGAAAACAAGTTTGTTTCCTTGGCACTATATTGGTCCTTTAAACAGTTCTGAGTATTATTGCCAGGTAACAGAATATTGAATAGTAAAATCTGGGGGGTTTGATCAAAGTTAATTCCTAACAGAGACTTAAGAAAAATCTGTAAGGACTTAATAGTTGTTTTTTTTTTTTTTTTTACTTGGGCAACCCCACCAGATGTGTAGGAAAGAACCAACTTTAGATTCACATCTCTAAAACAATTGTGATGTACTAGAATAAAGTTTATACAATCTAACTGGAACTAAATACCATTGTAGAGTTATTTAGTACAGAGTTTCGATACTGTGAATATTTCTCCTTACTATCATCAGACCCTTTAATCATTCTTCATAATCCAATTCAACATTTATCTCTATTTCCTATTTAATCCATGGTGAGATTTTTTTCTTGTGGTTGGAGTTGGGTAAAAAAATTAGAAACCCTAGAGGTGATTTTATGCTTGTAGTGTTTATTTAAAAAGTCAATCAAAGGGTTATCCTTTACAATCGTTTTTTTTTTGTGATGACATTTTTCAATTTAAGATAGCTAAAGACTTCTCTGGACCATAAATCAAATCTCGACTGAAGCAAATCAAAATATAACAAAGATCTTTTAGAGTTTTGATGTTCTTTTCTCTCCACCTTAATAGACTAATTTCACCTACATCTAATTCCATAGATTCTAATGGCATATTATGCTGAAGGGAATTTCGTAAACCCAACACTGTAATCAGTAAATTGTAGAAAGTTGTATTGACATCTCCAATTATCGGGTTATGAATAGGAATACTCCTGCTTACTTTCTCCCTAGGATCTATATTTGACCAGAGTAAACAAAGATGTTCTAATTTCCCTAAATCTTGTTTTACGAGATTAACAAATTATTCCAAGCGATGGCGTGTGCAAACATATTATTATTATTATACAAAGAAAATATGTTAGGAAATGATAACACTCCCATTTTGAAGTCCCTATACAAAATATCTGTGGAAATTCTAGATTTCTTGTCCTGCCAAATAAATGTATCAATCATTAATTTAATTTCCTTGAGTACTAATTTATTAATTCTGGGATGTATGTTTTTAAACAAATATAAGATTTTAGGGAGCAGATAGGATCTTACAACTTCCGCTCTTCCCATCCAAGATAATTCCATCCCTTTCCAACTTGATAAGGTGTTTCTAAGATCAGAAAGTCTGGAATTATAATTTTCTTTTATGATATTATCTAAATCCATATAAAGTTTGATCCCCAAATAATTTATATATTTAGAATGAAATCAAATTTAAATCTTGACTCAATATACTCAAGATCCAGAATAGATACATTGTGCAATAGTATTTGGGTTTTATTAAAATGTAATTAAAAATTAGAAAAACGCCCATATTCTTCGATCAATTGGAACACTTTGGGAATAGAAGATTTCGGATTGGCTAGAGTTAAAAGGACATCATATGCGTACAAAGAAAGTTTACATTCCAATGTTCCCATTATAATACCTTTAATTTCTCTATCTTGTCTATCCAGGTTGGCCAAAGGTTCCATCGTCATAACATACAGCAGAGGAGTGAGAGGACAACCCTGCCTCGTTCCATTTCTAATGTTAAACCACTGTGATAACAGCATATAGCCCGCAATCCTGGCTGGTGTACAAAAGCATAACATTCTTCCTAAATGTGCCCACCATGACGAAAGCTCCCAAAACCTCATCCAGAAAACGCCAGTTCATCCGGTCAAAAGCTTTTTCGGCATCAAGGGCCATCATGGTAGAATCCCCCTCTTGTTGATTTATATGATATATACTATTTATCACTTTTCTAATGCTATCATTTGTGCTCCTACCCTTGATAAACCCACATTGATCCAATTGAATCAAGTCAGGAAGAACTTCTTTCAATCTTTCAGCTAAAATTTTAGAATAGATTTTAATATCCAAATTAAAGGGACTCTTCACTGCCAGGAAAACAAGTCTGTTTTCCTGGCACTGCATGACTCTGCAGTGCCCCTTCCCTCCCACCCCTGTCCCATGTTGCTGAAGAGGTTAAAATGTAATTTTCACGCAGGCTGCGAGATTCACACTGGGGAGCTGAAGGAGCTACTGGGAAGGAGCTGAAGGAGCTGCCGGCCCCCCAGACTGCTCAGTACATGCCACTGGACCACCAGGGAATACCATAGCCCCCCTACCCTGGCCAGGAAACAAGCAAGGAGGGGGGACAAAAAATAAATAAAGCCTATAAATATTACAAATTAAATTAAATTACATTTTACACAAATTACATCCCTTCAGAAACACACACACACACACTCTGCATTATATACACACACTACACAAACACACACACTCTGCATTATATACACACACTACACAAACACACACACTCTGCATTATATAAACACACACTACACAAACACACTCTGCATTATATGCACACTACACAAACACACACACTTTGCATTATCTGCACACACTACACAAACACACACACTGCATTCATTATATACACAACTATACGAAAACACACACTCTGCATTATATACACACACACTACACAAACACACACACACTCTGCATTATATACACACACACTACACAAACACACACGCACTCTGCAAGTATATACACACACTACACAAACACACTCTGCATTCATTATATACACAACTATACAAACACACACACACTCTGCAGTGTGTATAATCACTAGCTCTTCTAAGAGCTGTTCCTGCTACGCTCTCAGGACTAGGAGAGGTCTACCTACTGGAAGCTGGATCCTGGTATTGGGTCCAGGGTGGGTGGAGGATGGCGAGACCCCCAACCAAGCTGCGGCGGTTCGTGGGGTTTACGGTGGTTATGGTGTTCCAGTACAGTGCTTATGGTACTTGCAAGTACTAGGAAGCAGCGATTGACAGAGGTACCCGGTCAGGGTGCAGGCGGTCCGGTACATTTGTTGGCAAGCGGTGGGATGACTTCCGTGGTGATTATAGTGAGGGCAACGCTAGCATTTCGCAGCGCCCCTGGAAGCAGAGGTGTCCATCGACCAGTATGGCAGACTCTGAATCTTGCAAAGATTTTCTGGCCAAGGCACCGAGTGGCCTGCTATGGCCCTTATGTGTCCATGGATACCTTCCACGCTATCTGGCACCAGCTAAACATCGAAAGACAAGCGAAGAGGGACCAAGAGTTCCTGCTGGCTAAAGCGAGGAAAAGAAGTCTCCAATGAAAGGAGGTTAGCCTCTCTCCCCAGAGGCAGCTGGAGTTACCTGAAGTAGGGGACCTCATAGACTGGTCCTGTGAGGAACCCCAACAGGCAGGTGGAGATGGGACCGAAGTCTCTCCACCGGCCCCACAGGGATGCTGGGTAGCCGGCCCAGATCCCCAGCTGTGGGCAGAGCTACCGGGAGAGGAGGCAGGTCGTCCTTATTTCCAAGTCTTGGGGGACCTCATAGACTGGCACTGGGATGAACCTCAAATGGCAGACCTACAGGGGTGCTGATCCCCAACCAACCCCGCAGAAATGCCAGGAGGAACAGGTAGGCGATCCCTCCTCTCTACAGCGGAGCCTCAACCAGGTCCTGGGGGTAGTATTCACTGACCCCATCCAAGCAGAGCTGGTATCAGGGCAGAGCAATGCTGGCCTCTGCCCTCCTCTTTCCCTTTGTTCTGGGCCTGAATATCCGCAGGCCACCCCAGCAGAAGCGCTGGCAACAGGGCAGAGCACAGTTGGCCTCTGCCCTCCCCTTGCCCCCAACTGCAAACCAAAAAGCAACCGAGAGACCAGGAGTACCAGACGCCCCCTCTGCAGCATGGGACAGTCATGACAAAGCTGGACACCCAAGAGCTACAGGTCAAGTACTTGGTTGTGGGTGGGTTGATTGACTAACTCCAGTACCGACCGACAGGAGGTCAGGTACCTGGTTAGTCTTGGGAGGGAAGATATGTGACGAAAGTAACCTCATCACTGGCTTTTGGTGGGGCCTGTTTGCCAGCCTCCTACCCTGTGATTATGGCCCTGTGACAAAATGAACCTCGGCAAGGGTTCTTGGAGGGTTCTGCTGGCCAGCCTATTGCCTCAGGACTATGGGCCCTGCAATATACCTTGCCCAATGCACTCTAAAAGGCTCTGTTCATATGAAGTATGTTCTTTTGTACTCCAGACAGAGAGAACGACCATAAGCCCTTATTCTCTGGAACTGTTTTTGGCATGGGACCATGGGCATGGTGGGTCAAAAATAAGACTTCCAGGAATTTCCTGAACCCCTGCTCTGATCTGGGTGATTTTTTTATATTTTGTTCACCCAGATCAGGGCTATCAGGGGATGTAAGATGTGGGGATATGTTGTGTTTTGGGATACTTTTGGGGTTTTCTAACATATGTGTTTTTTATGCTTGGGGATAATTACGTTAATACATTACCTACCTTAATTGTATCACAGGCAAAGGGGAGCTGCTCCTGCTACGCTCTCAGGACTAGGAGAGGTCTACCTACTGGTAGCTGGATCCTTGTCTTGGGTCCAGGGTGGGTGGAGGACGGCTAGACCCCAACCAAGCTGCAGCAGTTTGTGGGGTTTACGGTGGTTATGGTGTGTCAGCCTATGGTACTCTCAAGTACTAGGACGCAGCGATTGAGGGAGGTAGCCGGTCGGGGTGCAGGCGGTCTGTCACAATATATATATGTACATACACACACATATATACACCTATCAGCTACAACATCAGTGTATATATGTGTGTAGGTCCACCTAATGCTGCTAAAACAGCTCTGATGTGTCAAGGCATGTACTCCACAAAACCTCTGAATGTGTCCTGTGGTTTCTGGCACATTAGCAGCTGATGCTTTAAAACCTGTAAGTTGTAAAAGGGCGGGTGGTCTCCATGTATCGGATTTGTTATTCCAGCAAATCCCACAGATGTCCAAAAGGATTGAGATGTGGGGATTTGGAGACCAAGGCAACACCTTGAACTCTTTGTCATGTTTATCAAACCATTCCTTAATAATGTTGTAGTGTGAATGGCAGGACCCAAGGTTTTCCAGCAGAACATTGCCAAGAGTATAACACTGCTCCTCTAGCCTGACTTCTTCCCATAGTCCATTCTGCTGCCATCTGTTCCCCAGGTAAACGGCACATACGCACCCGGCCATCCACCTGATTTAAAAGTAAACATTATTTATCAGACCAGGCTACCATTTCACACTGTTCTTGAGCAAAGGGATGAAGAAAGGGGAAAAAAAAAACATGCATGGGGTTAGGGGGAGAGACACAAAAAGGGACTGGAATCATAAAGAGACACAAAAAGGAGCTTGGAGGAGAAAGATACACACAAAGGAGGTGGGCAAGAAAGAGACCCACAAATGGGCTGGGGAAAGAAAGGGACACACAAAGTTGGCAATGCTACAGTGCGCGGCCATGCTACATGTAGATAAAAAGGTGGGGGTGGAGACCATAAATGGTTAGGGGGCAGGTGGACAAAGAGACATACAGAAGGGCTGCAGGGGACAAAGATCCAGGGGTTGGGAGGGCATAGAAACATACAGAGGTGCTAAGGGGGACAAAGAGACATAAAGAGGGACTGGGAAGGACAAATAGATACACAGAGGCCTTGGTGGACAAAAAGAACATAGAGGGGCTGGGGGAAAGACACACAAGGAGACACAAAGGGGAAGAAAGAGACACAAAGGAGCTGCGTGAGAGAAAGAAACACACAAAGAGGGACAAGGGGGAAGAAAGAGACACAAAGGAGCTGGGGGGGAGACCCAAAAAGGTGCTGAGAGGAAAAAGACCCACAAAGGTGCTGGGGGTGTGGGATGGAGGAGAGAGACCCACAGAGGGGCTGGCGGGGGGGGAGGCACACAAAAAGGGTCTGGTAAAATAAAGGGACCAACAAAGGTACCAGGTGGGAAGCGACACACAGAGGGGCTGGGGGAAAGAAGAGACACACAGGTGCTGGGGGAGAGGAGAAACACACAGAGGGACAGGGGGAGGAGAGCACACAGGGACTGGGGAAGAGGAATTTTAGACACAAATGGGTTGAGGAAGGCACACAAATTAACTGGGGAAGAGACACACAAAGGTGCTGAGGGACAAAGAATCACACAAAATTGGCAATATTTGTTTGAGGGGGGGTGCAAGTAGGTGATCTTACCAAGGACGCAAAATTGTCTAGCACCAGCCCTGCTGTCAGAGCAGGTAGATGAAATAGAAGATCCTCCACCGCGGTCTACACTACATGTAGGTAAACAGGTGGAGGCCGACGGACAAAAAGACACAAAGTGGGGCAGGGAGGACAAAGAGAACCACAGAGGGGGTGTGGAGGGCAAAGAGAACCACAGAAGGGCTGGGGGAACAAAGAGGCATAATAAGGGGTTGGGGCAAAAAGCACAGAGGGGCTGGAGGTCATAGAGAAACAGAAGAGCTGGGGGAACAAAGAGACACATGGAGGGGCAAATATACAAATAAACTATATGGTCACCAGAAGGGGGCTGTGACACACACAAAGGGGCTGGGGAAAAAGAGACATGCAAAGAGGCTGGGGAAAAGACACCAGAAGGGGCTGGGGAAGAGACACACAAAGGGGATGAGAAATAAGCTTAAAGAGGGGCATAGGTAGAGAAAGATACACACAAAAGGACTGGGGAGAAAGACACATAGAGTGGCCAGGAAGGAAGAGAGACACACAGATGGGTTGGGGAAGAGACCCACAAAGGTGCTGGGGAAAGACAAGGAGAAGCTGGGGAAGGGGAAAAAGAAGCACACAAGGGGGTTAGGGGAGAAAAAGTCACACAAATGGGCTGGGGGAGAAAGAGACACACAAAATTGTTTTTGGGAGGTGCAAGTAGCTGGTCTTATCTAGGACCAGCCCTGCATACAGAAAACACCCCACTAGACTTGCCATTTTGAGATGCTCCAACCCAGTCATCTAGCCATCATATGGCCCTTATCATGTCACTCAGATCTTTTTACTTGCCCATTTTTCCTGCTTCATGAAATTCAAGAACTGACTGTTCACATGCTGCTTAATATACTCCACCCCTTAATAGTTGCCATTATAACAATATAATCAATGTTATTTACTTCACCTATAATGATTTTTTTATTTTTAATATAGAAAAAAGACATACAAAAAAATACATAATTTTACAACTATCATACAAAACAATACTATACAAATATACATAGGGATTTGGTAAAGAGCGCAGGTAACATTTTTCTTTGGTTTTTACTGTATGTATTGAGGCTGATGTGTACTATGGTCGTTGCTGCCGCCCCAGAGTAGTGGGAGTTTGAGAGCAGGACTTTTTTTTTTGTATTTGTATTCACTTTTGTATAACACAGCTATGTTACAATGCTGCTGCCCACCCCATGTGTTCCCTATTGAGGGATAATAAGGGTGTATATAAAAAATACCCCTCTCTGTCTCATTAAAGATATCTTTGCCAGAAGCTCAAGGAAGCAAGGTGAATGGTTAGTGTAGGACCCACCTAAGAGGTTTGCCTTGACGTGGCAGGTGGGCATTTCCCTCTAATGGCCATTGGAGTAACTAAATAACCTCCAATTGTTTAAATATACATAGGGATTTGGGAAAGAGCGCAGGTAACTTTTTTCCTCAGCCAATGACTGTTTATCACTGTGGCTCTGTAGAAGCCAGAAGTGTGTCATTGGACACCAGGGAGCATTGGATCCCGGTGTGGACCCAGGTAGGCAGGCTGTAGTGGTTATGATGCTTCGAGTAACCCTTTAAAATATACAAAATCTTCCTTAAAATACAAAAATA
Organism: Pelobates cultripes; assembly: GCA_933207985.1. Lineage (NCBI taxonomy): Eukaryota > Metazoa > Chordata > Amphibia > Anura > Pelobatidae > Pelobates > Pelobates cultripes. The sequence goes on from OW240913.1 coordinate 140,702,092, forward strand.
AAATTAATTGTAACATAGCTGGTATTTCGTATACTCATTTGTTTGGGTCCCCCCGAGTCGTATGTTTTCCAAGAATCCAAGTGCAGCATACAAGTAAATCCCGCTGTTTGGCAGTCACATACCCAAACATCTGCCTAGACTAGATGAAGGGTACAACAAGAATGTTTTATTCAGGCCAGATGGCCGGCTTTAATGTGATTCCAGAGTACAGTAAACACACCCATAAAAACTCCCCCAACACACCCATAAAAATCTGAGTCACCATGACTGCATAAAACACAAAATATGGAAAATACATAATAATAGACATAAAACATATAGGAACCGCCATAAATGTCATATTCCCGGATAGCCTGGATCTGAGCGCCCAAGTTGTCCAAATAGCGCTCAGATCCCATGAACACAGCCGAATCACCACCGGGGTAAAGTTCTGACCGACTGCTCAGGTAGCGGTCGGTCCATTGTGGACCGAACCGAACAAAACCATGAACGGATCTCCTAGCTCATGGGCAGCGTTTGTTCACCTGGTTCGTGTGAACAAACCTGCCGAACAGCGATCTCCTGGCTTGTCTGGGAAAGGAAGCAGGCACTTGCGAAGTTAACCAGTGTTAGCGGGGTGGAGTGTCCGACTTGGAGTTCCAGACACTCGACAACCAAGTCCTGCTGCCTCCTTTTGTGCAACCAAATGGCCGCAGTTTTCTACAGCAAGTGTTGTTCGGTTATACGAACGGCGGCCACACAGGGAGAGCACTTAATCCTGCAGTTTCTTTATAGTTAATAAGCAAGGGGGTGGTCGGTGTTCGGTAGATTTATCTACCGAACAACGAAAAAAAAAGTTTGGGAAACAAAGTGTATAGTTTCGTCACAATATTCTTTTGGGAATACAGTTTTTTATTAATTTAAGTTAAATTTTTTTAAACTTACTGCTGTTTTAAGGGAAGTTTTTGTTGAATTTTCCTGTTTATGTGATTTTTAAATGAATCACATTTGTAACAATTTACTTTAGTGAACAACCCCACTTGTGATTTATCTAACATTTTCATACTCCGGCTTACCATGATAGTGAAAGGGACAGTATGTCACCTAAACAATTTAGCTTCATGGAGCAGTTTTGGTTTATAGATCATGCCTCTGAAGTTTCACTGCTTAATTTATAGCCATTTAGGGGTTAAATCACGTTTCTTTCTGTTTATGCAGCCCTTGCCACACCTCCCTGTGTGTGACTAACATAGCCTGCATGAAAAGAAAATGGTTTCAATTTCTGTTTTGGTGACTATAGTGTCTCTTTAGGCTTCATCAAGCGATACTTGTATTACTACGTTAAACAGGCACTCTATAACCAGCAGGTATCAAGTCTTAATAAAATAAGCCTGTTAACTACTCCAGCTTTCAATCTGTTAAGTAACTCACATTATTTTGGTTTTTAATAATTTATCCTCACAGTCACATTTGTTGTTAAAGTGGCTAAAATGTGTGTCCCCATTAGGTGTTTAATCAAAATATAACACTTTTGATAATTGCCTTTTAACTCTCCTCTCTATTGCCTGGCAAACAATATTCAAAGTACACATTGTGTCACATTGTTGAACAATGTTCAAAGTACACATTGCACCATCCCATGTAATTTTGTCTCTCTAGGCAAATTATAATCTTACACTTCTTGGCTACATAGGTAAGCAAAGAGCTCTTGGCTAATCCACCCCACCCCAATCCATTTGCTATCGTAAACCAGATGGGTTAACTTGTAGCCACTTACCTTGACCTCCACTCCCCTGCCTGCTCTCTGGTACGCCTCCGCTCCTCAGACTATCACTGATTTACCCTGCATGAGGACACTTCTCTTGGAGGTCTCTTCTGCTCTCGCTGTCTCTCAGTCCCCAAGCATTTAGTGTCTGCTGAAGAATTGAGAGACAAATGCAAGATAACACTATTTTTAAACAGGTTATTCTCCCAATCTATACATTTGCTAGCAAAACTGCTAGCACAATGTAAAGATGGAATAAAATGCTTTCTTTAAAGAGCTAAAGTTGTTTTTGGCTCTACATGTGCCCTTTTAACCACTTAAGGACCAAACTTCAGGAATAAAAGGGAATCATGACATGTCACACATGTCATGTGTCCTTAAGGGGTTAAGGGACACTGAACCACTACAGCTTAAAGTTGTGGTTCTGGGGCAAGGAGACTCTCCCTGCTTTCTCTGCAGCGTTAACACTGTCTTTTCTCAAAGTTTGCAGGAGGATAGTTCAAGGTTCCTTCACCTTTAAAGTGTAATGTATTGATCATACATTACTGATATTTCACCTGTGACATGTAAAAAATACAATAGAAAAAAATGTCTACTGCAGTAAATTGTTTGCCTTAAGATAGGTAATCTTTGAAACTTTGCATTGTCCTATCCTCTTGCGTGCTCATCTGTGCTGCCAAATTCAGATTTCTGTAAATAATCTTTCAAAAATGTAAGCCACCCTCCTCAAGGTACTCATTTATTTATAAATAGTTAAAATTACCTTGTTTTCCTGACAAACTCTTCACCCATTTAATCTCACCTATGATTTTAACAGCTCAAATCTCGCTATTTATAAAACACAACAGCTATGCTTAGAAATGCTCACACACCACTGCCTCTTATTCAGGGCTTTGCGATAGCAGGGATGGCTGTAATGTAACACCCCCTCCCCCCCCCCCTTCTCTTACTCTCTCTGTAAAAAAATGTTAAAGGTTTTCTTTTTTTTTTACAATTTGTAAACTTTGCAAAACCGCTGTCAGCCCCTCCTACAAAACCCTTGTCCTGCCCCGCCCCTCCTACAAAACCTCTGTCCTGCCCCTTCTACAAATCCTGTACTGCCCCGTCTACAAAACTACTGCAACCCCCTTCCACAAATCCCCTGCTTATCCCCCCTTATAAAGATTCCTGTCCCAATACAAAAGCCAGGGCAGAGTTTCAGAGTAACCAGATTTAAGGTGGATGCCATGCACTTTCTGACGAATCTTTGATTCCGAACAGAAGTTACACTGTGTATCTAAACTGCCATGTTAGACAATCCCATGGAATGTATTTATGTTTTGCATTATCAATGAGTACATTATCTTTCTTCTGTATCCATTTTAATAAAAATCATTAATGGCAAAAAACACAACACCTACTGCATTCTTCCGAAAATAAGACCGGGTATTTTTCAGGGGATGTCTTATTTTTTCATGTACAACAAGCTACATTTATTCATGTACAAATATCTACATTTATTCAAATACAGTCATGTCACCTTCTTCTGAAATATCGTCGGAACTCTTGAAACCCCAAATTCCGGGCTGAATTTCTTGCAACTCCATTTCCTGTCAAACCATTGTCCCCAATCTCTCATGTCTAGTAATAGAGCTCTCCTAAATGTAGCCTGCTGGTAGTGCATTAGCAACACAGCTGTCAGTGATTTTATCCCATTAATTCTTCTGCAAGTCACGACCTCTTGCAGGCTAGGCTTTACAAAGTTTCCACGCTAATTTCTCTCAATTCCATTTTCAATGTAGTCATTGATTTCCATGTTCCTTGAATGGCTTGCTTATTGCAATATCAAGAGTCTGAAGATTATTATTACAGTGGAATCTCGAAACTCGAACTTAATCCGTTCCAGAAAGCTGTTCAAGTTCTGATTTGTTCGAGAAGTGAATCAACATTTCCCATAGGAATGCATGTAAATTTGATTAATCCGTTCCAGACTCCCCAAATTACAACATTTAAACACAAATTTGACTGTTTCATAATGCTTTACATGCATAAAATCATATAGAAATAAAATAATTTAAAAAGGAGCCAAACAACTATGTGTACTAATATGTACAGTAAATGAAATGAAAATGTCACTTCTCTTTACCTGTAATGATGAGAGTTTATGGCGTAAGTAGATAGGAGAAGAGCTATCATTGTCTGGATGGGGAATTGCCTTCCGTAATTACAATAGGTACTAACTGTTCTGGTGTTCTTTCCCTTGCTCGTTTCACACCACTGACACCTGGTTGAGGCTCACTGGACCTTTTCTTCACAAAAAATTTGTCCATTTAGACTTGCTGTTACCTATGTTTTAAAATGTGTCTGAAGTGAGACATAGCATTTGATTAGTGCACTAGGAAGATTTTCCCTTCCCTCCTCCTCCTCCTCTACAGACAATTCCTCAGATGCCCTCTTTTGCTGCTCCCTCTGAAGGTCTTGGAGTTTTCCCTCCACATCTTTATCATTCACCTCCAAGCTCATTGACTTCCCCAGAGACACAATTTCCTTAAAAACAGGAGCATCCTGTTCAATACCTCAATGTTTCAGGGACAGCCTCTGGCCACAATTTCCTCCAGGCCGAGTTCATGGTCCTATAAGACACATCCCTACATGCTTTATCTATGAGGTGTAAACAATGGAGGATATTAAAATGATTTTTCCAGAACTCTCTAAGGGTTAGCTCTGTGACTGAGGTTACTTCAAATCACCTTTGGAACAGTGCTTTGGTGTAACGCTTCTTGAAGTTTGAAATGACTTGCTGGTCCATGGGCTAGATACTTCACAGCAATAAAACTGAACTCCTCCATTAATTCTTCCCCAAATCCTGGAGGGTGAGCAGGAGCATTATCCATAAGTAGCAGAGCCTTGACAGGTTAGTTTTTTTCTTGAAGGTATTTTTTAACACTTGGCCCAAACACCTCATGAACCCACTCAATAACAAATTACCTGGTTACCCAGGTTTTGCTGTTAGCCCTCCACATCGCCTGCAATTTGCTTTTCAGGACATGGTTTTTCATGGGTTCTCCGAGTGGTGGACTAGCAAAGGCTTCAATTTAAAATCCCCACTTGCATTCCCACATAACAACAGGGTTAGCCTGTCCTTTATTGGTTTGTGTCCTGGCAATGATTTCTCCTCCTTTGTAATGTAGGTCCTCTTTGGCATTTCTTTCCAAAACAGGCATGTCTCATCACAGTTAAAGGACCACTATAGTGCCAGAAAAACATACTTGTTTTCATGGCACTATAGTGCCCTGAGGGTGCCCCCACCCTCAGGGTCCCACTCCCGCCGGGCTCTAGGGTGAGGAAGGGGTTAACTTACCTCTTTCTCCAGCGCCGGGCGGGGAGCTCTCCTCCTCCTCTTCGGCTGAATGCGCGCATTCAGCCAGTCCATAGGAAAGCATTCACAATGCTTTCCTATGGACGCTGGCGTCTTCTCACTGTGAAAATCACAGTGAGAAGTGCGTAGGCGCCTCTAGCGGCTGTCAATGAGCCAGCCACTAGAGGCTGGATTAACCCTAATATAAACATAGCAGTTTCTCTGAAACTGCTATGTTTATAGAAAAAAAGGTTACTCCTAGCTGGACCTGGCACCCAGACCACTTCATTAAGCTGAAGTGGTCTGGGTGCCTATAGTGGTCCTTTAACCCCTTAAGGACCAAGCTTCTGGAATAAAATGGAATCATGACATGTCAGACATGTCATGTGTCCTTAAGGACTTGTTAGGGAACGAATTCCTCAGCCTCTACATAGGCTTTAAATTCCACAACAAATTTATCAGCCCTGTCTTTGTTAGCACTGGAATCTTTACCATGTCTCACCACACTCTTTTTGCCACTTCTCTTTTTAAACTTTTCAAAGACATCACTATCAGCACTCTTTTCAGGGGTGTTTTTCACAACATCAGCATGCACATGTCTTGCTTTTTCACAAATTATTGCCTCTGATATGCTATCACCAGCTAACTGCTTTTCAATTATCCATATCAATTTCTCTACTTCTTCTAGTGCTGGCTTCTTTGTTTTGTAATCGCTTTCACCCCTCTAGCAATATTGGTTCTTTTGATGGCGTCTTTATTTTTTAATATGGTACAAATTGTAGATTTGGCCATACCAAACTGTGTTGCTAGATCACAGACACAGACACCGACACCGCTTTCATGTTTTAAAATCCATCTCTTTCTTCAACTCTATTGTCGTTCTCACAATTTTCTTCTTGGGTTGGCTAATATCCTTGGATGAGTTTTTGCAGACTGAATGGAGCTCTATGTGAAGACTGAATGAAATTTATTTAAGAGTTAGTGGAGCTCTATTTGAAGTCTGAATGGAACTCTATTTAAAGACCGAATTGAACTCTTTGAAGACTGAACTGAACTCTTTGTAGACAGAATTGAACTCTTTGAAGACTGAATGCAACTCTATTTGAACACAGATTTGAACTCTATTTGAACACTGAATGGAGCTCTGCTGACTAAATGGAGCTCCATTTGCAGACTGAATGCAACTCTTTATGAAGACTGTATTGAACTCTATTTGAACACTGAATGGAGCTCTGCTGACTAAATGGAGCTCCATTTGCAGACTGAATGCAACTCTTTATGAAGACTGTATTGAACTCTATTTGAACACTGAATGGAGCTCTGCTGACTAAATGGAGCTCCATTTGCAGACTGAATGCAACTCTTTATGAAGACTGTATTGAACTCTATTTGAACACTGAATGGAGCTCTGCTGGCAGAATGGAGCTCTATTTGAAGACTGAATGGAGCGCTTTGCTGACTGAATTGAACTCTTTTTGAAGACTGAATTGAACTCTATTTGAAGACAGAATAAACTGTATTTGAAGACTGAGTGGAGCTCTGCTGACTGAACGGAGCTTTTGCTGGCAGAATGGAGCTCTATTTGAAGACTGAATAGAGCTCTGCTGACTGAATGGAGCTTTTGCTGGCAGAATGGAGCTCTATTTGCAGACTGAATGGAGCTGTTTTCTGACTGAAATGAACACTATTTGAAGACTGAATTGAGCTCTGCTGACTGAATTGAGCTGTTTGCTGCAAGAATGGAGCTTTTGCTGGTAGAATGGAGCTGTGCTGCTGACAGAGTAGAACTCTGCTGACAGAATGCAATGGCAATGCGTGATACTAACGAGATACCAACGAGATTACCATAGAGGTGAATGCCGTGTGACCGCGTGACGTGTTCACGTACCAAGGCATTTTTCACCCAAATTTTTGTTTGAATAAAGAAATGTTTGTGAACAGGAACATTTGATTTCCAGTGTTCAACTGTATTTGATCTATTCTTCTCTCTGCAAGGAAGTTCTTCATATCTTTAGCATGGTGAATGCTGGCCGAGGCCCAGACTAGCAGACCTCTTTGGCCACCTCGCAAAACAAGTGGCAGCATTAAATCGACCAACTTCCTTATAACTGTTTGTGTGCACAGGTTTTTTCGATTTCAAGATAAATAAATGCCTGAAACATGTTCAATCTTATCTTTTTTGCCCTTAGTGATAATTAGAGGATCTGACTTTCTTTTCATCCAGATGAATTTCCAAAATACAGGTAACACATGCTCTTTCATAACCAGTGGAGGGAATGTAGATTGACGAGGCAGCCCTCTGATCAATTGTCATTTGAGACTCATAAACACTGCAGTTTCATCCAAAGCCATCATGTTGGAGAGTTAGTATTTAGAAAAGTCGATGCCATCAACATACCTGAATGCAAGTGCAAATTTAATAACTTACAGTATCTTCAAGCTTAAACAGTTTTGTAGATCTTCTTAGAGACAGTTCATATCGCAGACAGTGTTTTGATGCTTTGAATTTTTCTGGTGTTATTTCTAACTGTGGTGCCATTGGGAGGGCAAAGGCTTAAATATCAGCCCTGCACACAACAAGGCCTTTACTCTCCTGTCAGCAATCCATTCACAGATGAGGTCTTCCAGTTCAGGAAATAATGGTTGCCAACCTGATCCACACTTGTGCTTCTTAGCATTTCCCTCATCCACCAGTTAGAAACATAGAATGTGACGGAAGATAAGAACCATTCGGCTCATCTAGTCTTCCCAATTTTCTAAATACTTTCATTAGTCCCTGGCCTTATCTTATAGTTAGGATAGCCTTATGCCTATTCCACGCATGCTTAAACTCCTTTACTGTGTTAACCTCTACCACTTCAGCTGTAAGGATATTCCATGCCTCCACTACCCTCTTCGTAAAGTAATACTTCTTGATATTATTTTTAAACCTTTGCCCCTCTAATTTAAAGGGACACTCCAGGCACACATACCACTTCTGCCCATTGGAGTGGTCTGAGTGCCAACTCCCACTACTCTTAACCCTGCAAGTGTAATTATTGCAGTTTTTTATGAACTGCAATAATTACATTGCAGGGTTAACGCCACCTCTAGTGGCTGTCTACTATACAGCCACTAGAGGGCACCTCCGTGTCCCTAGCACAGGTTTACCATCCTTAACACACACCCTCAACTGCTCTCTTTCGTCTGGTGTTGTCCTTAATTCCCTTAAACATACTACTATCGTACCAATCCTAAAAACGTAATCCCTAGACCCGTCTTCCCCTTCCAACTATCTCACCATATCCCTATTCCCTTTTTCAGCAAAGCTTCTAGAAAGCCTGGTCTTTACTCATTCGGCTTGCTTCCTCAAATCCAACTATCTCCTCGACCGTCTTCAATCTGACTTATGCCCCCTACACTCTACTGAGACTGCTCTGACAAAACTTACAAATGAACTAATTAATTCTTCTTGACCTCTCTGCCGCTTTTGACTCTGTTGCACTGTTGATCATGTCCTTGTCCAGACTCTTTAATCTCTGTGTCTGTGACACTATCCTCTCCCAACATTCGTTCGGTGTCTCCTTTCCCAATGACACCTCCTCCCCTCGTCCTGTCTCGGTGGGAGCCCACCAAGGATATATTCCTGGTCCTCTTCTGTTCTCTCTTTACACTGCTTCTCTTGGCAAACGTATTAATTCCTTTGGATTCTGCTACCACCTGTATGCCGATGACACCCATATATATCTCTCCTAATCTCTCCCCTGCTGTCCTACAACGTGTCACCGCTTGCCTTTCTTCCATCGCTTACTGGATGTCCTCCCGCTTTCTGAAACTCAATCACTTTAACAGAGCCTTTTAATTTTCCTACTCAGAAATGCTTTTGCATTGTCTTGGTTTTGTCTTTGATCCTGGATGCACCTTATATCCAGCATTTTGTTAAAACCTTCCATCTTAAAAACATTTTCCGCATCCGCTCCTTTCTTACACAAGATACTGCCAAGGGGCTTGTTCATGCTCTGGTAATCTCTGGATTACTATAATTCTCTCCTAGTTGGTCTCACCAGAAGCCGAACTACCCTGCTACAATTGATAATGAATGCTGCCGCCAGGCTAATCTTTCACCTGACGCTCCTCCCATTCCTCTCCCCTCTGTCGATCCTTACACTGGCTTCCTTTATCCTATAGGTGTCAATACAAAATGCTAATCCTTAACTATAAGGCTTTAAACAACTCTAGCTCTGGTTACATTTCTTCACTGATTTGTAGATATGCCCCATCTCGGTCTCTCCGCTTTGCCAGTGACCTTCTTGTATCCGCTGCTTACACCCTTACAGCCTGCCTACCCTCCATCTCTACTAGTCTTCAATCATTTAAGAAGTCCCTCAAAACTCATCTGTTTTGAAATGCTTATGGCCTCCCACAGTAACTTCTATGTCACATATCTGTCTCTTGCCCTCTCCTAAAGAGCCACACTAAACTTTCACCTCCAGTTCTGCTAATTTTCCACCTTGTTTGGTTGTGGTGCCCTTTGCTGCCCTATTGTGTTTTTATACCCCACCTACTGTAGACTGTAAGCTTGTTTGAGCAGGGTCCTCCTTTACCTTTTGTATAATTTTGTAAAAGTCTAGTTTATTGTTAAATTTCCCCCCTTTCATATTATTGGCGCTATATAAATACCAATAATAATCCAGGAGCATATTTTAAGTGTTCAGTTCATTATGGGATTTTTTTCAATTCAGTTGCTTCCACACACGCTACAGTCAAAATTCTGTCTCAAAGCCAGCACTGCAAAATCACGATATTGGTTAATACCATGGACAAAGTGCTGATTTTGTGATCTGGGCGACCTTGGATGGATTCACGACTTTTACACTTGAATATCCCTACATATATATTCTTTGCAACCTGTGATCAATTTAGAAGTGACTAAATGCCATTCTGATCTCATTTGTAGTGTTTGTCAGTGCCATTCCTGTGACTGTAATGTGTACAGCATTATAGTACAATGTAATTTACTCTGGATGCCTTCATAAAACAAACATATCCAGTATTATTTATTAAATGGACATCTGAAGCACTGGAATAACTTTTATGCATGTTGCATAGATCACTGTGCAAGACAGGTGCTTATAATTGCAGCAGTTCCTTATAGTCCTAATGAACAAGTAAAATTTCAGACTTTGAGAAGAATATTTGATAATTGCATTTCATCCTTGCCTTTTGAACAAGGAATATTGCTACGCAAAAAATAAGTACACTATTGGGCGTTACTCCCAGAACACAACATTGCAGTGAAAGGAAAAATCTCTGGCAAATTTCAGGCTAAAAAGAGCTTGTTGTGACTGTAGGAGAAGTTGCATTTAAAAAAATAAATAAAATAAAATAATTTGGTCTACAATTTGCTATGAAATAGATAGTATAGGCACCAGAACTGCTCCAGTCTAATGTAGTAGTTCTGGGTCAAATAGCCTGTCCCTAAAGCCTCAGTAATGTAAACACTGCTTTTTCTGAGGAAAGGCAGTGTTTATACTGCTGTCATAACTTCCTTGTTTTTGTCCTCAAACATTGGAGTAACGATGTTCATGCGCTGCATGACGCTGAATGACGCTGAATGCTCTTCAATACACCTCTATGAGGAGATGCGGAGGGAAGCACTTTATGCATTTGCATCCCAATGCTTCCTTATGGTGAAGCATTGCTTTGGCCGTGACCATCAGGCTTGAAGCACGCATGCCGGGGCAGCAAACGTAAGTAAAAAGCTTTAATTTTATTAGTTCATGTGGAGCCCAATAATATAAGTCTTTAATATAACACCAAAGCATTATGAATACATGCTATATTGTCTTTAGAGGACAATACCATAAATGTCTTTTTAAAATTATGTAAGTGTACTACCTTAAAAAACAAACAAAAAAAAAGTGCATTTCATGAATACAACAAGGGACTGAAATGGAAAACTATGCAAGGCTACATAGAATAAACCAGAAAAATAGAACTTTTGAATGCAGAGTTCATATGACCGAGTTTAAAAACTAAACACAGTGTGGCTAGAACAGAAATCCATTCTAAGTGCTCCTGACCTAAACAGATTAAATATGTTACAACTTTTAGAATATACCCAATTAAACACAATAAGAAAATACGAGAAATAAAAATAAATTTGCAAAATGGCAACCATTTGATCGTATACAACATTTAATGTTTGCTCAAAGCATAACCATTTTACAAACTATTAAAAAATATGAAGAACGGTTCTAAAATAATGGAAATCATTTTGTGATCTACTTCTTCCATCAAATATGCCGCTGTTGGATATGAATTTGCACAAACTGAATGCGACCTTAGTACATGCGGAGGACCTCCCTCACTGTTGCCACGTATGTATCATCGGGTTGGTGTTTCCGCTTACTCCCAGGCTGCAGGAAGGCCTTGATAGTTGGGATTTTACTTATTCTCTCTTTAAAGGCCTAATTGATCAGATGTATATTTAAAAGAATGAGAAAGACTAGATCAGTAAAATAAAGTACATTACTCTCTGCAGGGTCAGTAAATGGACATTTTCATAAAAAAAAAATAAATAAAATAATAATCTTTAGTGTTATTGGAAAGTTTGAAAAGACCACCATGAATAAGCAAACATTACAAAAAAATTATGCATGATGATATTTAGAAAACTACTGCTGCACATAAAGCAACATCAACACGACTTAACATGTACATTTTTTAATACAATGACATGCAGATGTACAATCATGGGAAAAATAAAGTACACCCCCTTTAAATTCTATGGTTTTTCATATCAGGACATAATAACAATCATCTGTTCCTAAGCAGGTCTTAAAATTATGTAAATACAACCTCAGATGAACAACACATGACATATTACACGGTGTCATGACTTATTTAACAAAAATAAAGCTAAAATGGAAAACACCATGTATGAAAAACTAAGTACACCTTATGATTCGATAGCTTGTAGAACCACCTTTAGCAGCAATAAAGCAGTACGTTTTCTGTATGACTTTATTAGTATCTCACATCGTTGTGGATGAATTTTTGCCCACTCTTCTTTACAACGTTGCTTCAGTTCATTGAGGTTTGTTGACATTTATTTATGCAGAGTTCTTACAGGAACACTATATGGTCATAAAACAAACATGTATGCCTGACCCAATACTGTGAAAAACACTATCTAACCCCGCTGCCGCCTCTAAATAGAGTAAACTCAACTTTAATCCAGTCTGACAGCTATTGGCTCTACCCCTGATCTGCCTCCTTGGCTGTCATCAGCCAATAACAATGCTTGCCTATAGGAAAGCATCGAGTTGGCCGATATTGTCAATTCTGATCTCAGGCAAAAAGGCAGGATGAGGGCAGAGCCAAACACCGCCCTTGCCAATCAGCATCTCTATGAGGAATGTTCAGTGTATCCATGCAGAAGGTGGAGACACTTCATGTCAGTGCCCCAGCAAGAGCTTCAAGAAGCCATCTAAGGAGTGGTCATTGAAAAGTGTACCTAGGCTGTAATGTAAATACTGACTATTCTCTGAAAAGACAGTGTTTACTGCAAAAGCCTACAGGGACTGACTATATTCACCAGAACAACTACCTTAAGCTGTGGATCTGGTGACTATAGTGTCCCTTTAAGTCTCACCACAGCATTTCAGTTGAATTGAAGTCTGGAATTTGACTGGGCCATTGCAACACATGGACTCTTCTTTTTCAGCCATTCTGTTGCAGATTTGCTTGTGTGCTTTTGCATGACCCAATATCAGCCAAGCTTTAGCTGTCGGACAGATGGCCTCACAGTTGACTCTAGAATAATTTGGTATACAGAAGAGTTCATGGTCGATTTAATGACTACAAGGTTCCCAGTTTCTATGGCTGCAAAACAAGCCCAAACCAACACCTCTCCACCACCATGCTCGACAGTTGGTATTAGGTGTTTGTGATTATATGCTGTATTTGGTTTTCTCAAAAGTGGCCAAACATCTTCACTTTGGTTGCGTCTGTCCAAAGAACATTGTTCCAGAAGTCTTGTGGTTTGTTCAGATGCAATCCTAAGCTGTGCTTCCATGTTTTTTTTTTTTTTTTAGAGAGGAGAGGCTTTCTCCTGGCAACCCTCCTAAACAAACCATACTTGTTCAGTCTTTTTCTAATTGTTCAATCACGAACATTAACATGCTTACTGAGGCCTGTAGAGTCTGAGATGCTACTCTTGTTTTTTGAGCATTGCACAGTCTGACCCTGTGGTGAATTTGTTGGGATATCCACTCCTGGAAAAATTGGAAACAGTCTTGAAATGTTCTCTACTTTTGAATAATCTTTCTCACCATAGAATGATTGACTTTCCTTAAGGACCGTGGACGCTAGAGGTACGTCCGACAAAGAACGGTCCTTAAGGACCGCGGACGTACCTCATACAACCGTGGCTAATTTGGGCGATTGGTCCCCCTGCTAGTGAAAAAAGTTTAAAAAAAAACAAACAAAAATAAAGTTTATATATAGGCTAAGATGGGGTACATTTTGTGTGTGTGTGTGTATATATATATATATATATATATATATATATATATATATATATACACACACATATATACATATACATACATACACACATATATACACATATATACACACACACACACACACACACACAAAATGTACCCCATCTTAGCCTTGTACTGCAGAGAACTTGAGATGGAAGGATTTCCCCAAGTAAGTAGCTCATTTAGTAGACAGTTGGTTGTTAGAGTAGGACCTGCCAAAGATGGGGTACATTGATGTTGTGGCAGGCTTATGCAATGTATAATCATATAATGTAACTAAACCCCCATAATTTTTTGCCTAGATTATGTGTTTTTAATAAAACTAGCAAAATCTGTCAGCACCATAGTAGCGGTTTATTAGATAAGGGAGTGCACTGGATTTTCATTTTTACTGTGCTTATTGGCCCCCAGCAGCACCCCATTTAAGCATGTTCAGGTGAGTGCAGCCAGCCCCTTGTTCTCCCTAAAATTTTATTCCAAACCATCCACACCAAAAAGGGGAGTTCTTGCCACTCCCTATTTTGGCAAGCAGGTGCACACGCTTGGAGCTATGCAAGGTGAGCAACTTTTCATTTAAACCCTTAAGGACCAAACTTCTGGAATAAAAGGGAATCATGACATGTCGTGTGTCCTTAAGGGGTTAAATTACTAGTTGTGAACCTTTATCAACACTCTACACTATCGTTTTTTGCACTTTATGTCTCCTGTATATAAATACTACATTGGAGTCTTTGAAGGGGTACAAGCAAGAAGGTCTCTGTTGCTACCTTAGAGGCACAGGAAGCTTTATTTATATCAATTTACAATATTGTACTATTGTGTATTTCTTTTTAGCTTGTTTTTTCAGGAAATATATGAAAATGCCCCATGCTGTATGGGAAATTCTTTGAGCTTCTTTAGTGCTGCACTATACACTGCTGTGTGTGACGGGTAATATCACCTAAACCTTGTTTTAGCACACTGAGTGTTCCTTTTCTCACTATTGGTTTTCTGTGTAAATAGGAGAACCCAAAGAGTGCTACAGCTGCTATTAGATAAACATCTCCCTTTTTCTATATAATCATATTAAGCGCCCGAGTTTCACACTAAACACTTTTTTTGTACTAAAATCTATTCTCGGTGATTTTCGTTTCTGTTCTCCCTTATTTAGATATTTTCTAGTGTATAGTATCTGTATAGTGAATTTCTACTAATTCCCCCCACCCCCCCCTTTTGCTCTCACTGGTTTAGAGGTCCTTTACCTCCACTTTTTAATAATACTTAATAAATTATATATTTTGTATGTTTATTATAACAGTGATATTATTAGGTCAGATCACATTCTCTTTATGGTATTTATGTTAATTTCGATAAGTCCCAAGAGTGCTGACCAGTCTTTTGAAATTTTCTTGGCACTGTAAATAATTGATCCCCATAATTGCAAGCCCAAATTGTATTATTAGAGATTGAGGATACTGGATGTTAAACATATATTAATAATTTGTTGTAGGGTGTGTGGAGACTATTGAGATAATGCAATAATTTCCATATAACTGTTCTCTCTGTCATATCTAGGATTTCACTACAACTATGGCCATTTTCACATTTCCCCCAAAAAAGGTTTTCAGCATAGCATACCTGGAGCAAAGGGAACTCAGAGAGGATATCAGCAGATTTTTCTTCCACCATTAAGATTGCCTCCAACAATTGTACATCTGCAGAGCTCAACTTATTGCCAACTAGAAAGTTCTCTCCATGATCTTGTAACACCTGCAACATGGACACACAGAGGTTTACTTATATTTATTATACAGATATATTCGCTCCGCATTGCACAATATTTTTTTGTTTTTCCCGAAAATATGAAATTACTGGAAAACAGAACAATGGAGCAACGCTGACCACACTGATATGACAGTGTCATCTGTTTGTTGCAACTGTTATGTGCACTACCTGAATAGCAAGGCTGGTAATTTGCATATTCTGTTAGATTTACATATTATGGTTTCTGCAGGCTTGGGAGATATTTCTTGTAGATATTGTCTTCCCCAACCATTTATAAATATTTTATTATGTTATGAGTGTCTGTATGATTTCCCATAAGATTTGGTTACATGTATTGGATTGAGTGTGTCACCATGAGTTTAATATAATATGGAAAGGGGCTAGTCCTGAGGGTGCACCGCCCGGGCGCTGACAGGAGGGAAGCGCTCAGCGCTCCCTCCTGTCACTCCCTCACTGTAGCGTGGCCGAGCCCTCTATGGTCCGCGGGTACAGGGAGCTTTTGTTTCCGGTTAGTGCGGCCGGGTACAGGAAACAAAAGCTCCCTGTATCCGCGGACCATAGAGGGCTCGGCTGCGCTACAACAGTGGTAGGGGATAAAGAAATTGGGAGGGGGGGTTAAAAGAAATTGGGAGGAGGGGTTAAAAAAAGATTGAGGGGATAAAGAAAGAAATTGGGAAGGAGATAAAGAAAGAAATTGGAGAGGAGGGGATAAAGAAAGAAATTGGAGAGGAGGGGAGAAAGAAAGAAATTGGAGAGGAGGGGAGAAAGAAAGAAATTGGAGAGGAGGGGAGAGAAGGAAATTGGAGGGGAGAGAGAGAGAGAGAGAGAGAGAGATTGACATTCATCACACACAATGCACCATTTGCACACACAAAAACACACAATGCATTACACACACAGACACAAGCAATGCATCCGTAACACACAGAGAAACACACAATGCATTCATTACACACTCAATGCACCCCTTACATACACAGAAACACACCTTGCAGCCCTTACACATACAAATAAACAGATTCACACAATGCATTACACACATAAAGACATCCCCTACACACTCCACCCCCTGTGAACAAACTCATTGGTGGAACGTGAAGGTGGACCCTGGGACCCAGACCTTGAGCTGTGTAAAGGGCCCCCAAAAAACAGAGTTGCTTCCCGTTCTCCCAGAACATTGATTTTTGTGACCACAGTTACAAACCGCCTCCAGAGCCTGTTCTACACCAGACTGCAGCTAGAGCCCATCATCCTCATCTGGTTGTAAGTAGGTAATCTAGTATATTATTCGTGGCACTAAGCTCTAATTTACCTCACATTAAAGAAACACTATAGTCCCCAGAACCACTGCAGCTTAATGTAGTGGTTCTGGTGTCTATAGCCTGTCCCTGCAGGCCTTTTAATGTAAACACTGTGGCACTGCAGCACTGGCGTTAGTTAACATGGCAGATCACATGGGTGGGGCATTGTGATGTCACATGGGGGGGTGGCAAAATTTACTTTTGCCTAGGGCGGAGCTAAGCAAAATCTGTGGCGGAGCCAAACTGGCACTGGAGGCGGGGCTTAAATGGCCCTTACCCACTGCTGTTAGGAGGTGCAGCAAGATGGAATCTCTGCTTCTCCACAGGCTTCAGAGAAGGACTTCAGGGAATCCAATCCTCCTCCATCCCACTGTCTGTAAGTAAGAGTGTGTGTGTGTGTGTGTGAGAGAGAGAGACTGTCTGTGTGTAACTGTCTGCCTGTAACTGTGTGTGGGTCTGTGTGTAACGGTCTGCCTGTAACTGTGTGTGTGTCTGTCTGTAAGTGTGTGTGTTTGTGACTGAGTGACTATATATGTGTGACTGTCTTTCTGTAACTGTGTGCGTGACTGTCTGGCTATGACTGTGTGCGACTACCTGTAACTGACTGTGTGTAATTGTCGGCCTGACTGTCTGCCTGTGACTATTTGATGTTTCCTGTAACCGTGTGAATATCTGTCTGTGACTGTGTGCATGTGAATGTCTGCTGCTGTCGTGTGTGTGTCAATGTATATGTGACTGCCTGTAACTGTGTGCATGACTGTCTGTGACTGTGTGCCTGTAACTGTGTGTGTGTCTGCCTGTATTTGTGTGTGTAACTCTGCCTGTGACTGTGTGTGTGTGTGAGTGACTGTATGTGACTGTCTGTCTGTAACTGTGTGCGTGACTGTCTGGCTATGACTGTGTGTGGCTACCTGTAACTGACTGTGTGTTTTAACTGTCTGCCTATAACTGAATGTGACTGCATGTGGGGTGCCAAGCACAGGATCCGCCCCGGGTGCCAAATGCTCTAGGTACGCCCCTACTTGGCAGAGGCACTCTGTTAGAGTGCAGGAGCTCCGTCACAAAGAATAATCAGGGTAACTCATTTCTTTCTTCATGTAGGATGAGAACTTTTTCATGAACATTCCCAAAGGGAAGCTCATACCAGGGCTAAACAAATGCAAGGTGCAGGGCGCCATGCCGACCATGAAATATTTCCTGAAATCTGGAATTTGTGAGCCTCTTCAGCCTCCGAGGTGACTGGCTGTCTCAGAGCAGAGGGGGCAGTCTGCTCACGGAGGGCTGAGGCAGTGGGAGGGAGGCGGGCAGCTAACTACTCAGCTCCCTCGCTCGCCTTGCAGTGATGCTGAGAGCCTATGATGTCACTCCAGCTCAGCATCACTAAACAGTGCACGAGAGGGAGCTGAGCAGAGAAATAACAGAAACCCCACTGGACCCCAGGGTAGCTGATCCCCTTCAGCTCTCCCAAAGGTAGGAAGTGTTGGTGGATTTAAATTAAAATAAAAAAGTTATTATTTGTGAGTGTATGTGTCTGTCTGTGGGTGTGTGTCTATGTGTTTCTGAGTGTGTGTGTGTGTCAGAGAGTGTGTTGATTCAATGCAACTCTATGAGGAAATGCTCATTGACCAGGGTACCGTTTGGCTGTCCAACCTCCTTGGCAATGTCATCCTATCCAATGCTTTCCTATAAGAAAACATTGTGATTTGCTCAGCTCTTCACTTTTGATAAAGTCAGCCAAGAAGGCAGATCAAGGACAGAGCCAGCAAAAGCAGACTGGAATAAAGGTAAGATTTTACTATATTTAGGGGCAAGGGGTGCCACGAGAGCTGGATAACGATTTTAACTTTACAGGTTTGTGTTCCTGACCATATAGTGTTCCTTTAAATCGTTGGCATATCTTAAATCCACATAAATATGTAAACTAGCTCTAGAAAATCCACATAGATACGTAAACTGGTTTTAGAAAAAGGAAACAAGAAAAGTTAAAAGACGCGAGACAAAATAAAAATAAGACTTTGGAGACTGAACTGCCTATATAGCATGTGCCTCCAGATACCTTGTGTGTGTGTATATATGTATTTATTTCTCAATGAGATTAACATTTGTACAGTATTACACCAACAGCACATAAGCAGCCATAAATAGTATTAAAGAAGAGTCACCTTTTCATAGACTGGGAAGTATCTTTTCTTTGCCTTCTCTATAATGAGCTCAATGTTCTTCTCTTTGTCCTCTGGTAGTAGGAATGGATGAGACATAAACAGCTCCATGAGATCAGTGGTCCCTTCTACATACATATCAATTCTCAAAAAAACAAAACAAACTGAAATGAAATTCTGGTTTCAAGGGTAGAACATAAAATGCGTTTAATGCTTGTGTTTACTAAGCCAGTTCCATTCTGTAGTGTAACATGCAGCCCAATACCAAGATACTGGTTTTTTTGAGTGTCATAGGAGTAAACAAAAGAATGCACTTGTCAACCATTTGGGACTTAACTAGCTTACCACCATTGTAACTCATGCATTCAACCCTGTGAATTTTAATGCATTTGTAACCTGCATAACAAAACTCATTTTGTATGCAGTCTGACAACCACTGCAAATTAAGTTAACTCACAAACATGAACATACAGAGACTACTATTGATCGGTCAATACTAGTCAATGTGAATCTTATTGCTATCCTCCCCCAGTCTGGAATGGACAGAGGAAAACAGTAAAAGTACAATCCAGATACCAGAGAATCAATAAAATGCATCCAAGAAAATTTATCATTAGATGCATGTTTACTTTAAATAAATAAAAACTCTTGCAACATAGCTTCAGCCGTTGTGTCTCATTTATAGAAGGAAGTTGTAAGATATCAAGCAGAAGTTGTATAGCTGTACATTTCCCAAAACACCGTGCTCAGTGTTCAGATTCAAATTATTATTGCCATTTATATAGCGCCAACAGATTCCTTAGCGCTTTACAATATTTTGAGAGGGGGGATGTAACAAATAGGACAATTACAAGAAAACTTACAGGAACAATAGGTTGAAGAGGACCCTGCTCAAACAAGCTTACAGACTATAGGAGGTAGGGTATTAGAAACATTAGGACATGAAATATCAAGTAGGGATGAAGCAGAGCTGGAGGAGAGAGTAAAGCATTGTCCCATAGGAGAGAGCAGGAGACAGGTATGCAAGGTAGAGATTACTCTGGGATTCCATAAGCTTTCCTGAAGAGATGGGTTTTAAGGCCCTTCTTAAATGACTGAAGACTGATGGAAGTAGGCAAGCTATTCCATAGGAGAGGAGCCGCCCGCGAGCCCAAATCATAGATAGAGCCTCTCTCAGCCATTTGGCACCTAATAAGGCATCACTTTCCCCCGGCACAGTTAGCTTTTCGCCACTATGCAATAGCTATTAGTCCAATTCCATCCTACCAATGGTGTGTTTTAATTTCCAGTTCTCATTTCAGGTACCTTACTTAACACCCTAAGGACCGCCGACGTACTAGGTATGTCCAACAAAAAACGGTCCTAAAGGACCGAGAATGTACCTAGTACGTCCACGGCATTTCTTATTACTTACATGATCGCCGCCGTTCCCCCGTCTGGGGGGGTTCTGCGTGACAGCCCAGATAGTCCCCCCCCTCGACAAATTAGGCCCCACGGGCCATGTGATCGCTCTAAAAAGAGTGGTCACATGGCTGCAATAGGTGTCCATAGTGCTGCCTGACAGGCAGTTTCCCTGCTTCTGTTAAAAATAAAAATAAAAAAAAATAAAAAAAAATATATATCATACTAAGTGTATTTTTATATTCATATATACATATATGAATATAAAAAAAATACACTTAGAATTAAAGCATACACACACACATTATTATAAAATATAAATAAGAAGTAAATAAAACTAAAAAGAGCGTACGCCACAAAACCGACACCTCTCCCACACAACTAAGTGCCTGAGTCGGCTGGACCATTAAGCTCCACAGAGCAATTTCCCAGCCCACAACACTCAAATCCTTAAGCAGGACACACTGCTACACCCCCTCCCCCCCTTTGGTTAGGAGCACGTCTCATGAGACACACTACATGTCACCTCTAGCATGACAAACCTATAAAAAGGCTGAGACTGTGAGCCACTGACTGATAGACCCTAGCAACAGACATCCATGGGTGCACGGACCAACACTCAAGCCCCCCTAGGCCACGGCATGTCACGGACACGAAGCGACACCCCCATGACATAACTCAATTACCCCTTATCACCCTTAGGTACTTTGTAAAGCAACATTGCTCACCTTAACTAATATCAGTACCTAACAGCACGTCAAGCGGTTTTTAACTCCTCAGAGCTGTATAGAACAACCACAATCACTGTAACTCTTATAGCCTTGCTGCACAGCTCGGTCCCCGCCCATTGCAAAGGAAAAAGCTAGACCGCATTATATGTTTAACTGCACTATAAAATGGTGCACACTATTCAAACCACATGTATTGTACAACTAAGATGTCGTCAGAGAATCACACGTGACAAAATGCGAATCTGTATAATCACCTGCATTTGCACTACAAAAATAAAGAATTTATAAATAAATGTGTTTTTCATTTGTAGTACATCACAGGCACGTAACAAGGTAAGGGTTTATTACTTATCGTACAGTTACTTCATAAGCCTAGACACTCTATAAGCATACCAAGAACATCAAACAAAACTATTAAAGAATTGTCACAGACGTTCTGGTTAATGTATATTGATCAGGACTAGGGTGGCATTCGCTCCTTTTTTCTCATATTAATTAAAATAATTACATAATACTACAAACTTTAACGGATAGGCATTTAACATCATTATTATATTTTCTAAACACAACTATTATGCCTATTTAACCAAACAAACAGTCAAGGGCATACAACATGTAGACCATTCCTTAATACCTTGATAATCACTCACACCATTCAGAAATATTAAGTCAGCTGTTGAAAGTCATACTAATAAGGCAGCCATATACATGTATTTTGGTTTCTTACACCAAAGGAATTTCAATAATCATGTCATCAGTTTCATCCAGTGAAGCGAATATCAATTACCTTATTACTATACATCAAGTATCATATTAAGACCAATGATCCTCCAGTAAAATTCCACATTATCCCACTAAAATATATGGTACCCAGTAAACAAGAGAACATTATTGCTGCTAATTACAGATTATACAGGATATGCGCTCCTGCAGTCATACTCTGTAAGCCACTCACGCCAGCTAATTCATATAACGTCTTTCTTATTGGGACTTGGCTTTTACTCTTCTATGCTCCAGGTCATTCTGTATTATATATATATTTATATTAATTACACACACACACACACACACACACACACACACACACAATTACACATGTTGGCTTCTAAAAAGTCAGCCATATTAAGTAGAATAAACACATCTAATAATTTCACACATAAATTTAACAATCATTTAAAATTAGTCACAATATCACTTTAGTAAATGAACAGTACATACAATACGCTCTCCTTTAGATCCTTCCCATAAAGGTTATGCTTCCTAGCAATATACTGCAGAATGGCTTTAGACTGTACTAACTTCATGCCATCAATTTCCACCATTGGCACTTGCTGGAAAAGCAAAGCTCTCTCTGGGAATAAAAATCAAACAAAAAACTTCATTCTCCTATTGACTGTATATTTATATGTCACATAATTACATTATAAGTCACATTAATGAAGAGGACATACCTAATTTAGTACATTTTGCATATGAATGAGTCATTGCGAAAAGGAATTGTAACTGAGAATTTTTAATATTCTGTTTACTAATCCACTATATTTTGCAAATTTGTTTTTGTGAGGTCTGAAAAATAAAATTATGTGTACAAATCCACACAGAAGACGTATTCACTGCTATCCTGAACTCGGCAACTTCATTTTGGCCTCCAATCATCAATATAAATGTTGCCCTCTTCTTCAACTGACATAGTGGAAGAAGAGAAATGGAAACATTTTTAGTTTTATTTGCACGGTGTGCCCTAGCTGTGTCTGAACTGAACTGGACTATGATGCTTTGAAGGGCATTTGTACACTGAAAAAGAGATAGGGGTCCCGAAATGTTTGTCTTTCATATTCTCTTCAAATAAAAGTATGGTTCCACAGGTGGGCCTGATCTACTAAGCTGCTGATTGAGTTACCTCCTGTTTTTGCTAACCCTGTACATTAGGGTGTGTAAACCCAGCTGTGGAGTGACATGCTAAGCTAGTTGTGGCAGAAGACGTGTAAATGATGACAGTGCAAACATGCAGTATTTCCACCTGAACAATGCTAAGCAGGGCCGGATTAACATAGGGGCTGATGGAGCTGTAGCTCCAGGCCCAGGAAATAGGCCCATAAAAAAATAAAAATAAAAAGTTTTTTTTTTTTTTTAAATCACACTACTCTTAGGTTTGCCATCTGACTTTTTTACTGGCACAGCCGGTATTTGAGGTTGCCTGGCCATGCCTGTATTGCAGTCATACCGGCAATACAAATGCAGGTCGTTTTCTCAGTATAAACTGAGATTACTCTGCAATACCAGCACCGGCCAGTAGAGATCACGGTGTGTGGAGAGAGGCAGGGATAGGAAGTTACAGCATATCCCTGCCTCTCTCTACTACTCACTGATCCGTGGGGGAGCAGCCATGCAGCACAGAGTCCAGACAGCAGCTCTACAGCTCAGGTAAGTGAGTGATGGGGGGGAGGGGGGGGGGAAGGCAGCAGGCAGGCATGGGGACACAGACCTGGGGACACTGAAAAACATAGGGACACTGAGACACTAGGGGACGCTGTGAGACATTGGGACACGGAGACACTAGGGACACTGTCCCATGTCTCCCAGTGTCTCCATGTCTCCAAGCCAGTGTCCTCAGTGTCCCCATGTCTCCCAGTATCCCCAAATGTCTGTCTTCCAGCCAGTGTCCCCTGATCTCCCAGTGTCTGTGTTTCCAAGTCTGTGTCCCTAGTGTCTCAGTGTCCCCATGTCTGTATTCACAAGTGCCCCCATGTCTCTGTGTGCCCTAGTATCCTAGTGACATGGGGACACTGGGAGACATGGGGACACTGACACATGGGGACACACTGAGAAATGGGGAGACTTGCGACAGACACGGAGATAGGGGGACACTGGGAGCAATTAATCTATAGCAAACTGTGAGTAGTTTGTTAGTGATTTTACAGAATTTTCTCTTGTCACTCCTTGAGATTTACATCATGTGATGTCACTCATAACTAATTAATTATACAAAGGCTGGTATTTTATTTTCCCAAGAAAGTTGGCAACCCTAACTACTCTTCACATTCTCTTGCTTAAAAAGAACACTATAGGGTCAGGAACACAATCATGTATTTCTGACCCTATTATGTAAAAACCACCTTCTATCCCCCCTGGCCCTCTCTTGCCTCCCTAAATATAGTAAAATCTTACTTGTATTTAAGTCTGCAGCTGCTGGCTCTAAACTTTAGAAGTGGTGGTCTGAACAAATTACAAAGCTTCCCCATAAAATTGTCTGAGACTGTCAGCTAGGCAGATCAGGGGCAGAGCCAGCACAAGTCAAACACCGCCCTGGCCACTCAGCATTTCCTCATAAAGATACATTGAATCAATGCATCTCTATGAGGAAAGTTCAGTGTCTGCATGGAGAGGGTGGAGACACTGAATGGCAGTGCCGCACACTTGGCAGTACTGCCCCAGGAAGCACCTCTAGCAGCCATCTAAGGCAGGGCTTGACAAATTTGTTTGGAATCTAGGAGCCAGCCATTTTCAACGAGAAAATGCAATTCTTAAAGGGACACTATAGTCATCAGAACCACTACGGCTTGATGTAGTTGTTCTGGTGTCTATTGCCTGTCCCTGCAGGCATTTTAGTGTAAACACTGCCTTTTCTGTAAAAAGGCAGGATTTACATTGCTGCTTAGTAACACCTCTAGTAACAGTCACTCAGACGGTCACTAGAGAGTCCTGGGTCACTGCTGCACCACGTGCAGCACCCAGGTTCAGTATCGCCAAGCTCTGCATGGAGGTGCTGAATGTTCCTCGTAGAGATTCATTAATTGAATGCATCTCTATGAGGAGACGAGGATTGGTACATTTGCTGCGCATGCACAAAATCCTCCCAATGCTTTCCTAAGGGAAAGCATTGGCTTAGCTGAGATCATAAAGATTGATCATCTCAGCCATAGGGAAACTGGCACGGGGTGAGAAAATGGGGGAAAAAGGTGAGTAAAAACAATCGGAGGGGGCAGGTACCTAAAAGCGCACACACACTCACGCTGACAACAGGCCTGCTAATAAGACGATAAGGAGACAAGTGGACATGTGAGTGTTAGGGGACAGTCCTTAGAAAGCATTTGATGCATTTATGTCAAGTTCAGGGTGCTGCCTGCATAGTATAACCTTCGTTGGACAGCCTGTATGATTGGCAGGCAGCCTAACATGCATTCATGCCAGGTTGGCCTTCCAATTCTTTGGACAAATATGCAGCTTTTTGGGCATGTTCACCCCTTTTGGCAGGTCTGGTCACGTGCCTTATCTAAGGATTCGTCCTAAATTAGGATTTGCCTGGAAAGTTCTGTAAGTATATTTTTTTGTTTTATTTGTTAAATATGTGTATGCTTTATCAACATGATAAATAAAAGTAAAAAAAAAAAAGTTGGTCTATGGTGTTAATACCATACCTTTAAGCAGAGCTTCATACTGTTCCCTCTTTTCTAAAAACACTTCTTCAAACTGCAAAAGAAATCATAAGATTTGGCAATCTTTTTTGTAAAGGTTTACACAATTACAGAGTGTCGGAAACAAAATTATAATTCCAGCATAACCTCTAAAAACAGGCTCATAACTATAATACAAATGTATAAGATCAATGGGCAGAAAACAACCATAGGAACTATCAGAGGATCTTCAATAAATCATAAGATAACACTGAGTAACACTTTATAAAGAATATAAATGAAACAGCCCCCCTCCCCCCCAAAAAAACAAACACAACAAGCTGATCTAATAAGGAACAAAGCTTAAGCTATTCATTTATGTTCTTTCTCTGATTTAAACCTGAATTATACAATGACAGACCTCACTGAAAAATGCATTGTAGTTTCTCTTGTACTCAACATGCAATGCAGTCACAAGCTTACATACTTAACCCCTTAAGGACACAAGCAATTTTTACATTATTTGTGGTTTGTGTTCAACTGAAATGTGCATCTCATTTATTGTACCAACGGATGTGGAGAGGAAAGAAAGGGAAAGAAGAGAAAGGGAAAGAAGAGAAAGGGAAAGAAGAGAAAGGGAAAGAAGAGAAAGGGAAAGAAGAGAAAGGGAAAGAAGAGAAAGGGAAAGAAGAGAAAGGGAAAGAAGAGAAAGGGAAAGAAGAGAAAGGGAAAGAAGAGAAAGGGGAAGAAGAGAAAGGGAAAGAAGAGAAAGGGAAAGAAGAGAAAGGGAAAGAAGAGAAAGAAAGAAAGGGAAAGAAGAGAAAGAAGCTTTAATTTGATGTGACATACACATATAAATCCTCATTTATTACAAAACAATGCAAAATAATATTGGGGGGAATGCATTTTTCCCCCAAGTTTTGGCAATAATCATAAGTGGATAATATGTCCAGCTTAGTAAAATGAATTCAAAATCAAATCACTTATGTGTCTTGATTTACAGAGTACTTAATATGTGTAGGATTTTAGTTTACTTTGAAAGTTACAGGTCACAGACTACAAGGTCTAAAATAAAATTTCAATGTCAAACAATTTTAGAAGTTGGTAGATTTGTCTTGGAAGTTTAAAATCCATCACAGAATACAAAAATTGCCACACAAAAGTATATATTTATATAAAGTAGACATAAACAGACTTTTTACCTAAGGTTATTTTGACACTTTTTACGTAGCCATTTCACCGCCAATCTGTTTTAAATATTGGAGTAAAATTGTATCACCGAACCCCATATGGTGTATAGCTATATCTGCAGAGTACAACAATATCCCCATTGTATGCATTTGCTACTATTCTGTGAAGCCACAATACCATATACCATGTTATTTACGTTTCAGTTTCTATAGTTCGAATTTTCATAGATGGTCCCATGTCTGATTTTGTGGCATTATAACAGTTTGACTGTTCAAATAACCTCACAAAAGCCCTTCTTTTGAGAAAGCAGACACTCCAGGGTATCCTTATTTATACACAATTTTTTTGTTTTTCAAAATATAAATACATACATTATTCATTATCATATATTAGATCAAGGTTACATATAAAATGTACACTTAGACATACAGTGTGAAGATAACTACATTACTTAAAATTACCTAAGTGCAGTGTGGGAGGATGGTTGTAAGATGGGAGGAAAAGAGAATATTATATACTCAACTCAGGTCATCTCAGGGTCTCAACTACCCTTTATCACGTCGCTCCTAAGATCTTTAACCAGTTTTCCTAAATACAGTATTTAGTTCGATTAATACAAAAATTAGATGCAATTTCTCGTTCCATTCTACACTGGAATTTGGCATGTTCTTTAATTTGTTGCCAAAATTCAACCTTAGAGGTTTTCCAGTTTATGGCAATAGAGCTTTTAAAGGCCATTAAAATATGGCTCAAAAAACATCTTTTGCTTTTCGGTAAAGATGGTAAATTCAGATGTAATATTGCCATCTCTTCCATCCACACCCGGTTCAATCATAGGGAAATATTGGTGGTGGTTAGTTTCTCTTAGCAGAGATAAAAAAAAAAAAATTTTTTTTTACTTGCATTAGTTCATTAGGATTTGCAGTTATGTTGATACCTAAATATCTATTTTTTTTTTTTTACCCACTTAAAGCAAAAATTACTATTAAGATAGGTTATTTCTTGTTTGTCCATATAAAATGGCAAAGCAGTTTTCTCCACATTTAATTTATAGTTTGAAAAGAGACTGTAGTTCTGTATTAAGACATTAACTGAAGACGACGGGTTGGCCAATCAAAAGGAGTATGTCATCTGCATATTAGCATATTTTAATTTCTGTTTCTCATAGCCATGTATAATTTGGATTTGTCCTTTTATCCATGGCCAAAGGTTCTGTAGCAATTACATAAAGCAGCGGAGAAAGAGGGCATCCCTGGCTGGTTCCATATGTTATTTGAAACCAGTCTGATTCAATTCCTTGGCCCACTACTATGCTGGAGGGAGACGAGATCACTGAAATAGCTGATAGAATATTCCCTGAAAATCCGAAAGCCTTTAGTGTGTATTTAATAAAGTTCCAATTGACCCTATCAAAAGGCGATTTCTCCATCTAAAGCCAAACTTAGAAAAGGAATTTTAGACGAGTTTATTCTTTGATATGTATTTATAATTTTTCTAATATTATTGATAGAAGATTTGCCAGGGATGAATCCTACTTGGTCAGGAGAACCAAGTGTTGTAATAACTTTT
Organism: Pelobates cultripes; assembly: GCA_933207985.1. Classification (NCBI taxonomy): domain Eukaryota; kingdom Metazoa; phylum Chordata; class Amphibia; order Anura; family Pelobatidae; genus Pelobates; species Pelobates cultripes. The sequence continues at coordinate 140,730,214 of OW240913.1, forward strand.
TTGATTCTATTAGCTAATATAGTTGCATATATTTTGTAATCGAAATTGAGTAATGCTATTGGATGATAATTTACTATTTGTGTTGAGATTTTATCTTGTTTAAGGATCAGGAACAAGTCTGCCTTCAGCATTTCTTTTGGCATGGATCCTTGTGTCATTATAAAGTTATACATTTCCGCTAACTGCGGACTTAATTGATCTTTATATATTCTATTTAAAAAGTCATTATATCCATTAGGTCCGGGGCTTAATTTCTTTTGAGATTATTAAGAATAGCACTTGTTCTGATGTTATAGATTCATTAAGTGGCGTTAATTGTTGATTTAAAGAGGGAAATTATTTATTTTTAAAATAGGCTTACAATTGAATATGAGAGGTATGATCTGGCAAGTTATACAGTTCTTGAGAGTAGGATTTGAATGCGGAGTCGTTTTCTTTTGGTGCTTAAAGAATCTGTTGTCCTATGTCTTATTTATATTATTTTTTTGCGTGTCTAGCTTTAAGTTTGTTGGTTAGTAGTTTATTTGCCTTATTGCCGCTGTAGTAAAAATTTGATTTTAGAAGGTCTACATTTTTATTGGCTCTAGTTATTAATTGTTCGTTAATTTTAGATTTGACTTATGTTTTCTTATCTGTAATCTCTTTTGAAGGTGTAGATTTATTTGCATTACTATATTGAGCTAATTTAACATATAGTTGTGAGAGTCTTTTTGTGCCACTGTGCTACCAGTTTTATCAAGTGTCCTCTAATGACACATTTAAATGCGCACCATTTAAGGTCTGGAGAAATTCCAGAGTTAAAATTTTCTATGTGCTATCATACCTGCAATGTATTTATTTCCCTCCGGCCGAAGTAACTCAAGGAAGTGGTCTGGGTGCCAGGTCCCCCTGGTTTTAAACCTACAGCTGGAAACCTAGCAGTTTCAGAGAAACTGCTGTTTCACTGAGGGTTAATCCAGCCCATAGTGGCTGTCTCACTGGCAGTGGCTAAAGGCGCTTCTGCGATTCTCACTGTGAAGACGCTGGACGTCCATAGGAAAGCATTGAGTAATGCTTTCATATGGGCTGTTTGAATGTGTTCGGATCTGACGTCGGCAGGGGGTGGAGAGTTCCCCAGCACAGAGTGAGCCCGGCGCTGGAGAAAGATAAGTGGCTGAAGGGGATTTAACCCATTCAGCCCAGTGGCAGGGGGGCCCTGAGGGTGGGGGGGGAGGGAAACCTAATGACCCTATAGTGCCAGGAAAATGTTTGTTTTCCTTGCACTATAGTGCTCCTTTAAGGTCTGACATAATCTAGGCGCACACAATTAAAAATCGCTCATGATCGCTCACTAATCCAGGTTTAATTTTTTTCTAATCTTAATAAAAATCTACCAGTGTATCTGACCGGTGCGTGATTTGGAGCATAAATGTTGGCAATCGAGTAAGTTTTATCTTTTATTTCACATATTATAATCCATCTTCCCTCTTTGTCAATATCCTGATATTTAATAATTGGATCAATATCCTTTGAAAAGAAAACAGCCACCCCTCTTTTCATCTTACCTAGAAAAGAGGATGTGATAAATGGAAAATTCTTACTTTCTACATGAATCTTATCCTTTACACCCAAATTAGTTTTTTGAATACATCCTATCTGGACCCCCCTTTTTTTAAAAAAAATTAAAAATTCAGACAAGATTTCCTTTTTTTGAGGGGAGTTGAGACTCTAAGTGTTAAAAGACAACAATCTCACCATCGCCTCTTTCTCCTCCCCCTAAAACCGTACACCTTCTGCCTCCAAATAGCTTGTATCTTCATCCACATACAAAAGACAAACAAAACAAACTTAGTCCGACTATATTTTTCCCCATCTAGAAGATAGGAATTTAGAAATGGATTTGGAGGCCATCCCCAGCCTCTGAAGTCTTTTGATAGTATCTTCTTTACTGTGATACTATTGGTGTGGTGTTGCAGCCCAGTAGTAAAATAACATTCCGGCGTTAATGAAAATTAGGCACGTATATGAGGGAAAAAATAAATAAATAAATAAATATCTAACCAAATGAAAGAGAGGGAAATATACAACTTGCCCCTAACATGCAAATAGTCATAGTATATTAATGTTTCTCAACTTAAGTTACTTGGAAAATTATTTGACCAATAATGCTACACATTATCCAATATCTTAATAGTTTTTAAAAGAGATATCGATTGATAAAATATATACCATGACCATTGTTCTAATGTGTCTCATAATACATTTCTATTCCTATTACAATCCATTCAAGTTTCCTTCCTTTTTTAACAGGAACGGAGAAGGGAAAGAAGAAAAAAGGGGATTTCAGATTTTTATTTCCTTAACTCTTATTTTTCATTAGTATAATGTCATCATTTTTCTTTAAAAAAAAAATTATATTTATCACTGTGCCCTTTATTATAAATAGTAATTACCTTTTTGTTAATCAAACTTGTATCATTCTCATTTCATCTTTACTATATTACTTATTCTTAAATACCGTGAAATCATAATCTCTCAGATGTGTTTATACAAAATTTAAGAAAGTAAAGATCTGTGCCTTTTATCATTCACAATAAGTATATTTATTTTACCCCCTCATTATATTCCCATTCCCTTAAGTGCTTATTTGTGTCCTTTAGTAGTTACTTAAAATATTGTATTTGAATTATTTGGCTCCCTTCTTATATTCACAATGTGTGTTTTCCTTTAAATTTATTCAAACAACTTCTCTTATCTTAAAGAGTATATATAAACATAAATAAATTTAAAAAACAAACAAAAACAAACCCACCACAGTTTATTATCTGTATAATTAAGGTGCAGTGATTTATTGATTCTTTACTCCACTCGTGTTTTTTTTTTTTTTTAACCAATACCTGTGTTTCCCTTTATGTGTATTACTGACACGCATAGCTTTCAATTAATTCTAATTAAAGGTCTTGGAAAAATGATGACCTGGATTATAACCTATATAGATTTTTTGTATTAAATTGTTTTAACCCTCTTTTTGTTAAGTTTTTTTTTTTTTATTCTTTATTTTTGTTGTGCATGTTATATGGGATTGACATACGCCACAACAGCGTGTTCAACTGTGTACATAAGTTAGACAGTGGCATGAGGAGTTGCACATTTTTATATAATTATAACAATAACAAGCTTGGGTACGCAGTGAAGTCATTAGAATAAAGGATATGGTTAACGCTTAACAGTGCTAGATTGGTTATGCTGACATGTTTAAAGTGTGGTAGTATGATTTGGCATGTGTGTGGTGTGTATACATGTTGCGCTGTTCTTGTGTAGACTGGTGTGCAGTGAAAAAACAAACAGATAACAATGCAACATTTTGCCTACAGTGTGTGGTATCATCACTAAACAGTCTAAATGTAAACTGTATTGTCAATGAGTAGCTGGACTTGGATTTATGCTTTGCCGTTGATTAACTGGACCAGGAACCTTCTCATTTTGCAGCGTGTCCTGCATTATCATGGGGGTATAGTCTACTTGGGGCCTGTGTTATATTTCTGCTTCTGGTTTTTTCGCTGTTGCGAGAGTTTGAAACAGTCCAGGCTGGAAAAATACCCCTGTGAAGCAGCGTTGTGGGCTCGTCAGCCTACGCCCATTGATGGTAAGTCCCTTGTGTTGTGTCTGCTTGTCTCGTCTTTGCGGCCGCAGGGCCCGGAGTCTCCGCTTCGGGGGACTGCTCGCTTGATTCCCTCCATGTTGTGCAATCGCTTGCTGTGTTGCACTGGTTGCCATGGTTTCAGTCGGGCAATGAATGTGTGTTGCTTGGTTTGTACCCCCGCTGTTATTTGTGTGCTGGTGGGTTGGTGTGCCGGGGGGGGGGAGGGGGGGGCGAAGGGTTTGGTACCATATCCCACCTCAATGCCTGGTGGTATCGGATATGCCGGGCGGCCATCTTGGAGGTTCGAGGTACCTGCATATAGTAGCTGCGCCTTGCTGCAGGACTTTTCCACGAGGCCACCGTTAATTCTGTTTGGCAGTAAGTTTTTCCTCGGCTGTGTAGAGCCTCCTTAAGGCCTGCGCAGAGCCGATCAAAGATTTCCATGGGGGATATGTGTGTCTTGGAACGGTTGCTCTGCTTTCCAGGCGTAGGCTGGGCAGGGGGGAGGTGCGATAAGGTGATATCGCTTGTTGGCTCCTGTGTCGAGGGGAGCGGCCCTCTCCCCTCTGCTCCAGCCCCAATAGGCTGCATATGGATCTCCGCGGTCCCGGCTCCGACAGGTCCCTGGGTGGTGTCGCTAGGTTCGGTGAGCGCTCGGGTGCTTATTGGCTTGACAGCCGTCGTTTTCACCCCTTTTTCTGCCCGTCTGGCTGGAGCTCGTGTCAGTTGCGGCTGCACGGCGGTCAGGCTCCGCCCCTCCCAAGTAATTCTTTAATTATATCTCCCTCCTTTTTCCCTTCGTATGCCTCTTCCTTATCTCACCCTTCTTCTCTCCCTCCCATATACCTTCATTTACGGCTCTCCCTCTCTTTAAAGAGGACAAAAAGAAAAAAAAAAAAGAAAAAAAAAACACCCCATTAAATAAGTAAGCATTTTTTTTTTTTATGTTACATCTGCTTCTTTTAATGACCCTGAAATAATCTTCATTTGATCCAATTATATATTATATCTGGTTCTTAAAAGGGTAGGACTTGTGATTGATAATATAGGTTCTTTTCTCTCAGAATATTTGTTGAGCTGGCATTTACTTTCCTTCCTTTTCTTTTGTGATACGACAGATCTGGAAATATCTTGATCTTGTTAAAGGGATCTTGTAAAGTAGCTGTTCTATGTAGTCGAAAATTTGATCTTGAACTGTGCTGGAAAAACAAACTATAACATTCCTCGATACAGTCTGCGAGATTTGGTGGTCTCATTCCTCTATGGCATCTGCTGTGTTATCTCAAGGCCCATTTTTCCAAAAATGTCAGTTACAAATTCTTCCAACTTATCATTTGTTATATCTTCAGCTATGTCTCGGAGTCTTAAGTTGTTTCGTTTAGCTCGATCCTCTAAGTCAGCCAACTTGAATTCAATTTTCTATTTAGTGTTGCTTTGTTTTTCTTGTTGTTGGTACAGTTGAAATTCTAGAGATGCAATCTTTCTTTCATTTACTCCTATTCGATTTCCCATGTTCTGGAGATCTTTTCTTAAATCCGTAATACTTATCTGGATCTCTGCTTTAATTTACTCCAATTGTGTTTCAACGCATGTATTTAAGTATCCCTGAAGTGATGGTTGAACTTCCTTGTGTGAAATTTTGGAGGGTTCTTTATAATTTTTATTTTCTGTTGTAGTAACACTTTTACTGGTATCCGTCTCAGTCTCTGTCTTATTCTGTTCTTGAGATGTGGGGAGGTGTGAAAAACAAGAGACGTTTTTGGTTTTATTATCCCCCTTCTTTTCTTTTTTAGATATTGGTTTATTTTCTTGACTTTTTTTTTATCTTTGACAATTTTTATTGAAGTTTTATAAGGATACAGAAGAGAATAGGGATGGGGAAGCAGTGGTAAGGTAAAGTATCTCATACACATTGACCTGAGAACAGTTTACACATTTATCATATACAGCATATTTACATGCAAACATTGTGTTACACTGGGTGGATCTGCCGATTAGTGTCTACCGCATGCCATAACGGGGGTGGGGGGGGCTCATGTTAGCCCCTTCCGGGTTTGCAATCGCCTGGGTTTGTGTTTGGTGCAGGGTGTAGAGTCTTAGTGTTCCATATACCACTGGGGAGGGGGGTAAACCGTGGAGGAGGATCAGAGTAGGGGACGGGAAAAGGGGGGAGGAATGAAAAGGGGGGGGGGAAATGGAGGGGGTAGGGGGCAGGGCTCTCCCAGGCAGTCGGCTATGTGTGGTCGCTTCTGCAGGACTGTCTATCCTACGTGCGTTTTGTTTGAGTTGCGGCATTACCATTGTATTTACAGTTTCACCCTTTGTTACAGTTTCATTGTTGAAGGGGCACAGCTGTCGGTTCGTAGACCCCTGCCACCGTCATCTCAATTGGAGGGTATATTATTACGCTCCATGTACAGTTGCCAGGTTTCCCAGGCTTGTGACCAAACTTTTTTAGAGTGGTTTGAGCGTCTAGCTGCCAGCTCGTAGAGCTTAGTTGTTTCTATCGTTTGTATGCATTCTGATATTTTGGGTGGGATAGCAGATTTCCAATGTCTACTAATGACAGTTAGTGCGGCTAAAAGTATGTGATAGATTAAGTATTTTTGCCTGCCCCGCATCCCCTTTGGGAAAAGTTGGAGGTGGTATGTTTCTGGTTTGCGGGGTAGTAGCATTTTTGTGCTGTCTTGTATAATGGTGGTTATGGTATCCCAATAGGGTGTTAAGGAGGGGCATTCCCACCAAATGTGGAGCATTGTGCCCTTGTGTTGTTGGCATCTCCAACAGATATCGGAGGCTTGTGGATAGGTTGCTTTTAGGCGTGTAGGTACTAGGTACCACCGGTATAAAATTTTCCGGGATAGTTCCATATGGGAGGCACATTTGGAGAGTGAGTTGTGTGCAAGGAGAATCTCATTGCATTGTTTCTCACCGAGAGCATACGTGAATTCCCTCTCCCATGCGGCAATGAATGAAAGGTTTTTGTGGTCTTTTGGGGGATGCATAGTTTGGTATAGTTCAGAGATAAGTCTTTTGGGGGTTGAGAGACGTGAGCATATTTTCTCTACCACCGTCAGCTGTGGCCCTTGTACATTATCAGTTCCTGTCAAAGTTTGCTTGCGAAGCCATGAGTGCAACTGCATATAGGAGAAAGATGCCATCGGGGTCAGATTGTAACATGCGGTTAGGTCTGTGAGACTTCTGAGCGTGTGTTCCCGAGGCAGCTGGTGTAAATGTGTTACTCCATGTCGATGCCATATAGCGTAATTAAAATTAGGTATCATATAGTGTAATGTTTTTATGGGTATGGCGGGCGATATTTTGCCTGACCAGCCCAATGTGCAGCAGTACTTGTCCCACATGGTCAGAGTGAGGGCTGTGGTTGGGAGCAATTCTGTTGTAGTAGGCCTGCTGTGTTGGGGAAGCCATGCCAGTATATTGATGGGTATGTTATTAGCATGTTGCGCCTCCAGTTCCATCCATTGGGTTGGGTGGTCTCGGTGGCAAGCTGCTAGTAGGGGGCCTAAGATGGCTGCTCTGTAGAAGCTGTCTAGGTTGGGTACTCCCATTCCCCCTTTCTTGCGTGGCATGTATAGCATGCTTTTCGCTACTCGTGCTTTTTGTTTGTCCCATATAAAATTTAGTAGCGTTTGTTGAGCATTTTGTAGAAATGTGGGAGGTATCTTTATGGGTAATGTTCTAAACAAGTATTGCAATTTAGGTACAATAATCATTTTGACTGCGGCAATTCTCCCTGACCAAGATACGAATTTACTCTTCCATCCTAGTAGTAAATTTTTTATTTCAGTCAGTGTTTTTTGATAATTTGTTTTAAAAAGATTTGCTAGATTTGGGGTGAGATTGATTCCTAAGAACTTTAGATGGTCGTTTCGCCAATCGTATTCGAAAGAGGTACGCAGCCTATCCAAGACCTCTACCGGGATATTTATACCCATTGCTTGGGTTTTATTTACATTACGTTTATAATAGGAACATTTGCTATATTGGGCGAGTGTATCGTGGAAGTTAGGTAGGGATACGTGTGGTTGCTCGAGTGTTAAGAGGATGTCGTCTGCGAAAAAGTGTGAGTTTATGTTCCTTGCCTTGTCTCGTGATACCCTGAATGTTTGGGGTTTCTCTAATGAGTTGCGTGAGAGGTTCTAGCGAAAGAATATAAAGGAGAGGCGATAGTGGGCAGCCCTGTCGTGACCCCTTGGTTATGTGAAATTGTTTAGAGCTAAAACCCCCATTGGTGACCTTCGCTGTCGGTCTGGAGTATAACGCTCCTACTAACCTTAGGAAAGTATCTGGAAAGCCATATTTGAGCAGAAGAGCTTGGAGGAAGGGCCAGTGCAATCTGTCGAAGGCTTTTTCAGCATCAAGTGACAGCATAACGCACTGAGCCCCCCCTCCGCGCCCCCCCTGTAGTAGGTCCAAGACCTTTCGGGTTCCTTGCCTACCACTGACAAATCCCACCTGGTCCTCATGTATTAGGGTCGGGATAATGTTCATCAGTCTGTTAGAGAAAATCTTAGCCAGTAATTTAATGTCCGTGTTAAGGAGGGAAATTGGTCATAGGTTTTGGCATTTATTAGGTGGTTTGCCTGGTTTTGGCAGCGTGGCCACATGTGCCATGAGCATGTCTTGGGGCACTTGGCCCGCCGTGAGAATATGGTTAAAGGCTTTTTCCAAATATGGAGTCAGGATTGTGGTCATTGTCTTGTAATAGGAGTTTGTGAGTCCGTCGGGTCCCGGTGATTTGCCATGGGGGAGGGAGTGTATAGCTTGTTGTATTTCTTCTTGTGTGACTGGGTTTTGCAATATAGTTTTCTGTTCCGTCAATGTTGGCAGCGAGGACATTCAAAGGAAATTTTGAAATTCCTGAGGCGTGGGTTGGTGCAAGGTAGGGTCGTCTTTGAGGTTGTATAGTGTGTGGTAATAGTCTGCCATGGTATCGTTAATATCCTGTGGGTTATGGATTTTAGAGCCTTGGGGTGTGAGCAGATATGGGATTTTTGCGTTGGATTGTTTTTGACGTAATAAAGTCGCTAGATTCCTTCCTGCTATATTACCTTGTGAGTAGGTTTTTTTGTTTCAGCTTATGTAAAATGTGTGCTGTTTTAGAAATTGCCATGTTGTTGATACTTGTTGTGGTGTCTTGAATTGTCTGTGCTAGTTGTGGTGAGGGGTTTGCTATGTTCGCCGCTGTTGCGTCTCTTAAGGTACGCAGCAGGTGTAAGTGTTCTTGTTGTGCCTTCTTTTTTAAGTAGGAGGCTCTGCTGATGAAGAGTCCTCTGATGACCGCCTTATGGGCTTGCCATACAGTGGTTGGGTGGACATCCGGCGTATCGTTAGTTTGGAAATACGATGTCAGGGCTTCTGTCAATGTTGTAGAGAATGTCTGGTCACGTAAAAGTGAATCATTTAGCCGCTACGGTGGCCTTCCTCTGTGTTGGTATTCCTCAGTCAGCCCTACTATGGTCGGAGCATGGTCTGACCAGGTTATATCCCCGATTTCACTGTTTGTTACTCTAGGGAGTAATGTGCCTGTTATGAAAATGAAATCTATCCTTGAATATGATTTGTGCACTGCTGAATAAAACGAGAACGATTTCTCATTAGGATGGAATGCTCTCCATGGGTCGTATAGGCCATATTCCCCTAGCAGTTTATTGATTGCTTTGCTTTGTGCTTTGAGTCTCGGTGTCGTGGTTTTAGTGTAGTGTCCATGTGTGGGTCAAGGGGGTGGTTTAGATCTCCACATAATATAGCTGAGGCAGTCTGGTTAGTTGGGAGTGCAGAGAGCACCTTATGTAGGAAGTTACGTTGGTGTACATTAGGAGCATAGAAACTGACTATGATATATGGCAGGTTATTTAGGAGGCAATGTAGCATTACAAATCTACCTTGTTTGTCCTTGATTAGGTATAGGGCTTCAACTGTTAAGGAGGAGTGGAGAAGAACTGAGGCCTCTCTCGATTTGGAGGAGTGAGTTGCGTGGTATTGGTGAGGGTAATGTTGTGCGCCAAAGTTAGGCACCCTGGAGGTAACAAAATGGGTCTCTTGTAGACAGATAATGTCCGCCTGAGTCTGCTTGGCTTCCTCCAGCATCATGTGCCTTTTATGTGGGGTGTTCAGTCCCCTGCAGTTGTGCGAGTATATTTTCATGTGATGGGTGGGTGATAAGTAGTGCTCGTTTGCGGTTCTGCAATGCCTATATGGAATTATAGATTGGACGGGGTTCGTATGGTGTGCCTCATAGACGGCGCCTGTGCGACTACATTGTTGTGGCCGGGAGTGAGAGGTTCAGGAATGACGGGGGAGAAGGGGTAATAGAAACCAAAGTTCTTTTTTTAATGCCATGTTCTTAGTTAGTCAACCGAGTCTTATAGTATAATAGCCCTCACTCTTTTTCAGCCAAAGAAAAATAAAAAATAAAGATTTAAAGAGACACTTATTTAGAATTTACTTTGAAGAAGAGTAGTATGGGTAATGGTATTCAGGATGTACCAGCCTAGTAAATTAAACAGGAGTAACATTTAAAAGTAACCTTCATTCTGTATCAGCCAAACATTTTCTACAGGAGTTATAGTAAGCAAAAGCCATCAGTCTATGTCAGCCAAACAGTTTAAACAGGAGTAACATGTGTTAGTAGCCTTCAGGCTATATCAGCCATACAGTTTTGAGGAGGAGTGATGACAGGTATGATCCGTCAGTATGTATCCGCCAAGCTAAACAGGAGTGATATTAGCAGTAGCCTTCAGGCTGCATCAGCCAAGCAGTTTGGACAGAGATGGTAAGCAGAAGACGTCAGTCTGTGTGAGCTAACCAGTTTGAACCGAAATAATATGAACATTAGCCTTCAAGCTGTGTTAGTCAAACAAATTAAACTAGTGTTTGTCAATATCCTACATGCTTTATCAGCCGAACGTCTTGGACAGTAGCCTTCAAGCTGTATCAGTCGGGGAATTTAAAACACAAGTGGTGTTTATCAGTAGCCTTCAGGCTAGATCATTCAGACAGATTAGAAAAAAATAATAGTAAGCAATAGCTTTCTTGCTGTATCGGCCAAGCAATTTAGATTGTAATAGTAGTGAACAGTAGCCTTCAGGCTATATCAATCACATTTGTGGGGCTAAAAGGGTAGCAGTCAAATAATCTTCGGGCTATATCCAGGGCCGTCTTTAACGCGGGGCAAACGGGGCAGCTGCCCCGGGCCCAGTTTCTCTTGGGGGGCCCGAGGCACCTGCCCCGTGGGCCCCGCTGTCACCGTGCTCCCTCGCGCGCCCGCCTTCCTGCCCGACCGGCCACCCGCCCAGGAGCACCACTGGACCCCAGGGAATCCCCCCAGCACTCCAAAAGGTAAGGAGGCTGGGGGGATTACATTTAAAAAAAAAAGTGTGTGTTTGTGTGTATGTGTGTGTTAGTATATGTGTGTGTGTGTTTGTGTATGTGTGTTAGTGTATGTGTGTGTTTGTGTTAGTGTATGTGTGTGAGTGTATGTGTGTGTGTGTCAGCATGTCTGTGTGTCAGCATGTCTGTGTGTCAGCATGTCTGTGTGTCAGTATGTCTGTGTGTCAGTATATATGTGTGTGTATCTGTGTGTGTCAGTATGTGTATGTGTCAGTATGTCTGTTAGTGCATGTGTATGCATGTGTCAGTATATCTGTCTGTGTGCCAGTATGTCTGTGTGTGTGTGTCAGTATATCAGTCTGTGTGTGTCAGTGTATGTGCCTGTGTGTGTGTGTGTCAGTATTTCTCAGTGTATGTGGGTGTCAGTATGTCTGTCAGTGTGTGGGTGTCAGTATTTCTGTCAGTGTATGTGTGTCAGTATGTTGATCAGTGTATGTGACTGTGTGTGTGTGTCAGTATGTCTGTATATGTGCCTGTGTCAGTATGTCTGTCAGTACGTCTACCAGTGTATGTGTGTGTGTCAATATATGTACCTGTGTCAGTGTGTCTGTCAGTGTATGTGCCTGTTTATCTGTATGTAGTCAGTGTATGTATCTATCTGTGTATCTGCTTGTGCGTCAAAGTGTGTACCTGTGCATCTGAGCCGCAACTTTAAATACAAATACACCCCTCCATTCAAACTTCAACACTACATATAAAACACACTCCTGCATTGAAACGTCAACACTACATACAAGCACACTCCTACATTCAAAAACAAACACTACACATAAATGCACACTTGCATTCAAACTCCAGTACCACATACAAACACATTCACACAAACATACTCCATACAAACACATGCTTACATTCAAACATACTAACATGGCTCAGTGCTAAATACAACCCTGCAAGCATGGGAAATTGGTAGAGTCCCAGCTGTCAAAGCATTGTTGGAGTTGCACGACAGATGGGGTTCTACCTTTAGTCCAACCTTGCAATTGGGGTCCCAATAAAATTCATTCTACTTTAGTACCGCCACTGCGTTGGGATGGATGCCGTGATTGCATACCAGGGAGTGAGGGGCGAGAGCGGCAGGGCACAGGGGGCCCAAGCAAACACTTGCCCAGGGTCCATTCGTTATTAAAGACGGCCCTGGCTATATCAGCCAGGCAGTGTTAAAGAGGGTAGTATAATACTGAACCCTTCATTCAAGTTTCAGCCAAACAGTGATGTTTCTCAGAAACCCTCAGGTTATTTCAGTACTGCAGTTTAGGAAGTAGTAATGCGAGCTATATTAACAAAAGCCTTCTGGCTTATATCTGCCGGGCAGCTTGTACCAAAGTAATGTAGGTAGTAGCCTTCAGATTATATCAGTCAAGCAGTATGTGCAGGCGTGATAATAAGCAGTAGTAATAAAATATTACTACTTTACTTGTCAACCTTTTAGCATACTTTATTCCCTCCCCAGAATTTCCCAGGACAGCAGCAAGGAAATATTCCTACGGAGATCCCTAGAACCCACTTTGTACTCTGCTTACACTTTGTTTATTCAAAACTGTAAATCACGTTATCCACTGGTTTAGTTTTCTATGACCTTTTTGAGGAGTCCCCTGCAGCAGATCCTTCCTCCTGCAGCCCCCCCCAGCTATGTGAGAGTGAGGTCCTTGCGAGGACCTCACAATCACATGGCCGGGTTAGCTGCCTGCTGCATTGCCAGCAGGGGGACTGCCTGTAATGACAGTTAGTCCCCCTGCTGGCTGAAAAAAATTTATTATATATATATATATATATATACACACACATATATATATATATATATATATACACATATATACACACACACACACACACACACACACACAAATATATATATATACACACATACACACACACACACATATATACACACACACACAAATATATATATACACACACACACACACACACACACACACACATTTTGAGTGTGTGTATAATTTTTGGTAAAATATTTTTATAATGTATATATTATATAAAAACAAACACACACACGTAGTATTTTTACATAATTAGGTATCTTAATTAAATTACAATAAGCGGGACCTGCCTGACAACCCATGCCGAAAGTAAAGGGAATTACATTTTCTAGCATTATATTTAACACTATAACTTTCCAAGACACCATAAAACCTGTACATTGGGGGGGGGTTACTGTTGTACTCGGGAGACTTCGCTGAACACAAATATTTGTGTTTCAAAACAGTAAAATGTATTACAACGATGATATCGCCAGTAAAAGTTAAGTTTTTGCATTTTTCATGCACAAACAGCACTTACACGGACGATGATATTGCTATGATACTTTTTACTGTTTTGAAACACAAATATTTGTGTTCAGCGAAGTCTCCAGAGTACAACAGTACCCCTCATGTACAGGTTTTATGGGGTTTTCAAAAGTTACAGCGTCAAATATAAGGCTTGTGGGTTTTTTTCCCACACTAAAATTCGCTAGATTGGTTACGTTGCCTTTGAGACCCTATGGTAGCCCAAGAATGAAAATTACCCCTATGATGGCATACCATTTGCAATAGTAGACAACCCAAGGATTGCAAACGAGGTATGTCCAGTCTTTTTTAGTAGCCACTTTGTGACTAAGTGGCTACTAAAAAAGACTGGACATACACCGTTTGCAATACCTTGGGTTGTCTACTATTGCAAAATGGTATGCCATTATGGGTGTAAATTTTATTCCTGGGCTACTATAAAGTCCCCAAGGCAACATAACCAATCTGGCGAATTTCAATTTCAAATGTAACGTGCTATATTTGACCCTGTAACTTCCCAAAACGCCATAAAACCTGTACATAGGGGGTACTGTTTTACAAGTGAGACTTTGCTGAATACAAATATGTGTATTTTATTGCAGTAAAAGCAAACAGTATTATCACACTGACAGTTAAAATGTCATGTAGAACAAAAAAAAAAAAATAAAAAATAAAAATTCTTATTTTCTCCCATTTTTTTCATATTAATTAGGTTTCATTGCTAAATATTTTATATTAAATGAAAGCCCTGTTTCCCCAGTGGAGGCAGGATCCGCCGTGGGGGGGACTCCCTGGGATCACCGGCGACCGGGTAAGTAACAAAAAACCAGAGGGCGTACTATTACGCCCTGTGGCGTTTTGAGCCGCTTAGAATAGGGCGTAATAGTACGACCTCCGGTTTTAAGAGGTTAAAGGACCATACTCATTTTCCTGGCACTATAGTGCCCTGAGGATGCCCCCACCATCAGGGTCCCAATCCCATGGCACTGAAGGGGGAGGAAGGGGTTAATCCCTTACCCTTTCCCCCCTGCCGGCCTCCCTCGGAGCTGGGACTCTCCTCCCTCTTCTTCCGTCATCGGCTGAATGCGCGGAAGCGCCTCTAGTGACTGTCAATGAGGGCAGTTTTATAGTGGCTCCCGGCAGACCGATAAGCTCTATGCAGCGCTGGAAGTCATTGTTGCATAGAGTCTATAACAACTGTATGCTGGGTACAGCGTACCTCCATTAGGTTAACTTCCTTGCTGCTACAAGGGGGCTCTGGAGCGATTCAGACCCAGTCGCCGAAGCTAGACTCAGGTCTCTGAGGACCTCTTCCACTGGACCAGATTGCAGTGGTATAGCTCTCTTTCCCTCTGGAGACCTTCTCTTCTGTACAGCAGCAGAGATTATAGCCTTTTGTTTACCGTACACATTAGTCTTTCTGCACAAAACTGCTTTATACACAGGAATGTGGATTCCACCTCCAAGGGGTCCTCCATACAATGTAAGGGACAGTACAGCAATTTCCTCCCTCGCACAACTCTGTATGGGGTCTTCATTAAAACACAACAGGCATCCTGCTGTGTCCTCATAGAGATATATGTATTTAAACTCCCCAGAACTCCCTTTGCCTGGATAGCACCCCCACACATATTTCCATGGATAGCTTGTCACCAAGTGCCCTCCATGTCCCAATAGTGCCCGAGCTACAGCTATCCTCCAATACGGCGAGGAGTTCCAGGTGTGCAGCTGGTTAGTCCAGATCTTCACAAAAAAGGTTCCTGAGACTCTGGGAAGGGGAGTGCCCGCAATTCCTTGGTATCCTTCAATGCCTGATTACCTCCCTGACATCTTCTCCAAATAGCGCCGGGACTGGTGATTGGGAGTCCGAGCAATAACCAATCAAAGATTCGCTGGACAGTTACAGGGCAACTCTCAATCAGGCGCTCAATATGCAGGACAGGTCCAGGAGAACCCGAATTTCAGATGTAAGGCAGCATAATCATCCAGGATCATTTAAAGGCTCTTGGTACCGTGCCCATGGTTGGTGGGCAGGAGTCTGGTCAAGCCCCTCCATAAGCCAGGGATTTCTGTCACATAGCTCTTTAATGTTATTCATAAAACCACAGCGATCGCTCGGCCATGGTTTTTCTGGGCTGCAGACTTGCGAATGGTGACATCACCCTCTCCTCCCCCCCGGGAAACAGGACTACATTCATAATTTAATGAGTCACAGACTGCTATCTACTGTGTTAAATTGGAAACCCATTTTCGAATCTCAGAATTGCTACAAGCACAGGGTTTCCTTAGGGTTCAGGTTAGATTTAGGTGTAAGAGTAGGGTAGGGTTATCGTAAGGTATGGGTTAATGCCGTTTTTGGCTTACTGCTATTGTAGAGTTAGGGATAGTGTAGGGTTAAGGTTATGATTATGGTAGGCATATGGTTAGAGTCAGTGTAAGTAGTGGGTTAAAGGATATGGTTGGTATAACGTTAGTGTGAGGGTTGGTGTAAGGTCAGCATTAACAATCAAAAAACTAATTTATATCCTAGACAGATTATGCATTTAACATTCAGAACTGATCTATGAATCTATTTTGAGTTTGTTTTAATTAATTAGTTGCGGTGGATGTGTAAAACCTATTATAAGAAAACACTTTTTTTAAAATTAAAAAAAGTTCCATTGTTAACATTTTATGCACACATAATGTGTTAGGTATACATATAAGATACTAAATAAAAGTACTTTCTTTCCTTAAAAAAAAAAAAAAAAGTAAACACAATATACAATACGTATAGGACCCTTGAAGAGAAACCCTTATATTATGGTGGAACAAACCTCATGGTTTTGTTTTGGTTCAGAATGTTAACAATTATTGCCTCTGTCCTTAAGAAGTTAAATGCACATTCCACTGTCAAATAAAAAGTAAATTTAAAATCACAGTTTAGAAGATATAACCCAAATTAAAACTTGCATATATTTAATTATGCATTTTATTCATTGGTGAGTATATATTAGGCAGCTTGCAAAACCTGAAGCTCTCTTGTCTGCTGCCTTAAACACTCTCCTTGTAACCTCGCCCAGAGTTTCTGTGGCTATCCAATCACAGACTTTGCAATGCTGCTGCAGCAATTGCTGCCTAGAGTTTAGTGAACAAAAAGAGGAAGTAACAGGACCAGTTGTCTGATTTAAAGCCAAGGGGCTGTAACCAAATTACTTTAGAAAAGTGTCAGCTTCTATTGAAATCAGCACTTTTTTGCAAAATAAAAAATAAAGGAGGACACTCTTCACGCATAGTTTTTCCCGCAAGCTTAAGTTGTTTAGGTATCTGAAGCAGTGGTGTACTGGTGTGTGTGTGTTTTACTGTCATCCTGTAAATATATACACGGTCTGCATCTAACTATATATATTATTACACACATAGTTAGAGATTATATATATATATATATATATATATATATATATATATATATATATATATATATATATTCTCTAACTATGTGTGTAATAATATATATAGTTAGATGCAGACCGTGTATATATTTACAGGATGACAGTAAAACACTAAAAAATGAATGAAAAGAATAGCTGGTAACCAGAGGTGAACCAGCCTATGGGTGTGTCTAGAGGATCCCAAAAGGGGGTAACCCTTACATGCGTTTAAAGAAAAATATATATATAGGAGGACCTAGGTGGAGAGGAGGATAAACCCCGTCCTCACTCAAGGTCAAGCTAGAAAGGAATCCCCATCCTGGTTATAATGCTTGAGAAAATATAGGTAATAAAACTTAACCTTTATTGATAATGGATAAAACTATGTAAATGAAAAAGAAAAAAGAAAAATAATGTGTGGAGTGCCACCACAATCACTGTGGGTATGGACAGTAAAAATAAAAATAACAATAATAATACGTAACGATGTCCTTTTGAATCACTTATAGAGAGATATCTAGCAAGAGACTAGGAGCCAAATTGGATAAATAATGGGAAAGAGAAGGAGAGAGGAAATGAAACAATACTGTATGTTGCTAGTGGAGACAAGAAAAAGATACTAGATGGCAAACTGTAACAGAGTATCTAGTGCAATAAAAAACTAAATAGCACTATATGCCAGTAATATCTATGGTGTGAGGGAAATAGATAGTGTTGCTAAGAAAAACACTGTAGTGTGAAGGGAAGATCAGAATAGAGAGAGATCCACTACATGGATCAAATGAACCAAAAGGCTACCCTCCTCAAGATCCCCCCAAAAGACCCCTCCACTGATAACTGGAACCCAAGTAGTGATCACTAGGAGTTAGCCTGCCTGGTGGCAGACTACAAGCTGTGCTGCCTCTCAAGTTCCCCCCAATCCCTTGTATATGCGGCAAAGATGCTGAAACCAAAGTGCTCGTGCTAGCTCTAAGCTAAACTCTCTCGTGGCAAACTCCAGACTAAACTACCTAACGCGCGTTTCAGCGCTTCCAATGCGCCTTCGTCAGAGGTAAAGCACACACACACACACACACACCAGTACACCACTGCTTCAGATACCTAAACAACTTAAGCTTGCGGGAAAAACAGTGTATATATGTGTGTGTGTGTGTATATATATATATATATATATATATATATATATATATATATATATACATATACATATATATACACACACACACACACACACACACACACACACATACATATATACACACACACACACACACACACACACACACACCGTATATACTCGAGTATAAGCCGAGTTTTTCAGCACATTTTTTACATTGCCATAATACAGACTGAGGGCTGGCAGCGAGCGCTTACCTCTCCTGCAGCTCCTGTCAGCATCCTGCTCCTCCGCGCCGGTCCGGTCAGCACCTCGGTAAGCTCCCAGTGTAAGTCTCGCGAGAGCCGCGGGGTCATAGTGCGGCTCTCGCGAGACTTACAGTGTGAGCTGAGAGAAGAGCTGCACGGACCGGCGCGGACAAGGAGAGAGCTGACAGGAGCTGCAGGAGTGGTAAGTGCTTCCTGCCCGCCCACCTCCTCCCCCCACTGAACTGCCAATGCCCACTGGGGTGGGCATTTTTATTAAAAAAAAAAATTAATATTATTATTTATTTTTTTCCTTTTTTTGGTTATATTATTTTTTTATTATTTATATTTATATATTAATTAATATTATTTTAATTTTTTTGTTATACTATTTTTTTATTATTTTTAATTATATATTATTAATTTATTTATTTTTTGTCCCCCCTCCCTGCTTGATGCATAGCAGGGAGGGGGGCTCTCCTTCCCTGGTGGTTCAGTGGCATTGGCAGTTCAGTGGGGGGAGGAGGTGGGCGGGCAGGAAGCACTTACCACTCCTGCAGCTCCTGTCAGCTCTCTCCTTGTCCGCGCCGGTCCGTGCAGCTCTTCTCTCAGCTCACACTGTAAGTCTCGCGAGAGCCGCACTATGACCCCGCGGCTCTCGCGAGACTTACACTGGGAGCTTACCGAGGTGCTGACCGGACCGGCGCGGAGGAGCAGGATGCTGACAGGAGCTGCAGGAGAGGTAAGCGCTCGCTGCCAGCCCTCAGTCTGTATTATGGCAATGTAAAAAATGTGCTGAAAAACTCGGCTTATACTCAAGTATATACGGTGTGTGTGTGTGTGTATATATATATATATATATCCATCCAACTATGTGTGTAATTATATATATCAGACTCTATCAGTCTGCCTCTAAGTGTGTGTGTGTGCAGAGCGCTCCCTCCCGCCGGTCTCTCAATGTAGCGTGGCCGGGCACTTCCTGTCAGTCCACCGGCGGCCGGGTACAGGAAACAGAGGTTCCTGTTCCGCGCCGCCCGGCAACGCTACATACGGGAGGAAAGAGGAGGTACCACCAGGGGTACCAGAACC
>OW240913.1:140749497-140762660 GCA_933207985.1 Pelobates cultripes
ACATAATACCCTTGGCTAGGGCACACTTATTCATTATCATATGAAACCTGTCCCATGCTATCTCAGTACAGATAGACTCAGATCATTTATTCAATATAACTATCACCACAAACTCAAAAATGGGCAGATGATCCTGAAGAAGCTTCGACCGTGCGTAGGCACCTCCGCTTCCGGACGTGAGGGCTGCAGGGTAAGGAGTCCTTCTGATTCACTTTAGCTTCACGAGGTCTCCTTTTGGGGTCCTCGGATTTTCATCGATGGCAGGTGGTCAGGCGTTATTATGGCCATCAAAACACCTACTTGTTGATATTTTCTCTAACAAGTTACTTTGTCTTAAAATGGAGAGTCAAAGGGTTGTCAAGATCAACAAACATTACTTCCCATGGAGCAGAAGCAGGCTTGAATCTGGAATGGTAAATTCACGGAGTGATCTCTGCAACTTTCACGGTGTACATATGCACTTGGTTGTCACATTGGTGACTGGATAGGCCTCTGGCCATCCTGACAACATGTCTATTATAACTAGTGCATATTTGAACCGGCAACTCTTTGGCACCTGGATATAGTCACTTGGGTTCTTGTAAGGGATAGTGAGGTTTAGCTAGATGCTTGGGGCTTTCCTCCTTTTCTGTCTGGGTTGCTCTTGGCACAAATGTTGCAGGATCTGCAGTAACTGTTGGTCAGAGAGGTAATTCTAGGTGCTTCAGAGTATTTATTGATCAAAGAGTTCATGAGGGTCTTGGATAGGTATAAAGCTCCCACTGGACCACTGCCCAGTACAAGTTTTTGGGTAAACAGAACTTGAGTGTTGGAGTACTTTAAGGGTTGCCCCTTTCTGTTTCCAGCTTTGTATTTCTTCAGGGTCAGCAGCTGCTTGTTATTTCTTCAGGAGCTTGAGGTCTGTGGGTAGGATCTACATGGTGGATATAGAAGTTTATTCAGCGGACACTCTTCTGTCCACTTCCGTTGGCGCACTTGCGGCTTGTTTTGCAGCTTGTTCGGCTGAGTAGTTACCACATGCTTCTTCTAAATTCAGTTTTCCGTGGGCCTTCACCTTCAGTATGGCCACTTCTTCAGGAGGAGTAGGGCATCCACCAACTTCTTAATAGCCGTGCTATGCTTAACTGGCGTGCCAGTTGCTGTGCGAAATCTTCTTGTCTTCCAGATTGATCCAAAATCATGTGCCACACCCAGGGCATATCTTGAGTCAGTGTAGATATTAGCAAGTTTTCCTTCAGACATTTTGCATGCCACTGGGAAGGCTGTCAATTTAGCTTCTTGAGCAGATGTGGGTGAGGAAAGTGAAGATGCTTGACGTACCTGATCTTCTGTAGCAACAGCAAATCCAGTATGGTACCTTCCCTTTTCATCCACAAATCTAGAGCCATCCACAAACAGAGTGGAGTCAGGATCTGGCAAAGCAACTGCATGCACTGTTGAGAGGTGTCTTGTTTCCCCTTTCATCTGTTCAAAGCAACCATGAGGAGCAGTAGGAGAGGTATCCTCACCTATTTCTGTGTGATATTGAGGGTATCTGTCTTCCCATTCACAGTTCTCTTGCTGACCACCCTCTGTAGAGAGCTGATATTGATTTTTAGTGTTCCATGTTTTTTCTAATGAACCAAGTTCCTTTCATGAGATTTCTGGGGACTTAGTGAAGAAAACATGAGGTACATGATGATACATGTGTCTTACTTCCATGGGTATCTGGACCAGGAACGCACTATTTCCTTTAGAGTCCCCAAAACAGGTCTGTCATTATGAGGCGTACCTCCACCAGTCTGAATAGTTCTTTTTTGTAGTGTGGATCTGGTCCTGGACGTCAGGTTCTATGTCAAGACTGTACCAATAGTGTGGTATTCCCCCCCTGGGAAGTGGCAGAAGAGTGGCCAGTCAGTGAGTCAGTGAGTAGCATCCTTACAGTATGACATTGTTCAAGTTTGTTTGAAGGTGGATATGTCTTTGAGAGGTAAGGTGCTTTGGCTGGATTCAATAGAGAATAGAATTAATATCATGAGGGGCAAGAATCATAAGCTTGTGTCCAAAAATAAAATTGTATTATTCAGGAGTTTGCATGCTGTAAAGATTGCCCACAGGAAGCAGGGGCCTCCTTGTGCCAGGGTGCAGCTGACAGGAGTAGAGTTAATAGGACGCTGGCAAGAACCAAGAGATAGTGTGAGTACAACAGAGGCATGATTCAGTTTGTCAGAGGCAAACAGTTTAAAAGGTGTCTGGTAATTAAGGAGGCCCAGAGTACGGGCTGAGGAGTTAACAAGTTGCAAAGCACTTTAGGGTATTATACAGATAAAGTCCTTAGGTAACCAGGCACTTCAGTAGGAGAAGAGGAGCACAAAGGCATGGAGGGCTTGTATAAATGATTGTGAATTCCCTCGCTCAGCTCTAGGTGAGGTGACGGGTGCCATGGGAAAAACAACGTCCTAAGAAGACCACGAAGGGTTGGCACCATGGTAGTATCCTTATTCAGCAAGGTTTTAGAGTGAGACAGGAGTATGTGGGCTCAAGTACAATAAGAATGTCCAGGACAGTAGCTTTATTAACAGTCTCATAATTTTAGAGTCATTGTTGCAGAATTCCATATGACAGGGAACAGCTAGGTATAGCAGGGAGAAACACAGGGGCCCGGGGCACCATTTGACACCAGAACAGGGCCTGTAGATCTCAAAAGCAATGCATATGCTTTTCCATGTGGAGCAGAGGGCTGAAGTATCAGCAGCGGAGTCGTGCAGACTTTTGAATCTGGCCATTTGGCGTAACGGTGATAGAGGCATGCAACCGGTTGAAAGATATCAACACCTAGTAAATTGGTTAAACAGGAAGAGGAGACCACAAAGCAAGGCTTAGTTAGCAGGCCACTCCAAAGAGTGTCATCTACACCTATACAGGAGACAACAATATTAGGTAGAAATGAGGAGTCGGGTAGGATTCTCTTCTGCTATGAAAACCGCAAATAGCCCATTTACGACAGCTACTTACTGACCCTATGCTTTCCTTATAGAAAAATAATAAAAGGCTAACAAGCACATCTGTCTGAACAGGCCTCGAACGCTTCACTCCGTGGGTATCCCGCAGTGGCTAACCCACTACATCTCCCACGACAGACACTTTTGCCCGTAGAGACAGACCCTATCCCTGACTCTCTCCTATTTTACTGACCTTATCTTTTTGCAGTCTGAACATGTCTATCATTATAAATAATGTTTTATAGTAAGTGAAGTAAAGTTCCTGTCTGTCTTTGAGTAAATCATTAACTATTGAGGTACTATCACTTATATTAATTAGACCATAACAATTATACCACCCTGTAACTTAAATGAATAACCAGTAGTGTCTGGGTTAATAAAACATGTCACAAATCCTTCTAATGCTAAAACATTATTCAACATTAAGGATGTTACTGTAAACATACAATCTGTAACTAGCAAGATTTGATTAAGTGAAGATACAATGTTAAAATAAGATAAACAGGCCACTGCATAGATGTAATCTTACAGAATATTTTGTGGTAGGTGTAAAAGAACTTGCATTATTTGGGTGTTTCCCCTGTTGCAAGACACAGGCATTAATGCATATTCATCTGGATAATCAGCTGTTATGCTCTAATATTCATGTCCAACAGATATCATTTGTAGGTCACACAGCAGCTGAAAATTGCATTTTAGCAATTTTTTTTTCTCAATTAAAAGACAGATATTCACAAAGTTAAAACACTTGTAATTTAAACGTAAATTTTTTTTTTTTAATATCATTGTCACTGACACATTTCTGATACAGGGAAACAAATAGCATGAATGTTTTAGTAATTATAATTTTTCTGTTCATAATATGTAGAGTTTAAGGAAAACAGTATGTCTCAAAATAGGACGAGCATAATAGGGGTAGGCCTCATGATGAAGGCAGCCATGACAGGGGCGGGGAAGGAAATTATGGCAATGGAGGAAGTGAGGGGGGTGACGACCATGATATGTGTGGGAAAGGAAGAGACAGGAGGTGGAGGCATGGTAAGGGAAGAAGTGACGTTACTTTAGGAGCAAACGTGACTGTAGATAATGGTAATTGGGTGGAGGTCACGGGACTGGCAGGGCCAACTTCCTTGTGTACTAGGCGCCATCTTTTAGGGAGGTGGCTGACGTACTTTCAACATTACACTATATTATAACTAATAAAATAAGTCAGATAAACAACATTTTTTGCGACATGAAATACTAAACTATAAATAAACCTGGCAGGTTAAATAAGACAGTTGAGAACATTATGCATTTAACAGCCCATAAAGATATATATATGCTCAATCACAGCAACCGTCATTCAGAACGTTATTAGACAGTACAGACCAATTCATACTATCCTTCACTGCCTCATCTCAAAAGTCTCTCTCTATGTACATTTATATATATATATATATTGTGATAAAGTGAAGGCAGATAGGCCTTTTAACCCCAGGGGGAGTATGTGTAGTTTGTGTTTTGCACAACACAACGCATTGTTTAGTTATGGGCCCCTGGGGTGGAGCATTTGGAGAGAAGGGTGGGCCAATGCTCCACTCCACAGTTTAGTGGTGTTCTGGGGAGACCTAGATCCAGGCCAGGGTTTTTTGGACTGTCTCCAACCCACTGCTCAGCTGCAGGTAATCAGCTGTTGCAGTGGGAATAAACTCCTCCCGGCTAGGCAGGAAAAGGAGAGGGATTGCTGGCTTCCTCCCAGGAAGCAGGTAGGAGAGAGAGGCTGTTCTCTCCAGATAGTCAAGGAGACTAGGCACTTGGAGTGCAGAAAGGAAGCAGTCAGGGCAAGACTGGCTTGGAGCACTGGGAGTGCAGAAAGGAAAGCAGTCAGGGCAAGGCTGGCTTGGAGCACTGGGAGTGCAGAAAGCAAAGCAGTCAGGGCAAGGCTGGCTTGGAGCACTGGGAGTGCAGAAAGGAAAGCAACAGGTTAGATAGCAGAGCGTTGCTCTCTAATAAGGTTGGTGCAATATTGTGTTTAGTTTAACCCTGAGAGATAGGGAACTAATGTCAGTTAGTGCTCAGACGAGCTAGGTGTTTGTTTATAGGGTTTTCTGTTACTTTTGTTTTCATTTACTGCTGTATCCTGTGTGGATTTACAAAATAAAGTGCCTGAGTATATGCAATTACAAGGACTGTGCATGTTTTTGCCCTAGAGGACCGTGCTACCTGAGACAAGGATCACAATATGGTGGAGAATGCGGGCAAAGTAGCACAGTGAGGGTCTGTGGGTGTGCCAGTCATTCGGTAGTCTGCTTGAGGACTTTTATTTTTGCAGACCTGTTAAGCAAACGAGTAGCACTGTACCTTTAAGACTGTTACCTGCTTGGTGCTATAATGGAGGACCTGCTGAAGGTTGTGGTACAGACAATCGCTAAACAACAAGACACAAACCGTTTATTGGCTGCGCAGGTTGAGAAGCTAAGGGACGCTCAGCAGGAGACTAGAGCTGCCCTTACGGAGGTTTTGCAGATTGCCCCCTGCAGGGAGTGTGGGGACAAGGGACCCAGTAACCAAGCTACTGACATCCTGCATAAGGTGACAGAGGCAGTAGAAGAAGTCTTCAGCAAGATGAAAAGCATGGAGGCAGCAAAGCGTGCTGTTGAGAAACACGCAGGAGAGAAAGAACAGGAATTAAAAGGCAAGAAGGATGAAATTGAGCCTGAAAGAAGTGATAAAATGGAAGAGGGTGAAAAGCCAGCTGGATCCTCAAAGGAACAAAAAGAAAAAAAGTTAGTAAAGAGTCCAGCAAAGCTGAAGGAAAAAGCGGAATTGCCAAGAGGCAGTGATGGCGACACTGATGACATGCACCAAAGTAAGAAAGGTCAGAAGAATCAGAAAGGAGAAAAAAAGACTGTGGCTGAGGCCAGCAGTGTCAAGCCGGTTTGTGTAATAAAAAGTGAAGCAGAAGCCGCTGATGTTCACCCAAGTGAACAAGTTAAAGTCATGAAAAGCAGACTGACTTGGGGAGTCAGAGAAGACAACAGCAAAGGAGCTGAGCAAAATGAAGAGAAGCAAAGCACTCCAGTTGAGTATAACAATGTGGTGCGCTGTTTAGTAGCAGAGACACCTGGTATTTTTACAAAGAATTTGAATGATTGTCCGGGAGCCGTAGAACTAGATCTGCTGGCAAAGACTACTGCTACAAAGCCTGTGCGCACTGACTACCGGGAACAGCTGCCAGATTCTGGGAACACAGTCATGGAATTAAAGGCGGGACTCGGAATGCCTGACCGGCTGTTTGATACCAGGGCTGTAATGACCCAGCGAGAGGCCATGACTGCGTCTCTGGACAACCCCATAGGGAGCAAGGCAGGTTCCCAGGGATTCGCAGAACAGATGGAGGATGTTGTGGAGCCCTTCGCGGAGGGACTTGTTCCAGTGAAGGATGAGCTGGTGACAGAACCAGGTCTTGAAGAGGTTGAGCACCTGGAAAATTCAGCTCATGAAGGAATTGGATGTATAGCTACA
Organism: Pelobates cultripes; assembly: GCA_933207985.1. Classification (NCBI taxonomy): domain Eukaryota; kingdom Metazoa; phylum Chordata; class Amphibia; order Anura; family Pelobatidae; genus Pelobates; species Pelobates cultripes. The sequence continues at coordinate 140,755,986 of OW240913.1, forward strand.
CGCCAAGCCTTTGCAAAGTTTGCTATTGAAAGTTACTCTAATTTTGAGAGATTTATCAAATCAGAAGCTGCTGTGGATGTGGAAGCAGATGATGATTCAGAGGAACTTGGCTACTAAGGAGCCACACAGTACTGATCCTCAGCCTAGATCCGCTAGCAACCAGATAAGCGGGGAAACTGGAAAACAAGGACAAAGTCTGGGACAATATACCTATGATGGTAGAACGTACCTAAAAGTCCTATTTTGGCTACGAGACCAGACTGAGAAAAACTGTTTCAACTGCCGCATGCATGGACATATTACATATAGCTGTCTTGAGAGTGAAGAGACAATACAATGTGACATAGTAATAAGGGCTCTGTATAGGATTGTATTGACTTGCTTAAAGATGTGCATGGTGACTGGTGGTGGTGTTACAGCACAGCTAAAAGTGGTGATGGTGGTAGGGAAGAGTGTACAAGCACTGATAGATTCAGGGAGTGAGGTTACTTTGATGAAAAGTGTTTTGTTCCAGCCAGAGTATGCCGCTGCCTATCTTGGTGATGTGGCAATTCACAGGGTGGACTTTGTAGCACACCTGATGAAGGTCCGGTTAGTTGTAAATAATGTAAAGGCTGCCGGTTTGACCGATAACACTGCTACGTGTTATCTGGGATTTGATAACTATTTGGGTTATCCACTTGGGCGGGGGCTCCTTAAACTACAAGGGAGCAAGGTAGCCGCTATCTACAGTAGGCCACTTCCTGTAACTGAGAAGTTAGTCAGGGCTGGTAGAGCCCTAGGTGTTATGAAAGTTCACGGTTTGTGTTCTAAGGCCGCTCGACCCGATGGGTCTGAGCTGGGGAGGAGGATATGTGATAAAGTGAAGGCAGATAGGCCTTTTAACCCCAGGGGGAGTATGTGTAGTTTGTGTTTTGCACAACACAACGCATTGTTTAGTTATGGGCCCCTGGGGTGGAGCATTTGGAGAGAAGGGTGGGCCAGTGCTCCACTCCACAGTTTAGTGGTGTTCTGGGGAGACCTAGATCCAGGCCAGGGTTTTTTGGACTGTCTCCAACCCACTGCTCAGCTGCAGGTAATCAGCTGTTGCAGTGGGAATAAACTCCTCCCGGCTAGGCAGGAAAAGGAGAGGGATTGCTGGCTTCCTCCCAGGAAGCAGGTAGGAGAGAGAGGCTGTTCTCTCCAGATAGTCAAGGAGACTAGGCACTTGGAGTGCAGAAAGGAAGCAGTCAGGGCAAGACTGGCTTGGAGCACTGGGAGTGCAGAAAGGAAAGCAGTCAGGGCAAGGCTGGCTTGGAGCACTGGGAGTGCAGAAAGCAAAGCAGTCAGGGCAAGGCTGGCTTGGAGCACTGGGAGTGCAGAAAGGAAAGCAACAGGTTAGATAGCAGAGCGTTGCTCTCTAATAAGGTTGGTGCAATATTGTGTTTAGTTTAACCCTGAGAGATAGGGAACTAATGTCAGTTAGTGCTCAGACGAGCTAGGTGTTTGTTTATAGGGTTTTCTGTTACTTTTGTTTTCATTTACTGCTGTATCCTGTGTGGATTTACAAAATAAAGTGCCTGAGTATATGCAATTACAAGGACTGTGCATGTTTTTGCCCTAGAGGACCGTGCTACCTGAGACAAGGATCACAATATATATCCCAATTTCACTTACAATGTCCCCTAAATTCATTCAGTTGTACATTCCACCATAGTACAAAACAAATAAACATTCTACTATTTCACAAAATCCAACCACTAGCTCCTACAGCCATTTTCCTCATTGCTTATCATACCAACAAATCTCACTTGCCTGTTACACTTAACATGTCCAAATATTCCTCTATTATTGTATCAGCTTCACTTACCAAATGCCGTCCGTACAACATACCACTCCGTAACTTCTACTTTTATCTATATATAACAAAACACAATATTACACAGAAATTCAAACCTAGAAAAATGGCCAGCAATAATCCCATCTCTAACTTTATCAGCAGCTCTGAGACATAAATATTAGCATTACATGGCTGAGCGACCGCCCCCACATTTCTCACTGAATGCAGGCATGTCACTCCTTCCCCCCCTAAACCTGTACATCACAGAGAGCGAGAGATAGAGAGAGAGAGAGAGAGAGATGCACAGATTCGAAGGGGACTGAGACAGTGTAAAAAGGGGAGAGAGAGAGAGAGAAATGAAACTGCAGGCATGAAGGTTAACTATGTGAGCGCCGTAGAGTAACAAGACAGAAGGACAGAGACTTATACGTTACATTTATTGCAAACAAAGAGGCACATAAACGAGTGAAGACACAATATACACATGTAATTAAATCACAAATAATTTAAGAAGACAAAGGCAAACTGCACTACACACACACATATGCAAATACACCACACACAATATAACTATAATTAAGCAATCATCACAATATAATAATGAATAAGGTCACTGAGTGACGTTTGAAAACCACAAATCTTTGCTATCTTCTTTATCTTTAACATAGCCTCTTTTCCTGCTCTTTCCTTAGCAATATCACAAGCTAAATAGCCTTTGGAAGGTCTGGCATGTTCTTGTCCCATTTTTACCAAACAAGGCTTTCCCTGTAAGAAGGACAGAGAAAGAGAGAGGAAAAAGAAGCAATGTCTACAGTGCTCGACTGCCACGAGGAATTGATTCCCGTGCATCTTCCCCAAACGTAGACTAGTTACTGGATCCGCCCACCCGAGATGGTGGTCACGAATCTGAGCGGACTAGCGTAATAATTTTATAATAATAAATTGTAATAATTTTAATAATAAAAGAATGTGTCCCCTGCCCGCTAGGCAGTCAAGCTATAACAATAAAAGAATGCGTCCCCTGCATGCTAGGCAGTCAAGCTATGATAACAAAAGAATGTGTCCCCTGCCCGCTAGGCAGTCAAGCTATGATAATAAACACAAACCATACACCAGCTGTCTCACACACACACAAACATTCAGGAGGCAGATAGACAATCGGCAGGTCATTTAAAAGGCACCGGATAAGAGATTACCTGTCTTGTAGCCTTCTGGAAGCCGGAAGTGGACACGGAGACAGACCCACACAAAGCAGGAGAATACAGGCAAATTGCTAATGAGCAGTTATTACTGTATTTAGGAGGTGATCAGGCTCTGGTTGTCCCACTTCCTGAGGGTCCGCTCTGGTCCCATTTTCCGGCTATCCGAACTGGCGAGATCCGGTGCCCCACGTTTGGGCGCCAATTGATGTGGAAATCAATCAATCAATAAATTGATTATCTTGCGTATCTGCCCCTTTTCAAATTGGTTATGGTGCATGCATGCTTTCCAAGGTAAATCACACCAGACACGTTTCCCGGTTGACTAATACATCATATGCATAATTACAGATAACAGAGAAGATTACATCAATAATTGGTTTTATTCAAAGCACGTCCTACTGGGTGTGCCATCTTATGTCATTACTGTCGTCATGAAGTTCTCCCCTGGATTCCAGCGCCATTTTGAAAATGAGAGTGTTTCGTCGATGGGTGGGGTACTCCTGAGTGACATCTAGTGGTCATTTTAGTAATTTATTGAATAATACTGATTATAACTAAATGGAGTAAATAGGCATTTTACTTTAGCTAATATTCTGTCCACAACAGTTATTTAGAGAATCTGCAGCTTAGATGAGCACAGAAGATGATAGGTCAATGCAAAATTAGAAAGAAAGATGGCCTATCCTAATGCAATCAATATTCTGTAGTTGAATCTTTTTTTTTTTAATTTAATTGTATTTTTGTTCCCCATGTCACAGTTAAAATATCAGTATTGTATAATCTTTAACGGTGAAGGGACCTTGAACTATCATCCTGCAAAGACTGAGATAAGGCAGTGTTTCTACTGCAAAGACAGCAGGAATAGTCTCTAGACTCTCTCTGCAAAGACTGAGATAAGGCAGTGTTTACACTGCAGAGACAGCAGGAAGAGTCTCTAGACTCTCTCTGCAAAGACTGAGATAAGGCAGTGTTTCTACTGCAAAGACAGCAGGAATAGTCTCTAGACTCTCTCTGCAAAGACTGAGATAAGGCAGTATTTACACTGCAGAGACAGCAGGAAGAGTCTCTAGACTATATACATTAAAGGGACAATATAGTCCCCAGAAAACTACAGCTTGATGTAGTTGTTCTGGTGTCTATATCATGTCCCTGCAGGCTTTTTGCTGTAAACACTGTCTTTTCAGAGAAAAGGTCGTATTTACACTGCACCCTTGGGGCACGTCGAGTGGCAAGTCACCGAGACATGCGCTAGAGGTGCTTCCTGGGTCAGTGCAGCACTGATGTTCAGCGTCACCACGCTCTGGAAGGAGACGCTGAACATTCTTCATAGACATGCATTGATTTAATGCACCTTTAAGGAGATGGTGATTTGCCAGCGTGGCGTTTGACTCCGCCCCTACCCTGCCTTTTTGGCTGAAATCAGCAGAATTGAGAATCTCAGTCAATCCAATGTTTTCCCATAGGAAAGCATTGAATTGGCTGAGATTGTCAATTCTGATTATTTCAGCAAAGGCAGCGGATTGGGGGATTGAGCCAGTGCCGGCAGTGGTCGATCATTTTGAGCAACAAAACTTTAGTTTGGAACTAGCTAATGACACCCTTACGGCCCTGTTGGAGTTGCAGTTACACCTCCAATAGCAGAAGGGGTAATCTCTGTATGTGCAGTGATTTAAAGCATATCCAGACTTCAAGCCAGTGGTTTCCAAAGCAGTCCTCAAGGCGTGCCTTCCAGTCCAGAATTTAGGGATTACCCAGTTGTGTCTGATGTGTTTTTAGAAAGAGAAGGGGGGGGGGATAAAAACCACTGACAAAACTGGGTAATCCCTAAATTCTGGACTGGTAAGCGTGTCTCGAGGGCTGGCTTGGAAACCACTGCTCCAAGCACTATGACTTTTTCAAGTCACTGAAGTGGTCATGGTGCTTGGAATAGTTCTTTAAGTTTAATTCAGTCGGCACCTGAGGGGGTGACATCTTTCTAATTCTATCAAGAGTAAATTGTCAGCCCGTGGCTATTCACCTCGGGTAAGGCAGCAAAATGTTAGACCTTTCTGTAGGACTACCACCAGGTATCCCGCAACACATGCCACTGTTTTTTTCTTTAAAAGCACAGTGACCGAGCAGCATAGGGGTGAGAGTCCTACTCTGTCAGCACTGTGCTGAGGGAGCAGAGATATGATGCTCTGTTCTATCCATGCCCCCTCCTCTCAGACATAGGCGTGCACAGCCTATTGCATTAGGGTGTGCACCCTGAAGCACAAACATGCCGCGTGTATGTGTGTGTGTGTGTATATATGTGTGTGTGTGTGTGTGTGTGTGTGTGTAAGGGTGCTGGCAGTGTGATGTGAGGGTGCTGGTAGTGTGGGTGAGGGGGTGTGTGTGTGCTGTATGTTTGGAGGGAGTGTGGGGGTGGAGGTGGGGGCAGATTAGTAAATATCCCCCTCCCTTCTTACCTTATGTAGGGAGGGGGGAATCCTTGTGCCATGTGCCATCCCTGGTGGTCCAGTGGACAGTGAACACTAGCCTGCGGGGCTAGAGTTCACTCTCGCGAGATATGAGCGTTGGCATGAGCTGCTGGCTAGAGCTCCCCGGGTCCTCTCCTGCCTCCCTCCATGCTGCTGTTGGCCGGTGAGGTAGATCTTTGATCTCCCCACCGACCCATGGAGGCATAGAGCAGAGAGCGCTCAGATAGTGCCGGCTCTCCATGAGCCGACAGGGAAGATCCTGAGATATCCCCTGCCGGTCTCAATCCATAGGCATATCGCAGGGATCAGTGTGCCCCGGCACACCCCGTGCGCACGCTTGTGCTCTCAGATAAACTTATGTAGTAAAAACACAACACCGGGAGTGGGTATAAAAGATGGCCACAGCGGATATTTATTAAAATCATTGTACCACAAAACTTGTAATTAAAACAGGTGCGTTAACTTGGACAAAAAAAAAAAAAAGCTTGCCGGGGTATAAAAGGTGCCCACCTGAAGACCAATTTGGGGCAGACATACCCAGATGCCAGCCCCTTACTTAAGGTTCCCAGTACCTAACCAGGAACCTTCCACGATCATTGCCACCAATGATAAAACCAGGGTTGAATCCAGGGGTCAAGTCCTGGGGAAAAAAGTGTGGGAACTCACCCAAGATTCCCGCTTCCAACCCCCCCCCCCCTTAAAAAAAAAAATTACACTCCTATGCATATAGTGCAGTGCAGGGTGTGTATAATGAATGTAGTGTGTTTGTAGTGAATGCAGAGTATGAATAATAAATGTAGTAAATGTAGTGTGTTTGTAGTGAGTGCAGTGTGAATAATAATTGTAGTGTATTTGTAGTGAGTGCAGAGTGTGTATAATGAATGTAGTGTATTTGTAGTGAGTGCAGTGTGTATAATAAATGTAGTGTGTATAGTGAATGCAGTGTGTATAGTGAATGTAGTGTTTTTGTAGTGAGTGCAGAGTGTGTATAATGAATGTAGTGTGTTTGTAGTGAGTGCAGAGTGTGCATAGTGAATGTAGTGTGTAGTGAGTGCAGAATGTGTATAGTGAATGCAGAGGGTGTATAGTGAATGTAGTGTGTTTGTAGTAAGTGCAAATTGTGTATAATGAATTTAGTGTGTTTGTAGTGAGTGCAGAGTGTGTACAATGAATGCAGTGTATGTAGTGTGTT
>OW240913.1:140763598-140818826 GCA_933207985.1 Pelobates cultripes
TGGATGATGTGTGTGAGTGCTGGATGATGGGTGTGTGAGTGAGTGATGGGTGTGTGAGTGAGTGCTGGATGATGGGTGTGTGAGTGCTGGATGATGTGTGAGTGTGTGCTGGTTGATGGGTGTGTGAGTGCTAGATGATGTGTGAGTGAGTGCTGGATGATTTGTGTGTGTGCTGGATGATGGGTGTGTGAGTGCTGGATGATGTGTGAGTGAGTGCTGGATGGTGTGTGTGAGTGCTGGATGATGTGTGTGTGAGTGCTGGATGATGGGTGTGTGAGTGCTGGATGATGTGTGGGGAAGCATTTTTTTTACTTTATGTGTATGTATATTTTTTTTATTTTATTCCCCCCTCCCTGCTTCTTACCTTGTCAGGGAGGGGGGAGATCGCCTGGTGGTCCGGTGGAGGGAGCCAGCCGCTGCACAGAGGGGCCATCACACGCTGTGTTCCTTCTCCGCGAGAGTTATAGCTGGAAAGGGAACACAGCGTGTGATGGCCCCTCTGTGCAGGTAGCAGCGCCGGTCCTGCAGGACAGGTAACGGGAACGGCGTTCCTGCTTTGGAAAAAGTGCAGGAACGCCGTTCCCATGCGTTCCTGCAGGACTCGAGCCCTGGTTGAATCACTTAAAAACCTGGCAGGCCCTGCCACAAAGCTCATCCCTAGAAACACCCCCCTGCCCCCTCCAAAAAATAAAATAAAAATTGCCATCTCTATACTTTCCGCTAAAGCCAAATTTTAAAAGTCCAAGCCCAGGTCTGCCAGCTGTACCCCATCCCTAATGTACAGACCTGTGCTACTACCTTCAAGTGCAAAATGCCTAACCTCCAAACCAAGACACTTTCTCACAAAATCTGCCAGCTCCAATCCGTCTCTACATTGGTCAAACCTGGGATGTATTTTACCCAGACAGAGGTTGTGAGCTAGACAAAAGTCCTTGGCTAGTGTTACAGACAGCCGATTGGGTACCTCCTATTTGATTGATGTAGTGGTTGTCCATACGTAATCTGATACAGGTATTACACAGTCCTTGGAGAAACTTCAGAGAGCAAAAGAGCCAGCCAGTAGCTCCAAGCAATTAATGTAGAGATGTAATTCCACCTCCAGGGGAAACCTCTCCGTATCTTGCGCCCCAGCCATGCAGACTTGTGTCATAAACTATGAAGAATTATGGATGCATTCTGCAGATTTCTCTGCCATTCCACGCCTCCATGTTGAGCAGCCACCATCGCATTTTGTCCCTGGTCTTAACGTTTATTGGAACATGATCCTCGTAAAAGCAACCTCTGCGTAGATGGCAGATCTTGAGATGTTGGAGAGCCCTGTGATGTAGTAGCCCAGAAAAGATGGCTTGTATAGATGCTGTCAGAAAACCACTGATGCAAGGGTGGTGTCTCAGGGATATTGTTGGAAGGACCAATGCAGGAAATCCAGGTATTTTGAAGAGATAAGATGCTGCTTGTCCCAGTTGATCATAAATACATACCAAGTAGGTTAAGAGCTCTATCGTCCAATCCTGTTAAAGGAGGAGAGTAACCTGATCCTGGGATGGTAAGAGGATGTTGTCAAGATACACCATGATGCAAATGCCTCTGCCATGGAGGAGTGTGATCACCTGTCATTGGAACTTGGTGAAGCACCAAGGGGTGAACCACAGACATGTGAAATGCCAGAGTTTATTCCAAGAAAAATTCAAAAAATTCCTTGATTGGGACAGGAACAGTGAGATGATATGCATCCTTCAAGTCCAATTTCACTATTAAGTCCATGGCTGGGATGCATCTGCCTTCCTTTTTTGTGGACCAGGAAAATGTTGCTCACGAAACACATGGTTCCTGCTCTATAGCAGTCTTTTCTCGCAACTCCCGCATCTATGAGACGTGTGTGCTGTTGAGAGAATACAAGGGGTGCAGGTGGAAAACTGGGCTGGCATTTGGGACATAGCCCCACACTGTTTCCAGCAACGAGGCATCTGATGTTAGGCACCCATACATTAAAAAAAATGCAGGCAATAGGTAAAGCCGGTACACAGGATAATGGTAAAAAGAATGTAGGCAATAGGTAAAGCCGGTACACCCTAGGTGGTTGCCTAGTTCGCTTAGTGGTAGTACCGGCCCTGTCCATATACAGTGGTTACTACCTACTAAAAATGGTGCAAGGAAGGAGAACTGGTGTCAGGGTCATGATGCACGTGGGGAGCAAAGTCTAGCCCATTTGGTCTGATCACACAAATGAGCTGCTGTAACCTTCACTAGGGAACCCTAACACGCAGACAGGACAGAGTAGAGAGAATTGCAATACCGATCCTTAGAATGGTCGGGTTATGCAATAAGAAATAGTCAAAACACGAGCCGAGGTCAAGTTAAACAGAGAGACGGAATAACGAGAGACAAATATCAGTAACCAGGTAAACCAAACACCACAACAGGGCACTGAGGCAAGGGAGAGGTTAGCTTATATACACACAGGGTGTGTCTGATTGGCTAATTTCCAATTAGTGTTAACCACAACACGAGGGAGGAGTTTCTTCCCTCCCTTGTGGTCTCTGAGGTCATCACTGTGGGCTGGGTCACTTAACCGGGTACAGCACACATATAAGGAAGCTGCTGTGGAGCGTGCAGCGTCAGACACTGTGATGAGGTAAGCAAGGTCACCGCGAGCGTCACGGGAGCAGGGGACCTGACAGCTGCAGTAGCTCAATTTGCTGAAAATGTAATGCTGACCATGGTAGAAAGGTGTCAGAACATACAGTGCATTGCAGTTTGCTGTGTATCGGCTGCCTTGCTGCAGCCCGGTCAGAGTGCACATGATGACCACCGTCTACCACCAAAAACGCCTTTAACTGGACCACGGAGCAATGGAAGAGGTTGCCTGATTAATCACTTTTTCTTTTAGGTCATTTGGATGGCTGGGTGCATATGTGATATTTACCAGATAACAGAATGCACTATTTGAAGAAGGCAGGCCGGCTGAGGCAGTATTATGCTCTGGGCAATGTTCTGCTGGGAAACCTTAGGTCCTGGCATTCATGGAAATGTTACTTTGACACATGCCACCTACCTAGAGATTGTTGCGGACTACGTACAACCCTTCATGGCAATGGTGTTCCCTGGTAGCAGTGGCCTCTTTCAACAGAATAATGCTGAACTGCAAAATTGTTCAGGAATGGTTTGAAGAACATAACAAAGAGTTAAAGGTATTGTGTTGGCCTCTAAATTCCCCACATCTTAAGAGGCTTGTCTTTTCTAATAAAGAATACAAGTTTGTTTTTTCTGGAAGACCACCAGGATGTTGTCACCAAGGATACCCTTTCCCATGGTGTTTATAGCTGCCAGGGTATCTTCACTGATTATAGCTGTGTAGCAGATCCACCACACGCACTAGCCGAGACTTAGTGTAGGGTGAAATAGAACTGGTTTATTGTCACTAGGTCACACTTTTATTTTATTTTTATTGTAAATATGATTTTTATTTTCATTTTCGTATCAAGGCAGTCATACTTCGTTTGGACTCGCAGGTCCGTTGCTTGGTAAGTGCAAAGAGTAAATCAGCAACTTTGTGAGGTTATATAACAGTGCGGGCTCGCAGGCCCCTCAAACAATGTGGACTCGCAGGTCCCATTTGTTATGGAGATTTATACATTGTATGAAACAAGCAGTTTATGAACAAACAACTTATGATGAACACATTTTATCAGCCTCCTAGCATGGACAGCTGGTTAGAAACGAAACACCTCCCCGTCCCCATGTGTTCCGTGATGATTGTCCGTCGTCTCCCCTACTCTACTGCGGTCGTTGAATATCTGCCTACGTGGCGGATATCCTCTATGTGTGGCCTCCAGGTCGCCCTTATCAGTGTGGTTCTAGGTGGTCCCTGCCACCTGAAGAGTATCGTGGCTCGTGTGTTAAGGTGGTTGGGATGGGTAGGTCGTGGTGGGAGAGCATCGGGAGGGGGGGTCTAGGTTCCGTCTGCGTCATGGGTCTGCAGCATATTGGGATTTAAGTCCTGTCTCTATTGTTGGGCTAGGGTTCGCCCAGGAAGCCTGGTTTTGTTGACTTCAGTAGCCAGTGCGTCCATATATTGAGGTAGGTTTGGTGTGTGTTATTCGCTGTGGCGTGGAGTTCTTCTAAGGACCTCAGCTCCTCCATTTGAGTGAACCAGGTTCTCAGTGGCGGGGTGGTCTGTTGTTTCCAATGTTGTGGGATGATAGTTTTAGCTATGTTTAGTATGCGTATCGTCATTGATTTCTTATATATGGTCCTGGGGACCTTAGTGTGGTGTAGGAGCATTTCTGCTGGGCCGAATGGGGGTGGATCATCTGAGAGCTGCCCTTTAATTGTATGTATGTCCTTCCAGAACGGGGCGATTTTGTTGCATTCCCACCAGATGTGTAGGAGCGTGCCCGTCTCCTCTCCGCATCTCCAGCACACTGGGGGGTAGTCTGGGATGTGTGCGTGTAATGCAGCGGGGGTGCAGTACCAGTGTGTCAGTAGTTTGTATGCTGTTTCTTGCGTCTTACTGAAGCTATAGGTCACACTTTTATACATTGGGTGTCAACATTAGGTCCCCAGGGAGAACAAACGAATTGCGATACCCTTGGTGTCTGTGCCTGAGCAGATTATTTAAGTAGCGGCCAGACACCTTGGCACCGGGATAACAGAATATAATAACTCTAATTCCCGTGCCCACATCCCCAAACAATTGGTGTCCACAGGAAGCTTGTTTTGGAGCGCCCACTCTGTCCAAAAAGCACTCAGATTGTAGGTGGCTAGCCCAATTTAGATAGAAGTCAACGTTTCAGTGGGCTACCCTCTGATCCGGCACAGCTTTCATTGCACTGGGTGGAAAGTCCTGGTCATCCAAAACAACAGCTCTTTCAACAAATGTTTGTAGCTTCCCAAAGTCCATGGTACCATTGGATGACTCACCCTCTTCTCTAACATCCCTCCAAAAAGTGCCCTGCTAGGTGGTCTTTGGACCTAGATTGCTCTGAATAAAGCTTTAGCAGAACACGACTGATCCACGATCCGAGACAGAGTTCCAGAGTGTTTGGAGGTTGCTCCCGGTCACACTGTGCCTCTGGAGCCTTCCTGCGGTGGTACAATGCTCCTGACGGTTGCTAGTAAGTGCGCTTAAGGGTAGGCATGCCTTGGAGGGAAACTAAGGTGATTTTGGCATGAGATGGAGGGCTACAAACCAAGTACAATCCATGGGTGACTAGGTGGTCTGTTACACTGCTCCCCCTTTTTATCCTGACCTGGAAAACCTGGCTTGACCCTTTTCAGGTCAGCTTGGAGATATCCAGGAAAACTGTCCATGTTCACGAGCTCAGTCTGCTGGGACAACCTGTCCGTGTTTGCATTCTGCTTACCAGGTCGATAATGGATTGTAAAGTCATACAGTTGCAAGGCTAGGCTCCACCTCAGTAACCACATGTTCAGCACAAACTAACGGGTCGTGGTCGGTGTTAAGTATAAATGCTTGTCCATACAAGTAGGGAGTCAGTTTCTTCAAGGCCCAGACCAATGCTAAGCACTCCTTTTCCACCACAGCATAGCTGTAGAAGCTTCCTACTGAGGTAGGCCATTGTGTGTTCTCTGCTATCCTCACCGTCCTCACCGACATGGCTCAGAACTGCTCCTAGTCCAAACATTAAAGCGTCTGTATGGATCTGGGGCTAACAGGAAGGGAGCATTTATCAGTGCTTGTTTTAGTGACTGGAAGACTGTCTCGCAGCCTAGGTCAATTTTTCTTACTCAGGTCCGTCAGGGGTTTCGCAATGGCGCTGTAGTCTGTCAGATGTTAATATCTGACAAGTCAGTTATGAAGTATCGGAAGTAGCCAGCTGTCCCAAGGAAGGCCATGACTCGTGATTTGGAACGGATGTGAGCCAGTTACTACGGCTTCGATCTTGACCAGTTCTGGCCATTGCTTCCTACACCCTGCTCAGTGGCTTAGATAGTACTTCAGCCATACCAATGGGACACTTGTCTGGCTTCAAGGTTAAGCCAGCATCCTTAATCCTGTCCAGGACCATCACCACATGCTCTAAGTGAGCATCTCAGGTATCGCTTTAGAACGCCATGTCATCCAGGTATCATAGTCCTGGAAGCCATCGAGGAGCCTATCCACCATATATTGGAAGGTAGCTGGGGAAATCTTTATCCCGAACAGCATGACCCGAAATTGATCTAAACAGAAAAGTCGAATGGTGTGACGAAGGTAGACTTGGGGATAGCCTCCTCAGCTAGGGGAATTTTCTGATACCCTTACAGAGGTCTATGGTGATCAGGTAACGTCCTGTAGCCATGCAGTCCACCAGCTCATCTACTCGGGGCATCGGATAGGCGTTGGTTACTGTCCTATTATTCAGTCGCCTGTAGTCGACACAGAAGCACAAGCAAGGCCCATGGGCTATTGGAACCTTCAATGACTCTCCAGCATAGGATTTCATTTAATTCTCTCCACATCCCTTCCTAGACTGCCTCAGGGATGGGATATGGGGTTTACCTAAGGTGTGCTTGACCAGGGGGTCTCTACCTGTGTGCATTCTGGTACATCTTAAGGCACTATTAATAATTGAATGTTGTGAAGATGTTGGGAAAGTATTAAAACTCAGAGGTTGAAAAGGGGTCTGGTGCCTGGAATTCTGCACTGTGGCACACTATTTCCCTCATCCAACCACATGTAGATGTTCAGCAGCTCTTGTTATAATAGCACTAACTGATGGCTCTCATGCAGAGCTAGGAGCCGGTGTATAGCTCCTTTAAGATTGAGAGCTGTGGTTACCTCCTATTGCACAGAGCCACATCGTGCTGCAAAACTAGGTTTTAAAACCTGATGTGTGTGTATACATTTATCATTTCTGTCTATTTTAAACTGTTTCATTATGTAACTAAAGTTGTATCTTATCAAGTTATACCATCTTCTGTAGAAATTGCTCATTAAAATTAGATAATTGCAATACCCGTTGATTTCATTTCTGGCCATCAGGAAATGGGACAATATATATTAGATTATGAAAGACTCTAACTTATAGAATGATTCCATGTTAGTTCTTCATTATTTCCTTTGAAGCCACAATTAAAATTCCTTGTTTTCAATTAAATTGAATCAAAAATGTTTATTGCAAAACATCTAATTTTTAAAGCGGATTCAGTCTGATTATATGTCATTTTTACATGGTGCCATAAATTTATTCTTGTTTATGGTTCAGTGGTAAGCAGCTGTTTTTGTATGTTCATAGGTCTTACCATGAAAAATGGTGGTTTGGACGTAAGTCAAGAAACTATAAATTCCAACAATCATTGGCCAAATGTGCGTAAGCCTCTAAAACTTCTTGGTTTGGCCTCAGACATGAGCAGCAAGATTTACGATTAGATATCTGGTATCGTAACCCATGGAATGTATGATCTCCTGCTCTATGAAATTAAATGAAAAGCTTTAAATTAATTTAAAGGCGTATTATGAATTTTAGCTATGTGTTACTATCAGTCCAAAATTTTCAGTTTACTTCTATTTATTCCTTAGATCATGTTGGTGCAGCTCCAAACATCTAGAGCTGGAAACGGATAGGAAGAATCATTACCGAAAAGGAAAGAAAGTATTAGATCAATAGTGAGAATACACATGCTTTGCTAGACAGTAAAATTACTTTTCTGAGAAAAGGTGGTGTTTACATTGAGCTGCAAAAACACTTCTAGTGGCTGTCACTCATAGAGCCACTAGAAGCAGCATGAAGACGCTGAACGCTCCTCATAGAGATGCTTTGGTATAATGCTTCTCTATGAGGAGATGCTGATTGCCACAACATGAAAGCATTGGAATGGCTGAGATCATCACTATTTATGATCTCAAGTGAGAATGGAGCATCGGCCATGGCAAGGGACAAAAGGGTAAGTAAAAATCAAATATTTAACTATTGGGTGGGGTCTTCAATCTAAATCAGGTCTTGATCACTCTACCATTAGATATACAGGTTTGTAAGGGTCATGCCTTGACAATTGTTTTTTTAAACCAGCAAGCAAACATTTTTAAACATGTATACAAGCCAACATAGAGCAAGAAAAACTTTAAAATTATCATGTAATAAAAGTTTATAAACTTACTATAAACTTGGTCAGATTGGATTATTGGGCACAACTCTTAGCTAGGGTAGTTTCTTCAGGCACACTCTTTCCATACCCTACTTGGATTCAGACCAGTCCACTAATAAAGAAAACAGGGCATTATTGTCCAGCAGCAGGGGAGAGAAACAAGGCATGGGAGCCTGACTTGCATGAATCGCACTGATCAGACTTTCTCTCTTCTCCTTGTGTGAGGATGTTGCAAGGTGAAGTGATCTTCTAACTTCACATGTTTAAATCTGTCAGGCATGCTCAATACACTTTTCCAACATCCTAAGGGATAGGGCGCTGATTGGTTAGATCTCAGTCCTCCACTCAAGAGTGGCTATTGAAACATAAGAAAGAAGAAGGTAAATATGGGAAACCAAATTTGCTTTATTCAAACTGCAGAGTGAGACAAGTCAGAGCGTTCCTTTATGATGGTTAATCAGAACATACATTCTACTTTTCTGTTTTTCAGGGGATAGTGGAAGCACTGGATCAGCTGTTAATTATACCCCATCGTTTAAAAAAAAGTGTATTAATTTGAGGGAGGTAGGGGGCACTGTATTCATTTGGGGAGGGGGGCAGTGTATTTGAAGGAAGGAGGGGGCAGTTTATTGTATTATTTGAGGGAGTGGGCCGGTGTATTAGAGTAATGGAGGGCAGTGTATTAAAGTGGAGTGGGGGCAGTCTATTCAGTTAGAGCGGAGGGAGGTGGGGCAGTGTATTAGATTGGGTGAAGAGGGCAGTGTATAACAGTGGAGGGAGGGGAGTCAATGTATTGAATTTGTGGGCAGTGTGTTAGATTGGGTCTGCATGGAGGCGTTGAATGCTCCCCATGGAGATGCTGTTTGGACACGCAGCTTTTTGCCACACATGCACAATAGCCTCCCAATGCTTTCCTAATGGAAAGCATTGGATTGGCTGATATCATCAAGTTTGAGGATCTCAGACAAAGTGAAGAACACACTCATAGAACTTCAAAATAAACAAGATAATGGCATTTGTTTTTTACAGCTGTGCAACAGCATACATTCACCATTTCAGTCCCATTACCAAACTTTTCTCAATATGTCAAGGTAGTTGGACTAAAACGTTGGTTATATGCAAATGCACGTCTCCTTAAATTCGCTCTTTTGTTTACTTTGAAGCCCTACAAGCGTGAGGACGTCCAGTGTCAGACAATTTTTTTTATACTGTACTTTTAAATAAACCTATGTTTCTATGATTTTTGCGGCCCACATAAACATAAACCTTGTTTGTTTGGCCCGTCTTAGCCTTTGAGTTTGACATGCTTGTTCTACATGATTACATTTTAATTTAGTCTATCTGGTGTCATCTAACATTATGTAATTAATGATTTGCTCGCCACAATCAAGTATAAAAATACACTTTATTCATTATTATTATTATTTAATTATTTATGGGGGATATAAACCTGCTAACAGTTTAATTGATATGCTTTCTTGAAGAAGTGAGTTTTCAATGATTTTTGAAGGAATGGAGACTGAGTGAAAGTCTTACGGAGAAGGGAAGAGAGTTCCACAGAAGAAGTGCAGCCCTGGAGAAGTCTTGGAGGCGAGTATCAGAGGTGGGAGTACAGACAGAGGATAGAGGTAGTTCTTTGGCAGAGCACAGGGGTCTCGACAGGACATACTTGTGTATTAGGGAGGGTAGGTAGGTTGGAGCAGCATTATGTAGGGTCTTGTAAGCAAGCACCAGAATTTTAAATTGAGCCCTATATCTAACTGGAAGCCAATGTAGGGACTGACAGAGCGGGGAGGCGTGGGAGGTGTGAGCGGACAGGAAAATTAGCCTTACCGCCGCATTCATTATAGATTGCAGCAATGCAAGCTGGGAACAGGTAAAACCACTGAGGAGGGGATTGCAGTAGTCAAGGCGAGAGAGAACAACAGCATGGACCAGCACCTTAGCCGCATCCAGCATTAAATAGGGGCAGATGCACGCTATGTTTTTGAGATGGAAGCGACAGGATTTGGCGATTGATTGGACATGAGGGGTAAAGGAGAGGTTGGAGTAAAAAAGAACACCTAGGGAGTGATGCTGTGAGGTATAGGTGATGGTAGCGCCATTGACTTGGAGGGAGACAGATACGGGAGTAGCAACATCCAGTTGCAAATCGCAGGGATGTAGTCAGAAACACGAGTCAAGATGGGCGGAGAGAGATCAGGAGAGGACAGGTAGATTTGTGTGTCATCCGCATAGAAATGATAACGGAAGCCAAAGGAGCTAATGAGTTTGCCAAGGGAGGCAGTATAGATAGAGAACAGTAGGGGACCAAGGACAGAACCTTGGGGGATGCAGACAGAGAGTGGTTAGGGGGAAGAGGCAGAGTCAGAGAAAGAAACACTGAGAGAGCGCTGGGATAGGTACGAGGAGCACCAGGAGAGAGTAGTATCCCGTAGACCAAAATTACGGAGAAAGCGAAGAAGCTGTTGATGATCAGCATTGTCAAAGGCAGCAAAGAGATCAAGAAGAATTAGGATAGAGTAATGGCCGCAAGATTTAGCAGCAATTAAATCGTTGGATACTTTGGTCACAGCCGTTTCAACAGAATGAACAACGCGGAATCCAAACTGAAGGTGGTCAAGCAGAGAGTTGGATTTAAGAAAGTCAGTCAATCTGGTGTACATAACTCTCTCGAGGAACTTGGAGGCAAATGGCAGTAGTGAGATAGGGCGGTAGTTGAATGGGGAGTTGGGTTCAAGGTTGTTCTTTTTCATAATCAGGGTTACAGTTGTATGTTTGAAGGGTGAGGGAAATGTGCCAGAGGAAAGGGAGAGATTGAAAATTTTAGTGAGAGGAAGGGCAAGAGAGGGAGACAAAGTGTGGATGAGATACGAGGGAATAGGATCGAGGGAACAGGTGGTGCAGCGCAAAAACCTCTTCTGCTGTAACAGGTGTGAATGAGTGTAGAATGGTGGAGGGAGTGGGGTTGGGTGATGTATTGGTTGGTGGAAGAAGAGAAATTAGAGATCTCTTATCTGATTGTAGAGATCTTCTCAGTGAAGTGCGATGGAAAGTTTGTGGCGGACAAGGTGGTAGAAGGAGAGGGAGTAAAAGGGCAAAGAAGAGCATCAAAAGTGTGAAATAGTTGTTTGGGTTGACGGGACAGTGTACTTATGAGGGTTTTAAAGTAAGTTACTTTTGCAGAGGAAAGAGCCAGGCTGTAGGAGCACAACATAAATTTAAATTTATAGTGGTGGGAGTCAGATGCAAAGTGAGACTTTCTCCAGCAGCGTTCAGCAGTTCTGGAAGATTTTTGGAGGTAACAGGTCAGCTTGGTGTGCCAGGGTTGTAATTGTCTTGCTGCGTTTAATTGTAGGAGGTGCCATGATGTTGAGTTGAGAGGATAGAGTTGAGTTGTAGAGTAAGGTTGCAGAGTTAGGGCAAGTTAGATTTGATCAATTTCATAACGTTGGCATAATCTACAATTTTACCACATGACAGGAGGCTTCATATTTGCATTTTTAACGATTATGGAAGAAGAGCGGAATAAGCATGAGAAGCAGGACGAAAATAAAAAATCTGAAACTTATTTTCGCAAGACTAATCAGCAGAACACATAATTTCCACCAGAGAGGCACCCGACAAAAAGGCTTGCGCAACCGCTGCACCACATATGTAGTGCACCATGTATGTAGTATTCGACACCCGCCAGTAAAAGAAGCCAACGTACCCATCCAGCGAGGGTCATAGCTGAGAACGGTCCATGCGGTTGTACATAAGATATGAGTAATTGTCCCGAAGGGGAATGACGAAGAGAAGCAGTAACATATTCACGTACGGTGTGAGTGTCAAGCTGCATGCCTTGGGCCAGCACCAGGTCAGCGAAATACAAGATCTTCGCCAAGGGTCCCAGGATGTCGAGCAACTTATCCTGTGTGGATTTCAACCCTCTCTCGGCTTCTTTCCTGGGGTCCTGTCCCAATTCCGGTGTCACTGCCATTTTGTCGGGCAGGATTCCGCCCATAGTCTTGCCCTGACCTCTCTGTCTAGAGGCTTACGCATCCAGAAATGCACAAATTGTGCTGGGTGGTTCGGGAACATGGGGCATGCGCGCCGACGCCATGAGGATTTTGCTGCGAAAATTCAAACGTGGCCACGCTCCCGGACCTTTTGGGGGCGTGGCTTTAAAGCAAAACACACCTCACTATATAAGGGTGCCCCTGTCCTTCCCTCAGCGCCCTTGTGTGGTTCTCGTTTGTTCCCTCTAGTGCTCTTGGTAATTTTTGTCTGTTTTCTGGTATATTGACCCTTGGCTTCCTTACTGACTACTCCCCTCTCTGGCTCCCCGAATTTTGGCTTGGTTATTTCTCGTGTATTCCATCTTCTGTACTCCCTTGACCTTTGGCTATTCCTTTGACTATTCTCTGACGTTAAGCTCGGCCACCCTGAAGTCCGGTATACATCTCTTTCTGGGTTACTATCTCCTTGAAGGGGTCACTGTCGTGACAATAGTACTGCAGGGTCCACCCCTGTGTGTGTGATTGTGTTGATGCAGGTTGCTTAGTATATATAAATACACATGCTGACAGAATGCAAGCATAACACAGTAATTCAAATCCTAACTTGTGGTAAAGAACACAATCTTGTGTTAGTATAACTCCTGTGGAGGGTAGGGGAGTCCTTCATGGCTGCACAGGGTTAACCAACAGCGGTTGAATTCCTGTAGCACTATCAGACCGCCTGCAATGATATGAGGAGATGGCCGCTTTGTAAGTATCAAGGTCTCCAAGATTCCAAAATGGCCTCTGCACACGAGGACCCGGTGGGAACAACTGCCGCGGCCCGTGTGAGTGTCGGAACACAATCCCTCGATATCCCTATTAAGCTGTAGTTGTTCTAGTGACTATAGTGTCCCTTTAAATATCTCTTTACGGGAAGTGTTTAGGAAGGCTGTTTTTGTAACATGCAGGGAGATGTATAAACAAAGTGACTTAACTCCTAAGTGGAAGAGAATTGAGTAGTAGAAACTGCAGGGACATGACTGCTTCCTTACACTAAAGTTGTTTGGTGCCTATAGTGTCCCTTTTAAATTTGCCTTCAGTTTGTTAAAAAATATCATGGTAATAATAAACACTAATCACACAGGACAATATTTAGAAATGAATCTTACCGCCTAGATGACTACGGCAACGCTATACATTCGTAACATAACCAGATACAAACGTTTATGACCAACATTAATTTTATAAATACTATTTCTGTTCTCTCCTTGATGATCACCAGAATTACCTGCCATGGCCTTATTATTTTATCGAAACTGAGACACACAGGGAGTACTCGTGGAACAATCAATAATTAGACCATACAACGGAGTCAATGCAAAGAATGTTCAATGTTTATTAAACAGTACAGAGGTTTTATAATAACAACTAGTAAAGGGGAGTCTAGTGTAATCATATGGACAGCTCGTGCAAGCAACATGGTTGCACGGCTGTCAGTTCCTCCCAGCCGGCTGCCGAAAAGCAAGGGGCCCGGTCGCGCTGTTAAAGTGCCACAGCGCCCGACCGGGCGCCTGCTGACACAGGCCTCCTGGATGGCCCTAAGTGCATGGGCCCCCATAGTGTGCGAGCCCACTGCCCACAACAATTTATTTTGGGATCGGCGACCCCAAAAGACAGCTGCCCCACTTGCCCCGCGTTAAAGACGGCCCTGGAGGGGGGGGGGCAGGGAATGGAGTATTAATTAATTAAATGTCCCACAGGTGTAATTAGTACATCTGGATATACCTTGCCTAACTCTTCCCTGCAGTACCAGAGAAAAGGAGACTTATCATAGATACAGGTAAATAAAGAGTTTAAAATGTCTTTGCCTTAGTTAAGTCTTTCCACATCTGCAGGGGTTAAAAGCAAGAATTTTTTTCTCCCCTGTTTGCAATCTGTTGCAGTTTCACACATACTCCCTTTTCTTTCTCACAGATCAAGATAACCTTTGCATAGTTTAGAAAAGATGTGTTAGACATGCACAGTAGACTAACTGTAATATGTAATATTATATGAATAATGATAATTGTCACACTGAAGTTCTATGATTGGTTGATTTTGCCTTCTCTTGTACACACCCGTAAAAAAAGTGTTTCATATAGTGAAGGAATGCATTGATTCCAAGGCTCAAGCTTGTAAGTGCCATAAATGGCTAGCCTATATTAAAATTGGCTAACTTGGACTCATGTAATGCTTTATGCTTAAATTAACTTTGTCCTACATTCTCTTTCTGTAAAAACCAGAGAAAAAGTCCGCCTAAATCCCTATGTATATTTAAACAAATGGAGGTTATTTAGTTACTCCAATGGCCATTGGAGGGAATGCCCGCCTGACACGTCAAAGCAAACCCCCTCAGGTGGGTCCTAAACTGACCTTTCACCTTGCTTCCTTGAGCTTCTGGCAAAGATATCTCTGGACCCAAGACCAGGATCCAGCTTCCAGTGGGTAGACCTCTCCTAGTCCAGAGAGCGTAGCAGGAACAGCTCTTATAAGAGCTAGTGATTATACTCAGGGGAGTATAGTGATTATAGCAATCCCCAGAGTGTTCTCCAATCCCCCAACCATGAGCCAAGACTTCATGAAGGGGTAATGCATTCTGTTTAATGGAAGCCACAGCTGGCCTTTTATGCAAATTTCTCAACAAGCGTGACACCCAGGAGGACCTTGTTGGGCACAAGGACACAAAGTAAATAAACCAATAAAAACAGAGTCATACAATGAGACACTCCCATACACAAACAATAGAATCCCTCCTCTGTGCTTGGGAGATAATTGAATCAGGAACTGTACTAATCTAACCCAATTATCACAGAAAAACAAAAAAAATTTATGAAACCCCAAAAAGTATCTTAAAAACACATAAAAGCCTATAAGTTACATCCCCTGGTAACCCCGATCTGGGTGAACAACATATCCAAAAATCACCCAGATCGGTTCAGGGGTTCAGGAATTTCCCGGAAGCCTTATTTTTGACCCAACATGCACATGGCCCCATGCCCAAAACAGTTCCAGAGAATTAGGGCTAACGATACATACTTCACAGGAACAGAGCCTTTTAAAGTGCATTGGTCAAAGTATATTGCAGGGCCCATAGTCCTGAGGCAAGAGGCTGGCCAGCAGGCCCCTCCAAGAACCCTTGACGAGGTTCAGTTTGTCACAGGGCCATAATCACTGGGTAGGAGGCTGGCAAACAGGCTCCTCCAAAAGCCAGTGTCGAGGTTACTTTCGTCACAAAATCAATGCTCTAAAGCTTATCTAGGGGGGCATTACTAGGTGGGGTCTTCTTAGAATAAGAGGAGGTAGGGTAGTGTCTTCTAAGAGGGGGAACAAGCATGCCCCTAGGCAATACTACGTATGTAACATCGACATCCTTACAATGTACAAGGCTGTTAATCTTATGATGTCAGCTGAACAGAAATTAACCCCTTCAATTTCTAAATACAGGGGCCGGAGATAATGTCTTGATGTCGCTTATATTTTTCACTCTAAACCAGCTTTGCATTGGTAATCGGACATGGAAGGAACTACGTTCATATGCCTGTCCTTTTAAGCTGAAGAGAAAGCTAATGCATTATCATTTTATGGAAGCTTATATTTCCTCTCTCCAGGGACCATAGGAGTCAGCTGAACAGCTGGAGAGACCATTACCATGCTCTCATAACGAAGCCTTTATCTTTGCTTTTTGAATCTTTCCCAGAATAGCTGCATTGCTTATTAACTGATTTTTGTTATTTTTTTTTTTTTTTAGCATATCTGCAATGCATTGCTGAGCAATACTTTGCAGTACCTTTATTTACTGAAAAGGTTAATATTTTATGGTCCTCTGAATTCAATGGGATAATAACCAAATGTCCCGACAGGCAGTAAATAATAAACTATATTTTATAAGACAGGGCCGGCCTTAGGCCTTTAGGCGCCCTGTGTGAAAAATCTTCACAGCCCCTCCTCCCCAACCCTGTCATCCATGTATAGTGTGTGTATAGGAGTGTAATGATTGTATAGGGGATCTATTAAATTAATAATGATTTAAAAACAAATATTCATTTATCCTTTCCTGTTGTTACAGTTTGGAGAGGGGCATGCTGATCTGAATCTGGTCTGCCCCTCCACTGGGTACGGACCATGCATAACTGTCTCGCGAGCTCAGGGACTCACAGTGTCCTCTAGTAATCTGCGGCAGTGCTCTGACTATCCCGAGCTAGGAAGACAACTACTTATGGTCTGCAGCCAACAAAAGTGCAGGCCAGATGTGCTAGACTGCCTCCCCTACATTACAGAGGAGCAGACTAAGTATGTCACATAATACGGTGAGTGGTTTTGCTTTGGAGCTCTGGATTATACTTACTTACCTTGACTTCTTTGGAATAAACATTTGTAGTAATGTACTGGTTCTCCATTTATCACAGAGCTCCACAACAATGAAACTCCCAGTAATGTGGAGCTCTGTGACAAGATCATACACTACACAACAACAAAACAAGTAATGTGTCTATTAGTGTATCACCAAGCTCCCTAACTATAAAACACAGAGTAATTTGTATTTTATATACCAGAGCTCCACTGTAATACATCTCACTATAATATGATGTAATGTTTGTTTAATGTTTGTGTTGTCTGTGTATGTCATAGGTGTGATGACCGTGTGTGATATGTATGCTATGTGTTGGCTATGTGTGATATTTGTAATGGGTGTATTAACTGTGTGTGATATGCATGTATTGGTTGTATGTGATATTTGTGCTGGGTTTATTGGCTGTGTGTGATGGGTATTTAATTCAGAAAAAAATATGCAGTTAGGCCTATGTGTGAATGCAGGTGTATATTATTGCAGAGATATGTGCACACAGTTATACATATACAATGTCAAATCCACCGCATGCACACAGTCGCAGGCAGATAGTCACATACACAGGATCAGGCAGAAACACACAGGTACAGGCAGTCATACACATACATAGTTACAGGCAGATAAACACACACACACACACACACACAATTACAGGAGACAGTCACATACACAGGGACAGACAGTAACATACATACAACCACACATTCAGTCTTACACACACACATTTACATGCAGACATGGCAGACAGCCACACACTCACACACAGGCAGACAGCCACACACACACACAGCCACACACAGGCAGGGAGTCACACACATACACACAGGCAGACAGTCACACACACACACACAGACAGTCACACAAACACACACACATACACACACACACACACACACACCGGCAGACAGTCACACACAAACAGGCAGACAGCCTGGAGACTGGTTGTAGGGGAAGTAGGGACTCCTTCCTGCTTCCCCTGCAGCAGTTACCCTGCACGTTTAGCTCCGCCCCATCACAAGTTTAGCTCTGCATCCGCTGCCAGGGAAGCCCCGCCCTGCAGCACGATAAGCCCCGCCCCCACCACAATATTGGGGTAGAGGGGGATTTGTTTTGTATAATCCCGGCAGGCCCATGAGCAGACGTGGGGCTATAATTTGACGTGGATCTGCAGCGGCCAGTGTGCATAAACATGTTGCAGGAGTCAGGTACGCTGACGCATGGCCGCTGAGCGCAGATACCGCAAGGTGAGGATGAATATGTTACACATGGCCCCCTACAGGAGCAGAAGCCCCGGCCCCAATCTGTGGGCCTTGTGGTCTGCAGCTACGGGTAGCGGGGCAGCTCCCATATTGCCCCTGGGTTGTGGGGACTCCCAACCCCAAATCGTGGGATCTGTGGTCTGCGGCTGCAAGTCGGGAATCAGCTCCTCCCAGAATCCCACTCATGTCTTTTTTTTTTTTTTTATTGTAGGGTAACACTCTAGCATTAGTCTATATCCCTAATGTCATAGTAACAATTTTTACTCCATTAATAAATGTGAGGCTTGAGATTGAAGTTGTGCTTTCAACTGAAGAAACAAACATGTATGTGTTTGTCAAGTGCCATAAAACAGTTTGAATATGACAATGTTGGGGGCATTAAATGATGCCTTTGGAAAATAAAGGTTGTAGCCAGCATTGGTAAATATACACGGTTACTCCACACATTTCAGGTGTGCCAACATATGTATAGAAGCATTTTATATTGACATTCAAAATACCATACCAATAACATTTAACACATATTTATATAAATAGTTCCTTAAAATACTTGTGTTAAAGGGACACTCCAGGCACCCAGACCACTTCTGCCCATTGAAGTGGTCTGGGTGCCAACTCCCACTACCCTTAACCCTGCAAATGTAATTATTGCAGTTTTTTATAAAACTGCAATAATTACCTTGCAGGGTTAACTTCAGAGGGCACTTCCGTGTCTATAGCACAGATTTTCTGTGTGAGGACCTTCAGCATCGCTCAATTCCCCATAGGAAAGCATTGAAAAGCATTTTCAATGCTTTCCTATGGAGAGCTCTAATGCGCATGCATTAATCTTGCCCACCGGTTGACGTAAGGAAGGGGAGGAGCGGCGGCGACCCAAAACCACCGCCGAGGGACATCGGCGGGGGTCTCAGGTAAGTGACTGAAGGGGATTGGGAAGTGGGGGGGAGAGGGGACCTGCAGTGCCAGGAAAACAGATTGTTTTCCTGGCACTGGAGAGTCCCTTTAAATGTATCCATAGTATATTGAATGTCAATATTTGTATCTTTTAAATTGTTAGGGTTGCACCAATTATAGTAAATCCTGCATTAATTTCTTAGATTTAGAATTCTACTTGGAGAATGACATTTTAAAAACCCATACTTTAGTGGGGCGTGGCCTGACCGCGGAGCGAGCTGGACGCGTTTGAGTAAAGCTGCGCTCCTACAACGCTGCATTTAGCATACAAAAGCTACAAAATTGGCCTGACACTCACCAGCAGATGGAGAAAAGAAACACCTTAAGAAGGGTATGGAGCCACGGTGATGGACATGCTTACTGCCCAAAAGGCCCCAATCTTTCACCAGCCTCACTACGGCGTGTTTTGGCAGCAGAGTCTGCCCAGTGTGACACCACGCAGATTCTAGCGAAGTTTGTCGAAGTCTGGTCCTACCTGGGGGGCAAGATCGTGAAGTCCACGGCTGTTTTGCAAGCAGAAATGCATGCCCTAGACGCAAGAACCGGGCGTTTGGAAGAACGCATGGAAAATACCACCAGGGCGCACAATGACATCGTCACCCAGGCTGACAGACTTACCAACCGAGTTGCCGAAGCTGATCTGGCGCTGGAAGATATTGCCAACTGGTCTCGGCGCAATAACCTTTGGATCAGAGGCCTGTCACGACAGTGACCAAAGTCACTACAATGACCCCTTCACACAGCGTGAAACCCACAGAAAGACGGTTACCGGACCTTAGAATGGCCGGACTAGCGTCTGAGAATAGTCAAGAGAAATAGCCAGAGGTCAAGGGAATACGGAAGACGGGCACACGATAATCCAAGCCAAGTGACGGGAAACCAGAAAACAGAATAGTCAGAGAGAGTAGCCAAGGGTCAATACCAGGAAGGACAATAAGAAAAGATAGCACCAGGGGACTTAAACAAGAACCACACTAGGGCATCTGACAAGTGTCATGATAGCCCTTTTATAGTGTGTGTTCTTTGGCTTTAATTCCGTAGCCACGCCCCCAAAAAGTCCGGGAGCGTGGCCACATTTGAATTTTGGCGCCATTTTCTGTCTGACGTCGGCGCGCATGCGCCGCGTCATAAATGTGGGCGTGTTCCGAGCGGCCGGCGTCAGAATAGCTGAGCCGCCCCCCGGAAGGATCGGAGGAGGACCCGGCGCTGCGCAGGACCGGCGGGGAAAGGTAAGCGCTTGTTACAAGGCCTACCAGAGAAGGAGGGTGAGAGGCCTAATACTCACATCTTCAAACCACTGCTGCCGGACGTTCCTGATAGCCTATGGCAAATTGAGAGCGCATAGGGCCTTACGTGCGAGAAGACCTGACACTAACTCACCGAGGGATGTGATCGTGAAATTCTTGCATTTCCCAATGAAGGAAGCATTGCTCCGGAAGGGCAGAGAAGGACCGGTCAAGCATAGAGGAGCTGAAATATCATTGTACCAGGACCTGGCACCTAACACTCTTCAACACAGACGAGAATGGAGGCCCATCACGGAGGCATTGCGCTGGGCCGGATTCGAAACACGTGGGGCTTCCCATTCCGACTAATGGCGTTCCGAGATGGCAAAGTTCATGTGCTGGCGATTGGAGGAGACCTGAAGCGCTTCTTTGAAGATCTGGGCCTCGCGCCCCCCTTGAGTCTACCTGCTGTTCCCGTTCCCACAGAGGAAGCGCGTCCTCTCCCGATTGAATGGCGGGATGCTGGAGCTCGAGGACACTAAAGTCAGCGGAGGGTATTGAATACAGGGGAGGGGAAGCACTAACTTTACCCCTGGTACAAGCATGCAACACACGCGGGTGACGGAGGGGGGAGGATACCGGGACTGTTGGGGAAGGAAGGGACACGTTGGAAGTGCCACAATGCTAGCTAAAGTGGAGATATAGATACTTGCACAGTTGGGAGGGGGTGAGGATGGGGTTAGGGAGGGATGGGGTTCAGGGCGAAGAGGCTGCTGATCCATTCCTCGAAAAGCATACAGGCCAATGGACAGGGGGCAATGGGGGAACAGTGCTCCACCCTCCAGGGGATCATACAGGACCTTTAACTGAGGGCACCCTACTGGAATGTTAATGTAGGCCCGTTCCAACCGACCATCCACAAGACCCACACTACTGATGTCTATGTTATGTAGTTAAAGGGAGTTGAATCCCCCCGCCACAAAAGATTTAGGGAGGGTAGGTGTTGGCCCAGCAATGGAAAATGGAGTGCCTACGTGGGTATTGATATGTAAGCTTCTATAACACCTATATGCTACAATGTTGCAAAGTATACCACTGAACATCCTGGACCCTTCTTGGAGGGTACAGAGAGGCCTGTGAATGTAGAGGCCTAAGACATGTGCACCAGACCAGGTCTTAGTGTGGGGTGTGGAGGGGCAGGTCAAATTATTATATAGCTTTATGAAAGAAACGGGTCTGGTGGACGTTTGGAGGGCACATCATCCGAGCACTGTTCGACTACACCTATTACTCGGCCCCACATGGCACGTACTCCAAGATAGACCTCTTCTTAGTTAACGACTGCTGCTTAGCACGTACCACAAGCTCGACGGTTGGATCCATTACGTGGTCTGACCACGCTGAGATCTCAGTAACTTTGGGGGACCTTTGCTCGGCGTCCCCTTGGACGTTGAGACTTAATGCATCATTATTACGAGACCCTACGATCAGAGAACAAGTACATAAAGAAATTGTTGAATTCTTTCAACTAAACGACACTCCCGATCTCAGTGCGAAAACTATATGGGCAGCGCATAAAACTGTAATACGAGGATCCCTGATCTGACTAGCAACGATTAAGAAAATACAAAAAACTAAAACTTTAGAAAGACTCCTCACAGAACTCAAGACTTTAGAACAATGACGCCAGACACGCCCTGATGGGGAGACACTGAAACAGGTAGAAGCAGGGAGACTCTCTGTAAGAGAACTGCTCTTGGATGATGCGGCACAGGCAGGATGTGGTCCAAGAGATCATTTTATGAAAATGGCAATAAAATGGACACCCTACTAGCTAGGACCCTGAAGCCCTGACAGAGACAATCACGTACCACGTCCATAAGACATTCGGACCTCTCAATAAAAACCAATCTGCGCGAAATCGAGGAAGTCTTCAGGGACTTTTATAAACTAATATATAATCACTCTCCCAATGACGGGCACAGGGGGAATCAAGAGACGGAACAGATTCTCCAACTTATGACTAACTTAGGCTTACCCAAGCTGTCACTGGAGGCTAAAACCCAACTAGCAGCGGAGATTACCGAGGAGGAGATAGACAGGGCTATCACTGGGCTGAAGGGGAACAAAGCACCGGGACCAGATGGGTTTGATGGGGCCTACTACAAGGCTTATCGCAAAGACCTAGTACCCCAACTACTAAAGCTTTTCAATAACACACCGAACCCAGACATGTCCTTAGCTAACATTATATCACTACTCAAACCAGACAAACATCCTCTGCTACCCAGGAGTTACAGACCCATCTTGCTAATAAACCAAGACATGAAGATTCTAGCCAAGATACAGGCAGACTGACTTACACCATACTTGACATCCCTGATTGACGCTGACCAGGTTGGCTTCATTCCAGGGAAACAATTATTTGAAAACACCCGTAGAAATATAGACCTCATATGGAAGCAAATGGCCACTAAAACACCTACAGTGGTTGTCTCTATTGATCCCGAAAAGGCTTTCGATAGGGTCAAATGGCATGATCTGTTTACCCTACTGCAGCACTTAGGGTTCCCTGCAGAATACATTACCTTAATAAAGGCCATGTGCAGATTACCTTAGGGCACATGTGCAGATATCGGGTACCCCTCCATCCCCTTTCCGACTGTCCAACTGCACTCGACAGTAATGCCCACTGCTCCCCCCCCCTACTTTTTGTAATTTCATTGGAACCCTTCCTACAAGCGCTTAGGATGACCCTGACATACACGGGGTCAAGGTGGGGTGCAGGGACTTCATAGTGGTGGCATACGCAGATGATGTGCTCCTGATGCTCACGAGACCCAAAGACTCCATGATGGCTTTAGGGGAGATAATAAAAACATACAGGGAAATATCAGGATTCCGGGCTAACATGTCGAAATCTAGCGCACTTCCAATAGGTATGCAGGCGGTAGACACAGAGCAGATACACAACACACATCAAATACAGATAGAAAAAAGCTCCCTAAAGTACCTTGGGATTCACTTAACAGCCAAACCAGGGAATGTGTATTCCTACAACTACACACCCTTATGGAACTCACTGATTAAAGACATGGAACGTTGGACCGATAAACCTATATCCTGAATAGGACGGATTAATTCCGTAAAAATGAACAGCCTGCCCCGAGCCATATTCAGATTCCAGGCATTGCTGATCCGCCTGACCAAGGCGCAACTTACTCCCCTACAACAGCCGATAGGTAACTTTGTATGGCAGAATAAAAGACATAGGATATCTAGACATGTTCTATATCAGCCGAAAAAAGAGGGGCGGTCTTGGCCTGCCTAACTTATATTACTACTTCTTAGCGTCACAATTGACACAGATCGCAATGTGGCACTCTCCCCTTGACAAAAGGAAATGGGTAGAAATAGAATCGCTCATGATGGGGGCAGATCTACCCCAATTCGTAATGTGGGTACCCAGAGTTTTGGTCTGCGTCACCTGCCCAGCAATTGTAAATTCTCTCAGGCTTTGGGACTCACATGGTCAGAAATATGGACTAACATCATCCCCTTCCCCCCTTATGTCTTGTCTGCGCAATAGAGCATTTGCCCTGGCAGCCACGAGTTTCAGAAACTTAGAACAAGCGGGCCTGCAGAGAATACTCCAATTACACCAAGGCTCCAAAATCATCACTTTTGAGGTACTTAAACAGGGAAGACACCTTACACCTGCTGACTTTTTTTAGGTATTTACAGGTTAGAGATTTTGCTAGACAACCCCATATCAAAGAAACAGCGCATAAAATACTGACTTCCTTTGAACACATCTGCAACTCTGGAAATATGCCTAGGGGTGGGATGGACTAACCTATATCACACACTGGGAACGGCATCTGGGAGAGGAATTGGAGGGCAGGAGAAATGGGAGGCTAGCAACAACACCTCAGTGTGTGTGACCCTACAGGAGCAATCCTTTAACCCCTTAAGGACCAAACTTCTGGAATAAAAGGGAATCATAACATGTCACACATGTCATGTGTCCTTAAGGGGTTAAAACGATGTTCCGTTGGTACACGACCCCAGTCAAACTTTACAGGATAAACAAATCCACCACCGACGGAGGGGTGCAGGAATAAGGGGACATACCTTCACATGGGGTGGGAGTGCCCAAGTATAATACGATTCTGGAACTCAATTAAAGACCTACTGACCCAGGTGTTCTCCAGAGCCCCAGATCTAGACCCCTGGGTGTATCTTCTAAATAGATCCATTGAGGGATGGACGAGAAGAGAGCAAACACTAATACACAAAATTACCTTAGCCGCAAGATGAGCAATAGCATACACATGGCTACATCAAGAGCTACCACACATAGCAAGCGTGATAACCAGGATTAAGGAGGTCCACTTGATGGACGAACTGACAGCTAATGTAAGGGTGTCAGGTTCCCAGACAGACAAGTAAGACTTTTTCATTTATAACCGGCCCTTTAAATGCAATACCTGGTTTTCACCTCTAGTGGCCTTCCTAGTCACTAGTCTCCTCTTAATCACCTGTATCTTATGAAACAAGTCTGCTATAAATGGCCACTACCGGCAAGGTAGGGGGCCTTTACATTGAAGTTAGTGTTCAGACCAAAGAACTTCAGATCCTGGCTCCTGTAAGAGATCATATACTAACCAGCATTACATCTTGCTTAAATGACTACAATGCTCTTACCTTCCTAAATCGGATATCAGCTATCCTGTACTTGCCTGCATTGCATCCTACCTAAAGGTACTTACCTGCCTGAACTGCTACAACCCTGCACCATCCAGTACTTGCCTGAATTGCTACAACCCTGCACCATCCAGTACTTGCCTGTATTGCTACAACCCTGCACCATCCAGTACTTGCCTGTATTGCTTCAACCATGCACCATCCAGTACTCGCCTGTATTGCTTCAACCCTGCACCATCCAGTACTCGCCTGTATTGCTTCAACCCTGCACCATCCAGTACTCGCCTGTATTGCTTCACTCTGCACCATCCAGTACTCGCCTGTATTGCTTCAACCCTGCACCACCCAGTACTCGCCTGTATTGCTTCAACCCTGCACCACCCAGTACTCGCCTGTATTGCTTCAACCCTGCACCACCCAGTACTTGCCTGCATTGCATACCTGACTGAATTAATTCAAACCTGCACCAGAACTACCTTGATAAATACAACCTGCAAAAACCCACAATCAGGACGTTGCTGAAAATTTGATTTGCACTTTTGGTTGTTTACATTATAGGGCATATTGCCTTAATGACTTTCTTCCTTTTGCTTTTATTACTTCAACTAAAATTATTGTAAATATGTCAAAAGCTACAAATAAAGTCACTTCTGTTAAACCTGGCAATCGTCTCCTATCTGACCTGATCGTTCCAGAAACTCTGGGAGCCATGGGATAACATTCCACTGGGCACTTAGGGGGTCAGCGCTGGACGCTTTATACATCACAGAGCTGGGAGGAAGTGACTGCACGTCACTCCTCCCAGCTAACACACAGACCGCGCGGGAGGAAGGAGGAGGGAGTCAGAGTGGGAACTCTGACTCCCATTCACCTGAGCCACCACTGGACCCCAGGGAACGTCACCCTCGTGCACCTAAAAGGTAGGAAACAGGA
Organism: Pelobates cultripes; assembly: GCA_933207985.1. NCBI lineage: Eukaryota > Metazoa > Chordata > Amphibia > Anura > Pelobatidae > Pelobates > Pelobates cultripes. Next base: position 140,789,139 of record OW240913.1, read on the forward strand.
GGGTGACTAAAATATTTTGTGTGTGTTTGTTTGTGTATGTGTCTTTGTATGTATGTCTTGTGTGTTTCTGTCTGTGTATATGTGTCTGTATGTATGTGTGTGTCTTTGTATGTGTCTTGTGTGTGTGTGTGTGTGTGTGTGTGTGTGTGTCTGTTGGTCTGTATATATGTGTGTATGTATGTGTGTCTTGTCTTTGTATGTATGTCTTGTGTGTGTCTGTATGTATGTGTCTGTATGTATGTGTGTCTTTGTATGTGTCGTGTGTGTGTGTGTGTGTGTGTGTGTGTGTGTCTGTATATATATGTGTGTATGTATGTGTGTCTTGACTTTGTATGTATGCGTTGTGTGTCTTTGTATGTATGTGTGTCTTGTGTCTGTCTATATGTGTGTATGTGTCTTTGTATGTATGTCTTATGTGTGTGTCTTTGTATGTGTGTCTGTATGCATGTCTGTGTGTGTGTCTGTATGTATGTGTGCCTGTCTGTTTGTATGTATGTGTCTTGTGTGTGTGTCTGTATGTGTGCCTGTCTGTGTGTGTGTGTGTGTGTGTGTGTGTGTGTGTGTGTGTGTCTGTTGGTCTGTATATATGTGTGTATGTATGTGTGTCTTGTCTTTGTATGTATGTCTTGTGTGTGTCTGTATGTATGTGTCTGTATGTATGTGTGTCTTTGTATGTGTCTTGTGTGTGTGTGTCTGTATATATATGTGTGTATGTATGTGTGTCTTGACTTTGTATGTATGCGTTGTGTGTGTATGTATGTGTCTTTGTATGTATGTGTGTCTTGTGTCTGTCTATATGTGTGTATGTGTCTTTGTATGTATGTCTTATGTGTGTGTCTTTGTATGTGTGTCTGTATGCATGTCTGTATGTATGTGTGCCTGTCTGTTTGTATGTATGTGTCTTGTGTGTGTGTCTGTATGTGTGCCTGTCTGTGTGTCTGTATGTATGTGTGTGCCTGTCTGTCTGTATGTATGTGTGTCTTGTGTGTGTGTCTGTATGTATGTATGTATGTATGTGTGCCTGTCTGTTATAGTGGGCTATAGTAAGTAATAGTAAGTGGGCTACCTAGCTCAGTCTTCCTACTGGGCATTGCTATAAGGAAGGTTAAAAAAAGGTGGGGAGGGGAATTGAGGAGGGAGAGGAGGGGAGCTGACGCACAGATGAGAAATCATATTATACGCAAACAGAGAAGTCGTCTGAATATCACCGAAAGGGGAGACCTTCGTTTGTTCCTTACGAAAATCGAACTAGATATCAAATATTTAATCTTGCAGCATCAACCTCAAGGATCTCATTAATCACTAGTAAAGGTAATTTCAATTTACTTTGTTTTCTCATTAAACGTTATAAAGTTAAAATCATTATAAACATGCATTAAGTAGAAATAAAAAGATAAACACCCTCCTTTTGAAAAAATATTCTGCACTTGCGCTAAAACTGGTGGGCGGTAAGGATATTTTTTCAACCAAAAAGATGCATTAGTGGGCAGTAGGTAGAAAAAGGTTGACTACCACTGGTATAGAGCCTGAGTTGGTGTTATGTTAAAGTAGTACCCCAACCAAGCATGCCATTTCCCCATTAAGATACTACAGTGCTATTTTAAGAACTGTCCTCCCCACACTGACTGATATTCAAATTTCCAGTCTGTCCCCAGTTTCAGAATCTAATACTGCAAAAAGTGTTAGGGTTAGTGAATAAAGCACTAGCTCCCTATGCTTACCCTACAGATAGCTAGCTGCTTCAAGGCAGCTCTAAGTTTAGAATAGGGGACCACATAGAAAACCCTATTAAACGAACTAGCCTAATGGCAGCGTCTTGCTCAACGCGTCTTGCTCAACGCGATGTTGCGCCTTTATCAAGAGCGTTAGAGCAAAGGGAGCCCGCCAGATATTTAAATGGTAGAGGTCCGCCCCCCAGGTGACGTCATGTGGCCAATCCGTAGCTGTGACGTCACGGGGCAGGTTATAGCCGAAAATAAGTGACGCCATGCGGCCAATCTGAGGCCGCGATGTCAAGGCCCGAAGAGGGTGTGGAGGGGGACCAGGCATTGAGACAGCCTGTATATTAAAACCAGGATAACCCCTAAGGGCTTGAAAGCATCCATAGATTTGGATGACTCACAATATATGTGGATACAAGGCTCCAAAGCAATAACATACTATTACAATGTAAAGTACATTGTAGAGTATTATATGAAATTCTGAGAAGTGCTTTAAAGTTTGATCGCAATAAAAAGTACTAATATAGCAATAAGTACACATAGTATAGTATACTTGGAGATGTGTTCATAGGAGAGAGTAAAATAATTAGAATATGTGGCTCGGATGTCAAAAGATACCACTTATACACATCCTTTTACTTAAGGATATTCTGTTAGTTGAATAACAACTTAGTAGATAGCAACTGCAACAAGATTTACTTATTTCAATACAGGTCCTGCCTGTCACATATTCATCCGCACATAAAAATGTGGTTAATGGCATTTACCGTCCTGACAGGAAAAGTTGTGTCGAGCAGCATTACCGTCCTGACAGGAAAAGTTGTGCCGACCAGCAATCATGCACAGGGAAACCTGGTAATATGCTTTTGGGGTCAAAGGCCGGTTACAGCTAATCGGATCCACAGGAGGGGTATTTAAACCCAATTCTCCTTTTGCTCATTGTCCTGATGGTAATCCGAGCATGCGTTCCTGTTATACATTATCCTTAGTCCTAGGTGTGATACAGTTCTGCATGCTGGATCAACTTGTAATCCTGACACTGCCTTATGTATGAATATAATAGTCCAAACACACAACTCAGAAATACCCTTGTGATGAGGTCAATGAGTTCATTGATATATGTAGGTCCTGCCTTGTGAATAGATGCATTACAAGGAAAATCCTTTAGTAAGTCTTTTTGGACTCAGTGTTTTCAATCTATATATCCAAAAGCACTCTCGTTGCCTTAAATATTTATCATAATCACCCCGCCTTACACTTTTGTTTACCAATTCCAAGCCACAAAAACGTAGACCTTTCGAATCGCCTCTGTGACATTACCTTAGATGTCTCGAAATGGGGTTGTTTACTGGGTTTTTTGGAGACCTAATATGTTCTTGAATACTTTGTTTAAACGGGTGAAAAGTCTTTCTAACATATTTAAGGACACACTGGCAGGTAAGCAAGTATACTAAGCCTGCCGTGTTACAGTTGAAAAAATGTGTTATTTTGAACTCCTTTTCTTCACTCTCCTTCACATTTTTAGAGTTCCTCTTGATGTATTTGCATACAACACACCTTTCACATCTGAAGGTACCAATTAGAGGGTTATGAAGCCATGTTGTGAAGAAGACTGTCTTTGTTGTAGGTGAGTTGGGGTCAAAATGTCTCGAAGGATTTTCCCCTGCGTGCTGTAATAGTCACATTGGGGGCAAGTACCTCTTTTAAGTGCTCATCGCTGGTGAGTAATGGCTAGAAGCGCTGTAGTGATTCTTTCACACTTCCCTATCCCGCATTGTAGGTGGCTATCAATCTAATGATCCCCTTAGAGTCTTTTAATGCCACATTAGGTGCAGTCTCAGTTATCAGTACATTACGGTCAGGCTCCAAGGCCCTCTTATAGGCGCGTTTCAAGCTGAGGTCCCTTGCTTTGATGATAAATTCCTTGATGGTGCTGTAGTTTCATCTGACCCTGAGGTATTGACCCATAGGGATACCCTGCCTCAAGAGTTTAGGGTGGAAACTGTCTAGACACCATAACCACCGCAGACCCCACGAACCAACGCAGCTTGGTCGGGGTCTCGCCGTCTTCCACCTACTCTGGACCCAAGACCAGGATCCAGCTTCCAGAGAGCAGGAACAGGAACAGCTCTTACAAAATCCCAGTGATTATACCCTGGGGAGTATAGTGATTATAGCAATCCCCAGAGTGTAGGTAGTTCTTCAATCCCCCAAACATGAGCCAAGACTTCATGAAGGGTAGAACAACATTATGTTCTTCTACAGGTTTGCTTTTATACAATTCCTCAGACGAGAGGCACACCCCCTGGACCTGATGGAACAACGCATTCCCAACTGTACAGACCAATAAGAACAACCATACACTCAGTAAAACTCCCATGTACAGCAAACAATCCCTCCCCTCTGCCTGTGATATAATTAAAGTAGCTAAAAGAATAACCTAATAATCCACAGGCAGAAAAACACACATTTTCCCCAAAGTACAGAAAACACCCAAAAACATAACATCCCCGGATAGCCCTGATCTGGGTGAGCAATATATCCAAAAATCACCCAGATCAGAGCAGGGGTTTAAAAGTTTCATGGAAGTCTCTTTTTGACCGGCCGCAAGCATGGCTTCATGCCCAAAACAGTTCCAGGGAATTAGGGCCAGCGGTCGGTCTCTCTTTATGGAGTGCAAAAGTATTTACATTACATGAATGGAGCCTTTTAAAATGTATTGGGCAAGGTATATTGCAGGGCCCATAGTCACAGGAAAGGAGGCAAGCAGACAGGCCCCTCCAAAAACCAGTGGCGAGGTCACTTTCGCCACACTCCCATTCTGAGTCAAATTGTCAATGCACGACACAATGGGGCAACACAGGGGAGACTTTGGACTTTGGGCAGGCAGTAAAAGGTTGCTATCTTAGGGTGACAGTTAAGAATGAATTCATACTTGTCACCCGACAGCTACCCTTCACTGCGTCTCTTGTTAAAAATTTTCTTATATTGCTGAAGGAAGTCGTTTGTAGGGTCTGATTTCAGGACCCTATAGGTCTCTCCATTCTCTAGAACCTTCACATCCATCTCAACATAGCTGTTAAAATTCATAACAACAATGTTGCCACCCTTATCTGCTGGATTTATAATTAGCTCGTTGTCGTTTTTAAGGGAACTCAAAACATGTTGTTCTTTCTTAGACAGATTTTTGTTTGGATATAGTTCCAAAGACCTGATGTTAATCTTATCAATTTCACTTTTCATTGTTTCCACAAAGAGATCAATGTTTCGATAGTTCCCAAGATGAGGGGTGAACCGACTCTTTTGTTTGAGATCAGTATAGTTGGAAGGGCTAGCCTCATTATTCTCCTCCCATAACTCCATCAGGGTCATAAGACAGTCATATTCAGTAGTGGACATTCCATGAGATCTTGCCTTCTTTTCTTTATTGATCTGATGGTATTTATGAAGTGCCAATTTGTGTGTGAAAAGGTGAAGGTCTTTAACCCACAGGATTTTATTAAAAGGCAGTATTGGCACAAAGGACAATCCCTTCTCTAGTAATGAGAGATGATCTTTGCTAAGGTCACGATTTGAAAGATTAACGACTCTAAGGTTAGAAGTATTGGCAGAGTGACAATTAGAGTTCAAAATCTTCTCCTCCCTCTTCCTCCCCTTTTTCCTCCCCTTTTGTGTAGGGTACCAGTTCCTGCGTGTTTGGATCCCCTCTTGAGGGTCCATCGCTAAAAAATTAACCCCTTTCTTGAGTATGCACTTGGGGTTATTTTGTGCAGGAGAAGTAGAAGTCTGTGACTGGGAAAAAGGCTGCAACTGTAGTTGTAATGGGCCATTTTGCACACAAGCGGTTAAAAACCGTTTAGGCGATATTCCCCTTTCCAGATGCACACTCCTAGCAGTCAAACTGGAACAGCATACAATAAATCCCCCCAATAACGAGACAATGCTCTGTTTTGAGGGTCAAGCAGGAACAGAGCCTTGTCTCGTTCTTGGGGGGGATTTATTGACTGCTAGGAGTGTAAACCTATTCGTATGGTTTTTCCTATTTGGCTGTTTGCAGCATTCGTATGGTTCCGGTTTGGCTGTTTACGGCATTCATATGCTTCTCCAGTTCGGGAGATTGGTGCTTACAGTAGCTGTCGGGGCATCTGGAAAGGGGAATATCGCCTAAACTGTTTTTAACCTCTTGTGTGCAAAATGGTCTGTTACATTGGTTGGCAGTGGTGGAATGGCTTCCTAGCAGCTGGAGAAATGTCCCTGGACACCGGCGCCTCTACTGGAATCCCACTGTGCTTTCTGGAATTCATGGAAATGGATAGAGCTAGTACCCCGCTGAGGAGGAGTTACAGCGGAGGCTACAAGCAGCTCTGTCCCATTACAATGGCCCATTCTTAACAAAGAGTGAACTGGACCGGCGGGACTCAATCCGTCGGGATCTCTGGAACAATGTTCTTGAGGAGGTTTGTTGTCTCCGGGGAGAATCCGTCCCAACCATTATGCAACGATTTTGGGATCAAGTTGGGAAAAGAACTCTCTAGAAGAGTGGGAATACCAGGAGCTGGCTAGGTGACTAATGGCTAAAATACTAATACATAGAGATAAATATAAATATAAAAAAATAAAAAATAAAAAAAGAAATATATAAATATAAAAATATATATATGGTACTATGCCTTTAAATCTGGAATGGACAAAGTATCCCTATAAATGTGCAAAAATGTGAGTAAAAGTGCTATGAGTGGAGATCTCAAATAAACGGGATATCCCTTTAAATGTGCAAGAATACAAAGAGAATGCTGCTATACCTTTAAATGTCCTTTAAGAGTGTGCAAACATGCAAAGCAGTGCTATATAAGGGGGGTAAAAAAAAAATAAAAAAAAAAAAAAGGTATATATATATATATATATATATATATATATATATATATATATATATATAAATAAAATACAAAAATGCAAAAAGGGGAAAGATGAGAGACCAAATTCTCTGCTGGATGACCAAAAAATATGTATGAAACTGGTGTCTATATCCCAAACAACATGAGGGATAAATGATACCTGTTGCAAATAATATACTTAGTAAAAGATAGAAGTAAAAAATAAGCTATACAGTACAAGGAACTGTTAGCTTTAGACAATAAAAATGAAAACAATATATCGCTGGAAAACTGAAGCATAAAACTGGATCACTTCATATAAGAAAAAAATGCCAGTTTATTGAATATAATAAAATAACTTTGGAAAAAGTTAAATATAAAAATACAGGTCACACTAGATTCAGAAATGCATTACCAGACTGAAGCATTGAAAAATAACAGCAAGGACCTTCAGATTGTTAAGGATGGATATGGATTGTGATGATTCAATATACAGCTGCCGGTGAGGATGGCTTGTGTCTGTGAGCACGTCCCGAGCAGGAGCCTCACTTCAGGGGACGTGCAGGACAGATGCCTCCGGTGGCGGTACTTTCCAAACAGGTCCTGCGTGTGCAGATTAGTGGTGCTGCTGGTACATGCGTCTGATCCCGTGTGTTGCTGGAATGCCTGTCTTACGCGTTTCGTAGGGAATGGGCCCTACTTCATCAGAGACATAATAGTGTCTAGTGCTTCAGTTCTTCTTTATATACATTGCCTAATTATCAATCACATTTAGGTGTTAAAACCAATATATTCTATACTAATAAAAACAGTATTTGTACCTGCATAAAATGATACATACATATACATAAAATGCAAATCATTGCCACTAGGGTAAAAACAATATTTATAAAGTCTCATAAAATGTAGACAGATACATAAGACCGGTAAATGTAAAAATACATAAAAGCAATATATGAATGTTCCAAATGGAAGGAACATATTTAATGAATCAATTAGAGATAATGAAATGCTGGACATAAATTGGTATATATACATGAAGATGGATAAAATCATAATAGTATATTGACTACATATGGATAACCAATACTAGATAGGTACCATATAGGTATAGTGTCAATCCATCCTTCTAGGAGAAAACAGGAGAACAAATAATAGTTAATATATACAAAATAGATAATAAATAAATAAATGAATAATCCCTGGTGGTAGTCTGTAACTATAAATAAAGGTGGAAGAAAAAAAAAAAAAAAAAAAAAAAAAAAAAAAAAAAAAAAAAAAAAAAAAAAAAAAAAAAAAAAAAAAAAAAAATAATAAATAAATAAATAAATAATAAAGATATATTATAGGAAAGCATTAAGCTCAAAATCTACATTAAGTCCCTTAGGGACCAAAGTCCCTAACTTAAAAATCCACTTCGCTTCTGTCTGATCTAGAGCCTTATCAATGCTGCCTCCTCTCCAGTGGGTATTCACTTTCTCAATAGGCATAAATGCAAGTCCTGTGGGGTCTCCCCCATGTATCTCTTTAAAGTGCTTGGAAAGATTATGCGTTGGAAGTCCCTTCTTAATATTTCTAATGTGTTCAGCAATACGTATTTTGAGGGGTCTTTTTGTACGTCCAATATATTGTTGTGGGCATGGACATGTTATTAAATAGATAACTCCTGATGTAGTACAGTCCATGTTGGTCTTGATATCATATTCCTCTTGAGTGGTGTGGGATTTAAATCCAGTGGTTGTGTCTTCTAATGATGGATTATTTCTACATGCTAGACACTTCTTGCATCTTGTGAAGCCACTGATGGTACCTTGATCCAAATCAGCACTTTCAGGTTTAGTGGTCGGTGCCAGCATAAGTTGCAGGTTGGGTGCCCTAGTAAAAATAATCTGAGGTTGATTGTCGAGGAATTTAGATAACGTTGGATCATTCTTAAGGATCCCCCAGTGCTTCCTAAGTGTCTTCTGTATTGTATGAAATTGATGATTATATTTAGTGATAAAGGTGGGTGCTGAATTGGATACTTCTGTGGTGCTGGGTTTATTGCATAAGGTATCCTCTCTTGGGGTGGTAAGTGCTATATCCATAGATTCTTCTAATAGCGTTGGGGGATAACCCTTTTTCAGGAATCTCTGCTTCATTTCTTCCATTTGTGACTTACACACTTCATTATTCGAGCAGTTACGTCTTACCCTCCTGAACTGGTTCTGAGGTATGTTTCTTAACCATGTTGACTTGTGATGACTGTTAAAAGGAATAAAACTATTACAGTCCACATTCTTCTTAAAAGTCTTGGTGTTGATTTGTCCCTCTTTGATATAGATATCCAGATCTAAAAATTCAATGTGTTCTTTAGAGTGGTTAAAAGTAAAGTTCAGATGATATGGGTTGTTGTTAAGATAAGTTTTAAAACTCTCTAAGGATCCAAGGTCTCCTTTCCATATAAAGAAGCAATCGTCGATATATCTGAGCCACAGGGACAGATTTGCGCCAAATGGGCAATGGGTCCATATATATTCTTCTTCCCATTTGCCCATAAATAAATTAGCGTAACTTGGCGCAAATCGTGTCCCCATGGCTGTGCCTTCAATCTGTAGATAAAATAAGTCATCACACCAAAAATAATTATGTGTGAGAATAAAAACGATACACTGAATGAGGAAATCAATTTGGTCATTTTTTAAATCGGAATATGTTGCTAGGGAGAATTGTGTGGCCTCACATCCTTGGAGGTGTTCAATTACTGTATAGAGAGAGGTAACATCAGCAGTGACTAAAATCATCTCATCTTCCCACTTAAAATCAGATAAAATGTTTAAAACTTGAGTGGAATCTCTGAGGTAGGATTTTAAACAGGAGACCAAACGTTGCAAATATTGGTCAACGTATTCAGAAAGGTTTGAGGTGAGGGATCCAATTCCTGATACGATTGGCCTTCCAGGAGGTTTCACCAGTCTCTTATGTATTTTTGGTAGATGGTAGAATACCGGTATCCTTGGGTATTGGACATACAGATATTTGTATTCTCTTTCATTTAAAATCCCTCTATCCTTTCCGTAATTCAGTATTTCCTTATTGGTTATTCTCAATACCAGCGATTATGGGGAGGAAAATCGGAGATTATTAGGAGACACTAATACGTATCTGCAATTGAAAGGTGATCCCACTATCCAATATCAAGACGAACTTAAGGAAATACTGAATTACGGAAAGGATAGAGGGATTTTAAATGAAAGAGAATACAAATATCTGTATGTCCAATACCCAAGGATACCGGTATTCTACCATCTACCAAAAATACATAAGAGACTGGTGAAACCTCCTGGAAGGCCAATCGTATCAGGAATTGGATCCCTCACCTCAAACCTTTCTGAATACGTTGACCAATATTTGCAACGTTTGGTCTCCTGTTTAAAATCCTACCTCAGAGATTCCACTCAAGTTTTAAACATTTTATCTGATTTTAAGTGGGAAGATGAGATGATTTTAGTCACTGCTGATGTTACCTCTCTCTATACAGTAATTGAACACCTCCAAGGATGTGAGGCCACACAATTCTCCCTAGCAACATATTCCGATTTAAAAAATGACCAAATTGATTTCCTCATTCAGTGTATCGTTTTTATTCTCACACATAATTATTTTTGGTGTGATGACTTATTTTATCTACAGATTGAAGGCACAGCCATGGGGACACGATTTGCGCCAAGTTACGCTAATTTATTTATGGGCAAATGGGAAGAAGAATATATATGGACCCATTGCCCATTTGGCGCAAATCTGTCCCTGTGGCTCAGATATATCGACGATTGCTTCTTTATATGGAAAGGAGACCTTGGATCCTTAGAGAGTTTTAAAACTTATCTTAACAACAACCCATATCATCTGAACTTCACTTTTAACCACTCTAAAGAACACATTGAATTTTTAGATCTGGATATCTATATCAAAGAGGGACAAATCAACACCAAGACTTTTAAGAAGAATGTGGACTGTAATAGTTTTATTCCTTTTAACAGTCATCACAAGTCAACATGGTTAAGAAACATACCTCAGAACCAGTTCAGGAGGGTAAGACGTAACTGCTCGAATAATGAAGTGTGTAAGTCACAAATGGAAGAAATGAAGCAGAGATTCCTGAAAAAGGGTTATCCCCCAACGCTATTAGAAGAATCTATGGATATAGCACTTACCACCCCAAGAGAGGATACCTTATGCAATAAACCCAGCACCACAGAAGTATCCAATTCAGCACCCACCTTTATCACTAAATATAATCATCAATTTCATACAATACAGAAGACACTTAGGAAGCACTGGGGGATCCTTAAGAATGATCCAACGTTATCTAAATTCCTCGACAATCAACCTCAGATTATTTTTACTAGGGCACCCAACCTGCAACTTATGCTGGCACCGACCACTAAACCTGAAAGTGCTGATTTGGATCAAGGTACCATCAGTGGCTTCACAAGATGCAAGAAGTGTCTAGCATGTAGAAATAATCCATCATTAGAAGACACAACCACTGGATTTAAATCCCACACCACTCAAGAGGAATATGATATCAAGACCAACATGGACTGTACTACATCAGGAGTTATCTATTTAATAACATGTCCATGCCCACAACAATATATTGGACGTACAAAAAGACCCCTCAAAATACGTATTGCTGAACACATTAGAAATATTAAGAAGGGACTTCCAACGCATAATCTTTCCAAGCACTTTAAAGAGATACATGGGGGAGACCCACAGGACTTGCATTTATGCCTATTGAGAAAGTGAATACCCACTGGAGAGGAGGCAGCATTGATAAGGCTCTAGATCAGACAGAAGCGAAGTGGATTTTTAAGTTAGGGACTTTGGTCCCTAAGGGACTTAATGTAGATTTTGAGCTTAATGCTTTCCTATAATATATCTTTATTATTTTATTTTATTTATTTATTATTATTTATTTATTTATTTATTTATTTATTTATTTTATTTATTTTTTTTTTTTTCTTCCACCTTTATTTATAGTTACAGACTACCACCAGGGATTATTCATTTATTTATTTATTATCTATTTTGTATATATTAACTATTATTTGTTCTCCTGTTTTCTCCTAGAAGGATGGATTGACACTATACCTATATGGTACCTATCTAGTATTGGTTATCCATATGTAGTCAATATACTATTATGATTTTATCCATCTTCATGTATATATACCAATTTATGTCCAGCATTTCATTATCTCTAATTGATTCATTAAATATGTTCCTTCCATTTGGAACATTCATATATTGCTTTTATGTATTTTTACATTTACCGGTCTTATGTATCTGTCTACATTTTATGAGACTTTATAAATATTGTTTTTACCCTAGTGGCAATGATTTGCATTTTATATATATGTATGTATCATTTTATGCAGGTACAAATACTGTTTTTATTAGTATAGAATATATTGGTTTTAACACCTAAATGTATGATTGATAATTAGGCAATGTATATAAAGAAGAACTGAAGCACTAGACACTATTATGTCTCTGATGAAGTAGGGCCCATTCCCTACGAAACGCGTAAAACAGGCATTCCAGCAACACACGGGATCAGACGCATGTACCAGCAGCACCACTAATCTGCACACGCAGGACCTGTTTGGAAAGTACCGCCACCGGAGGCATCTGTCCTGCACGTCCCCTGAAGTGAGGCTCCTGCTCGGGACGTGCTCACAGACACTAGCCATCCTCACCGGCAGCTGTATATTGAATCATCACAATCCATATCCATCCTTAACAATCTGAAGGTCCTTGCTGTTATTTTTCAATGCTTCAGTCTGGTAATGCATTTCTGAATCTAGTGTGACCTGTATTTTTATATTTAACTTTTTCCAAAGTTATTTTAATATATTCAATAAACTGGCATTTTTTCTTATATGAAGTGATCCAGTTTTATGCTTCAGTTTTCCAGCGATATATTGTTTTCATTTTTATTGCCTAAAGCTAACAGTTCCTTGTACTGTATAGCTTATTTTTTACTTCTATCTTTTACTAAGTATATTATTTGCAACAGGTATCATTTATCCCTCATGTTGTTTGGGATATAGACACCAGTTTCATACATATTTTTTGGTCATCCAGCAGAGAATTTGGTCTCTCATCTTTCCCCTTTTTGCATTTTTGTATTTTATTTATATATATATATATATACTATTTTTTTTATTTATTTTTTTACCCCCCTTATATAGCACTGCTTTGCATGTTTGCACACTCTTAAAGGACATTTAAAGGTATAGCAGCATTCTCTTTGTATTCTTGCACATTTAAAGGGATATCCCGTTTATTTGAGATCTCCACTCATAGCACTTTTACTCACATTTTTGCACATTTATAGGGATACTTTGTCCATTCCAGATTTAAAGGCATAGTACCATATATATATATTTTTATATTTATATATTTCTTTTTTTTTTTTATATTTATCTCTATGTATTAGTATTTTAGCCATTAGTCACCTAGCCAGCTCCTGGTATTCCCACTCTTCTAGAGAGTTCTTTTCCCTTGTTCTATATAGGTTTTTAGTGAATCCCTATCATTACCAGTTTTCGAGCAGCTTAGTGCTAGTCTGTCTCCCTCTCTCCTGTGTGGTATATTAGGTACACCAGAACTGTTCTACAATAAACCACTGTATTTTCACCTACACACTGACCCCTACCGGTAATTTAGTGTACTACAGGCTTCTCAGACATTATTGCATTTCATGTACAAACCAACGAACCACTGCATTTGCGCCTACACACTGACCTCTATCGGTCATTCAGTGTACTACAGGCTTCTTAGACGTTTTTGCATTTCATGTACAAACCACTGCATTTTCACCAAGACACTGACCCCTACCGGTCATTCAGTGTACTACAGGCATCTCAGACATTATTGCATTTCATGTACAAACCAACGAACCACTGCATTTGCGCCTACACACTGACCCCTATCGGTCATTCAGTGTACTACAGGCTTCTTAGACGGTTTTGCATTTCGTGTACAAACCACTGCATTTTCACCAAGACACTGACCCCTACCGGTCATTCAGTGTACTACAGGGATCTCAGACATTATTGCATTTAATGTACAAACAAACGAACCACTGCATTTGTGCCTACACACTGACCCCTACCGGTCATTCGGTGTACTACAGGATTCTCAGACATTATTGCATTTCTTGTACAAACCAAAAATATAGATTAAAAAAAAAAAAAAAAAAGGGATGGATAAAACTAGTTTATGGTGATATAGAAAAATATATAAAAATGCCAGGAGTAAAAGAAAGTGTATAAAATACAATAAAAATAAGTATACAATTGGTCCTGATATAAAAGGTAACCAAAAATAACTTTTATTGATTAAAATACACTTATTAAAACCATTTACGCGTTTCACCTTTGGGGTTTTCTCAAAATGGTAAAAGAACAGTACACCTGGCAAGGAACTGAATATATAAGTATACAGGGGTTGAATTTGGCGCCAAAATTTTTAGTGCACCAATCACAAACAAGTATTAAAACCAAACTTTCAATACATTTCAAAGTAACATTAAAACCTTATAGGTGTATTTATATGAGCCTTATTAGGCTTGAGGAATTAAAATAAGCCACAAACTGATTTCTACTCTGGACCTACAGTTGAACCTTCAGTTAGACCAAAATACCAGTCATCCCAAACTCTAACTCACTATAAACATAAATATACACACTCTCCACCAACTAAGAAATATACCACCAACTCATACAAGAGAAATTTTTCACCAAAACCTCAAAGATCTAGATATATTAACGACAGAATTGAACATCCCAAATCACCCAGTATCCCCTATCACTCCAATAGATATCAACTACTATCAATTGATTCTGAATTTGAAAATGAGGACCATTTTTTAGAAATTCGCACTCACCCAAGCACTTTAAATCAAACACCTCACCCGTCACGATAACAAAAAAGAACCTTAAGCCTAGAGGAAGAAGAAGTGGTAGACGGGAACAAGAGAGAAAAATTAGAAAGACAATAAATCCCCCCAAAAAACTTAAATAGTGGGATTTTCAATCTTTCACAAAAAACTCTCACTATAGCTCAACTGTCGGTTTTAAATAAAGGTCTTAAATTTGCCCCGACCAATTATTTTAAATCCTTCGAGGCTTTTATTGACATTAACAAGTTTGTCCGGAAAGCAACTCTAAAACGTTATTTTAATGAGAAAACAGAAGAAAATTCTACTTTTAACAATCCTACTGACAACAGTGCAATTTTATCTCTTTCCTCCTCCCCCAAAAAACATATTATTAACACGCATTTTAAAGAAAAATCTAAATTTTATCCAGCTTTTATGAAAACTGACCCACTAACTGTTTTTGAGAAATTAGTCACACAGGATTTAAACAAGTTACAGACTAAAAAATACGATACACAAAATCTAACAAATAAAGAAAAAAAAGCACTCAAAGAGCTACAAGATGATAATGATATTGTGATAAAACCTGCCGATAAAGGTGGTGGTCTAGTCATTTTATCTAGTGCCATGTATATAGAAGAAGCGCACAGACAACTAAATGATCCTGACGTTTATGAGAAACTCTCATCAGACCCAACAAAGACTATTCAGAACCTCTTTTTAACCTTTCTTAACAAAGGTGTATCCCAAGCTATTTTAACTAAACAAGAGTATAACTTTTTGAACATAAAATTCCCCAAAATTCCGGTAATATACTTCCTGCCAAAAATACACAAAAATTTTACTAATCCCCCAGGCAGACCAATAGTGTCAGGAATAGGTTCGCTTTTATGCAACCTCATAAAGTTGGATGTGAAGCTATTAAAAATATCTTAACAAAGAAAGATAGAATTCCGGAAGAACAAATTGATTTTATTTTAGAGGGTATTAATATTATTTTAAAAAATAATTATTTTTGGTTTTTAGATTCCTTTTACCTCCAAAGAAGAGGAACTGCTATGGGTACCAGGTTTGCCCCTAGCTACTCCAATCTGTTTATAGCAGATTGGGAATCTACAGCTATTTACAACGGAGATAACCTAAGGGCAAACCTGGTCTCATATTTTAGATATATTGATGATCTCTTTTTTATTTGGAATGGACAATCTTATTTCTTTTTTTAATGTTCTTAATACTAATAACAGGGGCATAATTTTAACCCATGAATTTAGTAGAGAACAAATAAACTTGGTAAAATAAACACAAAACCCTTTTTTAAAGAAGTCTGTGTCAATACAGTAATCGATAAAAATAGTTGCCACTATAAACCGTGGCTTGACAGTGCTCCGAAAAGCCAATTCCTTAGATTACGCAGAAATTGCACAGAACTAGAAAACTTTGAAGAACAAGCGAATGCCCTCAAAAACAGATTTATAGAGGAAAAACTACCAAGAAAATGACCTGCTTGAAAATATCAATGAGATAAAAAATAAAAACAGAGATGAGCTTCTAAAGTATAAACCCAAAACCAAAAATGACTCAATATTTCTTCCTATTATTTTAAATTATACCAATAAAAGTAAAGAGATAAAAAAGATCATCCAAAAACACTGGCATATTTTAGAACACGATGAAAAACTTTCTAAAATTATCCCAGAAAAGCCGAGTATAATTTTTAGAGGGGCTCCTAACGTCAAATCTATTTTAACCACCAATTTCACCAAAGAAACTAAACCCAGTAATCTTGTATCTTTTTTTCCCCAATCTTTAGGCTTTCACAAATGTAAGAATTGTATTGTGTGTAAAACAGCTGATCCTACAATGCCATCAAAAATAACAGAATTTACCTCAAACAAAACCAAAACTACTTTTAAAATCAAATAATTTATTACATGCAATACCAAGAATGTCATCTACTTATTGGAATGCCCGTGTGGCTTCCAATATGTTGGGATGACCACAAGATGTTTAAAAATCAGATTAGGTGAGCATTGTAGGAATATAAAAAATGGTTATTTAAATCACTCTTTATCAAAACATTTTTTTAATTCATAATAAAGATCCCAAAATGCTAAAATATATGGGAATTAAAAAATGCTCCCTACCCTGGAGAGGAGGAGATATAAAAAACATCCTAGGTAAAACTGAGATGGAATGGGTCTATAAGCTACAGACCCTGACACCAAATGGACTTAATGCAGAATTTGACTGGCACAATTTTTTATGATATGTCTAACTAATAATACTCCTATTTATAACTTTTTATTTTATTCAGTTTTATGTAATCATATCACCATTTGCCATTTTCAATTTTATTTTACATCTTTAATCTCCAATTTCTATTCTTCTTGTAAAACATTTCCAATAACATTATGTTTTTATTTATAAGATTATGTTTTTATCTATAAGAATGTCCTTATCATTATTCTCTGCCATTTTTTGTTTTTATAATAACCCTTATGCACAAATTTGTGGGGCAGTTTAACAAATGGTTCCATATTTTAGTTGTGTTCTTTTTAAATCTTAAAACTAGATTCTCAGCATAGTATTCTATAGTATTCTATTATAGGAGTACCCAGTGACCGGCAGGACTCTATTACCCATAGAGCATTGTGTTTCTAGCCGGCCACTGGGCACTCCGTGTACACCAGGAAGTGTTTTCGCCTCTAAGACGATTTGCGCATGCGCGCCGCGTCCAGATCACGTGATCGGAACTAAATGTAATTTAATCTCTTTAAAAGCTTCGTTTTAATAAAATTTTAATTCCTTGAGCCTTATTAGGCTTATATAAAGGCATCTATATGGTTTTAATATTACTTTGAGATGCGTCACGTGATCAGGGTCAAATGTAATGAAACCCCTTTTAAAACTTTTTTTAAAGCTTCGTTTTTATAAAATTTTAATTCCTTAAGCCTATTAAGGCTCATATAAATACACCTATAAGGTTTTAATGTTACTTTGAAATGTATTGAAAGTTTGGTTTTAATACTTGTTTGTGATTGGTGCACTAAATTTTGGCGCTAAATTCAACCCCTGTATACTTATATATTCAGTTCCTTGCCAGGTGCACTGTTCTTTTACCATTTTGAGAAAACCCCAAAGGTGAAACGCGTAAATGGTTTTAATAAGTGTATTTTAATCAATAAAAGTTATTTTTGGTTACCTTTTATATCAGGACCAATTGTATACTTATTTTTATTGTATTTTATACACTTTCTTTTACTCCTGGCATTTTTATATATTTTTCTATATCACCATAAAGCATTTTATAGTTTTATCCATCCCTTTTTTATTTTTATCTATATTTTTTTAACTTGAAAGTATATTCCGTTCAAAGAAATCCTTAGGTGGGGATAATTCCACCAGCGCTGTGGCAATAGAGCAGTACCTGTCTGCTCTATTCTTGTAAGTATAACTCACTTAAAGATAGATCCTAGCCAACACTACAGGAATTCCAAGCCGGACAGACGGACCAACCATCCGAGCACATCCGTTAGTGGGGATCAAACCACTAAGTGTCTCTTCTCCTAGAGCTGGCTAAAGCTCCACCAAATGTGAGTGAAATACATTTCCTTTGAATATATACCACATCAGGATATACAATATTTCACCATTGGCAGCTTTTTCTTTTGTCTTTTATCTTCACATATATGGACTACCTACCACACGGACGGAGCAACACTTGAGGATTATTATCGCATTACTGCACACCAGTGAGACTGTTTTTATTTACACTTTTTATAAATCCGGATGAACTTTACTTGATTCTATTATTGTAACGGACCGTTTTGCACACAAGGGGTAAAAACCGTGTAGGCGATCGTCCCCCTTTCCAGAGATACAGGCACAGCTACTGCAGAACACCAAACTCCCAAACTGGATACAAAATAGCACTCCAACTCCCGAACTGGAACCTCCCAAATAGTTGCTAGCAGACGAACAGGAAAAGCAGACGAACAGCTTACACTCCTGGCAATCAGTCTCTAACAGCATACAGTGAATCCCCCCAAGAACGAGACAAGGCTCTGTGTTGAGGGTTAAGCAGTGGTATGAGGTTCTGGCACACCCAGCCTGGTTTTTATTACAGTCTTGCAAATACAGGACCGCCCACAGGGAGGTATAAAATATCCAGTAACATATTAGTTACAACCCACAGATTCCCTCCCCCTTATCCTGAGAGGAAACCCAATTACACATACTTTTTACCACAATGCATCCTGGCTTCCTCTCCTCTGCCCAGGAGATAATTGAGAAGTAATTAAATTATCTCCCAGGACAGAGACAAGACTCCATTATGCACATGGTTAGCACAAAGCATTAAAATACTGTACAATACACAAAGTCCCATTTTATACATAAAACACAGACATGTCAGAGACAAAACTCCATTATGCACATGGAGACAGAAAACAAGCATTACTGTTAAAATACACAAGGTAAGACACCTTACATTAAAACTATACATTTAACATATCCCCAGATAGCTCAGGTCTGAGTGCACATTAAGTGAATGGCACTCAGACCACACGAATACAGTTTAAACGCCATGGAGCCAAAGTCTTTACAGTCAGTTTCATATGAATGGGCTCCATGGGATTCCTATCTGGGGTATAACACATTCAAACAAATCTACTGAACCCCAGGCAGAAAAGCACGAATGAAGCTTTTCTGCAGGTAAAAAAGATGTCTTTTAACAGGGGGCCATAGTCCAAAGGCAGCAGGCGAGCAACCAGGCTTCTCCAATGCAATGTGGCGAGATTGGTCTCGTCACAATTATCATTGCTTATTTTATCAATATACGATTTTACACACTTTTTATCTTCTTAGTCAAGCGCAGCCCTTGACCCCCTTTTTTTTCTTGCATTTTCCTTTCTTGGTATCTACGCCTGTCGTATAGTGGTCCCGCGAGGCCAACACCCCGCCTCAACGCTCGGAAGCAAACACCCATCGGGCCACTCGTGAGCTAGCCGCCTCGCATGGTATATAGAGAGGGCCTCACCTGTCACTCCCTTCCCCTTTTTTATGGTTAGTCACCAAGAGGCCAACATCCTGCCACTACGTTTGGTGGCCACAAAAATCCCCTCGCGCCATTGCATAGATAGAGCCTCTCAAGCCACTTGGCAACTAGCAGGGCCTCACCTGTCACCAAACAAAGGATTAATTGTTTCGCCATGCGGCTTTAGCTAGCAAGCCAGTACTAGCACACTGTGGGTTCATATAATAATGGCTATCTTCATGTTTTTTAGTATGTATCAAGCAGGTGGTAAGGATTTATCTCTACCTAACACTCCAGCTAGAGTCAACACACTTTCACTTAGAGATGTTGCTAGTCCTACAGGACGACTTTGTCACAACACAGCGGACGATCACGTTTCAGGCTCCAGGCTCTAGCACCTCTGGTTGTACATAGAGAACTACCAGAGACAAATTGGGTCGTCTCATTCTCTTTGGCAAATCCCAGATTTGCAACAATTTCCATGTTGGCACATGTAGTTTCAGTGCATGCAGACTGTTGCAGATATGTTCCCAATATGTCAGGGCACATGCAAAAACCATGTGTCCCAATAAATGTACCCTGAACCTTACTTCATTTCTGTAAACATTATGCATTATCAGTACTTTCTAACTCATCACCCTTCCAGACATTTAGTTTATTTCCTAATCTCCGATTTTAAAGGCCTTCTGTTCAGGTATTGCCATATACTTTTGGGGGAATCTAGAATGCCCTAACTTGCAGTCATCACAGCAGCATCCATCAGCTGGCATTATACTCATGGCCCATGAAATGGCAGAAGATTTCTACCTGGGCCTCTCCGATCTACACCATTTACAGTGTGGCGCAATCCCATTGGGATTGTCACAGGGAATCTTCCCTCACACTGTAACTGATCATAGACTTATCTGCACTTCACGCCTCGGCTACCCCCATAGTCCCTCATACCCTCCGAGGAGTTTTCATTACAGTATGCCACCATTGTTCATACCATTACAACTATCACTCAATCAGGGAGGGGAAGCCTGGTTAAGTAAAACTGATATCACAAACGCATTTCAGACTACTCCCATCCACCCTGCACTGGCACTTACAGGGCATTTATGGGCAGCAGTTATATATTTCTTCTCCCGCTTAACTTTCGGGTCAAGAGCAGCCCACAATCTTCAATATATTCGTTGAACTCTTTACTGGTTGTGGTTAAACATATCCAGATGCCCCACAGTCATACACTCCCTAGATGATTTCTTGTTGGTCAAAGGGAATGCCTTTCCTTCTAGAAGCTTGAGGAAGCCATTAGTATGTCTGAACACTTGGGTGTCCCAGTATTCCATAAGGTCACAGAAGACCCAGA
Source organism: Pelobates cultripes (assembly GCA_933207985.1). NCBI lineage: Eukaryota > Metazoa > Chordata > Amphibia > Anura > Pelobatidae > Pelobates > Pelobates cultripes. The sequence goes on from OW240913.1 coordinate 140,810,053, forward strand.
CACTACCGTTACATTCCTGGGCATACAACTTGACTCGGCATCCATGCCAACAAGTTACCACGCGAGAAATAGGAACAGTCGCAACAACACCAATTACCACCTCCTGCTTGGTACTTGCAACCACATTGCACTACAATCCCTACCAGGTTCCTTAAATTTTGCCATGCGCATCATACCGCAGGCCGCACTTTCATCTCAGACCACTTTGCTTTTTCCTCCCTCCCGAATGATGATCAGGGGCTGTCCCTAGACCAAGCCATGGCAGACCTACACATATGGTGGACTTTCTTAACCACACTTAATGGTAAACTATTGTGGCAGCTGCCGTGACAGCCGCCATGGCAGGGGGGGTCATTTATGGTCAAGGTCGTGGATTACATGAACCTCGCCAACATAGCCGGGCTCTGACTAAACTGGCCTTGTCCACCAGCACTCAACACGCTTGCTACAGGGTTTTCCACTTTTACAATACGTTTCATGTCGGACTATCACTTAGATAGCTGGTTTGAGGTTTCACCACGTATGGCCTTCGCCTATTTTTGCCACCTTAGATGAATAATTCTTGCACAACACGGTTAAACTTTATCTCACGGGCATTCAACACTATACGTATTTCTCCATTCCAAACAACAAGGGTTCCTATCCTTACCCCATCCATACCTTACTTAGAGACATGGCCAAGCGGACGTTCCCGCTAAAACTAAATACTGGCCATAGACATACAATGTTCAAAGCATGTCAGAACCACTCAACCATGCACTTCTGAGCCACGCACCAATGCAGTTATCAAAACTGCTACCTATCTAGCCTTTAACGGCTTTCTCAGGCCAAAACAATAACTCACTATCAGTGGCCAACATCATAAACAAGAGTGCCTGTTGACCTCTTATCTTCTAAAACACACAGACCACTATGTCCGGTCCCTTCCTAAAACTAAGACGAGTCAGAGGGGAGAGACAGTGCATATAACCTACTACCTTACAAGCAATGCCGGGTGCCCGGTTAAGGTACTGATTACGTTCTTGGGCACGCCACCACTGAACCATTACTGTCGCTGTACAATACTGTCCTTACCACAGTTCATGCACTATGTCCACCTACTCATTCACCTGGCACGAACTAAACCCTAGCGACTACTCAGGGCACTCCTTTCGGATAGGAGCAGCTTACACAGCCTATAGCCAAGACATACCCGCACACGTTAAGACACGGGGCCGCTGGGAATCATAGGCTTATGCGATTTACATACCACAGCCGATTCAGGAATTAGGAAGCTTTCATTAAAATGTCTAACTGATGGTTAACAAATGCACTATGATCCTGTATAATGTTTTGCATTAATATGTCTCTTTTTGCCCACTTTTTTACCGGCCTACAGCATACTTCGGTTTCGGCACACCTCAACCGATTATTCCTAAAGCTACATCTCTACAACCCGTCTTATTCTATATCATATGAGAATGCCCCGAACACAAATAGACATATATTATAGCTATATGTCTATATATCATATATAATGTCATACTAAGAGTGTATTTTTATATTAATATGTACATATATTAATATAAAAATACACTTCTAATTAAATTACACACATATATATAATATATAAATATATATTATAAAATACAAATAACAAGTAATTTAAAATTAATTAAAAAATGTAAAAATAATAAATTTTAAAAAAATTATATATCTATTTGAAATTTCATTCTAGGTGTATTTTGATAGTAATATATATATATATCAAAATACCCTTAAAATAAAATTGTGTATAGATCTATGTATATTTAAATAAAAATAATACGACATATACATATGTCCATTTACAAAATTACATATATAATTATATAAATATACATGTAGACTTCAAATATATGAATATATATTGAAATATTACATGCATATTTATGTAATATTTTTACATAATTAAGTAATTTTATTGATTGCAATTTGAGGGACCTGCCTGCCAACCCAGGCCGAAAGTCCACAGAATTTAATTTGCTAACACTGTATTTTACCCTGTAATGTTCTACGACACCCTAAAACCTGTACATGGGGGTTACTGTTTTACTCGGGAGACTTCGCTGAACACAAATATTAGTGATTCAAAACTGTAAAACATATCACAGCAATGATATTGTCAATGAAAGTGACTTTTTTTTTGTATTTTTCACACACAAACAGCACTTTTACTGATGGTGTAGTTGTGATACGGTTTCCTGTTTTGAAACACTAATATTTGTGTTCAGCAAAGTCTCCCGAGTATAACAGTACCCCCAATGTACAGGTATTATAGCATTTTTGAAAGTTACAGGGTCAAACATATGGGTCAAATATTTTTACATTGAAAATGGCCAGGTTGGTTACGTTGCCTTTGAGAGCGTATGGTAGCCCAGGAATGAGAATTACCCCCATGATGGCATACCATTTGCAAAAGAAGACAACCCAAGTTATTGCAAATGGGGTATGTCCAGTCTTTTTTAGTAGCCACTTAGTCACAAATACTGGCCAAAATTAGCGTTCAATTTAGTCTTTTACTTTTTTCACACACAAACAAATATGAACGCTAACTTTAGACAGTGTTTGTGACTAAGTGGCTACTAAAATAGACTGGACATATACCCATATTGAATACCCTGGGTTGTCTACTTTAAAAGATATATGTACATGTGGGGTGTTATTCAGAGATTTATGACAGATAATAGTGTTACAATGTCACTATTGATAAATTTTAAGAATGTATGTTTTGAAACCGCAATATCCTACTTGTACTTATAGCCCTATAACTTGCAAAAAAGCACGTAAACACTGGGTATTTTTAAACTCAGGACAACATTTTGAATCTATTTAGCAGTTTTTTTTCATTCGCTTTTGTAGATGAGTAAAAGATTTTTTAAGTAAAAGTAAAAAAACATGTATTTTTTTTCATCATCTCTTTTTTTATTTTTTAAAAATTAAATTACATGAGATTATATAAAGAATGGTATGTAAAGAAAGCCCTTTTTGTCTTGAAAAAAACCATATATAATTTGTATGGGAACCGTAAATGAGAGAGCGGAAAACTACAGCTAAACACAAATACCACAAAAGTGTAAAAAGAGGCCTGGTCGCAAATGTACAACATCACAAAAACAGGCCGGTCCTTAACGGGTTAAAAGTGGAAAACATTCAACATTACTGACTGTGCAATGAAAATGGCAAAAAACTCAAATTGCAAAAAACTCAAAGGTTACCTCTCAGACTCTGCAGACCCCAGTTAGCGTGTCACATGTAAAAGTTCATGTCGGTACAATTAGAAAAAGACTGAACAAGACTGGTTTGTTTGGAAGGGTAGCCAGGAGAAAGCCTCCTCTCTAAAAAGAACATGGCAGCACGGATGTAAGAATGAAATGAGACCTCTTTAAATAATCACTTCTTTGCCATGGACTTCCATGTAATTTAGAATCTCTGGTTTGTCCTGCAATCTCTTTGCAGTGCTAGGAAGAGGCCACAAGGAACTGACAGAGACCATACACGTTCGCAGCCTATTGCATTAGTGTGTGCACCCTAAAGCATAAACACATATATGTGTGTGTGTGTGTCTATGTATGTGTATGTGTATATATATATATATATATATATATATATATATATATATATATATATATATATATATATATATATATATATATACACTGATGTGTGTGAGGGTGCTGTGTGTGTGTTTGTGAGGGTGCTGTTTCTGTGCTGTGTGTGAGAGGGTGCCGTGTATTTGAGGGTGCTGTATGTGTGTGTGGGTGCGCTGTGTGTGTGTGTGCTGTGTGAGGGTGGTGTGTGTGTAGGGGGTGGAGGTGGGGGTACATTACTTAATATCCACCCTCCCTTCTTACCTTATGTAGGGAGGGGGGATTCTTGTTCCTGCTGGTCCCTGTGGGGCTAGAGTTCACTCTCGGGAGATCTGAGCAACCTCGCGAGAGGAACCCGGCGGAGCTGCTGGTTGAGCTCCCTCGGTCCTCTCCTGCCTCCCTCCATGCGGCAATGGGGAGGGAGGCTGAGAGCAGAGCCGGTGCTCGGATAGTGCCGGCTCTGCATGAGCCGACAGGGGAGATCCTGAGATCTCCCCTGCCGGTCTCACTCCATAGGCGTGCCGCAGGGATTAGGGTGTGCCCAGGCACACCCGGCACACCCCGTGCGCACGCCTATGACTGAGACACAAGTTGTTCACCGTAACATCTCCAAAGATTTAATATCACAGGTTATATTGTGTTCTTTCACAAGGCGTGCTTTTATTATCTATCCAATCCGATAGTTACACCTGGCCTCAATGTATATAGAGGGTAGCAAAAAGTGGGTGAGTAGCTTAGGTCCTGGGGAGATAGCACAGCTAAGTAGGCAAGTGTGGGGTTGGATGCTTGTGATTGGTTGCGTATATGGGAGTGGTGTATGGATCATCTTACTTCAGTACCTCTTGGGAGTCGGGCCAGCAAACAACTTCCCCTTACTTTGCTGCTCCTGTTTGTCCTGGGCCTGTTTGATTTTACCTGCTTCTCTCTCTCGTTCCCCCCTCTCACCTCCTCCCCCTTTGGTGCCCCCCTGCTTCCTTCTGTTGGGCCCTCTGTCCCTTTTGGTTCCCTCTCCTCCTGTTTTGATTTCCCCCCTTCCCTCTGTCTTCCCTTTCTGGCCCCCTCTCACTCCTCCCTCCTCCCCCCTTCCCTCCTGTTCTCCTTGGGTCCCCTGCTGGCCTCTCTGTCCCCCCTTTATCCCCGGGGTACTTACCTCGGCTGCCCTCCACTATGGGGTGTGAGCTGACATCCTCTCCGCTGCTCTTCACAGGATCTGGCTGTTGTTCCTGGGACTGCCCAACAGGTGGCGCCTGGAACTCCTGCAGGGTTTGACAGTACTGGAATTGGACTTTCGTCTCTCCTGCCGGGATCTTCATCATCTCCTTTGCCACGGGTTGACCACCGGGCATCTGCTGGTGAATACGGTACTATTTCTTTAATGCAGACCAGCGGTCCCTTGCTGGGGGATTCCTGGCGAGTCTTACGGGTTTTCTGGATCATTGGGATCAGATGGCGCCTTAGATAGTCAGCTACGGTTGTTCTCGATACTGGCTAGGCACCACAGAAGTGCTCCACAATTTGAAGCTACCAGAACACAATTTGGAATGCTTGTTGAACATATGGCAGTCTGGGCTGGTGGAGGTATGATGAACAATTTCATCAAGGATCCTCCGCCTCACCGGCCACACAGCAGAGGCCAGGCTGTTGTTGGAAATTTAATAACAGCCATTGCAAATGGGGAACCTCGTTTCATTTCCAGAACGAATGGTCCACCTGCAGGGGTGCTCATCCCATCTCCTGGTGTTTCAAGTAGGGAAAAGCTGGTGAAAATGGGAATCTGGGGTCTAAGGGCGACGATGCCAGTGGTCCGGAATCGACGGGCAACCAACGTCCTGTTGGAAGGCTTTGAACTCGGGGTTTGGATTCCTTTCTCTTTTTGCCTCCCTTCGCTGCTGGTTCGGAACCTTCGGCTGGTTCAGGATTTCCTGCATGTGGTGTGGGGAAAACTTGGCAAAGAGGTGTCTCTGGGTCGCACGGCAGGTCCCTTTAGCGAACACCCTTTACCGGACTTGTGGGTCTCCCCCTAGGGAAGCAAGGGAAATACCATTTGATTCATCATTTGTACCCTGGGGGTGAATGATGACATCTGTTTGGAACTCTGCTGGATGTCCTACGCTTCATTTGACGCGGTGGTCGGCATGGTCAGGCCTTGCTGGCTAAGGCCGATGCTGAGTCGGCTTTCAGTATGCTGCAAACATGGGTGTCTGCAGGAATTTTTCCGGGGGCGGGGTGGGCATAATTGTAATGACATCAATGCTTGGCCCCTTTTTGACAGTGTCATGAAGGGGAAGAGCATAGTCATTATCACATAAAGCCAGGGTGAAGAGCGTTTTCTCAACTATGGTGTCAGGAATACATTAGGTACACCAGAACCGTTCTACTGTCAGGAATAAATGTTTGTATTTCTGACACTATAGTGTTCCTTTAAGCAAATTAAAGGAACATTCTGGTCACCATAACAACTTCATCTAATGAAAATGCTATGATGCCAGGAAGCCCCTGGGTGCTCTCTTTTCTTTAAGGGGTTAAACAGCTCTCAAATGGTTTAACCCCAAAGGCTTCCTCCAGCTCCAGGTTGCTCAGTTGTATTCGGCATCTGAAACGGAGTGTCAGGAAGTGGAGATTGATGTCAGGCATGGGTGCCGCTGATTGGCTAGAGTGGACAGTTGACGCTCTAAGCCAATCGCTAGTTCACGGTTCATAAAAATGTTTTACTTTTTTTGAATGGGGAGCTACTGATTGGCTTAGAGTGCCAGCTGACCGCTCTAGCCAATCTGTGCTTCCTAAATAAAAGTGAACACATTAACACTGATATTTTTTTACCTGTGGCGATGAGAAGGTCCAAAGTTTCCTGCCAGGCTCAGGTACCAAAACCTTATGATGTGGTGTCCAGAATAAAGTGGAGGGTTCACTTCACTTGTCCTTCCTGCTCCAATCTCCTTTTCTTCTCCTTCATTTGAAAGTCTTCTTTTTCTTCTGACACTGTCTTCTATACTTGGCTCCTTTACCTTTCTGCTTATTTTGCGCCCTTTTGCTCCTTTCTCTTTCTGATCCCTTTCTGCTCCTTGCAGACCCTTTCTGCTCCTTCTTCTACTTTACCTTTGTGCTCCTTGCTGTCCCTTTCTGCTCCTTCTTCTACTTTACCTTTGTGCTCCTTGCTGTCCCTTACGGCTCCTTCTCCTACTTTACATTTGTGCTCCTTCTGATTCTTTCTGCTCTTTGCAGACCCTTCCTTCTCCTTGCTGCCCCTGCTCCTTGCAGACCCTTCCTGCTCATTTCTGCTCCTTCTATTACTTTACCTTCCTGCTCCTTGCTGACTCTTCATTTAGGCTGCCCCCCATGCCTCAATTTCCTAATCTATAGGCTATCTCTCCCCCCCCATGCCTCAATTCCCTAATCTATAGGCTCTCCCCACATTCCTCAATTCCCTAATCTATAGACTATCTCTCCCCCATGCCTCAATTCCCTAATCTATAGGCTATCCCCCATGCCTCAATTCCCTAATCTATAGGCTATTCCCTAATCTATAGGCTTTTCCCCATGCCTCAATTCCCTAATCTATAGGCTCTCCCCATGCCTCACTTCCCTAATCTATAGACTGCCCCCCCATGCCTCACTTCCCTAATCTATAGGCTGCCCCCCATGCCTCACTCCCCTAATCTGTAGGCTGCCCCCCATGCCTCACTCCCCCCCCATGCCTCACTCCCCTAATCTGTAGGCTGCCCCATGCCTCACTCCTAATCTGTAGGCTGCCCCCATGCCTCACTTTCCCTAATCTATAGGCTGCCCCCATGCCTACTCCCAATCTATAGGCTGCCCCCATGCCTCACTTCCCTAATCTATAGGCTTCCCCATGCCTCACTTCCCTAATCTATAGGCTGCCCCCCATGCCTCACTTCCCTAATCTGTAGGCTGCCCCCATGCCTCACTTCCCTAATCTGTGCTGCCCCATGCCTCACTCCCTAATCTGTAGGCTGCCCCCATGCCTCACTTCCCTAATCTGTAGGCTGCCCCCATGCCTCACTTCCCTAATCTGTAGGCCGCCCCTCCTTGCCTCACTTCCCTAATCTAGAGGGCTGCCCCCCATGCCTCACTTCCCTAATCTATAGGCTGCGCCACCCCATGCCTCACTCCCCTAATCTATAGGCTGTCTTTGTACTCTGGGAGTTGCTGGCTGCATGAGCTACTCCCCTGCAGTTTCAGTCAGAGAGAATCGGTGAAAAGATTCAGCTTCTTATCCCTGTCTCTCTTCATACACAGCTACTGGCCTGCGCCGGTATTGCAGTTCATTTTAAATCTCACGAAAAATAGCAGAAGAAGCTGAAAAATCCAGGGTGGGGGGGGGGGGTAAATTCTCCCCCGTGACCCCCATGCGGACACCCATGGCTACATCCAGAATGTCACTGTGGCGAACAGAACCTCGCCACAGGCTCCTAGGGGAGCCTGCTTGCCAGCCTCCTGCCAAAAGACTATGGGCCCTGCAAAAACCATGTGAAAAGACTTTGTTCGTGCAATGGCTCTATTCTGTTTAAGAACCGAACAGGCTCACGAACCAAGACCACCCGGTAGCTTGTCAATCCTAATTGACAGTTTGTAACACTTTCCACTGCAGTGTTCTAAGTGTTCGTCTAAGTGGCTGCTGTTTGCATGAACGACCATGAGGTGGCGATGTTATGGGCATGAATTTCATGGAACTGAAATCCGACACAGAAACTCCTGAATACCGCTTGACTTCCAGCATCAACATTCGGTTCTACACCATTTAGAAGGGCGCTGTTAGGTGGAAATGTTCCCACGAACAAGGTGAACAAGCTTCAGGGTAAGACTAATGGCTATGTTTGGTAGTTTGTTTGGTTTTAGAAAGCACTGATTTCATGGAACCGTTTTGGGCATAGGACCATGTGCACGGTCAGTCAAATAATTTACTTCCTCAGTGATTTTTGGATATGTTAGCCCCGATCTGGGTGACTATCAGGGGATGTAACTTTTGTGGGGGTACGGGGTTGTTTTATGTATGTTTTGGGGTTTTGTGAAATTGTGTGATTTTCTGTACCTGGAGATAATTGAGTTTAGTACAGTTCCTGACTCAATTATCTCCCAGGTCCTGGGGAGGGGTTTACCAACTGTATAAATTTGAGTGCTTGCCTCCATTAAAATCAGTCTACTCCC
>OW240913.1:140818926-140950239 GCA_933207985.1 Pelobates cultripes
GCCCCGGGCATGACAGCCAAGCCATACCTCGCCTTACAGAACACACCAGATGGGACATACCTCCAACTTAACACTCTACTGGAAGGCCACCGCATTCGCCCCCTCTCCAATCTGATAAGACATGACACTCACACGCCAATGCAATATTTTCTCTATGCCCAGGTGACCCACTTCATCAGGGACAACCCTATCCTGTACAGAGGTGCTCGCGCGCTCTCACACTTCGAAATACACTGTAAAACGAGCAATATTAAAACAAAACTACTATCGACATTCTACAAACTCCGTGGCCTGGAAGCCACTAAAACATTACCGCCGTTTACAGACGCATGGGCCAAAGACCTAAACACCCAAATCACAAATCCCCAATGGAACACTATTTTCCGGCAAACGCACACCACCTCGATATGTACCGCGTTCCAGGAGGGTAATTACAAGAGAATTGCCAGATGGCACTACTCACCATCCAAAATACACAGCCTATTCCCAAACACACACGACATTTGCTGGAAATGCACCCAAAGGGGGGCCTCACTAGCCCATACCTGGTGGACCTGCCCATCACTCCAGAAATACTGGAACAATATAGGGAAAATGCTTAAAACAATTACGGGAATCCAAGTGCCAATCACCCCACAGGCGCTACTATTCCTGATCCTCCCAAGCCCCCTGCCCAAGTCGCGTCGTATCCTCCTCACCCACCTTATAACTGCAGCCAACCTACTCATTCCTGTCAAATGGAAAAATCCCAACACCCCATCAATTAGAGAATGGATCGCCAAAGTAGAGACAATCAGAACCATGGAGGAAATCCACGCGTCTATCACCCACAAACTATCACTTTCCCAAGAGGTCTGGGACCCATGGGTCAGATTCATAAACGATACCCAAGCGACAAATAACAAATAAAAGACGAACAAAATAGGTATACAGTACACAAAGAAAAACACTTGTGTCAACTCCCCACACACCCGGACCTTAGGGAATGATTCATTCCAAGGACGTACACACAAACGGCTACTGGAAAGACCCCCCACAGCCCACCCATGACCAACGAAGGAACCTGACTATAAGACGGATAGCTCAGCTTCCACCAACATGCTATGGTACTGCCTGACAGCAGCTAAAACATGAATGTATACTATTAGTTGATATGTAATACACACGGAACGATCACAAAACGGGAGAGAAGTTAGGTACTATACGTGAACTGTCTGTCTCAAAGGATATACTACAACAATACTTCAAAATGCTATGTATCAAACTGACTCCAATATATCTCACCAAAGAATGGCTATTTGTACCACGTTTCGAGCCTGATGTAGCTGATGTGGCAATGCAGGCACTGTTGTACCTTTGACATAACTGCCAATAAAAAATTAAAAAAAAGAAACATAGAATGTGACGGAAAATAAGAACCATTCAGACCATCTAGTCTACCCAATCAATTTCTTCATCCTATTTGTGATGTGGTAAAGGTTAATCTTGAGTACATAGTACTGTAGCTTACCATCCATCCTGGACGTATTAATCAGCAAACAGAATTAATCTGAATCAGTTATATATTCTAGGTTTATCTTAAATAACTGAATCGCAGTTTGGGGCAAAACTCACCTATCTATAAATATTATCTTTTGCAATTCAGAGGCATATCCAGAACTTAATAATATCCCTAATTTGAGTTTCCTTCAGGGAAAAATAAAATTTATATAAAAATACATTTGTTATATCATTATTTGCAGTAGTATTTATTATGGAAAATTCTCCTAGAATCCAGGTGAAGAACTCCCAGGTTCAGCTAAGAATATGCAAAGCAAACATGCATATTTACATTAATAAACTGTTAGTTAGAACTACCAGAAGTACACATTCACCAGGGGAATCGACTATAAATATATTTGAGCTTTTGGCAAAGATTAATTTGATTTTACAAAACATTCTGAAGATATTTTGGAATAGTTTGTTCATTTGACCTTTTCCAGTCAAAAGTTTAATTTGTAATAAAACCAAGTGTTTTCATTAAAAAAATTGAAAATGATAAGATCTTCGTGGATAAAGACTAAAACTCATGGTTTTAATAAAAAATTGCAATGTGTGCACAATTTACTTTAAGTATCTGAATGCTACGCTCTGTTTCTGACCCTAATTACATGAATGTGTCTTACAGCTCGGCTAAATATATCCGAGTCATTTCGACTGTAATTTTAATTACAATTATTTCCTCTGTAAGCTACTACTGTGACATTAACCTATAGAAAATGATTCAGACAATGTTTGTCATGTCACCCAGTCAGACGGCATTGTGGTTGGAACAATACTTTGTCTATGGAGATACCCATTTTGTTCTTTAGCTATGACGAATTGTGTCAGGGTCAACCCGCTGTGTAGATGAGAAACGAGTATAACAAAAGAAAATGACATAATTTAATGCTAAAGACCTTAAAGAGTAAAACAGAATAAAGAGTTAAAAAAAAAAGAAACAGAATAAAAAAAAAAGAATAAAGAGTACTCAAGGTAGAACTGAGGTCATGGGAGCCAGGATTACATTACAAGAAATAGACAAGCCAAGTCAAGTATAACAACTATCAGAAGCAATGTAGAACCAATTGACAGACACTGAGCAGTCTAGAAGATTTAAAAAAAAAGTGGCATATTTTCAGTAGTCACAAATAGGCAGCTTCAACATGGATGCTGTCCAGGAGGTGGGAGGGTCTGGGAGGGAGGGTCTGCCGGAGATTGGCAGGGATGTGTCTGCTGACCGGAACCGTGGCGAACCGTTCGCGGCAAGTTCGCGAATGGTTCGCGACATCACAAGTCACAAAACCATACATATAACAAACTGTATCCATTACAATCTGTAAAAAAAAAAAATAATATATATATATTGCACCCATCCCTGTCACAGGTGCCTCATTCCGGGGCCCTATTTAACCCTGCACTGCAGAGAGTCCAAGAGGAAGAATTTATTAATCTCACAAGAGCAGACATTAGATTGCTAGAGTAGGACCTGCCAAGAATGGGGTACACTGACATTGCCTTATGCAATGTATTATCATATACTGTAATTAAAACCCCATAATTTTTGCCTTAGGTGTTTTTTAAAAAAAAGCAAAAAACTTTTCCTTGAGCATTGAAATTGCTGCTTAGTGAATGAGTGAGTACGCTCGATCTTGTATGCTATTTACGAACTAATAGGTTTGAAAGCCTAGTTCATAAAGTGAAAGTTCATAAAGTGAGAACTAATTTCCCATAGACACAATGTAATAAACATGGGTTCTGTTCTTGACCAACAACCTTTACCATTGAAAACCTAAATTCTTAAGTACAAATACAAAATGAAAGCATAAAAAAATACATATATATTGTAGGAACGTTAACGGAATACATACCATACTGAAATCTTCATCAAATTATCATCAATGATCATCCTCCTAAATGAAGAGACATGCTGCACTTATTTAATGGGGATACTGCACAGTCCACCTTTTGACATCTCTCTTAGGACCTCCTTATTCACTTTCTTCTTTATCAGTTTCCCCCTCTCCTTTATCACTTTTCGTTTCCATCTTTTATTTTTTTTACAGCTTTTTTACCGCCTGCCAAAACAATGGCGAACACCCACACCCACAGACAGCAATGTCAGACACACACACACACACAAATCAAGTAAAATCTCTGCTCAAAAGTACACAGGGCAATAATATTACAGGTATGCCCATGAAAACGCAGAAAGACTACAGTACTGTGCAAACCCATTTTGTAGACTTCCCTTTATCTTCAGGAACTGCGTTCCTGATCCTCTTCTCTCTTCTTGTCTACTCCTGGCCACAAATTCTTCTTCTTCTCTTCTTGTTTGTGCTCCACAGCATGCTCCTCAGTCCTGATCCATGGACCGCTGATACAAAATGGCGCTAGAACAAAATGATGGCGCATCCAGGAAAAAGTTCATAAAGCGGGAGTTCATAAAGTCAGAAATGCCTGTTATTTTTTTTTTTTTTATTGACTATATTTGGCTCTTGCTAAAAAGGCATGCTAATCACCATAACCACTACAGCATAAAGTGCTGGTATCTATGACAGAGTTTTTGGGTGCTCATTTTATATCAGAGTATTTTTGAGCGGTTTGATAAAATAACAGGATTCTTTTGGTGCCCAGAGCATCTCTGCTGACATTGACATGATATTTGATTTATTGGATGTAAGAGAAAGGCAAGTAGCTTTCAGATACTTTAAATACATTGTGCACATATTGCATTCTTATAGTAAAAGCATCTGTTTTATTCCTTATCTACAAAGGTCTTATCATTCCATTTTTAATTAAAACACTAGGTTATATTATAAATTATACTTTTGCATTTCTGAAATCAAATAAACTATTCCATAATATCTTTAGAATGTTTAGAAAACTCAATTCAATCCTTGCAAAAAAAACATGTATATATAGCTTAGAGCAGGGGTTGCCAATTATTTTTTACCATGGAACCCTTTAACATAAAGCGCTAAGAACATGGAACCCCAAAAGATAATAGCGTAGATAATAAATAGATAATAGTACTTAGGGGCAGGTGTGCTTTTGTGTGTACAGTTGGTGTTTGTATTTAATGTTAGAATTTTGATACAGGGGTGTGTTTGTATGTAATGTTTGCATTTGCGTGTAGGGGTGTGTTTGTATGTAATGTTTGCATTTGCATGCAGGGGTGTGCTTGGAATGTACATGTAATGTTAGCTTTTAAATGCGGATATACATTTGTGTGTAGTATTAGTGTTTGAGTGTTTGTATATAAACCTTAAATTTGAATCCAGGGTTTTTTTTGTATGTAATGTTTGTGTTTGCAGGAGTGTGTTTGCATGTTGTGTTGGTGTTTGATTGCTGGGATATATGCACATATACTGCCACGTACATACATACACAAACAGATTAACACACACACACACACATATAAAAACATTGACACATACTCACACATTCATATACACACTGACATATACACGCAGACACAAAGATAAACACCGTGACACATGCACAGACCTTGACACACAGATACACACTGACACACATATGCACATTGGCACATGAAAACACACTGATACACACTGGCACATAAACACACACAGATACACACACACTGGCACACACACACACTGGCATACACACACAGTGACACATACACACACTGGCACATACATCAGAGCCACCCTCCTGTTAACTTTCTCCCAGCCGGCCGATACAACAGGGGCCTGGTCGTGCTCGTAAGGGGCCGCTGCACCCGACCGGGCCTCTGTTGAGCAATCAAATCGCAGTGGACATTTTGTGATGTAAAATTACGTCTGAACCACATTTGTATTCTTGCTGAAACGCTGGCTTAGAGAGTCCATTTAAACACTTTGTAATTGCATTGGCAATTGGAAAAATAACCGATACATTTCATACAATTGTAAACACTTAGTTGTGGGTTCAATGCACTGCAGACACCGTACATGTATAATAAATACAGATATTCCTACTACTTTAGTTTTCTGAAGATTATTTCAAAACCTCCTGTTGGATTGGAAGTGGGGTTATAGCATAAGCATTACATAAGCATTACAATTGTTACGCTTATCAGCAAGAGCTGGGGAATTATTCACTCAACAGTTAGCTCTTTCTTCAGTCGACAATACACTCAAAGAACCAAGTTCAGAACGTTTCCTATTCTTTTTGAGTTCTTGGTTACATTTTGCAACCTAGTTGGCTATTCCCCACAACAAGCTGTTATTGAAGTGGGCACACAATGCTTCTTATAAATAAAATAGGCATATGATGGACAGGCTGATAGTGGGTGCTCTACAATGACAAACGGATAATGACAATCAGACAGATAGACTGACAGACATTTTCTCTGACTACACACTCTACATCATTGTGAACAAATTTGTAGGAAGGTTATAACCTAGATAAATGCCTGTTTAACTGTATCAATCCTCCCAGCAAAGCACAATATGATTAATTGTAAATGCAAGAAAATGCAAACAAATAATTATAGCACTTCATAAATGACTAAATGCTGTTATGAACTACATAAAGTCCAATTCTCAGAGATCATTATTCACAGAAAATGAACACACATGTGTGATGTTGTTTGAATTGAAGGCATTCCCCAGAAAAATTACATGCACCCCCTCCCACACCCCCATGCATATGAGAAAATTCTGATACATAGAACAATATATGTGATTTGATGAATAAATATTTTTAGAAAAATATTTATTCTGAGGTTAGTTAATAACAGAAACATGTTACAACACATGTTTTCTGTACCAGTAATGGAGGGTTGATGTTGGTCTTTAGAAGACAGGGGATTCAGATGGGTTGAACTAAAATAATCTGCGCTAAGAGCTAAGAGTATAAACCTGTACTCCTAACGCTATGGGTGTTCTCTGCCCTTAACTTCACCCCCTCCAGATCTAACTTCAAAATTGGAAAAAAAGGTTTTACTCACTTTTTTTTTCCAGCACTGAGATCCAGTCTCTGCTGCTGCTTGATCAACCTTCCGCAACATTACTAAGAGTCTTCTCATCCAATCCAATGATTCTCATAAAGGAACATTGGGGATAAAAAGAGCATTTGTGGCCACCAGAGATGTACTGAAACTCTGCAATGTAAGCATTGCTGTATCTACTAAATGGTGATGTTTTAAATTGCAAGGTTAAAGAACCACTGTGCCCAGACCACTTCTTTGATATGGAATGTTCTGGGTTCCTATAGTAGTCCTTTATGTCATTCATATAGCAGAGTTGCGATGTCAGTACTAAATCTATTGCTCTCATCAAGCTGTATGTGTACTTGTAGTACAAGGACACTATAGGCACCTAAACTACTTCAGCTCTTTGAAGTGGTCTGAGTGCAGTGTCCTGGCCCCCCTTAGTTCTGCAATGTAAATCATTGCAGTTTTTAAGAAACTGCATTGGGGAGGCGGAGCCTAACCCTGCACGAGGATGGCAGCATAACCCCTTAGCTCCGCAAAGGCCTAGCCTGAATCCGAAGCCATCCACAGCACCTGAGCCCCCCACACATCCTACACCCATCCCTTCTTACCCCTGCTACTGCCGGCACTAATCCTCTCCATGGGCGGCGGGAAAAAAGCCCGTAACTCGGCAGTGGCGCCGATCTTTAGGCAGAAGCCCGAGCAGACCCGGGCGCCATCTTCGGAGGCCCCCCTGACGGACTCAGACTCCGAAATGAGCAGCCACGCTCACTCGGAACGTACTGAAGCCCCCCTTACCAGGAACGATATGAGGGGCTTCCTGGCCGACTTTAAACAGTCCGTGGCTGAAGAACTTGAAAAAAGGCTATGCCCCATACTGGCAACCATGTCGGAACTCTCAGCTCGAACACAGGCCACAGAAGACAAAATGGCGGCCACAGAAGAAACGGTATCAACACAGGGGACCGAGATACAAACTCTCCGAGACCAATTGCGCTCACTTGAAGATGCAAACGAAGACCTGAACAACAGAACACGGCGGAACAACATTAGAGTGAGGGGCATTCCGGAATCCGTCTCCACAGACCTACTCACCGACACTCTCACAGAGGTCTTCCAAACCCTTCTCCCAGAAGCTACAGCTGCCGACCTCCTTATGGACCGGGCTCACAGAGCATTGCGAGCTCCCAGTACCAACATGTCCACCCCCAGGGATATCATCGTCAAACTACACTTTTACCACATTAAAGAACGCATTATGAAAGCAGCCCGAGATAGCCCTGTGGTGGTGGAGGGGGTTCCGGTCCAGCTGTTCCAGGATCTGGCGCCGACTACCCTGAAACGCAGGAGAGACCTGCGCCCACTCACACAGCACCTTACCCGACATGGCCTCCGGTATGCCTGGGGTCACCCCTTCAGGATCATCATCCGCAAAGATGGCAGGTTCCATTCCATCACGAAACCGGAGGAAATTCCCACGCTCCTGGACCAGCTGGACCTGCCGCAACTACCCGACACAGCGCACCCCAGGACCGACCAGGCTCACCAACGACCGCTGGCCAGCAACCTGCCCACCAGACCCGGTGAACGCATGCACCGGAACGCGGCTCTCAACCAGCTGGAAAACTCACCGCACTAATCATGAGAGGAAACACGGACGGAGCAGCGGTCTGCGGCCCTCTACGCCCATGCCCTCAGACGGAACCCCTGTTGGGACCCCCTAGGGGACTAGAACTTTATTATTATTATTTTTTTTTTTTTTCTGGCCCCGGGCCTTGGCCCCCTGGGACGGAGCCCACACGTCCCCTCGGAACGAGACTGGTTACGGGACCCAACCTCCACATCCCAGACACCCCAGTGGGCCGGTGAGTCGTGTCCCCACAGAGTCTGAGGGCTCAAGCACAGGCCCCCCCCCACGGACGTGGTCGGACCCGGGGCCAATGCACCTGAATATTTGCAGCAAGATCCCCCCTCATCCCGGGCGCCCGACCTCCCCTCCTTTTATACCATGCCCAGAAACACCGGCCTGCCCATGGCCTTCTAGCCCTCAACAGAGACTACATCAACGATCACCCACGATATGTACGGAGACTCCCGGATCACGGACAGCCACACGCCCTCCGCCAGCGAGAACTATAGAGGGGCGATCCTGAGAGGACTGGGACTGTATCCTGGCCGAAACCGGCATCTGGTACGGGGCCTTCGGGGGGCGCAGACTCCCCCACCTGGAGTGTGGGACTCTGTACACTGGAGCTGCCGCCCCCTGGACGGGGGCTGGGCTGGGGGCTGTTGTTGTGAGTGGGGGGAAGGTAACAAGACACGGGGTCTAGGACCCTCTACAGCACTGACGAGATGACTGCCCGGACTGCCCCCGCTGGCCCCTTCCCACGACCAGCCCCAATGTCGGTCACCAGCAGCGGCCTCAGAGCGCCGCATCCGGCGCCCCCCCCCCCCGGCCCAACAGGAGGGTGCCACAACACCAAAAGAAATAGGGACATCCCCGGGATGGCCGGTGACCCTTGTCCCCAGGAGTGGCCCCGCTTGGATGAATGTACCCACGGCCCCTCCATGACAGAAACCAATGAGAACGTCCTTCTACGGCGCACCCCGGCAGTATAGGACCCATACCCCCCCAGGCCCGACCTGGCTTGGAGGGGCCGGGATCCCCATCCACACTAGACACCCAGCCTATGCCTGCCCCCCCCACCGGACCAGAGCCGGCTGATACAGGACTTACCCCGTGTGCACCTCCCCGACCTAACTCAGCACCGAAGGATAACTACGCATGACTGGCCCCCACTGTGCGCCCCTCTCCCCCTCCCCTCCTATTAACAGACGAGACATGGAAGGACTGGACTTCAATCCTCCCCAGACGCAAAGAGGACACCGACGACGCTACCTGACGGCGACCCGGGGTGGGGGGTCTGCAAACAATGGCTCACAATTGGGGAGGCATGAGACACTTGTCAAGACCGCTGCTTCCTCTCCTCCGACAAAGTTGACTTGTTTGGTTTGATTTTATATTGCATGCAAGCAAGGTTACGCAAGAATGTTAAAATGCTTTATTGGGAAAGGGGATGGCTGCGGGCGGGATGCACTTCACTAGGGTGGCGGGCGGGCACACACCACACTCAGTCCATCAATATGCCGCACGCCACGACACCAGGCACCATAGCGTATGCTACACCCCAGCACCATCCCCCTCTCGCAGTCCACCGGGCCGAAGGCGGCCGCATCATCCCTATTGGGGACCCACTGCCCCCACCCCGCACGATAGGTCGGGGGGAGATGGCCATAGACCAGGCCCCACACGGGCGGGCACAATACACACATGCCTGCGCCTGGGGGGCGACCCACGGACGGGCCCAGATATGGAGGCCGCAGGGCACCTCCTTCCCAACGGGACAGGTGGAGGCATACGGGCTGCGTGGACCAGGCCCTCGGGCCCGGACGTGCGGGAGCCCCCTCGGGCACACATCAACCACAACACCACCCCAAGCTTACGGGGAGCCGCCCCCCGCACAGGCCGGGCCGAGACAAAAGAAGCCCCCTGGCCCAGACCGCACCATGCCACACAGGGACCTCGCACACACAATTGGGACCACCGGGACCCCGCTTCCCCCTTCCCCCCCTCCGTCCCCCGCGCCCCCTCCCCGGCTCAGATCAAATTGCGAATTCGCAGGCAGGTCGCGGACGTACTCTGTCACTTCTGCAGACACCTCCCCCACTGGCCTCGGCCACCCTGGATCTTGCCAAAAGAGCCCCAGGACAACATACCGAGACCCCCGCCACTTCTACGACTGGCCAGGTTGATAAGACCAGTCTTCAACCATCCAACTCCCTCTGAGACCCTTTGACGGGCCCACGCAGGCAGGGCCCCATACCACCCCTAACCTTATCCCCCCATCCCCTACCTTCCCCCTCTCTGCCCCATCTAGGCAGCACGAACCCAGATACCGGGCGACGGTACACAGCTATCCCCCACCTTTCAGCCTCCTATAAGCACCATTAAGCACCACGAATGGCGCACCGGAATACCCATATTAGTATCACCTCTCTTAATGTCAAAGGACTCAACTCGCCAGGGAAAAGACATGGGATACTCCGCTGGGCTAACCGCACAGGGGCGGATATCATACTGCTCCAAGAAACCCATTTCACAGATCAGAAGCAGTTCCCGCTAGTTAACAGACACTTCAAACGCAGCTACCTAGCCAACTCACAGGAACCCAAAAAGAAGGGAGTAGCCATCTTGCTACGCAACACATGCCCACTTACGGACATACAAACCCACAAGGATTCCTCAGGCCGTTTTATCTTCCTCACAGGCTACGCGGGGAACCTCCCCCTCACGATATGTTCTTTATATGCCCCATCCGTTCCAGACACCACATTCTGGCACACATTCCAAACCCATCTAGCCGGCCTATCAGCCAAACATCTAATCATAGGAGGAGATCTCAACGCAACTTACACCCCCACTCTGGACCGCCGCACACACACAGGCACCGTACCAGCCCCGACTAGGAATGACCAATTGTACGCCGACTTTCTATCTGCGACCTCCTTACTGGATGTCTGGAGGAGCCAGCACCCATCGTCTCGCGACTTCACCTTTTACTCCCATACCCACAAATCTTACTCCCGTATTGACGGCTTCTTGGTCTCGCCAGCGGTACAGCCTTGGTCCATCCACTCCCACATCGGTAACATAGTATGGTCTGACCACGCGGAAATCTCGCTTACAGTACGCATCCCACTCAGAGCACGCCCATGGAAATGGAGGCTGAACCCCTGGATCCTAAAAGACAAAGCCACGATCCACACTATGGAGGAACACCTCAAAACCTATTTCGATCTCAACGACACCGAAGATACAACCCCACCCATGGTGTGGGCAGCCCACAAAGCTACCATTAGAGGTACCCTCATATCACTAGCCACGGCCCTCAAAAGACAACGCCTCTTGAAACTCACAGACGCCTTGACCACCCTCGACAAGCTTGAATTCCTACACAAACAGAACCCCTCCGAACACCTACTCTCGCAACTCAAATCTACGAGGGAACAGATCAGCCAACTCTCGGCGGCGGACGTCGCACGGAACCTAATGTGGTCCAAACAGCGCTTTTATGAGAAGGGCAATAAGGCCGACTCACTGCTAGCACGTTGCCTCCGGAAAAAGCAGGACCAAAAAAAGATCTCCAAAATCAAGACCCAAAACGGAGAGCTATCAACGGACTCCGAAATCATAGCCCGCGAATTCCTAAAATATTATTCCGACCTATACAACCACAACACCACGACATCAACAGGAGAAGCGGCGCACACGGACGCCATATCTTCCTTCCTGAAACCCCTCAACCTTCCCACCCTCTCTACACAGGAGCAAAACAGATTAGAAGCACCCGTGGAGGTGGAAGAGATCGCCTCGGTCCTCAAGACGCTGAAACCCAGGAAAAGCCCAGGACCAGACGGCTTTACAGCCATCTACTATAAGACATTCCAAACGATCCTTATACCACAATTATGCAAAGTCTTCAACGCAGTGCTGGAAGGCCACCCACTCCCCCCGGACATGCTGGCGGCTGACATCTGCCTTCTACCCAAACCCGGGAAAGAACACCTAGACCCAGGACACTATCGCCCAATTTCCCTATTAAACACCGACTTGAAAATACTCACGAAAGTACTGGCCAATCGCCTTAATCCGTACCTTCCCACACTGATTCACCCAGATCAGGTCGGATTTATCCCCACGCGGCAGGCGGCGGATAACACCAGAAGAGCCTTCGATACGATTTGGTACACCAAACATCGCAACATCCCGTCAGTGGTGCTCTCGTTGGATGCGGAGAAGGCGTTCGATCGCCTTCTCTGGCCATTCATGTACGGAGTACTCGCACATCTACAATTTCCGCCAGGCTTCTTGAACATCCTGCGGGCGGTCTACAATCGCCCCACGGGAACGCTTCTACTCCCACACGTCAATGCCCAAACCTTCACCATCGCCAACGGGACCAGACAGGGCTGTCCCCTTTCCCCCCTCCTCTTCGCAATTGCACTGGAACCCTTGCTCCAAGCCATCCGCCTCCACCCCATCATTCGGGGAGTGCAGATAAGACAGGAAGCGTACACAGTGGCAGCGTACGCTGATGATGTTCTTCTCACTCTAACGGATCCCATATCCTCTTTACATGCAACACTGCACCTCATAAGCGAATACTCTACCCTCTCAGGATACAAAATTAATCTAACCAAATCTACTTTAATGCCCATAGCTCTATCAGATCCACAGTTGCAACTGCTCCACCACTCCTTCCCGTTCCGCGTCACCAAGTCCTTCATTACCTACCTAGGCACCAAGCTATCCTCGGACCTTGGAGACACATACGGAATCAACTACACGCCACTCCTCAAAACAGCATACGCAGACCAACGCTGGGACAAACTGGGAATCTCTTGGATGGGGCGAATCACCACAATCAAAATGAACCTCCTGCCGAGATTTCTCTACCTTTTCCAGACACTACCCATCCCGCTACTGAACTCGGATTTCAAGCGTCTCCAGACGGCCATAGACAAATTCATATGGAAAGCCAAGAAACCCAGGATCCGTAGAACAACAATGTACGTCCCTAGACTAAGAGGAGGGCTGGGACTGCCCAACTTCAAACATTACTACCACGCGGCCCAATTGGCCCACATCCAACAATGGCATGCCCCCCCCGGCAGTAAACGCTGGGTAGACTTGGAACATGATATTCTGGGCTGGGATCAGCCCTCCTCATACATCTGGGTACCACGGATACACCGTCCACTCCCCCCACCCACCTCTCCGGCAATCACACATACCATCGCACTCTGGGATAAACTTAATACTAAATACGACCTGTCCTCCTTTCTCTCCCCAATGACCCCGATCTATCGCAACAAACTCTTGCCTCCCGGAATGACAGCAAGGCATTTTCTAGCGTTTGACCACCGAGATATCTCACGACTCGGCCACTTGTACCAGCAAGGTGAAATCTTTAAATACAACGAACTCCCAAACGCGGGGGCTCTGACCACCGCTGATCATTTTCGCTATATACAACTCCGAGACCTAGCGCAACAACCACTAATTAAACAAGCAGGTACCTCACCGCTGACAGCATACGAAAAACAATGCCTAGCGGCCCCCCTGCAACCAGGCCAAATCTCCGCCAACTACACAACATTGACTACCCACATCTCCCAGGTCAATCTGACCTATATTGCCGCGTGGGAAAGAGATCTGGGAGCACCGGAGGACCCGACCGATTGGGCCGCCATATGGGAAACACTAAATTCCCTTACCGTATGCGTCACGCACAAAGAACAGGCATACAAAACAATGCTCCGCTGGTACCTGACTCCACACAGACTCCACAAGATGGGCCAGAAACCAGACGACGGGTGCTGGAACCTATGCGGCGAAGCAGGCCGCTACCTGCACTGCTGGTGGACATGCCCCAAAATCAAGCCACTATGGGAAGAAGTTAGCACCCTCATAGAAACGATCATAGAGAAGCCAGTGGTCGTACAACCGTGGACTATGCTACTCAGCAAACCAGTAGACTCCCTCACGAGGAGTGAAAACAAACTAACCGCCCGAATCAATCTAGCAGCCCGAAGGGCAATAGCAGAACTATGGGCTGACCAGAGAACACCCCACATCTCTACGATCATCAGTAAAATTAAAGAGACCCGAGACCTAGACGAGTTGACAGCACAGATTAATGATACGTACAAATCATTCCATCGTATATGGGATCCCTGGGATGCGAACCACACAAAACTGCTTGAGACCAGCCTAAGAACAGACACCCCGGACTGAGGATAGCGCTCTCTCAATGACACCTCGCATAGAAGGCTTACCACATAGGCGCAATGCTACTGGAACCCTGAATGGGATCTGCTCAACATGGGACGGACGCCAGAACGCACCCCCCCTCCCCTTCTTCTTTTTCTCTCCTTTCCCTCCCTCTCTCTCCCTTCCTACCCCGACCCTCCCCTCCGCACCCCATCGGGGTCCTGCAGGCGTGGGTAGAGAGGGCATCTGCCCCCACAAGGCCCCTTTCTCCATCCTAAGAAACGGAGGCACACCACAGTCACCACCGTCTGCCCAGCACAGATTAACACGGCGGGACTTACATCCCCCCCCCCGAGACCACCTCCCCCCCTCCTCATTCCGCCCACACACCATCAAACACGCTCGGGTGCTCCAGAGAGACCATAGGGCAACACACCCCCATTACAGCCAATAGCACCCACAACGCAATGACTAGTCAAACGCCAACAGCACAAGGCATCTCTCGAGAGCCCCATTCCTGGTCCTGACTCTCCACACGGGACGCAAAACAGGGAAAGGACTGCCCGTGGAGCAGCAAGATGACCCACGGAGACCACGAGCGTGGGCATAAACACACGCCAACCGACCACTTCCCACCCCACTAGCCCCGTACCCCTCCTGCCTGCGCACACCCCACCATCGTCACCGCACCCCCCCATCCCTCCTCTTCTCTCCCCAGACAAACAAGACAAATGCACACACAGTCACACACGCTCAGAACAAGAGGAACACCTCTCATACACGTGAAGGTACGAGAATGCACATCCCACGAGATCCCATAAACTTTCTGTTCATTGATATACAAATGTACGAATTGTAAATCTCTGTGGTTTTTGTTGTGTATGACAGTACCCCCTCTACACCCTCTCTTTGTTCTGTAACCTCATATATGTTATAAATAAAGAATTTATAAAAAAAAAAAAAACATTGAAATGCAGGTATACATGTTTGACAAAATGGTCCTAAGCAGCTTGTCAGAGTAGTATAGTCAAGTTAACGGGCTGGTTTACCAACGCTAATTTTACCCTCAGCTTGTGTGTAGTATTTAACTTGCCCTTAGTCTAGCATGCTAAAGGGATTATCTAGTTGAGGCCCATGGGCTATGAGCCTAGCAGGGAACACATATCTACGTAACTTAAAGGGACACTATAGTCACCCGAACAACTTTAGCTTAATGAAGCAGTTTTGGTGTATAGAACATGCCCCCGGCAACTTGGTGGCAGTCAGTCAGTTTCCCCTCTTGGGCACTTCACCCAATGCCTTGGATGGGCACAGCTCAGGGGTTGCTATTGGATCCATCAGGTGCTGCGTGTGGGTGCCTCTTTCCAGAGCGTGGAAGCAATTGCCTATCAGGCCTCTGTGGTGGCCCAGGCCCGACCTGCTCCTGCTGTGGCCCCTTCACCGGCAGGTGGTCAGTGCGAGACGGGGGTCGGCTCCGGCGGCTCTCACTGGCATGCTTCCCGATCTGCCTTCTCTGTTTGTGCGGCCTCCCGAGGATGCCGATGGCCTTTTTTGCTGCTTCGCTTTCTTGGGTCCCCTCGTTCGCGTCGGTGGGGGGGTGAGGGAGCGTGTGGGTGCTTCTGCATACTAGGTCAGTACCTGTGGGCTTGAACTGCTCGGACGGAGCCGCTCCCAGAAGGCTTTGCATATTTTGTTGAATGCTGTCATGAAGTCCTGAGCAGTATTCGCCAGCTTCTCGGTGCAGTGTTCCAGCGCCATTTTAAAAGCCTGTGGATTTTGGCGGGATGTATGGAGGGCAGACCCCGATGTGGATCAGTGGCTGGGGTTGCCGGGATAACCCTCACCGAGGGCAGTCCGCCGCGGGTCCGACCGGAGCGTGGGCTGGGGGATCGTTGTGTTGTCTCTGTGGGTCGTCCTGCGGGAGTTACCTCGTGGACCGTCAGATAGGTGAGCTGGGAGTTTGATGACTTTAGATAAACCCAGGTGTGGGTATGAGAGGTGTTAAAGTCGGTATATTTGCTCTGTTTTATCAAGATCGCTCCTGGAGCTTTGGTAGTGTGCGTCCGTTCGCTATGTTGGGCAAGCCCCGCCCCCGACTTTCCATACTTTTAGGTCTTGCTTTAATTCCTTTGTTACTCTAATGTGTGCAAATGGGGACTTAACGTTAGCCATTGCCATACCCAACTTCCTAGAGAAAGCTTGCCCCATTGGGATAACCCTTGATGCGAATTTCAACAGACCTAATAACGATTGTAGTACCTTTAAGGTCACCTTCTCACAGCCCATTACCTGCTGGATCAGCGTCTTCATTTTCAGTATCTTATCCTGTGGCAACCTAAATTCCATTTTTATTTTTTTAATTCTTTATTTTTGTTGTGCTCAGATCAACAATACAGGCTTGTATAGCCACAACAGCATCCACAAGCTTAATTACAACAATTATTGGTGGTAGTATGGCATATATTTTTTAACGTAAGAAAAATCAGTCGTGCATTAAGTAGCATATAGGTAAATAATAACATGTCTGCAAGAGTGCCCAGTACAGGCAGCGTGTCATATAGTGATAAAAGCACGTTAGGGGCATCGCAAGTTGTACAAGAAACTATGAATAAAACTGCGAGCGGTGTGCTTGCTGCGTGCTTGCCATATACTTTATGCTAGACCTGGATGTCATGAGTTTAGAGTTAAGCTAGTATGGTATGACAAGTAGTAGATTATTTTAAAAGAGTAAATTAGCCTAAGCATATGTAGCAGACTAGGCAGAGCAAGCAGGTTAGGTAGGAAAGCATATAGAGTGCCATTGGTTACTGGACAAAAAACAGATTGAGACATAGATTAGTATGGTTCAACTCTGTGGGAGACACCCCTGTGGGGGACATAGGGAAAGCCAATACTCTGTGTTGGCCACTGGGTAGCAGTTATAGGAGTTGGAGTCAGAGTCCGACCCAGAGTGTAGTGCTGGAAGGGTATTGTCCCGTAAGATCATTAGGACTGTGAAGTTCCTGCTGTCTGTCAACAGGGTCCCTTAGCCGATGCCTGTGGAGGGGAGTGTGTTGGCCCCCAGGTATGGTAGTTTAAGGCAGTGGGGAAGGGTGTTGCTAACAGTTCCAATGGGCTATTGATTGCTCCATGCCCTCTCACCCTCTCTAGCCTTGGCCGGGCAGGGATCCCGTGCCTCTCTTGGAGGGATCCACCGTTGTGTCACTGTGAGGCATAAATCTCGGGCGGCAATGTATCCTCGGTGTGCGTCTTCTGCAGGCTGGTACTCTGAGCCTCTTGATCCTCCACCTGGGAGTGGGGAACCAAGCCAGAGCTCTGCCTGGCGGTTGCACCTTGGGAGCAGGTGTAGTCGGTCGCCGACTCCGTGCCTCCACTCTCCTCCAGAGCCGCTGGCAGATTTCATTGAATGCCATCAGGAACTAGTTTCCCAGTCCAGGGCAGTTGCCCATTCAACAACTAGCTGGGTTGTCGGCAGCCATCTTGGACCGCGTGGGTGCTTCTTTCACCAGGTGAGTTTAAGCTTGTCTCAGTGTGGACCGGGATAACCCCCACCAGTCTGGGAGGGTGGGTGGGAACTGGTGCCCTTTCCGAGTCTTTGTTGATTGCCTCAGCGGGAGAGCGGCCGTCTCTCCCACGCTGGCCAGGCTTGTAGGCCCCAGAAGTTGCATGGTTGGGGCTGACAAGAAGTTAGTTTTTGGCATGAGTGGGTAGTTTATGCTGTCCCCTGGTACCCTGCGGCTGGCCTTGGGTCAGTGGGTGCTTGTTTCGGCCGGTAATTGGTAAAAAAAAAAAACTTGCCTCCGGGAGCAGGAGCTGCAGTACCATGCAACTGCTCTCTTCCGAGGTCAGGGCCCGCCCCCCCCCCAATTCCATTTTTGATGAATCAATAATTATACCAAGGAATTGCAAACAATAAGTTGGTAAAACCGTTTTATCCTCTGCTAACGGAATACCTAACCTGCAAGTCACTTTCTAACAAGTTTTTAACAATTGTCACTATCCTCAGTGCCCACAAATAAAAAAATCATCCAAATAATGCATTATTTGACTCTGCCCTGATTCATACTGAACAATCCATTCAATAAAAGTCGCAAATGACTCAAAAGAAGAAGATGCTAGAGCACAACCCATAGGCAAGCACTTATCGAAAAAAATAATAATTTCGAACTGAAAACCTAGCGTATTGAAATATTCAGGATGAATCGGTAAGAGTCGAAAGGCAGCTTCTATATCTCCTTTTGCCATCAATGCACCCCTTCCACATTTTCTTGCTAAGTTTAAAGCTTTATCAAAAGTTGAGTAGGACACTGAACTTTCTTCTTTAAAAATCATGTCATTTAAAGATCCTCCCTTAGGGTATGATAGATGTATTAGCCTATATGGCTCTGGCTCTTTCTTTGGCATTAAACCCAGAGGGGATAACCGAAAACTCCTAAATAGTGGAAAAGTGCTTTTAATCCTACCTAATTCTAACTCTTTACAAATCTTTTCCAAAGCTAAACTTGTAATTCTAAAACAGATTTAAAATTTTCAACCAAACAATTCAACAGAACTATATACAGGTAAACCATTTTCAAAGCCTTCTTTA
This sequence comes from Pelobates cultripes, assembly GCA_933207985.1. Lineage (NCBI taxonomy): Eukaryota > Metazoa > Chordata > Amphibia > Anura > Pelobatidae > Pelobates > Pelobates cultripes. The sequence continues at coordinate 140,837,812 of OW240913.1, forward strand.
ATTAACTCCGCCTTCTGCCGATCTGGATACATTTCGAAATAAGGTAGTAATCTTTCCAGTTTTCCTGAGCTTTTTGAAAATGTACTTTGCTGACCTCATTTATAGCAACGAAAATTAGGGTGTGTACCTGAACAGGTAGCGCATTGGTGACGGAATCTGCAATTATTTAGCCACTTACATGGAGATTCATTATAAGCCCAGCAAAAACCTTTTTTCGGTGTAGCATAACATAAGTTGGCTGTCTGAGGCAATATCATGCTCACCCAAAGTCCGACATCTTTCATACCCCATTTAAGGTTACTATGAACCACTAATTTCAGTCGGAATTGTTCGTCATAATAAAACCATGAAAAAAAATTACAAATTTTTTTTATATGCTTCCAATAAAGCTTCTGCACGTTGAAAAAGTCCACAGCACAATTCCGCGTATTTTTTCACCTAACATGCTAGAATAAACGCAAAAAGCTTGCAGCCAATTATTGAATGACCTAGGTAAAAAATTTCTTCCTTCCATCGTCCCCTTTTTCCCTATCCGTTTTAATTAATTATTTTGCTGTAGGCAACGACAAGATATTAATATAATCCCCTTTCCATATAATCTTTTATTGCTTTGCTTAAATGAAAACCCAAAGGTAGCTTTCACAGCCTAACGCTTCTTTCATGCAAGTCTCTTTAACTCTAACTTATTCCCTCACAGAATGTGTCACTTTCAGATTAACTGCGACCACTTCTGTATCCTGCTCCCATACTCTCGCTAATTTAGGAGTCTGCAATAATTTAGTACGTTTTTCAAGTGAAGACACCACTCCGCCTAAAACAGCATTATTCACAGTTGTTTGTAACTCACCCAGCTAATGACTGTGACCCACGATATCCTGAGCAGCTTCACCTTCTTCCAACAACCTAGGATCTGCCATCAGCCTCTTTATACTTCTTTTGTTCGCATTTTCTGCTTTGTTTCCACATCCTCTTCTTGCTCAACTGTAAGAAAGTTTCCCTGGACCTTCTTGTTCTCACCTCACGAATCCTGCAGGAGTAACTCTCACCAGATTTTTCAGTTTGGACTGGCGCTTTGTCAGAGGAGAATATCCTGCTCCCTCCTCCATTACTAACTCCTCCTGTAACTCAGCCCTCTCTTCTTCCACTTCAATAAGACCAGAAGTACCAGGGGCGGACTGCAAACATGCTTGCAGCCATTCAGTATCACCACAGCCGATAGCCTTCTGTTTAAGCTATTCTAACAAAGCCTCAAATATGCCAGACATCTCCACAGGTAAAAAGCAGCATCTGCCCTGGGTGCCACTCACTAGCAGATGCCCGGGGCAGACTGTGCTGGGTCCTTGGTCACTGCCTGAGTACCTGACACCAGGAGGGGGCCAGGCGACTTGCTTGATAAGCCGCCGGGTAAGATGCCCCTCCTGCGCTCATCGCAGACAGCGGTCTGCAGCTCCGCGAGATCTGATCAGTGTTGCCATGGGTTACCGCAAGATTCATGGTCTGCAGACCGGATATTAATGCCACCGGACATCCAAGGAGCCCACACTGGACCACCAGGGAATAAAAGGTATTTATTACCCCTTCTCCCTCACATCACCTCCCCCCCTCTAGTCATCAACCCCCCATCACCCACCCTCCCTCCCTCTCACCATCACCCCTCCTCCCTCTCACCATCACAGTATTACTCCCCCATCATCCCCTCCCTCCCTCACACCATTATCCACTATACAAGCACACACACTGCATCCACTGCACAAACACACACTGCATTTACTATACAAACACACACACTTATACGTGTGTGTCTCTGTGTGTTAGTATATGTGTATCTGTATGTGTCTGTTTGTTTCAGTGTGTCTGCATGTGTATCTATCTGTATCTGTGCCTGTGTGTCTCTGTATGTGTGAGTGTCAGTGTTTGTATCGGTGTATGACTGTGTTTCTAATTAACTGCATGTGCATACCTATGTGTATGTGTATTTGTGCCAGTGTGTGCATATGTGAGTATATGTGCATACATCTCAGCAATTCGCCTACACTACACACAAATACAACCCTGCATCCAAATGTCAACACTACATAAAAAACACACCACCATATTAAAAAACCACACTACAGAAAAATGCACGCCTGCATTCAAATGCCAACACACCCGTACATTCACTCACATATACTACATACAAAAACATGCTTACATTCAAACACTGCTCAGTGCTAAATACATTTAAAAAAAATGTTCATTTTTTTCTTCACATTTTTAAGCTGGGGGGGTAGGGGGGAGAAGTGCCACATATAGGATCCGCCTCGGGTGCCAAATGCTCCAGGTACACCCCTGCTGTAATGTGTATAGCATTATAGTAAAATGTTAATTTACTCTGGATGCGTTCACAAAACAAACAAATCTATAGAAATCCAGTATTTGTTAACGGGACATGAGTCACTAGAAAAACTTATTCTTGCACAGATCATTGTGCAAGACAGGTGCTTAGAACAAGTAAATGTTACTGACTTTCAAAGAATATTTAATAATTTTATGTCCTTCTTGCCTTTTAAACAAGTAATATTGCAACTCACAAATACGCACACTATTGAGGTTTAAATCACCGAACATAGCATTGTAGTGAATAGAAAACCCTCTGGCAAAATTCATGGGATGAGTTTTTTTTTTTTTTTTTTTAAATTTGGCCTAAAAACTTTCAGAGTGATTTTCAAATTCTATGCAATTTATTAGCTGGACAGTATAGGCACCAGAATTGCTGCAGCCGTATGTATTGATTCTGGGGCAAACAGCCTGTCCCCAGCGCCTCAGTAGTATAAACACTGCTGTTTGAGAAAAGGCAGTGTCTGCATTGCTGCAGAATGCCATCTCTAATGGCAGTTGCTCAGACAGCCACAAGAGGGAAACCCAGGGTTTTATCCTTCAAAGATTGCAGTAATGATGTTCAGTGTCTTGTATGTGCTGCATGGTGCTAAATGCGCTACATAGGTATTGACCGAGTCAATGCATCTAAAAGAGGAAATGCGGATTGGCGCAGTGATTTATCGCACACATGCACTTATCTCCCAATGCTTCCTTATGGGGAAGCATTGGATTGGCTGAGTTCATCAGGATTGTTGATCTCAGCTGGGGAGGCAGGCATGCCAGGGGACTGGAGTAAATGCAAGTATATAAAAAAATAAATAAAAATTGCTCAGCCCCGACGACCAAAGGGGATCTTAAAATACTCCTTGCTGATCTGCATCAAATGATTGCGGCGGACTGAGCACTTCTTCGGACGGAAATACAGGCCAACACAGACCGCATTAAGGTCGCGGAGGGAGATATCCAGGACACCCAAACCGCAGTGTCCAACTTCAACGGCTCAATACAGCAGCTACATACCCAGCAGTGCAACCTCTCACAACGGGTGACTAACTTGGAGGATCAACAATGGCGCAATATCATCAAGATTAGGGGCATCCCGGCCGGAATAACAGCGGAGGAACTACCACATTATACCCGGAGGCTGCTAGCCACTATCATGCCACCTGCGGTGACCAAAAGACTCACCCTAGAAGGGATATACCGTGTCCCAGGCTCTGGAACCACCACCACTGCACGAGGTGTTATAGTCCGCTGCACATCTGCCACCGACAAGGCTCACATCATGGCTGCCGTCCGCGGAAAGACGCCTCTACAGTTTGAGGACTCTCAGCTAACCTTTTTTCAAGACCTCTCCAAGGCAACGCTACAGTGGCGCAGATCACTGGGAACAGTCACCACTCAGCTGCGGTCCTCAGGGGTGCAGTATCGCTGGGGTCCGGCGGGCTCCCTCGTGGCAAAAAGCAATGGAGCTACACACACGCTCCACATGCCTGACGACACAACAGCATTTCTGGAAGCGATTGGACTGCCACTACCTACCACACGAGCACCCACCGACAAATCTGACAGATCCTGGGATATAGACAACATAGAGACCTTCGTTCCCAGAGGCTCTGACACACAAGGGACTTGACTGCTCAGACCCCAAATGGGACTTATGCTGCCAAGCTGGTTCAGAGAGCATAGCTCTGTGCAGAAGTTAAAAGAGGGCTCACTGTTATGCCTTAACCTCCTGTTTTAATTTGTTATGCCTTAATACCAGGTTATTTCATTATTATTAGTTTCCAGTTATGCACAATCTCAATTTTGACCACCCAGTCGATCTTCCTGCTTAAAAGCTACAACCATGAGCACGGACTGGAACAGGGCACTGCTACAACATAACTACACTACCACACCGACACGCCTTACCAGGTGGGAAATCACCCTCTCCCCCCTCCCCTCAAGTCAGGGGCACAATACGCAGCAACAGTTAGCAAAGCGAGGGGCAGACTAACCTAGCAATGAACCCACCTAACTGCCACAACCTTATGACTCGCTATACCTCACCCGACAGTACACTGCCGCGACATGGCACTTCACGCCTGCGAAGTACTAACGAGCACACACGATACAACTTCAAGTCACTTCCATCACTTGTTTCCCATACTACATTACACATAGCATGCCTGCACCTCACTCTGGGCTCCCTTCACTTGAAGGAACATAAAACCTTTCATGCGACCCTCCACTTAGCTCAGTGAGACCAGAGCATGCAAAATAAAAATAAAAATAGTGCAGACTAGCTAGCGTGACCAATTTTAATACTGTGAAAAAGCAATGTATAAAATTCTCATTTCATTCTGACAACTGTCTCTGTCAAATCACAATTGCACTCCAAAAATAAAGAATTATAAAAAAAACCCCCCCAAAAAAACCTAAAGTTACACAGGATGGCCAGAATATGAATCCAATCCACGAGATCCTGATTGCACAGTTTCCCTTAAACAGATGACATTGAGTTAAAACGGTTATATCACAACTTTTCGAATAAACCCAATTAAAGCAATTTGTTTGTATACAACATTTAATGTTTGTGCAAAGTAGAACAATTTAACAAACTATTAAGAAGGGATTCAAAAAAGGGAATGAATCGTGTGCTATACTTCTTCCATCAAACAGGCCGCTGTTGGATATAAGTTTGCTTTAATTGAATGCGACCTTGTAGTACATACTGAAGACCTTCCTCACTGTTGTCACGTATGTATCATCGGGTTGGGGTTTCCGCTTACTCCCAGGCTGCAGGAAGGCCTTGATAGTTGGGATTTCACTTATTCTCTCTTTAAAGGCCTAATTGATCAGATGTATATTTAGAAGGAATGAAAAAGACTAGATCAGTAAAATAAAGTATATTACTCTTTGCAGGGTCAGTAAATGGACATTTTTCAATTAAAAGATTAGTCTTAAGTGTAAATGCAAAGCATGAAGACACCACATGGATAACAACATTTATTTGAATATTTGCTTGTTCAATTTGTTTAGCATGATAATATATAGAAGACTACCACTGCACACAATGCAACACCCAACATGACATTGTCAGGGTATTTATATCGGCAGACATCTTGTGCTATGATAGAAATTAAAAGTGTATATTTTGAGTCACTCTGAACAGACCAGACTCCATTTTGTTATTTCCATGTTAACAAAAAGACACAAGATTTCTATCTGTAAAACTAACCACTTTGCCAGAGCTAAAGGAATGCATAGTATAAACAACCAAGTGATAAGGAGAAGGGGGGTTGGACAGACTGTCTTAAATGCTAATGGAATAGATCAATTCTAAACCCAGACATTTGTGACAGAGAAGATTAAATAATTAAATTTTACTGTCTATATGATAAGGTCCCATTGTAAGTTATGGGTCAAAACTCAGATTTGCCAGACACATAGTCTGGACAAAACTTAAAGAAACTGTTTTTATCTGACAGAAAATCTGAGTTATGAGACTATAAAGAGAACGCAAAATGACGTCAAAATAGCCACCAGGAAAAGTTAACTCTTTCCTGGATAGGTATGTTTAGTGGGACAAGACTGCCCTCTATAGACCAAATACCTAAATTGCGATCCCTAGATAAGCACACCTCTAGTACTTCTATTGGGTTATCAACTGATGACGTACAGAGAGTCTGGCCCTTTAAAAGTTAGGACAAAGGGACGATAGGGGGATGCAAAGGAGAAAGAAAAAGAGGAGAGAGGAATTGGAAGTTTGGGGACTCCAACTCACAACATCTGAGACTAACACTCTACTCTTAAAACTCTAACACTTAGAGTTTTATTGACTTTCTAGCCAACACCACCTTTCACCATAACTCATGCACCTACAGACATCCAAATAAGCTCCTGAGACTATATACCAATTGGATGAAATATCTACTCAACTGGTAATTATACTGGTTTCATTTAATTAATTAAATTAATTAATTAAAATGTATTAATAGCAGGATATATGACTGGATAAAGCACGGTCAGATTTCCATATTAAGAAATCTTAGTTACCTAAAGAATATATAGTTATAAACATTCCATTCTGCAGGTGGAAGAATAATTATATATTGATGTGATATTATCACGTGGTAGCATACCGTTGTTTTTATCCAGGTGTATTGATTTGCTCTAAATTAAGATAAGATATCTTTTAGACAAATTAAAAACAAAGTCTGCTTATATAATCATGGTAGATTCTCTTATTGGATGGTTCCAGGAAATGACTAATGAACTGGTTTAAATGTTATTTGATTTAAAAATAACATAAGAATAGATCTTAATTACCTAGGAGGTCTAGCCAGCATTGAAAGGGTTATTCTAACTGTTAGCCAGGGTTTTATGGCCATTCGCTGTGAAAAGTTTTCCTTTCAGTCTGTAAAGATAGTCATAAATCGTCAAAAGTCTTGACAGAAAATGCTGTTTAGCCATTGAAACGTGTATAGCCATTACTTTGTATTGCATACCATTTTATACTGGATATTCATTGATTATTGTCACACATGTTACATATTATTATTAATTAATTTGTCATTATAAAATAAAATCTATTTTTATACATTGTGATATTATTTATATGAAATACATTTCACTTACGATAACGATCTTTGGGTCTGAGAATTGAATTAGTGGGCAATTCTCACTGTTACTATTATTATCCCATAAATATCCCCACAACATCACATGTAAATTAATTAACCCCTTAAAACAGGAAGGCGTACTATTACGCCCTATTCTAAGCGGTTCTAAGTTTTGTCCAGACTATGTGTCTGGCAAATCTGAGTTTTGACCTATAACTTACAATGGGACCTTATCATATAGACAGTAAAATTTAATTATTTAATCTTCTCTGTCACAAATGTAGTACACCCTCCGTTTTTTTTGCTATCTACCCGGTCGCCGGCAATCGCAGTTGGGGAGACTCACCTGGGATCCCAGGGAGTACCTCGCGGCGGATCCTGCCTCCTCCGGTCCCCCCGCGGCCATGTGAGAGTAAGGTCCTTGCGAAGACCTCACAATCACATGGCCGGGTTAGCTGGCTGCTGCATTGCCAGCAGGGGGGCTGCCTGTAATGACAGTTAGCCCCCCTGCTGGCTGGAAATAAAATAAATGTAAATTAAAAAATTATATACGTAGAAAATATATATATATACAACCCATGCCGAAAGTAAAAGGGAATTTAATTTGCTAGCACTATATTTAACCCTATAACTTTCCAAGACACCATAAAACATGGGGGGTACTGTTTTACTCGGGAGACTTCGCTGAACACAAATATTAGTGTTTCAAAACAGTAAAATGTATTACAACGATATCGCCAGTAAAAGTGACGTTTTTTGCATTTTTCATGCACAAACAGTACTTACACGGACGATATTATTGCTATGATACTTTTTACTGTTTTGAAACACAAATATTTGTGTTCAGCGAAGTCTCCCGAGTCCAACAGTACCCTCATGTACAGGTTTTATGGTGTTTTCAAAAGTTACAGCGTCAAATATAAGGCTTGCGTTTCATTTTTTCCACATTAAAATTCCCCAGATTGGTTACGTTGTCTTTGAGACCCTATGGTAGCCCAAGAATGAAAATTACCCCTATGATGGTATACCATTTGCAATAGTAGACAACCGAAGGTATTGCAAACAGGGTATGTCCAGTCTTTTTTAGTAGCCACTTAGTCACAAACATTGGCCAAAAATTGCCATTTTTTGCATTTTTCACACACAAACAAATACTAATGCTAACTTTGGCCAGTGTTTGTGACCAAATGGCTACTAAAAAAGACTGGACATACCCCATTTGCAATACCTTGGGTTGTCTACTATTGCAAATGGTATGCCATTATGGGTGAAAATTTTATTCCTGGGCTACTATACAGTCTCAAAGGCAACGTAACCAATCTGGCGAATTTCAATTTCAAATGTAACGTGCTAGATTTGACCCTGTAACTTCCCAAAACACCATAAAACCTGTACATAGGGGGTACTGTTTTACACGTGAGACTTTGCTTAATACAAATATGTGTATTTTATTGCAGTAAAAGCAAACAGTATTATTACATTAACAGTTAAAATGTCATATAGAACAAAAAAAAAATAAAAAAAAAATTATTTTCTCCCATTTTTTTCATAGCTAAATATTTGATATTTAATGAAAGCCCTGTTTCCCCTGAATAAAATGATATATAATAAGGGTGGGTGCATTTAACATGAAAGAGGTGAATTACGGTTGGACAGACATATAGCGCAAATGCCAGGTTTTGTTTACGTTTTGTTCACAACGTGGCTCAGTCCTTAAGAGGTTAAAACAATATTCTGCAGATGTATATAGGCTGGGGTAAAACCCCATTATAAATATATGTACATAAATGTATGTGCAAGGAATGCCATTAACAAACTTAATATATCTCTATATAGCCATATCTATATCAATGTATCCAAGACCCATAGTGTGCACTTAGTTAGCCCGCCTCTTGTGCTCCAACTACTCCATATGGAGGATTCTCCACTATTATTCTGCCCAACGCATTTCATGAGGATGACTTCACTTCAGGAAGTTGCGAGCACACACTTCAGACACTTGAGCCAATTCACTCGGCACAGTGGCCAATACCTGCATCTTCTCTCTATCAATTACTCTAGATGGGATGCTCAAGTCTGTAAGTTTAAACTTTCTGCATGTGATACTAAAAGGTACTTTACAGTGTGTACTATGGACTGTGGGTCTGATTTTTCTTTCACACCCAGTGGCTACTTGTGTGAAGCAATATTTGGAACCAGCATTATTGGACTTTAAAATAGACTTTTCTGGCTAATCATGGCAGCATCACTTATGGGTAGTTTCGTCCCCCAGCAAAAAAATTAAAAATAATTAAACAATTAGGAAAAACAGGTCCCTCCTCCTTCCAGTTTGAGTTGGCTCTCACACCTCCCTCCAGCAGCTTGTGCGCTTTATTCTGACAGAGGGTTCACAGTAGCGTCAGTAAGTTGTGTCTGAGCATGTGCTAAGCTTGATCCCACTTAAAAGGAAGTAGATAATTTTTTTTTTTTTTTTTGATGGGAGATTTAAAAATCTTAATCTGGTTTCTTGCAGTCTATTCTTCTACTTGGCTCCTTCAGAGAATCTGCTTAAGTGTACTGCCCAGTGTCTCTTCCAAGTGTTCAGAAGTAATTATCAACATAGTTCTCTATTTTTTTTTTTTTTATTCTTTAGTTATCTTTTTTCAGGTTATTATGAGCAATATATGGGGTACAGAATAAAAGCAGGGGGGTTGGGGTAAAAATATACATGGTTTGTACGTCGTCTACACTTTGTTACTTTTGTATTGTCTAGTTTGCTTTTTCCAGATTGTGTACAAACTTTTTTCGTATTTTACACATTAGTTATTAACTCGTATGAACGAGCTGTGAGCTGCTTGTCTCGGTAGTCTGTAATGTCCATTCTCGTCGTCCGGAATCCTGTGTGTCTGCAGGACTTAATCTGGGGGATGGGGGAGTATGGGGGTTTCGGTCCGGTTCCAGAGCCGATTTCAGGTTGAACATAGTTCTCTATTTTATATCTTTTGTAAGCATTATACTTCTTAGTTGATTTTCATTCAGCATCTAGAAGACCTAGCTGAGCCAATAAATGTTTCGGGTGTCTAAAATGTGCCAATTGGGCACATACTATATCAGTATTGGCCTTTTACAGCCCCGCAACACATGGCGGCAGGCACACACTTAAAGGACCCCTACAGACACCCAGATCACATCAGCTCAATGAAGCGATCTGGGTGCCAGGTCCCTCTAGTTTTAACCCTGCAGCTGAAAACATAGCAGTTTCAGAGAAACTGCTATGTTTCACTGAGGTTTGATTCAGCCTCTAGTGGCTGTTTTATTGACAGGCGCTAGAGGAGCTTCCGCGATTCTCACTGTGACAAATCACAGTGAGAAGACACTGAACGTCCATAGGAAAGCATTGAGTAATGCTTTCCTATGGGCGGGTTGAATGCACGCGCGGCTATTGATGCGCATTCGGAGCTGAAAGGTGGAGGGATCCTCAGCGCCCGGCGCTGAAGACACACACACAGTCACGAACAGACGCATACACACTAGCTAACAGACACACTCAGCGACAGACATACATATACATACACTCACTTACAAAACATACACTCTCACTGGCAGGCGCGCAAAGGAACACTCTCCCCTGAGTGCTTCCTTGCGCGCCGCGTACTGGTGCCGGAGCCAGAAGATGATGTCATGTTCCGGCTCCAGTATCAGTGCAGTGCGCGAGGGAGCACACAGGGAAGATTGCTCCCTCGCGCGCCCGCAGGACCGGCCGCCTGGTGACAGCAGGCCCAGCCTCGGGGGACCCGGAGGTAGCCGGCTCCTGGGCCACCTAGGAGAAGAGGCTGGCCACAGTGGCATGCATACCGGGTGGGCCGGGCCTGGTCGCAGCCGCAACCCCGGTATGTATGCCACTGCCTCAAATCGAGCAGGCCTACATTTCCAGTTCACTCTACCAATAAAGAGGTGATTTATCAAGAATGGAACATACCAGAGAAAAAGGGAACGCTTAAAACAAAGCTGCTAGAGTATATCCCAATGCGCCAAATGGAAAAAAAAATATATAGTCACAGCAGTAACTTGTATGGCAAAAATAACTACTCTGTAGCCCTGTCGATTAAGAGAGGGATACAGAATTGCTTTGTAACCTTTGCAGCAGAAACTATCCTGAATAGTAAAAGGAGAGGGTCATAAGAGATTGGCCACTATTCTACGGTGCTCCAGGCGCCACAACCTCTAGGCAAATGGACTTATTAGATCTTAAAAAAAAAAAAAAAAAAATTAAAAAAATTCTGAACTCCATGTTGAAAATATCAAACATTCAATATTGAATCAATCTCCAGCATACTTCCAAATGGAAGAGAGGAGATTGGACGAAGTCCATAAATCTCAAGGGTGCATATCAGATTTCAGTTCACAAAAGTCACATCAAGTTCCTGCGATTCTGGATCTTAGGGAAACACTATCAATTCAGATGTCTCCTCTTTGGGTTGAGTCTGGCTCAAGGACCTTTTCAAAGATACGCATTACTCTGGTTGCCTTTCTTCGGAAACATTCCACCACCTAGACAATTTCCTGATAATTTTGTCTTGTCATACATTATTGCTTCATACCCACACGGCCGTCAATTGTCTTCAAGATCACGGGTTGAAGATAAATATGGAGAAGAGTTTGTTACTTCCATCTCAAAAGATGAAACAGTGATAGACACTATAGGGGAAAATTGTGACATTATCTCCAGAGAGAATGAAGAGAATTCAAGTACAAAATTTTGAATCTTCACAACAAGACATTCCTAACTGCAAGTGACTTTTTATGAGTCTTTTGGGCTCACTCACATTCACCATAGGGCTAGTAAGATGAGCCCAGTTGAAAACATGTCCAATCCAGATGAAGTTCTTTAAGGCAATTCAACAATAAAGGTACCCAACAGGGAACAAAGAATACTACTCCTTACATTTATAAGGGAACATTGGATGTGGTAGGTCAAAAAGATGCACCTCTCTCCAGGCTTCCCTATTAGAGGAACCAAGATGGTGCACCATTACCATGGATGTGAAACTACATGGATGGGGGCCATTATGGCACAATATGGGATCAGTGGATATTGTCGCACAAGAAGAGGAAGTTATATTCCAATCTCAGAGAATTGAGAGCAATATCAAGGCTCTACAGGTATTTCTACCCTATCTTACAAACTTGTGGGTACTGATCCAAACAGACAACAGAGCAGTGGCATCTTATGTGAACCACCAAGGTGGCACTCAAACCAAAAATCTATTAAAGAGAATTGCCTCCACAAATGTTTTTCTCAGATCAGTCTTCAGGTTCTGGAAGCAGTATTACTGCCAGGTCCAGAGAAAGTATTATCTCAGCATTTACCCAGGATAGTGGAAGTTACATCCAGAAGTATTTTAAGCAATATGTCTAAAGTGGGGCACACCCCAGATCAAATTGATGGCCTCCAACAATACCCAAATTTCCATATAACTCTCACTTCAACCAGATTCTCTGTCAGCAGGAAAAGATGCTCCATCACAGCCATGGGAATCTAATCTGAGGTAAGATTTCCTCCCCTACCGATAATACAAGGGAGAGGCTCCTACACAAAAAGGATTGTCAGAAGCAGTTGTAGACTCTTCTGAAATCTAGGGAAAAAAAATCCATGTCTGATTCCCATCATAGGATTTGGGAAACCTTGTCATCTTGGGCTAAAGATACGTCCGTTGGCTATCTTCATACTGCTCAATCACATATACTGGCATTTATTTATGCAGGTCTGGAAAAGCGATTGAGCCTTCGTACTTTAAAAGTTCAAACTTCAGCTTACTTGGCTTCTCATGGGCCTAAGATCCTCTTATAACAAAATCTTTCTAGGATGCCATTTGCATCAGGCCTCCTACTAGGAATTATTTTGTGACGAGAGCAATCTCGCCACATTGCATTGGAGAAGCCTGGTTGCTCGCCTGTTGCCTTTGGATTATGGCCCCATGTTAAAAGGCTTTATTTTCCCCTGCAAAGACAAGAAAGCCGAGTCATTTGGTGCTTGCCCTGTTTGAGCAGTGATACCCCAGATAGCTATGCCATGGAGCCCATTCGTATAATGAAAGACTATGGGAAAGACTTTGGCTCCATGGCAATTGAACTGCATGTGTGTGCTCTGAGCGCCATTCAGTAATAATGTGCGCTCAGACCTAAGCTATCTGGGCATATGTTGCATGTCTGTATTTTATGTCATAAATGTAACCTTGTGTATTTTATTGTATTTTACTGTCTTTTGCTGCCATGTGTTCAATGGAGTTTTGCCTCTGTCTTTGGAGATAATTGGATTACTTCTAATTATCTCCAGGATAGAAGACTCTGTGGAACTGGTTTTGGGCAGAAAAGCCATGCTTCCTGTGGTCACAAAGGACTACGATCTATCTTTTGAACCACTGGATCAATTTGTATGATTTTGACGTATGTTTGTATTTGGAGTATGCTGATTCTGAAAATATTTATGTGAATGTGATGCATACTTTTCAAGTTATGAATAATGTGGAAAAATTGTATTTCTCTGCTTGTTCTAAATTACATTACCCATTGTGTAAGGTAATTGAATCACATGCAGAGGGGAGGAATTTGTGTGGGAGTGTCTGAGTGTATTGTATGTGTTTATTGGTTGTGTTCCAAAACCCTGTGGATGGTACTAATGTGTAAGAATGTGTACATAAGCACAATAAACACACAGCTCTGGCTGTTCACTGCTTGACTCTCAACACTGAGCTTTGTCTTGTTCTTGGGGGAATTTACTGTATGCTGTTCCAGTTCGACTGCTAGGAGTGTAAACCTATTCGTATGGTTTTTCCTATTCGGCTGTTTACAGCATTCGTATGGTTTCCTGTTCGGCGGATTGGTGTTCTGCAGTAGCTGTGCCTGCATCTCTGGAAGGGGACGATCGCCTAAACAGTTTTAACTCCTTGAGTGCCGAAACGGTCCGTTACATATGTACCTCCTTGGAATCATCTAAAAAGATTTTAGATGTGCTGATCGATTGCCCCTTTGCCCCATTAGATAAACTGAGCCTTATTTTGTTAACTACAAAACTCAATTTCTGGTGGCGGTCACTTCACCTAAACGGATATCTGAAATACAGTCTCTCTCCTATGATGACAATCAAACCCAAGTGTATTACGACAGAGTAGTTTTGAGACCTAGACAAGATTTCTAATTTTCATCAAGACATTGTTTTATCTGAATCCTTCCTCGTAATTGGAAAATAAACTCCATCAATTAGATTTAAGAGGTGTGATAAAATACCTGTTGGTTGTCAGTGGCTAAGAAGTTTCGTAACAGAGCTACCCATAAGTGATGCTGTGATGAGAAATAGCCAGGAAAAGAAAATTATGATAAATATATACATTTTCCATAGCCAAAATGTATCAATTACCCACAATGAAATTTATGGCAATAGACCATGTGCCACCCTAAAAATATATTCATAAATAAACCCATTTAATTGTATTTATTCAACATCTCTGTTGCGGTTTACCCTGGCTCCAGTACTGTTCCGATTACTTGGCTGTGAAGGGCTTCTACATTGATCTACTTACACTTACAAAAGGTAGGATAAAAAATAAAAATAAAAGTACGTGCATATTTCCATTAAATTCTTTTGTACCTATAATATTGCACTATTTATGTTTTTTTGTACACCACACTTTAATATATATACTTCAGAGGTGGAGAATAAATTCAAACCATCTTCAATCTTGAATTGATTAATTACTCCTGTTTGTGGAGACAGGCCTGAATTCCAGTTCCATCTCATGTGCATTCCTTCCCCCACCTGGTGTCCATTTTCTGTACATCTTTGCAAGAGATAGATATATAATATCTCTCTAATTTTTTTTTTTCCTATACACTTGGGTGTGTCTTTTTGTTATACATTATTGTATACTTTTATAGGTTTATATTATTTTGGGTGTTGGTGAGACACTTTCAGGAGACTCTCTAATATCCAAGTACGTTCTTTGATAATGATGACAACCGATGGGATCCAACAGACTTAAAGGAATATTTGTGATAGGTGTTTGTCATTATAGACTATAGGTCTGTATTAAGGAGGTCTGAGTTAATGGGAGCTAAAAAATAAAAATTATGGTACCTGTAACTGATAATGCGGTGTAGCCAGTTAGTCAGAGGAAAGCAAAGCCTAATGCATCTTGTATTAGTTTTAGTGATTGCAGTGAGAAAAGCTGCTACACAGAGCGTCTTGCTGGAAATAAGGCTTGGGACCCAAGTTACACAGATACAAAAAGAGAAAGAGGGACTTATTCACTACAATGGGAGTGGTCCAACCTGGTGATGGTATGATCCCTACAGATTATCTAAATTATAAATGTTCAAAGATATAAGTGAATGCCTAGATAACAGTCATACACATTGTCTATTAAGTCAATACCCAGCGATCTGTCCTCTATTCCCTATATGTCTGCATGCAAAAAAAGGGGGAGATCACCTAAATAGTGTGTAATAGGCGTTATAATTCTGTGGCCAAACTCTCCCACCTGGTATATGTAACAAAAATAGTAAAACCCCCTAAAATAAGGAATTTAACCAAATGCTCACAGTATCAACTCATTCCTGTATGTAAATTGTAACAGTCAGGGCCAGATTAAGAGCCCAGTGCTGACAATTATGATGGGACCTTATTACAGAATCTTATCGACCAAAAACACTCTGTATCTGATGGAGTTGGTGTTGGAGGGAAACAAAGGATGCAGCTATAAGAAAAACACATACTCTATGCTAATCTCTTTTGCTTTCATCTTTCAATTAAATCCATACCCCCCTAACAGTGTCCAGTGAAGCAGGAAATCAGAACTGCCAAAAGGGGCGAACAAACAGGGGGCATGTCTGTCCAAAGAATTGGAAGGCCAGCCTGGCATCCGTGTCCCTATGTATCACAGTGTCCCCATGTCGCCCAGTCCCCTAGTCTCCCAGTGTCTGTGTCCCCATTTCTCCCAGTGTCTCAGTGTCACTAGGATACTAGGGGACACAGAGACATGGGGACACTTGTGGATACAGACATGGAGACATTTGGGGACACTGGGAGAAATGGGGTCACAGACACTAGGGACACACATTTGGGGAAACTAAGACACTAGGGACACAGACATGGGAACACAGATACTGGGAGACATGGGGCACTTGTGGACATAGACATGGGGACAGACACTGGGAGACATGGGGACACTGAACCACTAGGGACACTGGCTGGGAGCCATGGGGACACAGACATATGGGGACACAGACAGTGGAAGAGTAGGGGACACTGGGAGACACAATAAGAAAGGGGATAGGGGGCGGGTGGGTGTCAAGTGTCCTGGCATGTGTCCCTAGTGTCTCCATGTCCCAATGTGTCTCCCTGTGTCCTCTAGTGTCTCAGTGCCCCCATGTGTCCCTGCTGCCTTTCCCCCCATCCTTCACATACCTGAGCTGTAGGCTGTCTCTGCAGGCTGGTAGCTGCTGTCTGGACTATGTGCTGTGTAGCTGCTCCCCCGCGGATCAGGGAGTAGAGAGAGAGGCAGGGAGATGCTTTAACTTAGTATCCCTGCCTCTCCATACACAGTGACCCCTATTGGCCGGTGCTGGTATTGCAGAATTATCTCCGTTTATACGGAGAAAAATATTTGCATTTGTATTGCCGGTATTACTGCAATACAGTCCCGGCCAAGCAGCCTAAAATACAGACTTTGCCTTAAAATACCAGTCAGGTGGCAAACCTAAAGAGTAGTGTGTAAATAAATAAAAGTTTAAGTCCCAGGAAGGCTTACTGAATACTGGTAAAATTAGATTAATAATTTGTTACTGGGTGTGTGGGGACTATTGAGATAATGCAATAATTTGCATATAAGCATTTTCTCTGTCATCTCTAGGATTTCACTACAACCATGGCCATTTTATACATTTCCAAAAAAAATAGGTTTTAAGCATAGCATACCTGGAGCAGAGGGAACTCCGATAGGATGTCAGCAGATATTTCCTCCACCATTAAGATTGCCTCCAATAACTGCACATCTGCCCAGCTAAACTGATTGCCAACTAGAAAGTTCTCTCCGTGATCTTGTAACACCTGCAACATGGACACAGATTTTCTAACATTTAATTACACAGGTACATTGGTTCAGTATCACAAAGAAAGAAAAGAAAAAAAATTCCAACACATTTTTCCAAGAAACGTTAAAATTGGTAAACAGAACACTGGATCCACGCTGACCACACCAGTATGGGGACTAAGCTACTCAACAACCAGTAGACAAACAAAAAGGAATCTACAGAAAAAAAAAAAAAAAAAGAAAACTCAGTAGTACACTAAAAAACACACTTTCTAGTGGTAATTTCAAGTTTGCACTTATAAATGTATATTGATTGTAGGCATACCAAGTGTTTTACAGATGGTACAGAATCCTCAACACAAGAATAGGCATGTAGGAGAAAGCATAAAACAGAACAAATAAGTGTAGACGGTTTAAAAGCTGTATTTTGCTTTGGAGTATGGAGATTAACCTGTGGGCTACAATTGATGGAAGATACCTGCTTTAGATTTTGATATGGCTAAATATCACTTAAATTCTGTAAGGGTTATCTAGTAAAGCGCAAAATACAGCTTTTAAACTGTCTACACTTCTTTATTCTGTTTTATGCTTTCTCCTACATGCCTATTCTCTTGTTGAGGATTCTGTATCATCTCTAAAACACTTGATATGCCTACAAATCAATATACATTTGTGAGTGCACCCTTAAAATTACCACTAGAAAGTTTTTTTTACTTTACTACTCAGTTTTTGTTTTATTTTACTGTAGACTCTTTTTTGTTTGTATACATTGTGAGGACTGGGAGGAGTTCTGTTACATAGCTACAGTTTTGAAGATTACCCTATAGGTAAATTACCCTGTAAGGTTTTATCCACATATGGTGTGTTATTTCCACTTTACTAAACAGGGTGTCACTTTATATGAAATATCAACAGTAAGATTGCCAGTTTTTTTTATTTTATCAACAGTCATAACGTTTTCATTTTGACAAAAAGAGGTATTGCAGGACTCGCAGGTCCAGAGTAAAACAAGTAAAGATAAGTGAAGCAGTCTTGCAGATCCACTGTTTTTATGTAGGCATGCAGGCCCCAAGCGTGAATGGACTCGCAGGTCCCATAATCAGATCAATTTACTAAAACAGCAATAATAGCAGTTACATATCGGGGTCTTGGTATTCTCTTCCCTTACATTGCATACGGTTACCCTCAATCAGAGGCCCATGGAAATGGGCTTCAGGGCCCGCCATAGCAGCTCATGTGTGTAATCTGACTAGCAGCTGTGAGATCACAAAAAGAAAGGGGACAGGGGGGCAGATGGGTGTCGAGTTGTCAGGATTGTCGTTTGTGTCCTGGCATGTGTCGTCAATACTGTTTATCAGTGGTCTATGGTGGCTGTTGTCATCAGCCAATGTGTCCAGGTATTCACGTAGGATTGATGTCAGCTGCCTTAGCTTGTAGGTCTTCCACTGTCCGCATTTCCTCCATCTGGGATAACCACAAGGTCAATGGTGGTATCACTGTCTGCCACACTTGTAGTGAAGCTCTGACAAATACGGACCCATTCCCCACCCTCCCTGCCTCTCCTGGTGGTAGCCAGGGCAATGGGTTTACCGGCTTCGTTCTCCTCCACCTGTTTCCATAATTTGTGCACATTTTGTTTGGACCACTCCATCACCCATAGGATATAGTGACACTTCAGGGTGCGTGACAAACATCAGATCATCCGCGTATGAGGCGATCTTATGATGAGTTTCCCCTGCGATCACTGCTGTAATAGCAAGGTTTTGTCTGATCGCAGTCAAAAAGGGATCTAGAGCAAGGACGAAGAGCAGCGGGGACAGAGGGCACCCTTGGGATTTAGATTTCCGTGGTCAGAGCACCGTTAACCATCACCTGCGCGGTGGGTTGCACGTACAGGGCCTCTATCCATCCCCTCATCTTGGGACCCAACCCCTCATGTGCTAATGTCCGGAATAGGCATTTCCAACAGACCCTATCGAAGGCCTTCTCCGCGTCCGTCCGTGCATCAATGTAAGGGTATGTATTGTGTTGTGTTGTGCACCTGGACCAGGTGGGGTTTGTGATGGGGAGAGAGGCGAGAGACTAGTGTAGGTTTGTGAGGCTAAAGTCTCAATTAAAGGTAACAATTTATCAATGAAATGGGAATGTAGTTCCCACAGTGCTCTCAGACTTTGTCCTCCTTGGCTATAATGTGTCGTCAGGGATTGCTTTGGGAAGCAGTGACCATCTCAAATTGCATTATATGCTTCTAGTAATGGTGCATATAAGACGTCTGCAAAGCATTTGTAATAGCAGTGCTATGGCCAGTTCTTCTGGTAGGGTATTTCAGCATTTATCAAGTAGTACTGTCTAGGGAGGGTAGTGAGCATTCGGTAAGGTATGTGTTGATGGAGTCTAGTAGGCAGCTGTCCATCGTCGGTGACTTGGGCTGCGGGAGAGAGTAGAGATCTGAGTAATAGAACCGTATCATGTTTTGTATTGTCGTAAGAAGTCGGTGGAAAGTGTCAAGTTTGTCCCTTATACGGTCAATGTATGTCACCTGTCTGCGTTTGTCCAACATCCGGGCCACTAACCTGCTGCTTTTGTTCCTGTGTAGAGAGAAAAATGCCTTAAGTCTCAGTGTGTCCCTATGGTACTGAGCCTGAAGCAGTAGTCAGTTCCCTCTTCAGCTGCAGTAATTTGGCTTGGTGTGTGGGGTGCGGTTTATCTGTTGGATTTCCGTGAGAAGAGAAAGCATTGCGACCTCTTTGCTTTTTCAGCAGGGTGCTTTTTTGCAAGAAGTGTCCCCTCACTACACTTTTGTGTGCTTCCCAAAGAATTGTCGGGGAAGTTTGGGTCTGTGTGTTTGTGAAACATTCTCTTAATACTGTGCCGATGTCCGATATTACGTCTGGTTGTGAAAGAAAATATTCGTTAAGGCGCCACTTCTAAAGGGGTGATGAGAGCGTATTAGTCACCGCGGCATGGTCAGACCATGTAGCAGTGCCCTGTTCAGCTTGTAGGACTAAGGGAAGATGGTAGTGAGACATGAAGAAATAAATAGTCTATGCGTGTGTATGTATTATGCGGGTGTGAGAAGAATGTGTACTCTTGTTTGTCAGGATGAAATGCTCTCCAGCAGTCTACTAGCATGGCCTTTGCTAGGAGTGATTTGATCGTGGAGAGATGTTGGGTCAAGACTTGGGATGTGCCTGAGGAAAAGTCCATTTTGGGTCTAGTACAAGGTTAAAGTCCCCTCCTAGGATCAAAACCCCTTCTGCAATTTTTTGTAGTTTGTGGAGCATATGGGAAAAATCTATAGTGTCTTTGGTTCGGGGCATAAAGGTTAGTGAAGGTGTAAGTCCTCCCGGCACTCGCGCCTTTCAGGAACAGGAACCTGCCTTCCCTGTCCGTCTAAACCTCCACCTCTGAACGGTACCTTCTTGTTTATTAAGATTGCTGTGCCTCTAGCCTTGCCCCCATGATAGTCGCTAAAGTATCCCTTGGGGTAGTGATGGTTATGGAGCTTGGGCCGCATCCCTTCCCTAAAGTGTGTTTCTCGCATAAAAACTATGGAGGCCCTGGAGGACTGAAATTCCCGCAGGGCGCTCAACCTTTTTTCTGGTTTGTTCAGCCCTCGAGCGTTGATGGAAACTATAGTGAGGTTGGCTGGCGCCAGGGACATGTTTGGTGCTGGTCTGTGTCTGAGGGTCGTCAGCGGTCAAATGTCAGAAGGGGGATGGGGAAAGGAAGTGTGGGAGGGGAGAGAAGTAAAAGAAAGTGTCGTATATGTAGTCACAAGAAGAAATAGCGTTTGGGTAGTGACTAAGCCAGAGTCCACCTGTGGGCCTGGGATCCTGCCCACCTGTCAAGATCGCTCTGTCCCGTGGGAGAGTGGAAGAAGACCAATAGTACCCGATTGAACTGAGGTCAGGCGACCAGTGAACACTCACAATCAGGTCGTCGTGAGAACACCAGCCGTCTCACAAGACTCAATCCATTCAGTACCTCACATCTCCCCTGAGTGGCTCTGACGATTATGGGTGTGTAGCTGGTATCCTCGCCTAGAGTAGCATGGGTCGCTCGTGGTTGGTGCTTACGCTTATGTGGCATGTGCAATATACTGTAAATGGGGAAACAACTTATACATGGCTTATACAAAAAAAAAAAAAAAAACACACACACACACACACACACACACACACACCTTTTAGGTGTTCTAATAACCAACCTGTGAGAGCAAAAATAATGTCAATGAATCCTCCTGGTCACCTTGAGCCAGTTAACACCTTGGCAGCATCCCATCCCAGTATGTCCCCTAACTTCATTGGTCCCAGGTCATGACAGATATCCACCCTAAGGGCATGAGGTTCTGCTGTGATGGAGGTGCGGAGCTCTGAGTTTGCCGCTTTCAGGTCTGCTTTAGTAGGCAGGTCCCAGCGTAGGGCTACCCAGGCGGTAGACGGGGTGAGTCCGGTAGGGTCCTCTCACCACGTGGGGAGATTGGGCCGCGGATTCATTTGAGGCCTGTGAGTCCAGGTCTGCCGGGGTAATTATGGATTGCCGCAGGGATGAGTGCACGGCCCCACGTTTCGGGGTATGCGATGCTCGGTTGGTTTGACCCATTTTTGTGCCAAAAGGGTGCTTTTAGCGAGGATTTGTGTGGAGCCTTGAGGGAGTGACCACCTTCAACCATTGCTTCAAGTTTACAGGTGAAGTTTGCCTCAGTCTTGCCCAGGTCACAATTCAGCCAGTTCTGGGCAACCATGGTTATCATGTATGAAGAGAGGTCATATTTAAGGAAACATTGATACAAGTGTTGTAAGCATTTTAGTGGCACAGCAGCCATGTCCAAGCCTAAAGTCTCCCGACTTTGAACAATATTAATCATTACAAGGAGTATTTGATTTCTGAACATTATGAAAACTTTACCATCTGTTGAGTTGTGCCACAGTTCAAGACCTACATTAGTGATATGCAAAGATCTGTGGTTCCAAAAAGGCAGCATTTGCAAGAACATAAAGGACCTGGAAACCTGGCTTAGTGGTTAAAATTGTTTTTTTTTTGTTTTTTTTTAAATATATATATATATTTCTCTATCTCACTCTCTATAAATCCTTCAAGAGTAAGCACCCACAGGTCTTCTTTAGAAACAGTGGAAACCTGCCTTCATTAAAGTAAAGTTGACAATTTGCACCTGTAGTGGAAACATTAAGCCAACCAAATAGCTAATAAGTGGATACCTAAATAGAAACTAGCTCTACAAAAAGGGAAACCATAATGGGCAAAACATGCAAATGTGATTGAAGTATGTTTAACATGAACACACACACACACAAACATCTTTGGTGACAGGGCTGCCTGTTTTGCGTGTGCTTCCACATACATGGTGTATAACTTCAGTGAGATTAAAGTTTTAACATTTCGCCAATAGGCAGTCATAAATACAGTATTAAAGAAAAGAGTCACCTTTTCATAAATTGGGAGATATCTTTTCTTTGCCTTCTCTTTAATAACCTCAATGTGCTTTGCTTTATCCTCTGGCAGTAGGAATGGATGAGACATAATCAACTCCATGAGATCAGTGGTCCCTTCCACATACATATCAATACTAAAATAAATAATATACAAAAAAAAAAAAAAAAGAAATTGCAACGAAATTCAGATTTCAAGGGTGGAAAAGAAAAAGCATTAAATGCTTGCATTTACCAAGCCAGATAAGTTTTGTAGTGTAACAAACAATCCAGTATCAACATACGGTCTTTTCATCCTGTTGAGTGTCAAACAAGTAAACAAAAGAATGCACTTGTCTGCCCTCTGGGACTCAACTAGTTTATTTGGTGTTTGATGAAAAAGTTGACCACCTTTTAGAACTTACGCGCATATTAATACAGTAACCTGCATAACAAAAAAAAACAAAAAAACACCTCTTGTTCTGTACACAGATAGACCACCATTTTAAGTTAAGTGGAGTTAGTTTTATATTAAATAAATACTTTTACCAAAAACCTAACTCTCAAAAATGAAAATACAGAGACTACAGGCAATTCTAGTCAACATGAATATTATTAACTTTCTCCCCAGGCTAGTATGTCATGAAGTCAAACAGTAATAGGACTATTCAAGTACTCACAATACAGCTCCTTGCAGTTAGAAAATAAAAATGAATAAAGAGATTTTTAAATGAAGACACATACATGCTCACTATCCACTCACAGATAGCTATGGGGAAGAATGCAGACATTTCTCAAATCATATTCTGTGAATTGCAAGGGAGATTTTTTTTTTTTTAATTTTCTTTTTTAAAATTTACCATCAGAAGGAAAAAGTTTCATATTATCCTCTCCCACATCATTATTTAAAGTGCCAGGCAGACATGGGATTTGGCAGTCAGGAACATCAAAGCAGATGGTGAAAAGTGTGTGTGTCCTGAGGAAAATTCTCATTGAGAACTGAAACGTCAACTTTTTATTTTTTTATTTTATTTTTTTAAATGTAAAAATTTTTGGATACCAAATGAAGATTATGAAAGAAAATCTCTGGAGTGCTGGCTTAAATTGGAATTTTATAGCACCGGTAATATACTTACATTTACACAACTGGAGTGCAAGGCTACTTGAACGTTTATATACACACACACACGGCACTCCAGGGACTTCTTTGTAAAGAAGAAAAAAAAAAAAAAACAAACACACAACATACTGCTATTTAATTTATTTGATCAACATTTCTGTTTGACAGCATAAACTTTATTCAGGATAGATACTCACACACGCTAGCTTCTAAAAACTCAAAGTCAGCCACATTAAGTAGAATGAGCAAACTTAATCATTTCTAACATAAATTTAATAATAATTTACAATTAGTGAAAACTCAACATTTTAGTAAATGAATAGCACATACAATACTCTCTCCTTTAGATCCTTCCCATAAAGGTTGTACTTCCCAGCAATATACTGCAGAATGGCTTTAGTTTGTTCCAACTTCATGCCATCAATTTCCACCATTGGCACTAGGTGGAAAAGCAAAGCGCCCTCTGGGAAGAAAAAATAAATAAAAAGATACCAGGACATCAAACAGCAGTCTCCTATTGACTGTATATTTATATGTCACATGTTTGGATTGCCTTTAGCAGTTTTGTCTAAGTACAGGCTCTGCCATCACA
The DNA here is from genome assembly GCA_933207985.1 of Pelobates cultripes. Lineage (NCBI taxonomy): Eukaryota > Metazoa > Chordata > Amphibia > Anura > Pelobatidae > Pelobates > Pelobates cultripes. Next base: position 140,861,988 of record OW240913.1, read on the forward strand.
GACTTGGGCTGATCTCATGGAGCATGCACAATGACAAGAGCTGCACAGAGGTTCTAAATAGCAAGGTCCACGGTTTAGTGAACCAGAGTAATAAGAGCCACAATATAGATGCTATCGGTTTTTAAAGTAGTTCCACTCAACCTAAGCAATGAGTGGAAATGTTTTTTGTGGATAAAATACATCTCCCATTAACATCAGACCAGCAGAGATGTATGGAATAATAGCAGACCCCACACACCAGAATAAGACAATTCCTTATGGAATTATGTTTTATTATCTTTTTAAAATTAATTACTATTTTAATGCATTATCAACAGGATAAAATATAAGAGATTGTCTATAGTGTTACTGCCATACCTTTAAGCAGACCTTCATACTGTTCTCGGTTTTCTAAAAACACTTCTTCAAACTGCAAAATAAAATCATAAAATAACACATTATAAATTATTTAAATTAAACAGCCGTCCCCAAAGAACCCCCAACACAAAAGAAAAGCAGGTCTAATAAGGAACAAAAGCTTAATCTATTCATATATGTACTCGCTCTGCTTTAAACCTGAAATTATATGACAGACTTACTTATGGAAAAATGCATTGTGGTTTCTCTCGTGCTCAAAATTGAGATCACCTACAATGCAGTCACAAGGTTGCATACTTAAACTGAAATTTAATTGAAATTATTTCACTTGTATTACTTTCATTTTTGATAGTGGCAATGAAAGGAGTAGAAACTCTTCATTCATGTTAAAAGGAACACTCTTGGTACCATAACCACAACAGCACAATTTAGTGGTTATGGTGCCTAGAGTGCCCAGGCTCCCCCATTATAAGTATAATTACCAAAATGGATACCGCACTCTCCTGGATCCCAGGGTGCAACCAGGCCGGATGTTGGCCAATCCTCACAATATAATTTGCAGAAAAGTAATAAGGATGGTCCAGGCACTCAAATTAAATTCAGTGAGCAAATTTATGTTTCAGCTCACAACAGGGACTCTGTCAAACCCCATTATAAGTAGTCATACTTTCACTTCTTACCTGGGGTCAACTAGCCACCCCTCCCAAATCCATCTACAAGAGAGGTGGAACGTCTTTGTTCAATGAATTACATAGTTATGCGTTAACAGCGGTAAATTTGTGGTGTAGAAGTATATATATATATATATATACACATACATACATACATACATACATACATACACACACACACATATATATACACATTCTAGTCAAAATTAGATGTCAGAGTCTGGCCAACTCCCATGACAATGTGCTGAAATGCCTTGTTTGTGTGCGCTTTCATTTTACAAAAAAGTGAAGATTTCAGTAGAAATTGGCACTTTTATGGATAAAACCTGGCTACACACCCGTGGCCTTATATTAGACAAACTTACAGGTTTAGTTAGCTCACTGAACACCCTGCAGATCTGGTGTGAGCACCAATTTCTTAGTGGCTTTAGACATTTTGATAATCTACTTGCAGTGCTGAAACCCAATAAAAGATTCTGGCACAGTCCTGATCTGGTGAACAGCTCCACAGCCTCCAGGCTGGCGCTCGATATGCAGGGAGGTAGAATAAGCATCCAGGGACTTTTAGGGGCTCATGGGACCAAGCCCTTATTTGGTGGGCAGGAGGCTGGCCTCCAAGCCCCTCCATGAGCAAGGGTCTTCTGTCAAAGAGCCATTTAACTCCATTCATAAAAAAATAAAAACAAACAAACAAACGCAAAACAGCATGATCGCTCAGCCGGTAGGAAGGAAGCTTGCTGTTCGTTATAGCTCTGCTGCAATACAACATGATGCGCACCTTAGTCTGGACTGTGTTATGTGCACAGTTAAAAATGACAAGCACAACAGAAGCCAGTCCCCCCTCCCCCCCCCCACACACAAATACAATTTTCTATCTATATATCTTATCAAAAATAAATGATCTTTTCACAAACCTCAACACCAACTGTAGCCAGGAGCCAGCGTATGGATTCCATTTTCCCTCTTCCATTGAAATAATATAACTTTGGTTTTCCAGCCATATTTAGGATTCTAAAAATAAAATATGCGCGCATGAATCATACATACCGAATGTAGTTTCAGATTGTAGTACAGTATAGAACAAAAAACATTGTTACATTTATTAACATAAAGGTTTGCAATACAGAGGACACAGCTGTAATCCTTTGTAACGGAGCTCCTTGTACTCCGACTGAGTACCCTCTGTTGATGGATGCTCCTAGCGCTTCATGAGGACTCCAAGCGCTGCAGCAGACACCACAACCACCACAGACTCCGCAACCGCCGTATCTTGACTGGAGTCTCGCCGTCTTCCTTCCACCCTGGATCAGCTTCTGTCCTCCAGGACTGTGTGGGAAAGAACTCTTCCTTCCACCCTGTAAGAACCTCCAGTGTCAGGAACAAGTTCTTAAAAGAACTAAGTGACTCAAGCTCAGGGGAACATGCAGAGCATAGCAATCCCCAGTTTGATTATAACAGCTCCCTCCAATAACGAGACAAGGCTACATTTAGAGGGATCAAGAAGAACTGTCAAAACCTTTATTTCCCTTGGGACCAGCCAATAGGGTCACCACAATAACATTGTTGTGAAACCTCAATAAAATCACAAACAGTCAAAACATATCAAACAACACACAGTGACTTATCACAACACAATAGCACATTTTTAAAGGGGTGGGGGGAGACAATATTTAACAGTAAATATCTCACAGATATTGCCTGCAGAATTAGCAATATGCAAATCTACCCGAATATGCAAATGAACCAGTCTTGCAATTCAGGTAGTGCATATTGCTGTTGCTACCAACAGAGGGCACTAGACAAGCTCCATAGTCAAATCCACTTAGTTGGTAGCAAACCTCAGCAGTACAGGAGAGCAGGCAATACATTTCACAGTACACACACACACTATAAACAATTGCATTACACACACCCTGCACCTATAATGGGTACAGGGTGACTAAAACATAAGATAAATAAAGCAGCCTACATAAATAGTCTGTCTGAAGGTATACTAGGGGCTTTAAAGCCAGATACATGAAAGAGTCATAGTCACAGGGGAGGAGGCTGGCAAGTAGGCCTCTCCAGGACCAAGTGGCGAAGGGCACTTCGTCACATCCTTATTTTAGGCATATTAAAAATGGTTTTCAGCAATTCACACCACACACACACACACACACACACACACGCGCGCGCTTTTCAGGCAAGCCAGAAAAAAAAAAAAAAATATGGTATGTTTTTCACTCCCCATGTTGCAGAAACAAAACAAACCAAAAATACTTTAAATTAAATATTTAAAAGGTAGGGATGTGGGGGTCAGTGATAACAATAACTCCAATGGAGCATTGACAAGCAAAAACTGCTTCACCCTCCTTCCAGGAGCATACCATACCAGAACATTCCATCCCATACAAGTGGGGACCGCACCGACTGATAGTGGAAAGGAACGACACGTTTTCAGAGGCAACAACATTCCTTCAGTCCCTAGGTCTACCAACGGAGATCGTTCGAAAGGACGCACGGCCATTTTGGACGGTGGAGAAAATTACTCCCTATGTGCCCAGAAGAGCAGCACCAGAGACTACCGACTCTCCTACCTGGCACCTAGGGCGGTTGATATCAATGTCAAATATATTATTGTTCAGTTCATGTATTATACTTTAGGTCTCCCAGACACCCTGGCTTCGTAAGCATTTGGCTTGTGCCTTAGTTTAGCGGTTAACCCCCTCCTCAAGCCACATTTGAATGTGTCAAGTTGCCCCTTAACTGAAGTGCACGTTTCATTACGCGTTCAGCCTAAGCTCAGAACCCTTTTCTTATATACCCCCATGGCCAGAGTCGGCCACAGTTACAAGCTACTTTAAGCTTACTTGACTGCAACACGCAGTCAGTACACTACTTTGTCAAGCCGCAGGCACATAATGCCTTGTACCAGTCCTCCTAATTCACCGTTATAATTTAGCACGCAGGGTTTTGCAGTTAATATACAATTTTAAAAATAAATAAATAAATAAAAAAAATAAAAAAACTTTGACCCCCAAAATCTGTTACGCATCTACAACCGCCAAAAAACACCCGTGCTAAATAGTTTCAAAATTTTGTCCGGTGTTTATAAATACCCAATGTTAACATGTTCTTAGCTTTTTTTTGGAAAGTTATAGGGCAATAAGTACAAGTAGCACTTTGCTATTTCCAAACACAAGTAACATTAACACTAATATTACTTTAAAAAAAAAAAAAATAAAAAGAAAAAAAGAAAAAAAAAAAGAAAAAAAACACACATAGCAATTTAAGAATACATGTAAGGAGAACTTTAAGGGTTATGCTCAAAGAACACCCCAATATGTGTTCAGCAACATCTCCTGAGTTCAGTGATACCCCCCATGTATGGGTGTGTTGGGTTCTGTGGGGGCTAAAAGACCTTATTTGGAGGGTGCACATTCCAGTTTTCCAACTTGGAATTTTCACAACTGGTCATCATGCACCCATGTCCTATTTGGGACATTTTTGTAGCTGGCAAATGTAGTTTACCTCCATCAAACCATATATTTTTGAGTATTAGACAACCCAGGGTATGTTCATTCTTTTTTAGTAGCCACTTAGTCACAAACACTGGCCAAAGTTAGCATTTATATTTGTTTGTGTGTTAAAAATACATGAACGCTAACTGTGGCCAGTGTCTGTGACTAGGTGGCTAAAAAAAAAAAAAAAAAAGTTTGTAATACCTTGGGTTGTCTTCATTTGCAAATGGTATGCCATCATGGGGTAATTCTCATTCCTGGGCTACCATACGCTCTCAAAGGCAACATAACCAATCTGGCAAATTTCAACGTAAAAAAAAAAACTTTATATTTTAGGGATCGACCGATTATCGGTCTTGCTGATATTCAGGGTTTTTAAAATTATTAGTATAATAATCTTGCTGATAAAGAGTCCAGTGTACGCGCCCAATCTGTCTTCTCTCCAAGTCTCGTGAGTCACGAGCCCTGGCAGTCAAAGCGTTCTTGCCGATGCTCCGCACAGCAAAAGCAGGCGCGCAAATTGCGAGAGTTTTAGAGAGGAGCTGAAGACCCGGGCCTGAATTAGTGCTGTCTGGCTGCCGTCTAGTCTGCTCTGCCACTTGTGTGCCAATTTTAATCTTCTGGTCGGTAAAAGGTAATTTTCTTTACTCCAATAAACAGTTACTCACTCCATCAGGAGAAAATATAAATTAAAATGAGCTGAGGAGTGGTCAATCATACAGAGAAGAGGAGAGGGAGGACACATGTTTTTCTGCATTATGGCCAATGGGTTAACTTGGCACTGGCAGCACGTAGTCCGAATTAAAGGGAAACTATAGTGCCAGCCCAGGAAAGCAAACTAATTTTCCTTGCACTATAGCTTCCCCCTCTGTCAATGACCCATCCCCCATGTGGTGCAGAAGGGGTTAATAACCCCCTTCTGTCACTTACCTGTTCTGGGTTTTCCCCCGTGGGAGAGACCTAATGTGCGTGTGCAGAAATAGCCGGAGCTCAAAATTAGAATTTCACCATAGGAAACGCATTATTCAATGCTTTCCTATGGGAATATCAGTATCGGTAAGTTATCGGCTATTGGCCTGAAAGATCATAGATTTTCAGCTAAAAAAAAAAAAAACAAAAAAACACACACACACCCCACACATACAATATCGGTCTATCCCTATTATATTTGACTCTGTAACTTTCAAAAACCACTATAAAATCTGTACATGGGGGGGTACTGTTATACTCGGGAGACTTTGCTGAACACATATTAGTGTTTCAAACCAGTAAAACGTATTACAACAATATCATCAGTGAAAGTGTGGGAGAAAAATGCAAGAAAAAAAAATAAAAATTAATAATTCACTTTCACTGACAATATCATCGCTGTGATATGTTTTACTGTTTTGAAACACTAATATTTGTGTTCAGTGAAGTCTACCAAGTAAAACAGTACCCCCCATGGACAGGTTTTAGGGTGTCTTGGGAAGTTACAGGGTTAAATATAGTGCTAGCAACAGTGGCTTACACACAACCCATGGGGCCCTGGTGCAAAACTGATCCAGGGATCCCCCCCCCCCTACAGACAGACACACACACACACACAAAAAAAGAAAAAAAAAAAAAAGAAAAAAAGAAGGAGGAGACACACAGACACATACAAACAGACAGACAGGCACACATACAGACAGACACACAAAGACACATACATAATATTTAAGTCACCCTCCGGTTTCCTACCTTTTAGGTGCAGGAGGATGACTTTCCCTGGGGTCCAGTGGTGGGAGTCAGAGTTCCCACTCCCTCTGCTTCCTCCTGCGCGGGCTCTCAGTGATAGCTGGGAGGAGTGACAGGGAGTCACTTCCTCACAGCAGTTCTCTTCACAGGGGGCCCAGTCACGCTGTTAAAGCATCCAGCGCTGACCGGGCCCCCTGAAAATCCATACCCACCGGGTACCTTAACATGCGGCCCCAGCGGTTTGCCGCGCGGGCTAGGGCCACACATGATGATGGCGGGCAGCCGGTTGGCCTGGCCCCCTGGAGTGACTGCTATACGTACGCCAGTGGCTAGCAAATTAAATTCTCTGGACTTTCTGCCTGGGTTGTCAGGCAGGTACCTCAAATTGCAATCAATAAAATTACTTAATTATGTAAAAATTTTACATAAATATGCACGTAGAAGTTAAATATATACACACATATTTATATATTTGAATTCTACGTGTATATTTATGAAATTATTTATATATACACAAAGTGTATTTTGATATGAATATATTAATATCAAAATACAGTTAGAATAAAATTACACACACAGTGTATTTTTATATATGTATATATTAGTATGACGTTATACATCTCATATATACACATATTATTTATGTTAATAAATACAATAAAATAAAAAAAAGGTTACTATTTAATTAGCCGCGGACGTATCAGGTACGTCCGTGGTCCTTAGGGACGTATGTAATATGTCCCTGGTCGGAAAGGGATTAATCTTTTGGGAAGATTAAATTAAGGATTAAAATTACAGATTATTAGTCGGTTAAGAATTAGGGTTATGTTTAAAATAAATTTTACTATTGAGATTATGTATCGACCGATTTTTTTTTTATTTTTTTTTTAAGAGCTGATACCAATAATCTGAACTTTCAGGCAGATAGCCGATATTCTGTACATTTACCATTTTGAAAAAAAAGAAACAAGTTCTACACAAATTTACAGTTAACTGAACATGTTTACTTTTTATTTTTGAAAAAAAATAAAATTAATTATTCAGTGGTAAATGCACAAAATATACATGCCAGTCAGATTTTTTTGTTTTCAAGAATATTTAGTGTTCCTCTCCTGTCTCTTAGTGTGTATTTCCATCCCTCTACCTTTGTGTTCCTCATTATCTCTCTTGTAGCATGGCCGATCAGAGCTTCAGTTTCCTATACCTGGCCAGACTGACAGGAAGTGCGCATTTCTGGTCAGTCCAGCCAGGTACAGGAAACTGAAGCTCCTGTACCGTAGTCCACTCGACTACACTACACTGAGTGACTGGTAGGGGAGCGCTGTGCGCCTCCTTACTGCAGGTCACTTGATTCTTGCTCCCCCAGAGCTGGTATACCCTAATGTGGCCACGTGTTATGCCTTATTGACGCTCCAGCCATGCGTGCGCTGGGCCACTGCCGCCTCTGACATTATTGGCAATATCGGTATCAATAGTGGCCAATAATGATATTTGCCAAAACATCGTCTGATAATATCGGCCAAACCGATAATCGGTCTATCCCCAGATTAGGATTAACACGCTATTGCTAAAGTTAGTATTAACATTAGAATTAAGGTTATAATCAGGGTTAGGAATGGTGTGAGGTTTATGATTATATTTATGGCTAGACTTGGGATTATGATTTAGTTTAGGATAAAGGAATTTAGATTGCTACTTTCCAAACATATTACATATAGGGTATTGTTGTACACAGGAAATGTTGAGTACAGCCACGATAATTTTGTTACAGTGGGACACAAAAGATTTGAAAAAATTAAAATAAAAAAAAGTCACTTCAATAAAGCTCAAAATAGATTATGTGCGAGTCCCCATAGTGTCCACCTTTGCATATGGTATGCATTTGTGGCATAACTCAAATATATAAGCTATTAAAATACCCCAAAGACCTATATTCACTTTGACATGTTTCCAAAACCTGTAGGTTATAATTTTAGTCCTGTGTTTTCACAAAAAACTATGGAGTGTCTGCTTTCACAAATGGTAGGCCTTTGTGGGGTAAGTTCAACAATCAAACCGCTACAATGCCCCAAAATTAGACTTACACCCATCAAATTCTTATATCAAAAACTGAAATGGTCAGGTCTAGTTAAGGCACTGTACCTTCACGGGATAGTGGCAAAGGCATACATTAGGGGTCTCGTTGTACTCAGAAGATGCAGCTGACCACAATATAGGGTTTTCTACAGGAACAGTACACACTATACAGTGCCTTGCAAAAGTATTCACCCTCCTTGACTTTTTACCTATTTTGTTACATCACAGCCTTAAATTCAATAATTTATTAATCTCTATGTGTCACATGATCGGTTATTACATATACACACACACACACACCTTTTTTGAAAGGCCCCAGAGGCTGCAACACCTAAGCAAGAGGCGCCACTAACAAAACACTGCCATGAAGACCAAGGAACTCTCCAAACAAGTAAGGGACAATGTTGTTGAGAAGTACAAGTCAGGGAGAATAATAATAATATATATATATATATATATATATATATATATATATATATATATATATCCCCCCAAATCTTTCATGATCCCCAGGAGCACCATCAAATCTATCATAACCAAATGGAAAGAACATGGCACAACAGCAAACCTGCCAAGAGACGGCCGCCCACCAAAACTCACGGACCGGGCAAGGAGGGCATTAATCAGCACAGAGACCTAAGGTAACCCTGGAGGAGCTGCAGAGTTCCACAGCAGAGACTGGAGTATCTGTACATAGGACAACAATAAGCCGTACGCTCCATCGAATTGGGCATTATGGCACAGTGGCCAGAAGAATGCCATGACTTTCAGCAAAAAACAAAATGGAAAGTTTTGAGTTTGCAAAAAGGCATGTGGGAGACTCCGAAAATGTATGGAGGAAGGTGCTCTGGTCTGATGAGACTAAAATTGAACTTTTTTTTCGGTCATCAAAGAAAAAACGCTATGTCGGGCGCAAACCCAACACATCACATCACTTAAAGAACACCATCCCCACAGTGAAACATGGTGGTGGCAGCATTATGCTGTGGGGGTGTTTTTCAGCAGCCGGGACTGGGAAACTGGTCAGAGTTGAGGGAAAGATGGATGGTGCTAAATACAGGGATATTCTTGAGCAAAACCTGTACCACTCAGTGCGTGATTTGAGGCTAGGACGGAGGTTCACCTTCCAGCAGGACAATGACCCCAAACACACTGCTAAAGCAACACTTGAGTGGTTTAAGGGGAAACATGTAAATGTGTTGGAATGGCCTAATCAAAGCCCAGACCTCAATCCAATAGAAAATCTGTGGTCAGACTTAAAGATTGCTGTTCACAAGCGCAAACCATCCAACTTGAAGGAGCTGGAGCAGTTTGCAAGGAGGAATGGGCAAAAATCCCAGTGGTAAGATGTGGCAAGCTCATAGAGACTTATCCAAAGCGACTTGGAGCTGTGATTGCCGCAAAAATTTGGCTCTACAAAAGTATTGACTTTAGGGGGGGTGAATAGTTATGCACATTGACCTTTTCTGTTATTTTGTTTTATTTGTTGTTTGATTCACAATATTAAAATAAAAAAAAATAAAAAAAATTATTCAAAGTTGTGAGCATGCTCTGTAAATTCATTGATGCAAGTACTCAAACAAGCCATTTCAGGCTGTGAGGCAACAAAACACGGCAAATGCCAAGGGGGTGAATACTTTTGCAAGGCACTGTATATGTGTGTGTGTGTGTGTGTGTGTGTGTGTGTGTGTGTGTGTGTGTGTGTGTGTGTGTGTGTGTGTGTGTGTGTGTATATACACACACACACACACACACACACACTAAAATGCGTTTGTTATAAAAATCAGAAAAACACAATGTTACTGCACTATTTAGCAGAGATTGGCTGTTAAATGGCTACGTAAAAAGTGTCAATATACCATTAGGTAAACAGCCTGTGATATCGGCTTTATATAAATATATACACACTTTTGTGTGGCAATTTGGTTTTCGGCGACTGCTATTAACCTTACAGGACAAACATACCAAATTCTAAAATTTCCAGAAGCTATCAAAAATAAACTATTTCCAATACTGTAAAGAAAAAAAAAAAAAACCACACACACACACACACACACACACACCTTCCTTTTTGTATATTTTTATAATAAATGAGAATTTAAATATGTATCATATCAAATTAAACAAAACAAAACGGTATATAATATGTGTTGGTGCAATGTGTCGAATTAATGAAATTTCAATCCTAAGCAGCCGCTTAGTAGATAACTCCCTAATTCCCACTAATTGAGAATGTGTGTGTGTGTGTGTGTGTGTGAGGGGGGGGGACGACGACGACGACCTATTGTCCTCCCCAGCGTCAGGTGGGGGCCATAAATTAAAATGCCCTCCCCCCCCCTCCCCCCCAACAGTGACTAGGGGTCCCCAAGTCCCTATTCACCGCCCCTACCCAAATCAAAAATTAATAAACCCCTACCTACCCCCTCAACCTAAAAATAGTGAGAAAAAACAAAAACAAAACCAAAAACCACCCCACACTAAATAAACAAATTACCATTTGATGCAAGTCTGATGTCCAAAAAAGGCCAAATAAAAACCATAATACCCATCGAACTTGTAAAAAAAAAATTTAACCCATCTTCACCCATGGAGGGCTTATAAAGCCTTCCCACGCCCTGCAATTAGGCTCAGAGCGTTCTGATTGGTTGGTTTAACTCCTTCAGGACAGAGTCAATAGTGCATCTGATCAAAACAAAACGTAAACAAAAACTGGAATTTGCGCTATATGTCTGTTCAACCGTAATTCACCGCTGTCACATTAAGTGCACCCACACTTATAATACATCATTTTGTTCAGGAGAAACAGGGCTTTAATTTATCAGTAACTATTCATATATGGAACATAATTTATTATGAACAACATTTTTTTTTTTAAAGTGAGAAAATAAGATTTAAAAAAAATAAAAAAAAAATTTGTATTTCCGTCTGACATTTTAGCTGTGAATGTCATAATAAAATGCACATATTTGTTATTCTCGGGAGACTCCACTAAACACAAATATTAGTGTTTTAAAACAGTAAAACATATTACAACAATAATATAGTCCATAAAAAGTGCCGTTCGTTTGTAAAAAAAAAATGCAAAAAACTTCACTTTTACTTACAATATCATCGTTGTAATACAATTTACCAGTTTGAAACACTAATATTTGAGTTCAGCAAAGTCTCCTGAGTAAAACAGTACCCCCTATGTACAGGTTTTATGGTGTCTTGGAGAGTTACAGGGTCAAATATAGTGCTTGCGAATTAAATTCTCTGCACTTTCTCCCTGTGTTGTCAGGCATGTCAATCAAATCACATAATTATGTTAAAAGATTACTTAACTATACATGTAGAATTTTAATATATATGCATTTATAGGTAAATTCTACGTGTATACTAATGTAATCGTTTATGTAATTATATGTATTTATCCACACACACAGTTATTTGTATTTTATATATAGATGGATATAGAATGTCATTTTAAGTGTATATATATATTTAATAACAAAATACAGTTAGAATGAAATTACATATGAATATATCATTTGTATTACAATAATTAATGTAATTATACATATATATTATATGTGTATATATATTTATATGGTCATTCTAAGTGTATTTTTTAATACTAATATATGTACTTATATCAATATTAAAGTACACTTTGTATGACGTTACATATACACACACACACACACACACACTTTTCTATTTTATAACATTACATGTTTAAAGATTTTTTATTTATTTATTTATTTTCCCCACTTTTTTTTTACTTTTTACTTTCCCACCAGCAGGGGGACTGTCTGACATTTAAGACAGTCCCCCTGCTGGCAGATCCACAGCCAGCTATCGGAGGCCATGTGATCACTCTTTGAGAACGATCACATGGCCCACGGGGGCCTGATTTGCCTCCAGAAGAGGATCGCGGTGGAGGTGAGTACCGCGGACCTCCAGGGGCTCAAAACCGTTACGGCGTTCTATGCCGCCGTAACGGCTTTAAAGCCCATTTAATGTGGGACGGCATAGAACACCGTAACGGCGTTAACGGGTTAAGCCAGAATGCTCTGACAAGTAAATGAAGAGACTGACAGGTAAAAGCCAGAGTGCTCTGTGTGATTTTAAACTGCGAGAGAACTTTCCCACGTGTGTAAATTGACTAGCACTCTGATTGGTTGGACTCCAAGCCAACCAGAGTGCTCTGAGTCAAACTGCAGGGCGTGGGAAGGCTTTATAAGCCTTTTCCCGCTCTGCGGAGCTCAGTCTGCGCCATGCCCTCCATGGGTGAAGATGGATTAATTTTTTAGCATCGGGTTTTTTCCTTTTTTGGGGCTGAAAAAAAAATGAAGATTTTAGAAAAAAAAAAAGAAAAAAAAAAAGTTGTATTTTTATTTATTTATTTGGTACTTAGTTCTTTTATTCCCCCACACTATTTTTAGGGTGAGGGGGTAGGTAGGGATTATTAATTTTTGATTTGGGTGGGGGAGTGGGGGGGGGTACTAGGTTTTGGGTTTTGTTTTTTTTAAACAGTGAGCAGCCACAGGCTGTTCACTGTTTAGTAGACATACCCCTACTCACGGCATAGCAAGTAGGGGCATTCGGGAGATTTTAACCCCCATAGAGTGAGGGAGGACATGGGTGGCTTATATTTTTACATTTTACAAGGAGGGAGCTGCATGCTGGTAGCTCCCTCCTTGTAATAAACGAACACCGATATTCAGTGTTTGTCTGTCTGACATGTCTATGCATTAATTAGTCTTTCTGACGAATGAATGGATGAAATTCCATTTGTATGCACAAGTGTTTAACTGGGCATGCGCGGGAATTTCACAGCACTATCTAGGGTGGGCAAATGACGTTTCCCACAGGGCCTTCATCTACCCACACAAAGATGGCGGCACCCAGAACCTAGGTCCGCGCAGAAAATAAAGTTTAAAACCTAGGTAATATGAGGGGCTTAAGGGTGACTAGGGGGTCAATTAGGTGTAGTGGAGTTGAGAGGATAGTAAAACACTGGATTCGGCCATGACAGTGTCGCTTTAAGGGGTTAAACACCAAAGTTGTGTTCCAGCACCAAATCTCCCTGCTGCTCTGTCCTGTTTTCTCAAAATCTTCAAACTGGAAGGCTCTTGCAGAATTAAAGGACCACTCTAGGCACCCAGACCACTTCAGCTTAATGAAGTGGTCTGGGTGCCAGGTCCTTCTAGGGTTAACCCATTTTTTCATAATTATAGCAGTTTCAGAGAAACTGCTATAATTATGAATGGGTTAAGCCTTCCCCCTAATCCTCTAGTGGCTGTCTCATTGACAGCCACTAGAGGCGCTTGCGTGCTTCTCACTGTGAAAATCACAGTGAGAGCACGCCAGCGTCCATAGGAAAGCATTGTAAATGCTTTCCTATGAGACCGGCTGAATGCGCGCGCAGCTCTTGCCGCGCGTGCGCATTCAGCCGGCGGGGCGTAACGGAGGCGGAGAGGAGGAGGAGAGCTCTCCGCCCAGCGCTGGAAAAAGGTAAGTTTTACCCCTTTCCCCCTTCCAGAGCCGGGCGGGAGGGGGTCCCTGAGGGTGGGGGCACCCTCAGGGCACTATAGTGCCAGGAAAACGAGTATGTTTTCCTGGCACTATAGTGGTCCTTTAAGCAGTGACGCCACCTATTGGCTCAGAGAGTTCAGTTTACACTCTCAACCAAATCGATGACTCCCTCATAAAAAAAAAAAAAACAAGCTTCAACAATACACTTTTCTTTTCAAGTGACTTTTATTAACCCCTTAAGGACGGAGCCAAATTGTACAAGTTGTGATCAAAACAAAACATAAACCTTATGTAGTCCTTAAGACAATGTTCCAACACAAGAGACCATTACATGGTGGGATACTGTATACTGACAAAGAAGAACATATACCTCTTTTTTTTTTTTTTACTATCCTATATAGGTTATAGTACATCAGTCTCTGATTTTTCCAGCTCCTGCTACTATAGAACAGGAGTTGTCTATCCTGATAGCTGAGACATACTTACATAAGACATTGCTACCCTAATTTCCACAGACTTATTACACGAACTATCCTTTGATGTGGACGATCACCTCTACCCTTTCGTTCCAGTGACATATGAAGTAGTATTTTATGCATTTTTATTATCTATTTCAATGCTGGAAAGATTTTTATATTTTTTTAGTTCACTGTTTAGTTAACAGTGCCCCTTTGCACCACTGTGGGCAGGATTTTTCCTGGATATCCCTCCATCTATACTATTTTTAGATTTCTTTACTGAGTTAATTACGTCATCTTTCTCACAAGTTATTTCCTGGTACGTTTAGGATCAGGTATCCTTATTACCCACTTTAAAATGTAAACAAAACCTGGAATTTGCGCTATATGTGGTTCAACCATATTTCACCTCTTTCATATTAATTGCACCCACACTACTTATACATCATTTTGTTCAGGAGAAACAGGGCTTTCATGTACTTTCAAATATTAATATTTGAAACATAACTGAATGTGAATAAAATAAAAAGTATGAGAAATTAAGAAAATATGCTAGATTTCAAGTTCTGCATGGCATTTTACCTCTGAATGTCATAATACCGTTAGTGTTTACTGCAATAAAATACACATATTTGAATTCAGCAATGTCTCATCAGTACCACAGTCCCCCCATTTACAGGTTTTATGAGTTTTTGGACACTTACAGGGGTCAAATATAGGGCTTTTCCATTGAAATTTGCCAGATTGGTTTGCTGGGTTAAAATCCCTTCAGCCACTTACCTTAATCCAGCACCAGGCTCCCTCCGCGCTGGTGACCTCTCCTCCCCTGTCGACGTTAGCTCCCGAGTGGAGCCGAATGCGCATGCACAGTCAGAGGCACACGCGCATTCAAACGCGCCCATAGAAAAAAGCATTACTCAATGCTTTCCTATGGGGATCTTTTTTGACACTGGACTCTGTGAGGACATCCAGAGTCAAATAAGTGTGATTTACTCAGTGTAAATCGCGAAAGCGCCTTGAGTGGCTGTCAGGGAGACAGCTACTAGAGGCTGGATTAACCCTGCAGTGTTAAAACTAGGGGGACCTGGCACCCAGACCACTTCATTGAGGTGAAGTGGTCTGGGTGCCTATAGTGGTCCTTTAAATAGAATATATTTTAATTATTTTTAAAAACTGGGGAGTATCCCCCAACCAGTTTCATTTAATGATCATATGATCCCACTGGGATCCAAAATTTCAATTTGCACATCTTATGGACTGTGGAGCAACTCAATTTCCAGAAGCAGCTGCTTTTAATACATTTCTCTAACTTGGTTATATTAAAAGGCACTACTTGGTTATTTTAGCCTAAAACTTTTAATTCACTGTTTAGTAAATAACATTTTAGCATGCATTAAAGTTATTCTCTAAATTGTTAATCTGAAGCAAAATTTTAGACTTCAGGTCAACATTTCAAAAACGGGAAACATTTTCAAAGACTGATAGATCTCTGAATTCCATTTTAAATTCTCAACAACTAACACTATGGCCAGGGTGTCCAAATGACTTGTGACAAAGTTGTTGATCTATGCTAGGCTAGAAGGTAGTTTTACAACTTTTGGGAAAAATCTATGCAAAATTAACAAGAAATTTCAAAATGTAGGTCAAAATAGCTGAGCAGGAAAAATAGCAACGTGGCAGATCTTTTCCAGTTTGCACATTTTATGAAAAATGCATTATTTTTCTTTAGCGCAACCTGAGAAGGTACTCAGGCAAAGAGCAAACATTTTAATTAAGGTTAGTAAATAAATTGAGAATTTGAGTAAACTTTAAAATCAAGGTGAAAGTAGCCAAACTGGAAACATTCTCTAAATAAACTAGGATTCCAGTTTGGCTACTTTGGCCTTAAATTTGAAATTCACTTTGAATACTAACCTTAGTAAATAACTGTATATCTTTTTGGAGCACCACCTCAGCAGACAGCGATTTTTCTCTCAATGTTTAGTAGGAAACACATATCAAGCAATCTATTTGAAGCATTCCAGTGTAAATGAAAATGGCAAGACACTTACTTGAGCAGGGACTGTAGTTCTTCAGTATCGTCTTGAGAGATAAGATGGACTGCCAGTATATATACTGAGTGAGTGCACGTTGCTGCCAGCAGGAGGGTCTGTGTGTGAGAGGCACAGACAGGGGGTGTGTCTCTCCAGCCATACAGATCATATTCACTCCTGGACAAAAGCTGATTTACCACAAGCTCTGCACAGATAGCAGCACTGTGTTATAAATATGGAGTAAACTGTGCCCCATACATAGAAGGCCTTCTGTGAAGCCATAGTTCCTAACATAAAGTGCTTGTTTTAGGACAGGAGGCAGACACTGAGGAGAGATTTGTTAGAAATAGGGGTTAGTGTTAACAGTCAATGCAAATCAATTAAACATTTAACATCTCATACAGAGGGGTGAGGGGAGCCATTGCACACCTTTCAGCCATTTAAAGAGGTTATACTATAATTATGTATGCAGTTGTCCCTCTGTTTTCCTTTAAAATAAAATAGAGTGATATTACCCCTTCATGACTAAGGACAGATAGGGCTTTGTTCTGACACATATACAATGATAAATATGAACAAAATAGCAAAAAACATTGGGGGGGGGAAACACACATTTCACTGCTTTGCTATTAATAATTGCTATAGCTCTACTGCAACTAAAGAAAAATAATTCAAAATAGATTTTATTAGTATTGAGTGTTAAATTTTCACAGATACAAAAAGATTTATTTTCTAATAAATCATATATATTTATATTTTTGGAAGGGTAAATAATGTGTGGAGGCCTATTCGCAGGGGACCCACATGTCGCCGCCAAGGACTCCCTTTACTTTTGTGATTATAGCTGTGTAGCAGCAAGCTCATCCAAACACTAGCCGAGACTTAGTGAAGGGTGAAGAAGAACTGATTTATTTGGGACAAATGCCACTCTTTTATACCTGGGTCCCCAACAGGGGCGACCAGGGAAAAAATGGATGCTACAAAAAACCTTGCACCGAGGGTTCTGTACCTGACCAGATAATTTTATTAGTGACAAGACACCTCGGCGCCGATGAACATTTTTATAATAAAAACAGGATTCCCATGCCTACATCCCCAAACAAATTCCATCCTTGAAAAGCACTCTCCTGATCGCCCACTCTGTCCAAAAAGTGCTCGGATTGGAGGGGTCTAGCCCGAGTTAGCTAGAAGTAATATTTTGCCTGGGCCGCAACTGTCCTCCAATCCAGCGCAAAGTTCCACAGCGCTAGGTGGACAATCCTGACCAATTGAAATGATTGCGCCTTTTGTCGGTACATGGAGCTCCCTCAGGTCCTTGGTATAGTTTGATGCCTCACCACCTCCTCTATCACCCCTCCAAAAAGCGCCCTGATTGGTGACTCTGGGGCAGAGAGCATCCTTGACAAATTTTTACCAGACCGCGGCAACTCCACAATCCAATCAGAAGTTCCAGAGAGTTTGTTGGTTGCCCCCGGACAGGTGTGCTATGCCTCTATGAGTTTCCTGCCGGTCTGTGATGACTCCTGGGTCTCTGGAAAGGGGTGCTGGACTGGGAGGCACAAGCTGAAGGAGTAAATAAGATGATTATGGTCCTTTTCAGTGTAACAGATCACCCGGTTTTGCGTTGGATCTATAATATATGTGTACCAGCTGTCACGAACGTACCCTACTCCAAGAGTGTGCGTGATGTAGTTGTGGTGGTGAAAGGGTTAAAGTTCACTATTTGTCTGCACTTGACCGGAAATAATGACAAAATCCCCCTTTTTAACACCACCCACACTTTTAGTAATAACTATTACTATTTTAACGCTGCCACCACCAAGACAATTTATAAATGGGGTGCCTTGGCCCCCCAGGTAAATCAATAATAAAACCCAAAATATGAATACTTAATAGTAATCGTAGTTGGAACTTAATCTGTAAAACATAAAAGTCCATACATAGTGTAAAACTGTAAACAGTAGAAATAGTAAAAGCAAAGGTATTGGGTCACTCACAATAAATAGAGCCTAAAATAGCAGGCTCTAGCTTGATTGCATGTGGAAAATCAGCTTTTCCAAGCTGTTCAAGATGTCCCCACAATCTTCCTATAGGCACTGGTGCAGGATTCCAGGTGTAGGAAAGATGGATAATGGACCAAAAGAATTTTATCAGCTTTAAAAAAGTATTTACTTAAATAAAATAACAAAGTAAATAAAAATGTAAAAATATTACATATAAAACACAACGCGTTTCGACAATAAGTCTTTCTCAAGTGTAAAGTCCTCTTCTTCCGGCATCCTTTTAAATCTCTGCTTCCGCAAATTGAATTTCCCGCCGAGTTCCACTTCCGGTATGACGTCATGACGCACGTTCCATCGCTGCGTCATGACGTATCGGCCGTCATTGCGTCGTTTCGTCATTCCTATGCGTCCATTCGGCAACCCGGAAGTGACTAAGGGGCTCCATTTAATAAACGGGCAAAACAATCCTAATTATGGAAAACAGCTTATTGCCTCATATTTAAAATTAATCAAACAGAATACAAATTAAGAAAATTCTCATATTAAAATATACTGAACATATTGTTGAAATGATATTCAGACAAAATACAGAATACAAAATACAGTTTTCATATTAAAGTACATAAACATGTATACTAAATGGAAATAATAATTGATCCATTTAAAATCAAGTTAAAATCTTTGCATAATGTATGAACAATATATAGTTGCATATATAGACATATACAGTGATATAATGCGACAATAAACAAGAAATAAGTGTCATCAATGCTTCTAAAAATATAAAAAAGAAAAAGAGGAGACAATGTTAAAATATAAAATATATACATAGAGAGTCATATCAAAGCTGCCATCTCAAAATCCACGTTGAGACCGCTGGGAGACAAGGTGTCCAAATTAAAAATCCATCTCATCTCACAGCGGCTCAACGTCGATTCCACATGACCACCCCTCCAATGGGGTTTAATATGTTGGACACCAAAAAAACTAAACCCTGTAGGGTCTCCTCCATGGTGTATTAGGAAATGTAAGGAAACATTATGTTTCAGAAAACCTTTTTTAATATTGTAAATATGTTCTCGTATTCTTGTTTTCAGTGTCCTTGATGTCTTTCCAACATACTGTAATCCACAAGGACATACGAGAACATATATTACATTTTTCGAATGGCACGTAATAAGGGAATCAATTTTATAATTATATGTTCCTACTCGTGATTTAAAACTCTCTAATTTCTTTGGTTTATTTTTATAAGTTTTACATCCCATACAGTTACCACAATAGTGGAAACCTTTATTATTATCCTTATAAGTGCTCAAAAAATTATTGTTATATTAGGCTCTATTTATTGTGAGTGACCCAATACCTTTGCTTTTACTATTTCTACTGTTTACAGTTTTACACTATGTATGGACTTTTATGTTTTACAGATTAAGTTCCAACTACGATTACTATTAAGTATTCATATTTTGTACTTTTTACTCTGTCTATTGCACCCCCCACTTTGTTATTTTGTTTTATCACGATTTGGTAGTGTCTTTGAGTGATTTTTAGACACTGGGGGTAGTTGCTATTTTGTGTACAGC
This sequence comes from Pelobates cultripes, assembly GCA_933207985.1. Classification (NCBI taxonomy): domain Eukaryota; kingdom Metazoa; phylum Chordata; class Amphibia; order Anura; family Pelobatidae; genus Pelobates; species Pelobates cultripes. The sequence goes on from OW240913.1 coordinate 140,881,911, forward strand.
GCCAATCCACCTATATCTATTCCCTTTTGGGGGAATTTTTCTTGTTTGTTTACATTTGCTGTTTAAATCACTTGGGTGTGGGCTGCTGTAATATGGCTATATTTGAAAAAAGAGCCACTATGCAAAATTATGTACAAAATATTTTTGATGAAGTAGAGATAGAGACACCTGAAAAGTATAAGATTAGTGATAATCTTGATGAGATGTGTTCTCTACTTGAAAAATTACTTACAAAAGAGTTAAAAATTAAATGGGAAGGGGGCGGAGCCTAACAGCGGAGGCAAGCAGACGCAAGTCTAAGGAGCTCCGAGCAAAAACGGACGAAAATACGCTCAAAATCGACAGATACTACCCCCAACAACCACTAACTGAAGGCGGGAACCCCTTAAGCCCTAATGGGACGCAAACACAAGAAACAGATGCCGGATAATCCAGCCCCAGGACTCACAATAGGGGAAATGTGGCGGCAAGCATGCGGCCCAAGCGGATCCAATATGGCGGCGCTCCACGGAGGCTGCTCGGATTTCTCCGATGGCTACTCAGAGGGAGCTGAAGATGAATGCCTCCTAACCCCAGACCCAAAGCCCAGGGCAAAACCCAGCAAACCAAGGAAGGACCCAGATGCCGACCTGGTAACCACTGGGGTGTTAAAGACCCTGCTAGCCGACCTACAAAAAAACATCCTCGCGGATGTCACCGCACTAAGGGGAGAGCTGCAGGGCCTGACGGGTCGCATAGCAGTACTAGAGGCCACCTCCCAAGAACAGCAGAGCACTATCGCCTCACTGAGAAGCGACATTCAGGACCTGCGCAGCCAAAATATGCTGCATGAACGGCGCTTCGCAACCCAGGAAGACTCAAGACGGAGACTCAATATCAAGGTCAGGGGACTCCCAGAGGGGTTGCCGGAGACTGACCTACCGCACATGATCAAGTGCCTGCTAACCAGCATACTGCCCACAGACCAAGCTAAAGCCATAACACCAACAGATCTCTTCCGGATTCCGAAACCTGCTGGGGCCCCAGACATGGCCACAAGGGACACTGTACTCACCTTCAAAAATGGGACTGACAAATCGACGGTCCTCACAGCCGTCCGGGGTAAAGCCCCCATACAATTTGAAAATGCTAAACTAACCTTCTACGCTGACCTGTCCAGTGGAACTCTGGCGTGGCGCAGGTCACTTCGGCCTCTTACCTTCACACTCCAGCGCAACAACATTCCGTATCGCTGGCGGCCCTCGCACACGCTCCTGATACAGCAAGGTGAAACAACACACCAAATCTACAGCATGCAAGATGCAGTGGCCCTTCTCTGAACCCTGGGCCTGCCACAGGATTCACTCCCCCAAGCGGGACCCTGTGCTCCCACCACCCCGAGCCACAGCTGGGATCCAGCAAAAAGTGCCCCATTCAGACCACGGAGCACCACACCGGTTACCTACGCCTCAGTTACCACATAGATGGAGCCAAAGGGCGCACCCTCCAAGCTCCGCAACACCATGACCTGCCTACACCGAACTGCCGAGAAGGGGAGTACCGCTCCAGAGCACCACCAATACCCCGCAAGGCATCGGTTGATGAAATCCACTATCAAGTCCTTGGGGACTCTACTTTCCTCTTCTCCCTTTTATCTCTCATTAAATACGCCATCACATGATTCAGGACTCTGGCCTGGAGAACACCAGGGAACCTTGTAGCTCTGTTTGACAAGTTTGGGATTGTTCACCTGCAGTAACACGTACATAGCCACTGTCTGTTTAATAATTAATCTACTAATACTTCACACTTATAAGGCACATAACTGTTATTTTTCTCCGTTTATTTATCTATTTTATCTTTTTTTTTAATTTTATTTTTTAATATTTTGTAGCCTTTGTTTCCTTAAAATGAGACTCTATACTGAGCTCCATGTGTGGTATATTACGCGATGGCTAACATACAAATACTCGCCTCCTTAGCAAGCACCCCTAAGCAAGAATTCCCATGTAACATTGTTACCCAGAAAAGTACAGGGAAATCCCACCTAGCAGACGAGCGTAGCTTCTTAGGATATCACCTGGGAATCGGCCATACGCAAAATAGAAAACACCACAACTTTACCCTACTACCTTAAGCCTGGCGGCCCTTCAACCCCCAATCACGCATTAACCATGACCTTAAGGGTCCCTACCACATAAACAGGGGGATTTATGTTTGCTCCGGACAGCCTGAATTTAGTCTACCCCGGCTGGCCCACTTCCATTCCCAGCGAAGCATTTAAGCTGCACAGCTAACATAGCCCTAATGTGTCCCCTCGGACCACCTCACAGGAGTACCTTCAATAGCGCGGCACAATTAAAATCGCAGCTCTGATCAGACATACTGTACTAAACGCATAACACTGTATAATCCAATACAAAGATAAGAGCGAACAGCTATGGTCTGTAATGCAATGTTCTAGCCTGACTGTTAATCTTAATCTTAATGTGACTACTAAGTGACACATATCTGTGAAACAAAATACTACTTTTACTTGTCTCTATAAGTGTAAGTTATTATCCTGTTTATATAACTACTTTATAAAAAAAAGTGCAATGTTATTACTGCCATGTGATTAAGCGTGTATTTGAACTTGAGCGCACCAGCTATTGTGGCTGTGCAACTCCGCCTGTTAACCTTATGCACAACCAAAAATAAAGAATTATAAAAAAAAAATAATTAAATGGGAAATTTTTACAATGAATAAATACCTAAGTGACCGAATAACACCTAGGGGTCTGAGGTTTACTAAATATCCCACTTTCGATAGAGATGATAAAAGATTTATAGATATTTGGGAAAACGCATTAGAATCATTTACAATAACGATGATGCGTATAATTGTTGATCAAAGAAATAGAAATCTAGAAGTTCTAGATAAGATTATTAGTGAAATCCGTTCGAAACTAGAACCGTTTATTGGTACAGGTGATTTCGAATCTATTTCAAATACCATTATGGGAAAATTGGATAAATTAGAATCTTCCATTATCATTTCAAAGAAAAAGAAATACCAGAGGGATACTAATGATTATGCTACAAACAATATTCGTAAAAAACCTAGGACTAATTTTCAACAAAATAAGTCCAGAGCAAATATGACTAATTACAAATATGAAAGTAATAATGCTATACATGATCAGACTTTAGCAAGACGATCAAAATATGCTAATTCAGCCCAGGAATGGACTGAAGTTAAAAGAAATCATCATAAACGTAGAGATGATATAACAGAAATAAAATATAATAGATCGACTAACAATAAATATAGTCAGAAAGCAAATGGATCTGGTCAAAAACAGAAATATGTTTCAACGAAATATGATAGTTTTCCCCTAAGATATAGGAGGGAAAACAGTCCACCACCGAGATTAAGGAGGGAAATCGAGATATCTAATCGGTTTGAACCAATTAGACATCTGGACAATCATAGAGTGACCCCTTTTTTAGAGAAGAGATGGAGGGAACCCCCCACTCGGACCCCTATACCTCAAAAAAGACGATACAGGGACGTAGAAGAAGGGGAAATAGAGGAGGAAAGAGATTGGAGAGACCGAAAAGAAAAAATCATGAGGAAATAAGGATTTTTAATCTATCAAAAAGAGTTCTTAATGTAAATGAAATAAATGTTTTAAATAGAGGTTTTAAGTTTGCACCTAGTTGCATTATGGACAAATTTGAGGCATATATGGATATTAATAGGTTTATGAGGAGACTATGTTTAAAAAAAAAATTTGATCGAAATTTAGTGAAAGATCAAAACACTAATATAGATGTGTCTCGTTTTAATCATACAGAGTTGAAACCAAAGTCATCTTTCTATCCTATACACTTAAAATCCAATTCCATGAAAGTTTTTGAAAGAGCATGTGTCAATGATATTAAACTAATGAAAAAGAATAAAAGAGATAATTTGACAAAAAAGGAGAGACAGGCTATGCAAAATTTAGGGAAAGACTCTCAAATAGTAATTAAGCCAGCAGACAAGGGAGGAGGTGTGGTTTTAATGGATAGAGATAAATATATTTCAGAGATTAAACGTCAATTGGAGGATAATAATACATATAAGAAATTAGATAAAAATCCACAAATAGATATAAATGAGAAATTTATTAAATATTTGGAGAAAGGTTTCTCTAAAGGCATTATAAACCAGAAAGAGTATACCTTTTTAAATGTCAAGTCACCTAAAATCCCTGTGATATATACCTTACCAAAGTTACATAAGGATGCATCCAACCCCCCAGGTAGACCAATTGTCTCAGGGGTGGAATCTCTTTTATCAAATTTATCGAAATATGTAGATATACACCTTCAACCATTAGTCAAAAAGAGTCCATCCTATTTAAAAGACTCTATGAGTCTATTACAGATTTTAAAAGACTTTATATGGAAAGAGGAGTATTTATTCATTACATGTGATGTTACTAGTTTGTATACATGTATTGATCATGAGATAGGGTGTTTAGCCACACGCTTTTTCTTAGAATCCTCTGCATTGTATCCTGTCGAACAGGTGGACTTTGTCATGGAGGGGATATCTCTTATCCTCCATAACAACTTCTTCTGGTTTGAAGATGATTTTTTCTTGCAATGCAGGGGGACAGCTATGGGGACCAGGTTCGCACCTAGTTATGCGAATCTGTTTATGTCATATTGGGAAGACAGATATGTATATTCATCGCATAACTGGAGTGCGAACCTGGTCCTATACAAAAGGTATATCGATGATATTTTTCTAATTTGGAAAGGTGATAGAAATTCTGCTTTGGATTATATTAAATTCTTAAATTCGAACCAGTGGAATATACATTTAACTCAGGAAATTAAATCAGATTGTATCCACTTTTTAGATTTAGAAATATTCATACAGGATCAAAAAATCAGTACTCGTACGTTCTTTAAACCTGTGGACGTCAATAGTTATAAACAAAAAAGTTGGATACCCCACAGAGGGGAAACAACTAGGTGTGTGTCTAGGGGCGGCCAAAATAGGGGATAACCCTCACATACGTGTATTGATTTGAAAGACAGACCTGATAGGTCAGGAGAAACAGGGCGCCCCCTGGTGAATACTTATATATATATACAAAGGAAGTAAAACATAACCTTTAATTGTTGCTGTAATAAAAAAATACTCTAACAAAAAACTGTATTTAAATATTTTATTTTAAAATTAGGAGGATATATGCCTGGAAGGGGATAATTATCCTGAGGAAATCACCTAAAGGATATCAAGCTGAATAAAGCTGCAAATCCCCCCAACCAGTATAGTACGTCTCTCAGTAATGGTACCTCTAAAGCTTGCCAAGATAAAGAGAAACAATTCCTCTATGCTTTCTGGATGGATTCTTATCTCTTTTACCACTAACTGAAATAAAATCCAATAGGGCAAGAAGTAGCATGTGTATATATCCTTGTGAGGATACTGCCCTCATAAAAGAATGGGAGGAAGCAGCTAATCTATGCTCCCGTACCTTTATGGACATTATTTGCAGGTTTGAGAGTCAAAGATTGGAACAAATCAATGCTAATGTCAAAGAAGCAGTGGAGGCTGTACAAAATCATAAAGATGACCCAACCTTTGACTCCCATGAACTTAAACTCCAACACAATCTCAATAAGTACAAAGATACCATAAAAAATCGGAAACATAAAAAGTTCATTAGGGATAACCTGGACTACAAAAATGGAAGGGTATATAGAAGATTTAACAGGAAGAATACACGTATGGATTCGGACCAATACTCCACATCAGAGTATGAGACCTCAGACACAGACACTGAAGGTCCAAACACAGGCTCAATACCATCTAATACCACCCAAACAAGAGGTATCCTGAAAAAAGGGGTGGCTTTTTTAGGCCAAAACCCCCGAGAGGGGGAACCCCAGCCACAACACAGGCAAACAAGATACAGGGGGAGGGCTCGCAAACGGTACTAAATTCCAACAGCAAAGTCATCAACCTCTCCGATAAGGCACTCACTGAATCCCAGATCAAGGTCCTTGCGAAAGGGCTATCTTTTGTCCCTGTTCCCTCATTCAACAAATTTGAATGGATAAAGGATATTCACCTTTTTGGGAGAAGATTAGCCTTACACAAGTTTTTTCTCATAGAGAAGGAGAAAAGAGCCAAGGATCTGGGTTTTAATGTGAGGGAATACCAATGCCTGAATGATCTAGTATCCTTATTGGATGAGAATGATGGTTTAGTCACGTTGCCCTATACCGACCTACGACAGAAAAGCAAGTTTACTCCTAACATCAAAGATTTTAAGAACATTGATATGTTCGTGGACTCAACCTGTAACATGTTACATGAGCTTAGGATGGACTCCCTCCAACCCCGACCACACAGTAATCTGTCTAGATATGAGTGGCAGGCTCTCTGTGACTTACAAAACGATGATGACATTATCATCAAGCCGGCTGACAAGGGGGGGAATATTGTGGTACTAAGTAGAACACAGTATATACGACTAACTCTAAATATACTCAAAGACAGTACCACTTACAAAGTACTACCTACAGACCCTTCAGGTAAATTCTTGTCGGCCCTGAAACATCTTTTAGATAAGGCGTTTGATGATGGAGTCCTGGGCAAAGATGAGTATACATTCATCTATGTCAAAAGTCCGACCGTGTCCACATTCTACTGTCTACCAAAGGTGCATAAGCACTATGACAACTTGACAGCTAGACCCATTGTGTCCGGATCCAATAACATAACATGTAAGGCCAGTATCTACCTAGATAAGATCCTTCGTCCCTTTGTAGAAAAGCTACCTTCTTACCTTAGGGATACGAAGGATACTTTGAAATGCCTAGCCTCCATCAGTCTACCAAGAGATGCCATCCTATGTAGCCTCGATGTGGAGGCACTGTATTCTTCCATTCCACACTCCCTTGGGCTGAGACACATTAAACATTACTTGGAAACACGGGGATCTGAACACCAACGTCACACTTTATTTGTATTGGATCTGCTGCGATTTGTCTTGACCCACAATTTCTTCTTATTTGATTGCCAATACTACCACCAGGTGCAGGGTACAGCCATGGGTACATCTTGTGCCCCATCATATGCTAACCTGCACCTGGGCTGGTGGGAGGAGAATGTGGTTTTCACCGATACAAACACTGAATACACCAAATACATCTTTATGTGGAAGAGGTATATAGATGACGTCCTTGTGGTATGGACGGGAACAAGGGAATGCTTTGTGACCTTTGTAGAGAACTTGAACTCTAATGACCTCAATTTGAAGTTCACAATGGAAATAGGGGGTTCGTCCCTCAATTTCCTCGACTGTACGTTTAGTACCACTTCTAAGCAGACCATTGAGACAACACTATTTAGGAAACCCACCTCAACAAATACTATGCTGAGGTGGGAAAGTCATCACCCAACCACATTAAAGAGAGGCATTCCTGTTGGACAGTACCTGCGGTTGAGAAGGAACTGTTCTAGCATGGAGGACTTTATTACTCAAGCCAAGTCACTTAAAACCAGGTTTAAAGAAAGAGGATATCCTAACCGCTGTTTAAAGCAAGCATATCAAAGAGCGCTATACAGCGATAGAATGGAACTCCTCAAGGATAAACCGATCCCTAATGAACAAGCACCTATTCGTTGCATTGCTAATTTTGACTCAGGCTGGGATCAGGCGAAAAATATACTGGGAAGATTCTGGCCACTTATATCCCAAGATCCCCATCTCAAAGGGACTGTCACCCCTTATGTATCCCTTACAGCACGTAGAGGAAGGAATTTAAAGGAGGCACTAGTGCCCAGTCATTTCTCCTCTACTAAGCCAGGTTACAACTGGCTCTCTGTACAGGGTACTTACAAATGTGGCAAATGTGTGGCTTGCAGGTACATTTGTAAAGATTCTAAACACCTCACAGATTCATGTGGTCAAGTGGTCTGTAATGTTAAACAATTTTTTAATTGCAATACCAAAGGTTTAGTCTATCTCTTGATCTGCACATGTGGCCTCAGATACGTGGGTAAAACAATCCGCCCCTTTAAAAGACGTATCATGGAGCACATACACTCTGTGAGGAACCAAAGGGACACCCCTGTGGCGAGACATATACGAAACCAACACTGTGGGGATCCCGAAGTGGTTAGATTCGCAGGGATCGAAAAAGCGACCCTAGGTCGTAGGGGCGGTGACTTGGATCACACCCTCCTTAAAAGAGAGTGCTATTGGATCTATAGGTTCAAAACTTTGGCCCCCAATGGTTTAAATGAGGGGTTTACCTTTACTCCCTTCATTGAAAAATAGTAACACTAAGGAACTATATTAATGTAATTGTATTATATATGTACATAATAGTTATTTAGACTGTATACACTTTCTTTCTTCGTTCTTTATTTATTTTGTTCTATGCATCGGTGATCCACCTGACCCTATATATACACACTCGTTTATAATTTCATCTACCCATCAGTACAGTGTAATCAACAGGACTTACATAATCTGAGATCGGTTTACTTACTATCCAGCTCTAGCCTAGTTCTAGTAACTGACTGGACTCTTGATCCAGTATTTTGACATTTAACCTTAATGTCTAGTTGCTATTCTGGATATATAAGGACAGTACAATTAATAGGATCTCTCCTTAGAGATCGGCTTATGTGTTACCCAGTCTTAATCCATGTCTAATAACTAACTGGATTCTGCAAGGACTCTATAATCGATAGGATCTCTCTTCAGAGATTGGCTTACTTTCTGGTCTCAATTCAAGTTCAATTATTAATTGGACTCCCACCTAGTATTCCACTATGACAATGGTTAATGATTCTATCGAACTTCTGTGGATTCATAAGCCTTTCTAAGTCCTACACTGACTGTATACCCCTCTCATAAATTACTAATATGGCGATGGGTCTCTTATACCTCAGAATTATCTATGCGGCAAATGCTACATGCTACCCAGTAGCCACGTAAGATTGGCATCTATAGGGTTAACGGAGGTTTTGTTCAATCAACCTACACTCACCAATCAGAGGCTGGATCGTCATTGGGGGCGGGGCTGGATTGCGTTCGGCCAATTTTGGCGCGAACGCACTGCACACGCCCCCATTATGAACTGAGTGTAAAGGGCTATTTCAGGAGTCACCGATGCTCCGATCACCTGTTTAGCCTCAGAAGAAGGCGCGTTAGCAGCGCCGAAACACGTGTTAGGTAGCAGGCAGGATATTTCTGTACCTGGACGCCGACTAGTCTAGTCTCTCCTGATGATCAGCTAGATAGAATTCTAATACGATGTACTAGAAGGGGTGGGGAGGATATGGGCGACGGGGCTACTTTTTCTACCAGACATAGTCAAGCTCATTGTGTGATAGCTTCCCCTAGTATTACTATGTAGTTGCCTTTTTTTCTTTTCCCCCATTCCTCCATCCCTCAGTGACGGGCGTACAATATTGTAACGATATCTATCACACTGTACCTATCTAGCTATCGTATTTAGACTAGTGGATGATCACATAGTTAATGGACCTTCTCTACTATTTCTTGCTACTAATTTGCTCACAAGGATATATACACATGCTACTTCTTGCCCTATTGGATTTTATTTCAGTTAGTGGTAAAAGAGATAAGAATCCATCCAGAAAGCATAGAGGAATTGTTTCTCTTTATCTTGGCAAGCTTTAGAGGTACCATTACTGAGAGACGTACTATACTGGTTGGGGGGATTTGCAGCTTTATTCAGCTTGATATCCTTTAGGTGATTTCCTCAGGATAATTATCCCCTTCCAGGCATATATCCTCCTAATTTTAAAATATTTAAATACAGTTTTTTGTTAGAGTATTTTTTTATTACAGCAACAATTAAAGGTTATGTTTTACTTCCTTTGTATATATATATAAGTATTCACCAGGGGGCGCCCTGTTTCTCCTGACCTATCAGGTCTGTCTTTCACGTCAATAGTTATATCCACATGGATAGTTGCCATTTCTCACCTTGGCTTGATAACATCCCCAAGGGTCAATTTATCCGGATAAGACGGAATTGTACAGACCTTAATTCTTTTGAACATCAGGCCAATATTCTTAAGGAACAGTTTATAGATAGGGGCTATGATTCTAACAAATTAGAAGAAGAAATTAGGACTGTTAAAGGAATAAATAGAGAATCTCTTTTAATATATAAATCTAGGGAAAATAAAAAAAGGGATGATAAAATTCCAATGATTTTTAATTACAGCAAGGAACATAAAGCCCTTAAGAGAGTGATCAACAAAAATTGGCACATATTACAGCAGGATACGGATATTCTACCTCATATTGATAATAAACCAAAAATTGTATTTAGGGGAGCAAAAAATCTTAGGCAAATTCTGACTACCAGTTATTTAGATAAACCTAAAAATAACAATAATTTTTTGAGCACTTATAAGGATAATAATAAAGGTTTCCACTATTGTGGTAACTGTATGGGATGTAAAACTTATAAAAATAAACCAAAGAAATTAGAGAGTTTTAAATCACGAGTAGGAACATATAATTATAAAATTGATTCCCTTATTACGTGCCATTCGAAAAATATATATAATATATGTTCTCGTATGTCCTTGTGGATTACAGTATGTTGGAAAGACATCAAGGACACTGAAAACAAGAATACGAGAACATATTTACAATATTAAAAAAGGTGGGGCGTGGCCTGACAGTTAATGGAGTAGGACGCACTCATTCCGAGCTCCTAGGCCCCAACCTGATTAGCCCCGATTAACCAGCACAGCAACGCCGCAGAAAGCGCACATCTATGGGGGGGAAAAATCGGAGGCTACCTACCGCAGCCCAGGTCACTCCGGCCCCTTCCCGACAGCCAGCCGGCCCGATGGACGAGTTCCTCGCCACGCCGCATGGCCTCCGCGACTCCGGCGAGGCCGGAACACCGGCCCCTGATTCCCCGGGCTCCAGCATAGCGGGCTCGGCGCGAGACTCCGGCACACCAGGCACCCTGTCCCAAATATCCGCGGACCTCGCCGCGATCTCCGCGAGCATGATGACCCGGAAGGATAAAGGCGAAATGGTGGCTGAGCTGAGGGCCATAATAAGGGAGGAAATAGCGGCAGTGCGCACCGACCTCACGGCGCTGGAGCAGCGAGTAGACAGGTTGGAAGAGGAGCGCATACAAACCCAGCAGCACAGACAGGCATCGGAACTGGCAACCACGAGGCAGGGCAATATCCTCCTGGACCTCCGCCGGCAGGTTGAAGATCTCGATAATCGCGGCCGGCGGAACAACATCAGGGTCAGAGGCCTGCCTGAATCCGAGGATGAGGTACCGCAGGAGATCCTGACTGGCCGATTCGCGCAACTACTGGGAGATGCAGCTCCTGGCGACTTCGGCATCGAAAGGGCCCACAGGGCACTCCGCGCCCCCAGAAGAGACGGGCAGCCAAGAGACATGATTTGCGCCCTCCTGTCATTCCCGCTAAAGGAATCTATAATGCGGGCAGCACGTGCACAGCAGCACATCACTTACATGGAAGCACAGATATCCCTTTACCAGGACTTATCTACCATCACCCTAGATGCCCGCAGGGCCCTGCGGCCTTTCACCCGAGCACTTCAGGAGCGACGAATTCCATACAAGTGGGGATTTCCATTTAGCCTGCAGGCCCGGATAGGAAACGTATGGCACATCATACGCTGGCCGAATGACGTGTCACGGTTTTTAAGAACCGCCAACTTACCTGCTATCACAGTGCCAAACTGGATCCTGGAGGAACCCCCGGCGCGAGCCACAGGCCCATCTGAAGTGGCGCACAACATCCACCTGGAGCCTGGACCACCAAGACGCAGAGGCGGCCCAATAGGCCCTGAGGAATAGAGGCCCCCACGCCGCACGGACCAGTGGCCCCCCCTGGGACATCCCATGCCAGATCGGGGCAATGCCTCCTGAGCTCCCCCCAGCTTTGATTATGGACGCCATGCAGATCTGATGACACCACGGCTGGGGTATGTACTTTCAAGTCCGCTACCAGCCTGCATTAGCTAGTAGACAGGGAGGAAGGACGCAGACAGGTGGGGGGGGAACAGAAGCCACTTTCGGGGAGCGGCCGGGAGCTAGGGCCCCATCAGTGAACCCACACACCCGGGGCAGAAGGGGGAAATACCCCGTAGGTGGGGAGGGGATGATGGGCAGGATACAAAGGGTCTGGACACCGTCACCGTCACCCGGGTCACACCCTGGGTCAAGATTGCTGTACTGAACAGGCTGCTCCAGCACACCGCTGCCCACGGAAAAGGGCTGGGGGCGGAGGCGGGAGGGCGAGGGCACCAGGATATGCGGGCACACAGGGCTAGAGCTGGGAGGGGGGCTGGGACAGGGCTGGGCACTTCTTGTTCATGTTGTTTAGTTATACACGGTTCCACTTATATCACCCGACACATATCACAGCCACTCACAGGAGGGGACAACTACACACAATTAGCCGCCCTGAGACAAGCAAGACGCCATGTTGGCACGCCCTACTACGTAAGTCCAGGCACACAGATAGACATCATGACGGAAATTCTGAGCGCAGGGAGTGACCACGTCCCAAACCAGCCCCTCTGAAGTGACGCAAATGAGGGAGCTGGCGAGCCACGCCCACAGGGTGGCCTCACAATGCAGCCCACCACATGTAGGACTGACTATCCCCAAACAGCGCCCCTACGCCCTAGACACGCCGACTCGTAGCCCACGAACTGTAAGTCGCCCGGCGGGGGAGGTCAGACACGGAGGGTCACGGGGTGTCCAGCAGACAAAACCAGCCGAATCCTCTGACAGCACCCGGCCACTAGGACCGGGACAACAGGGGAGCCGACCGCGACGGGGGGACCCACGGGTACCACTGACCATAACGCCGACAGGACCGGTATGCACACTCGCTCCTAGACCGTGGGTCTGCGGTACAGGACGCCACAGCCCGGCCGACACACTAAGTCCCGGGCGACTACTGCGGAACCCGAAGCTAGAGCAGGCAAACATGGCGATTGCACACACCCTTACAGGTTGGGTGCCGATGGAGAGGGGAGAGAACCAACCTCACTCAGATCCGAGACCGACTTCACTGTAAGTGACCTTACGGAACCCCCACTGAGACAGACCCACACTGTACATTACACCGGTGTTCTCGACGCTGAGGTTACCCACCAGGCTCGAGAACGAATACACCCGGTACAGGGTCAGAGTCACACCCGCACACCCAGAAGAGACGCTAGACCATACACATCACCACCACAGACAGACAGACTCCCCTCACACTCACCACCTCATCTCCACACCATACAGACAACGCTGCGGAGACGCCGCCCTGCCGCCGAGATGGCAGCCTCGCGGGGATTTGTCCCGGCTCAACTGACATACTGGTCCAATAATGTCCAGGGGCTTAACACGCCTGAAAAGCGCGCGCACCTGGTAAGGCGCCTATGGGCCGCGAGAGCTTCCGTGGCGTTCCTGCAGGAGACTCATCTCCGAGGACTGGACGCCCCCAAACTAGAGAACAGACGCTACCCGCAGGGATTCTACGCGAATCATCCGGACGCTAAGAGGGCTGGTGTGGCAATACTCTTTGCACAGACGACGCCGTTCCAACACATAGCAACAAAGGCGGACCCGAACGGCAGATTCCTTTTCATAAAGGGCACAATCATGGAACACACGTATACCTTCGCATGCCTCTACGGCCCGAATAGAAAGCAGCATACATTCCTGGCACGGACGCTAGCCAAATTGGAGAAATTCAGAGACGGCCTCTTGGTCATGGCAGGTGACCTCAACCTGCCACTGGACCCCCGCACGGACACCTCCAGAGGACAAACGGCGATCCCGGCGCACTGCATACGAGCAGCACAACGATCTATACATAAACACGGCCTGGTGGATTGTTGGAGGGCATGCAATCCTGAAGGTAGAGACTATACCCACTATTCGGCAGTCCATAAAAATTATAGTCGCATAGACTACATATTCCTAGCCCAGGAATACCTCAACCTCCTCCACGACGCACGAATAGGCATAATGGACCACACAGACCATGCACCACTGACGATCCGCACAAGCTCCCCACTATATAAACCCCGCGAAAGACACTGGAAACTGAATGAATCCTTACTGGACGATGCAGAGTGTAAGAGGGTGACTGCCCAAACCCTAACCGAATACTTCACTTCTAACGAAGATACGGAGATGCCACCGTTAACGATATGGGAAGCTCACAAATGCGTCATACGGGGCCATTTCATCGCCATAGGCACCAAACGCAAAAAGGAACGAACACGACGTATCACAACACTGCTAGACCGGATAGCTGACCTAGAAGGGGAACACAAGACGGACCTCGCAGACAGCACATACCTCCGCCTGACGGAAGCACGAAGGGAGCTGAAAGCCATATTATAACAAGGACTCTTACACACCGCGAGGAAGGCCTCCAGGTATTATTATGAACACTTGAACAAAAGTGGAAGGTTGCTAGCTCGGATGTTACAAGATAGAAGGAAAGCACAGCATGTTCACAAGATACGCACGAGCAGTGGAGACACAACCTGCCTCCCGGACGGCATACTGTCAGCGTTCCGGGAATACTACGCGGCGTTATATAACCAACCACGACTCCACCAAGACAGAGACATAGGTAGCCATCGAGAACGGATAACCACATACCTTCAGAACCACATCACCCGACAGCTCACCCCGGACCAGGAGGCGGAACTCGAAATGCCCTTGACGATCGAGGAACTATCTGGCGCACTGAAATCAACTAAAGCGCACAGGGCCCCGGGCCCAGACGGTCTACCAGTCTCGTACCTACGCTCCTTCAAAGACACCCTGCTGCCCAAACTCCTGACAGGCATCAACTCAATCAGAGATGGAGGCCAATTCCACAGAGACACCCTGGGAGCAACTGTGGCAATAATACCCAAAGAGGGCAAAGATCCAACAATCTGCGCCAGCTACAGGCCCATCTCTCTGATAAACGCGGACATCAAACTCTTCGCTAAGGCACTGGCACTCAGGATGGCCCGGACGCTTCCGGACCTGGTACACCCGGATCAAGTGGGGTTTATCCCCGGAAGAGAAGCCAGAGATAACACTATTCGCGCCCTCAACACCATCCATACAGCTAAAACGGGCAAAAAGAAGATGGTCCTACTATCCACTGACGCTGAAAAAGCGTTTGACAGGGTGGATTGGGTCTATATGTCGGAAACCCTACGACATTTGGGATACGGTCCACACCTGCGGACCTGGATAACGGCTCTATATACCTCACCAACAGCCCGCATAAGAATAAACGGAGCGCTGACTGACTCGTTTGATATACATAACGGCACGAGACAGGGCTGCCCCCTGTCCCCACTCCTGTTTGCCCTCACCCTGGAGCCCTTCTTGGAGGCGGTCAGACAGGACAGGGGTATCACGGGATGCTGCATAGGAGGAAGAGAACACCGGGTAGCGGCTTACGCCGACGACATGCTCTTCTTCCTGCAGCAACCCAGAACCTCCCTCCCACATCTCCTGGAGGCGTTTCGGCAATACAAGGAGGTATCCGGCTTGACGCTTAATCTAGATAAGTCAGAGATATTGCTGCTCGCACAGGACAACATCCTCCAACGACACATACAAGCACAATTCCCCTTCAAGATCTCCACAGCCAAGCTACACTACCTCGGGGTGTGGCTCCCGAGAGACTTGACACTTCTCTACCAACTGAACTTTGCGCCCCTGCTCACCACCCTACAACAAGACATGAAACGCTGGACACCTCAGTACATCTCGTGGTTTGGTCGCATAAGCGCTGTGAAGATGAACATTATGCCCAGATTACTATACCTGTTCCAGACAATATCAACGTACCTCCCGAGGGCATTTTTTCTGACCCTGACGACCGCAGTCAGGAACTTCGTCTGGAACCAAAAACCAGCGCGTATCCGAAGAGCGATTCTTGAACGCCCTAGAGGAGAAGGAGGTATGGGATTGCCGTCCATCCTCACGTATTACCACGCTACCCATCTGCATAGACTGGTTGATTGGCATGCAAACCCCAGTACAAAGCAATGGGTAGACTTGGAGAAACACCAAGCCCAGGGACAAATCCCCGCTATGCTATGGCTGGGAGACGCACTACCCAAGGAACTACTTACCGGGAACCCAATGATCGACGCCACGCTGAAGGTATGGTGTAGGATACGTTACTCCAAAAACCTCACGTCATCGCCCAACCCGCTCACACCAATAACACACAATCCGAGGTTAGCAGGAGGGCTAAACACGGCAGACCTGAAAAACCTCGGAGCCACGGACTGGGTATACGCTAGCCAATGGAACTCCGGGACGACGCTCAAACCCCTGGCAACGCTGATGCAGGACCGCAGGCCCAGTGGCCTAGACACCTTCCGATATCACCAAGTGAAAACATACCTCGACGGCATTGCGGGCAAAGGCCACCTACACCGCCCATTGCTGATGATGGAACACCTATGCACGGCCAGACAACACCTCTCACATGGAGTCTCACACCTCTATACCGCGCTGCTAAGCAACGGTGATAAGAGCCCTCTAGGCTTCACATCGCGATGGGAAAGAGAGACCGGGATGGAACTTACGGAAAAGGAATGGCTTAAAATCTTTCAACTAACACACAGGGGGACCATCAGCTCCAAGTTCCAAGAATGCAATTACAAAATTCTAACAGGATGGTACCGGACGCCAGATATCCTGCAGCACGTGCATGAGTCAATCTCGAACGAATGCTGGAGATGCGGCACAGGGATAGGAACCAGCATTCACATCTGGTGGACATGCCCACGTATCGAACCGTTCTGGAGGATGATACATCAGACGACCAAAGACATCACGGGCTCAGACGTCCCATTCCAACACATGCCACTGCTTCTCAACCACACGCGCACGCCTGTGAAGATCTACAAGAAAGGACTCCTCATACACAAACTCACGGCAGCGAAGTCGCTCATCCCACTCCATTGGAAAAGCTCGACGATTCCAACCCTGCAACAATGGGTAGATAGGGTGGAGATGATATATAACATGGAGATGATGACAGCCTCCCTGCAGGGACGCCAGGAAAAATGCGCTGTGGCGTGGTACCCATGGATGGACTACACATCAAAACGGACGGGAGGAGGAGGCCCGGTGGAGATGGACGGCGCCCCCGCACCAATACAACCCCCCCAACAGAGCTCTGCACAGACATAGGCAGTGCCAGACGAGTAGATTGCATCCCCAGCACGACGGAGACGCACTTCCTACGCGACCCCCCCCCCCACCCCTCCTACCACATGACACATAGACACACAAAAGACCCTGAGGGACACAACCCCCGGGGGCACGCGGACTGACTTACGGCTCCGCACGAAGCGGAATCTGTGAGTAAGCAGATACAGAGGCGGAGGACCATGGGTCACGGGAGGGGAGGAGTGATCCACTAAAGTGACATATGGTCCGATACACTAGGGGATGGAGGGAAGAGGGAGACCGGGACGCAAGGGACATGGACTCACCCCCACCCCAGACGCAAGAAGCCACGACTTGAGCCAGTAGCACCCGGCCCAGACCACGCCAACTAACAACCAGGGCTGCCGCAGGTGGCAACCATAACCCCACACACACCGAACCCAGCGAGACCCAAGATAAGAGATAACAACCTAGACTTAGGTATCCAGAAGAGTCACGGGGACCGTGCAAAGGCCCCAGGGCTGATATGATTACACCCACCACACGAGTAACACAAACCAAGGGCCTGAGGTGACGACACGGCAACTGACACAGACCCCACACGCCGCACAACTACATAATAAGACATCACAGGACAACCCCACACATACTAGCTGAGCCTACGGACAACTCAGGTCAACTACCCCCAGGAAAAACCAAAAACAGATCGACTCAGGGAAAATAGGGGGTAACCACACGGTCACAGGGGCAAAATACTTGGCTCCCTCATGACTTAAGACTGAGCACATCCACACCAGGCCCATTACGACCTGAACCAACACACAAATCAAACACTAGCCGGATTGGAACCCCCATACAAAGCCCCAGACGGTACCCCCCCAAAGATTGACACACGTAGACAGACACAACACGGACTGGGACATAGCTCTATATCCATCAGCCTGGCACTAGTAACACGAACAAATCACCACGTACGATGCTGGGGACAAAGATGAACCGCACCACACGTAGACGGAGACTTCCACAACTCTTAAGTACCATGGGTCACACTAGACCCAATAAGTGAATGAGGGGAAACCTTGCACTGAGCCAGCCTCTATATTATGGTCCTACCTACAAATGAGGAAGCTCAGAGAACAACGCAGGGATACACATCTCCCCCTCTGACCCACGAGCACAACACAGAGCTGTTGAAACAACCCATCCGATAACACGCACGAATCTTGAGGATTAACCACAAACTCCATACACACCCAACCACATAGGGGACTAACCCAATACAGGGCTAACGACAGAACACAACACAAAAGAACGCTCACTGTTTTATTGAAGCCAAATACTCAAACACAACTTATTAACCAGTTGTTGAAACCATCTGGATGCTGTAATACTCCTAACTGACCCGTTTATCTGTTACCACCTGTTAATTTGTATTGGATATTCATGCTGTGATTTAATATTGAAAAACGTAAATAAAGAATGTCAAAAAAAAAAAAAAAAAAGGTTTTCTGAAACATAATGTTTCCTTACATTTCCTAAAACACCATGGAGGAGACCCTACAGGGTTTAGTTTTTTTGGTGTCCAACATATTAAACCCCATTGGAGGGGTGGTCATGTGGAATCGACGTTGAGCCGCTGTGAGATGAGGTGGATTTTTAATTTGGACACCTTGTCTCCCAGCGGTCTCAACGTGGATTTTGAGATGGCAGCTTTGATATGACTCTCTATGTATATATTTTATATTTTAACATTGTCTCCTCTTTTTCTTTTTTATATTTTTAGAAGCATTGATGACACTTATTTCTTGTTTATTGTCGCATTATATCACTGTATATGTCTATATATGCAACTATATATTGTTCATACATTATGCAAAGATTTTAACTTGATTTTAAATGGATCAATTATTATTTCCATTTAGTATACATGTTTATGTACTTTAATATGAAAACTGTATTTTGTATTCTGTATTTTGTCTGAATATCATTTCAACAATATGTTCAGTATATTTTAATATGAGAATTTTCTTAATTTGTATTCTGTTTGATTAATTTTAAATATGAGGCAATAAGCTGTTTTCCATAATTAGGATTGTTTTGCCCGTTTATTAAATGGAGCCCCTTAGTCACTTCCGGGTTGCCGAATGGACGCATAGGAATGACGAAACGACGCAATGACGGCCGATACGTCATGATGCAGCGACGGAACGTGCGTCATGACGTCATACCGGAAGTGGAACTCGGCGGGAAATTCAATTTCCGGAAGCA
Source organism: Pelobates cultripes (assembly GCA_933207985.1). Classification (NCBI taxonomy): domain Eukaryota; kingdom Metazoa; phylum Chordata; class Amphibia; order Anura; family Pelobatidae; genus Pelobates; species Pelobates cultripes. The sequence goes on from OW240913.1 coordinate 140,901,405, forward strand.
CAGATTTAAAAGGATGCCAGAAGAAGAGGACTTTACACTTGAGAAAGACTTATTGTCGAAACGCGTTGTGTTTTATATGTAATATTTTTACATTTTTATTTACTTTGTTATTTTATTTAAGTAAATACTTTTTTAAAGCTGATAAAATTCTTTTGGTCCATTATCCATCTTTCCTACACCTGGAATCCTGCACCAGTGCCTATAGGAAGATTGTGGGGACATCTTGAACAGCTTGGAAAAGCTGATTTTCCACATGCAATCAAGCTAGAGCCTGCTATTTTAGGCTCTATTTATTGTGAGTGACCCAATACCTTTGCTTTTACTATTTCTACTGTTTACAGTTTTACACTATGTATGGACTTTTATGTTTTACAGATTAAGTTCCAACTACGATTACTATTAAGTATTCATATTTTGTACTTTTTACTCTGTCTATTGCACCCCCCACTTTGTTATTTTGTTTTATCACGATTTGGGAGTGTCTTTGAGTGATTTTTAGACACTGGGGGTAGTTGCTATTTTGTGTACAGCACCAATCCACCTATATCTATTCCCTTTTGGGGGAATCTTTCTTGTTTGTTTAAATAATAAAACCCACCAAATATTACTTAGCACAATATTTAAGGAATTACAAAAATACTAAACTAGTCTCTTCAGGTAACGTGATTCTTAACCAGACAAAGGCAGAACTTAATAAATTAATGTTTATTATGAGCAAAAATTAATCACAGTGCATATAACAATATATGATAAACAAATTATTTACACCAACAACAGATAAAAACAAAAAGGATAAAATACAGAAGTCCTAATTACTCACTTAGGTTTTCAAAGTACAACTTCTGTCCAGGTGGTCTCTGGCAAGGAAAGATGGTGACTCACTCAAAATTAGATCTTGGCCCCAAGCAAGTACACCCGCACCCTTCAGGATCATTAGCTATATACCCTGTGGTTTATCAAGTCTTGCCCAGGGGTGGAGTTAAGGCATACCCACAGAGATCCTTTGTTCCAGAAAACAACAAGCCAAATATAAACTTTTGGTTTTATCTCCTCTACTGTACTTGCCACAGAAATAATAATTGCCTCTATGAATTTGTTATTATTTTCCCATTCCATAGACGTGTTGCACGCCCCACCCACGATCCAATAGGACAGACAGCACAATTCCTGCCACACGGTTTAAGTTGTGCAACTCATGTTTTAGGCTTAATTAAGAGAGTGGGCTTATCCTCTTCCAAATATGATAAAAATGAGGCTTAATTATTAAACTGTGGGTAAGTATTAATGTTTCTCTTGGATAAAATACTGGAACACAAGGACCTTCATGAAACTAATCCCATTACCATATCAAATGATTTAACTGTCTATCTTCAGCTCCCTGGTGCTTCACAAAGGTAATGAAGCCAGTAGTGGCGTTCCTCAGGGCTCGGGGGGTCCGCATTATTATTTACCTGGACGACATCTTATTATGTCTTCGTCCCCCGACCAACTTCTAAGACACCTGGGCTGGACGGTGAATCTCCTGGAAGGTTTAGGCTTCCTCATAAATTGGGGAAAATCCATAGTGGCCCCGGTACAGAAGATAGAATTCCTGGGTTTCAAAGTCGACTCGCTCGCCCAATTCTTGTTCCTTCCAGAGGCCAAGTTAAAGGCTATGAAGAAAGAAATAAGATGTACGCTGCGGACCACCTCTCTCTCCGTATGACAACTGGCGAGAGTGATTGGTCTTTTGGCCTCATCGATTCAGGCGATTTTTCCGGGACCCCTACACTATCGGGCCCTACAACGTCTGAAGGGATCCCATCTTCGGTCGGGCAGTTCATACGAAAGCGAATTGAGCCTGGAGAGAGATTCCAGGGAAGAACTACTGTGGTGGTTAGACCATATGGAGGCATGGAACGGCCGAGCAATCTTCGGAGCCGCTCCGGATGTGGTGATAGAATCGTATGCCAGCCTACATGGTTGGGGCGCTCGCTGTGGAAATGCCTCCACAGGTGGAAGATGGTCCGAAGTCGAGTCGAGGCTACACATAAACTGCCTGGAACTTCTGGTGGGATCATTCGCCATTCGCAGCTTGTCTCCAACTCTGGGAAATTGCTGCATTCTTCTGCGCATGGACAATGTGTCCGCGGTCAGATATATAAATCATCTGGATGGCACGAAATCAAAACAACTAGGGAACCTGGCAAAGGACTTCTGGCAGTTTTGCCTCCACAACGCAGTGTCGGTTACTGCCGAACACATCCTGGGATTGGACAACGAATGGGCGGATTGGAATTCACGCTACTTGAAAGACTCAGGGGATTGGCATCTGCTCCCTTCAAACTTTCGACAGATAGATCGGTTATGGGGTCCGTTGCAACTGGATTTATTCGCGTCCAGGCTAAACTCCCAACTGCCCCGATACTTCAGTTGGAGACCGGACCCATCGGCCACGGCGGTGGATGCTTTCCTGCAAACGTGGCCTCGGGGTCGTCACTTTGCGTTTCCCCCATTCAACCTGATCTCTTGGACACTGGCGTATTTGTCCAGAGAAGATTGCACATTGGTGATAGTAGTTCCCCTATGGCAGACTCAACCGTGGTTTCCTCGTCTGGAGATGACGATGGATTTCCCACAGATGATCACAATGCGACCGGATGTGCTTCTGGATCCGGATGGGAACTTGCACGAATTAGTGGATCAGGACCTACTCCAGCTCACGGCTTGGTTGATTTCAGGGGACCCTGGTCCATCGCGGACGTTCCACAAGCTACTACAAGACTCCTGGAGAGTGCCTGGGCACCGGGAACCAGAACAGCTTACAAATCCGCATCGCGCGTGTGGTCTGGCTGGTGCGTGGGAAGACTATTGGATCCACTTTCTGCCCCTCTGAAGGAGGTGCTCAGTTTTCTGACCACGCTTTTTGAATCTGGTTTGGCCTACCGCACTATTAATGTTTATAGATCGGCCATTTCGGCCGGACACCTAGGGATTGACGGATCACCGGTTAGACAACACCCATTTGTGTGTCGACTGTTGAAGGGTATCCGTTTCTCTAGACCCCCGAGATCCAGATATTCATCGTTTTGGGATGTTAACGTAGTTCTTTGCTTCCTGGAGTCGTGGCCCCTTAATGAGGAACTGTCACTGAAACAATTGTCCTGGAAGTTGGTTATGCTTCTGTGTCTCCTTTCATGCAATAGAGTTTCAGATGTCAGAGCTTTGGACTGGAATGGATATCCTTCATCCCCGAAGGAGTGTCATTTAACATCGCGAGAAGGACTAAGACGGCCTCTAAGTCGGTGGCCTACCCGAGGTGTTCAGTCTGTCCTGCTCTGTGTCCGGTGGCTTGCCTCCGGGTTTACTTGGATCTCACTCAACAGTTGAGGTCATTGGACTTGTCCCAGCTGTTTATTTTCTTTAGGACGCCGTTCCTACCGGTCTCCTCGACTACGTTGGCTCGTTGGGTTAAGAATCTCCTTTCCGCTGCGGGGATTGATACATAAATTTTTTTTCAGCTCATTCAGTCAGAGGCGCCATGGCATCCAAAGCCTCTAAGATGGGTTGTCGCGTGGATGATATTTTGAAAGCGGCGGATTGGTCTAGTGAATCTACGTTCCGTGACTTCTATTTCCGCCCGATTGACCATGTTTCTTCATTAGTTGTTGCTCAGCTTTGAACTAGCATAATAGGAGCCTCCGTGTCATTAATAAAATTCCAAGATTTTACTATTAACATGACGTAAAGTCATGATTTTATTAATGACACGGAGTATGTGTTGGGCCCACAATTTTGGTTCAATCCAGAAGACCTTCTACCTTGCGGTAAGTGTCCATGATTTTGTTTGATGTTCTGGGATACGGTATGGTCTTTATACTGGTATATATGTTATACTCAATATTTTCTATTGTTATATATAAAACGAATTGTCATGGTATATTACATACAGATCCGGAGTTTGGATTTTACCACCTATTTCTCTGTCTTTACAGCCTGATTTCGTTGTGATGATGTTTACCATGTTGGCAATTGTTTGTTCCTTAGGTGGATATTTATTCAGTTGTTGGGTCTTCGGTTCAGAAGGTAAAGAAGAGGAAGTGGAAGTACACAGCAAGACATTTATGTTCCTATAAGCTGATTGGCTGCCCTGTTACTAGGCAGATCTGGTTGTATCTGTTATATATTATTCATATTACATATTTTCTCTTTCAGTTATATTTTCTCTTTGTTGCTGAGGATAATAAAATAAAAACTTTACGTCATGTTAATAGTAAAATCTTGGAATTGTGTTTGAATACTGAGATGTATGCACATCTACACATACACTGCGATACACATGCATATATACAGATACACAGACTAACACATATACACAACCTGAAACACACATGCAGATACACAGATACAAACAATAACACACACTGACTACACATGGATACACACACTGACACCCATGCAGACAGATACACAAACTGACACATGCAGATACACAGGCACACATATACACACACTGACTACATATAGATACACAGATACACACAATGAGAACATACAGAAACACACTGACACACATACAGATACACAGACAGACAGATACAAACAATGATACACATATACATACACTGACAAATGCAGTTACACATATACACACTGATCGCATATAGATACACACAATGAGAACATACAGATACACACTGACACACATGCCGATACAAAGATACACACACTGACTACATATAGATACACTGATAGACACAATGAGAATATACAGATACACACATACAGATACATAGACACACAGATACCATCACTGACACACATTCAGATACACAGACAAACCGATACAAACAATGGCACACAGATACACACACTGACACATGCAGATACACAGATACACACTGACGGCATATAGATACACACATACATACAATGAGAACATACAATGCATACAAATACACACACGCAGATACAAAGATATATACACTGACTACATATAGATACACACAAACAGACACACAAATACACTACTTGACACACATGCAGATACACACTGACCGCATATACACACATACACACAACAAGAACATACAGATACGCACAGACTATATATAGATACACTGACACACACGCTGACACACAGACACACACACAGATACACAACCTGACACACATGCAGATACAAAGGTACACACACTGACTACATATAGATACACCGACACACACACTGACACACATACAGACACACAGATACACAACCTGACACATGCAGATATACAGATACAAACACTGACACACATACAGATACACAAACTGACTATATACAGATACACACACATATATACACACTGACACAAACACATACGGACAACATACAGATACACAGACACATACTGACACAGAGACACACACAGACAGCCATACTGAAACACACATACACACAGACATACTGAACCACACAGAAACTGACAGACTCACACAGACATACTGGCACACATACACCCAGACAGAGCGACATACTGAAACACACAGACACTGACAGACAGACTCACAGACAGCCATACTAAAACACACATACACAGACAGACTCACAAACACACATACATACTGGCACACATACACCCAGACAGACACACTGGCACACATACACATTAACAGACAAACTGGCACACACACACAGAAGGACAGACATACTGAAACACATATACACACAGACACTGACAGACATACACACATACAGACAGACATACTGAAACACATATACACACAGACACTGACAGACATACACACATACAGACATATTGACACACACAGACAGCCATAATGAACCACACAGACACTGACAGACTCACACACACATACATACTGGCACACATACACACAGACAGACAGACTGACATACTGAAACACACACAAACACAGACACTGACAGACATACACATATACAGACATATTGACACACACAGACAGTTATACTGAAACACACATACACACACAGACATACTCACATACTGACAGATATTCTGGCACACATACAAACAGACAGACATACTGAAACACACATACACACAGACACTGACAGACATACACACATACAGACATATTAAGATGCAGACAGACATACTGAACCACACAGACACTGACAGAATCATACACACACACAGACATACTGAAACACATACATACAAACTGATATACACACACTCAGACACTCATGCAAAATTTGATAACCAACCTCCAGTTTCTTACCTTTTCCTGGAGGGTGGCTTCCCTGGGGTCCAGTGAGCTGGCTGGGGTGGCTGGGAGTTAAGCTCTCACTCTCTCCCAGCTTGGCCCCCTCCGGAACAGCTGGTCCTCCTTCCTCCTGTCCTCCCGCATGGCTGAAACTTCCTCACTGCCGGCTGCCGAAAAGCAAGGGGCCTGGTCGCGCAGTTAAAGCGCCACGGCGCCCGACAGGACCCTGCTGACACAGGTCCACTGGTTGGCCCTAAGTGCATGGGCCACCCGATGGGCCCCCATAGTGTGCGGGCCCGCTGCCCACAACAATTTATTTTGGGATCGGCGACTCCAAAAGACATTGTTGCGGGTAGAGAGCAAACAGGGCAGCTGCCTTGAGCCCCCCAGCAGATAATGGACAATGGTGACTACAAAAACAGGTAACCAGACATCCCAAACTCTTTTTTATTTGGCACTCACATTATATAAAGGATCTGTGTCTAAATGCAGATACTTAGACATTGATTATAGTGTGTGTCAGCCAGTTTCAGATGAACCCAAGTGCTTTGATCCCCAATTCCAACCCCATACAATCTGGCTGGTTCTTCGAAATGCTTACTCTCAGGGGGTATTGATAAATAAAACTTTGTTAAGTACCACCTCCTACTATTTGATGCATGCAAAGCAATTTCTGGTAATGGAAAACCTTGGAACATATATGGTAATCTTAAGTGGGAACGAACCTATGGATTTAATAATAAATACCTATGCACTAGTAGAAGAACCACTGACCCCGATTGTCCAAATAGGGACTTCAACTTTTGCCCATACTGGTCATGTGTAGGTTGGGCGACCTGGGGAAAAACAGTAGACAAAGACCTGATAATTCAGAGGTTACCTACTACTACTCATTGGAAATCAATAGAGTGTAATTCTGTCACATGACAACTAACCCACAGCAATGTATTAATCAATTTAGGAATCTTTTTGGTTTCCAAATATATGGTACAGGGACAGACCCAGGAGCCATTCTATATAAAGGCCTTGAAATCGAGACCCTGAATGCCCAAACTCATCAGGTATTCCATTCTTTTTATGAGTAGATTAGTGTTAAAAACCTGTTCATCGATCTGGTTGAAAGTATTGCAAGTAGTCTTAATATAACTAACTGCTTTGTATGTGGAGGTACAAATATGGGAGACCAATGGCCATGGAAAGTGAGAGAAGTATGGTATGGAATATGCCTTCCCACTCCAGTAATCAAGCAACCATACGGGAAAAATCAGATTGGCAATTAAAAACATCAGTAATCGGTCATGCATGCTTAGATAGGGCAGGCCCAATGTATAACACACCTGTAGGCGAGTTGACTTGTCTAGGGCAGAAAGCAGATAATGCTAGTAGCCATAATACTACCTGGTGGTCAGCTTAAAATGTATCAGGGCCTAAAAATCCTTTTGTTATTTACACCAATTTAAGAGAGGTATGGTTTGATCTATCAGCTACATCTAACCGGAGAGCCCCAGAAAATGTATACTGGATTTGTGGTAAGAAGGCATATTTAAAAGATTGGGCAGGGGCATGTGTGCTCAAACCATCCTTCTTCTTGTTACTAATCCAAACAGGAGAGACCTTGGGAGTTAAGGTCTATGATGTAAACCACAGGAAGAAGCAAGTACCATTAAATATAGGTAATTGGGAAGATGATGAATGGCCATCCCAGCGAATTAATTACTATGGACCTGCTAATTGGGCTAAAGATGGTACTTATGGTTATCGAACCCCCATATACATGCTCAACCACATCATAAGATTACAGGCGGTGGTTGAGATCATAACCAATGAGACAGCTGACGTACTTAACCTCCTGACAAAACAGAATACCCGTATGAGGTCAGCCATTTACCAAAATTGGCTGATCCTTCACTATTTATTAGCGGTAGAAGGAGGTGTGTGCAGAAAATGTTATCTTAGTAATCGCTGTCTGCATATAAGCTGTGGTTGACCTTACTAGCCACATGGTTAAATTAATGCAGATACCTACTCAGATCTGGAACGGGTATAATCCAGGCAGTTGGTTTGGAAGCTGGTTACAAACAGTTTGGAGAGTTAAAAGCACTGGTAGGAGGAGTGGTATTTATTATCTTATGCCTCTTACTACCCTGCTTGATTCCATTAATAATTCGGTCCATACGTAGTGTTATTGAGAGCACTATAGAAAGGAAGACAGCAGCTCACGTAATGGCCATCTGGAGATATGAACCTCTAGCCCAAAGAGAAATAATTTGTAATCAGGTCAATGAGTTCTGAGAATTCATAAGATTCAGCTAGAATGCTCACAGGTCTCTCCTGTTTTGTAATTACCTGAGTGGTATTGGCAAAGTATGGTAAGTGATGCATCTGGAGTACTCAGTTTTAGAAGCATCAAAGGGGGGACTGTGATGGGATTTCAGCTAGGCCCAAAATTTTGTAGACCTAAAATCTCCATGTGCATATACAAGTACAGGTATCTGTTAGTTACTGTCATCAATGTACTGAGCATGTGCTGCATTTGAAAAAACACATACCATTCTCCTCAAGTGCCATACTGCCTATCCATATAAGGAAATGCTGTAAATGCGGTTTGCTGATTGGTGTAAGGGTACAGATGGGGGATGTATAGTCTATAAAGAGCCTGTACTCTATGTGCTCAGTGCTCAGACATTTTGAAAATGAGTTCAGCTGAGACCCGATCGGTGAGAATAAAGACCTTTGCTTCCTGAACTTACCCGTGTCCAGACTCTCTGTGCATGGCTTCTTCAGAATCCTCCTATAACAAGGGCTTCTCAATTTTGGATTTATTTTTGTGAAATAAATCATGACATGGTGTAATATGTCATGTGTTGCTGTTCATCTGAGGTTGTATTTACCTAATTTTAAGACATGCTAAGGAACAGATTATTGTTGTTATGTCCTGATCTGTAAAACCATAAAATTCAAAGAGGGTGTACTTTCTTTTTCCCATGACTGTATACACATTTTAGAATTGCCCCCATACTTTTGTCCCTGGACCCCCATGTGCCCTCCCTAAATATGAATTCTGGAGACACCACTGTATTTTGCCAGTTAAAAGGAAGCTGCAGGAAACCAGCATTCCATTCCTGTACTACCCTTCCAGCGATTGATGTTTTACAGACATACCAACAGGATATTACTGTGGATAATCTTGCTGTTTTGTTTGAAAACCCCAGGATCCTGGCAGTAGCTTAAGTGAACTATTTAAACTAATGACCCAGGGGAGGGTGGGAAGGAGTAAGGTTTAGAATATTATTTTGCAAGTGTATCGTTACATAAACAGCTAAGAAACATGGTGAGGGAACAATGCCATGCCTCTGGAAAACATTTTGTGAAAACAATTGCATTCTCTAAATATTTGTGATAGATAAAAATAGAAATTTGGAAGTTATTGAGAATCTGAAAGAAATTGCTATCTTCTCCACTGATTCTTTCATTTTTACTTAAAAAATTAAATAAAAATTATATAGGATGGAGATAATTTTTTAGACCCAAGCTTTCATCTATCTTCTTATCCTACTCTTCCATTCTATCTAAATTATCAATGCAATCTCTTCAGTTAACGGTTACCTAGTTTTATCAGAGCTTATTGGGTTAGATTTATCAAAGTATTCTGTTTTAAAGATGGTCTAAAGTACAAAAAGTGGTGCAATTGGGGTGGGGCTTGTCCATGTTTGAAGGACATTAGTGAAGCTCCTCCAATTTAATGCTCCATAGGCTACATTTTTTTTTTTTTAATTGACAATTTTTATTGTTTTCCAAAAAGTAAAACATGTTAAATGGGATACAGAAAAGAAAAAGGGGGAAGGGGTAACATTGTACTGAAAGAGCCAAATGTCAATACATCATTAATAACATGTGACATGTGTCTCTAACACCTTTTTTTTTCTAAACACCGTCAAGAACCACAGTAGTGCTCCTTCGGCTTGGCTAGACAATTAAATCTTTTCAGCTCATTTGAAACATGTATGTACCGTCTGAATCAGTTAGTTACAGTTCAATGAAAGGTATAGCCTATTTACAAAGATTGGTCACACTGTGCAGTATGAACAATATGTACAGATCTACCCGTGCTTACCTACTGTGTTTGGGGTGTTTGCCCCTGTTATTGTGCTGGCATGTTATTCCTGCTAGCTCCATGTTAATGAATGCATCTAAGGCATCAGGCCCAGTGGTGTATCATGGTTTTGTGCTGCCCTAGGCATGAAAAAACTCAGGCACTTCCCCCCCCTGCCCTTCTAAATACACATACACACTCAGTGTCAGACACACATACACTAGCTAAAAGATATACATACTCACTGACAGACACACACACTCTCACTAACAATCACACATACACACTCACTAACAGACACACATACTAACAACTAACAAAAGGCACCAATAGTGCTCTCAATATGATAAAATACAGTATAAGATACAATTATACTCACAAGTCTAGAGCAGGATACAATGCTCTATAGATAAGGCATTGGTGGTATTGTTACCGGAGGAATAACAGGAACAAACCGCAGAAGCCACACATAGAAATATGGACACAGGTATTCAGGAAGTAAGAGGCCTTTATTCACGTACCGATCGGATCTCAGATGGACTAACGTTCCACAACAGATCTGAGCCCAGAACACATGGAGTACATTCCTTATATAGCAATATAGCTCCTCCCATAAATAGCTACACCCACACATACCCTTAACCAATCAATAAACAGAGTCTGGACTTGCTCATCCGGTCTGACCACATGGCTCATCCGAAACAAAGTGTGATTTCAGTTCCTACATTCCTGCACATGCTCAGTACATTGATGACAGTATCTTAGCTACGTGTAACTAACTAATTGATACTACAAACACATGTACCTACATATGCCACGTGGCAATCTTGGCCCACTAAACTTCTATTTTACTGTAATTCCATCACATTCCCCCCTTTGATGCTTCTGATATAAAATAATTCCAGATACATCAATCAATCAATCATAATTTGCCAACACCTCTCAAGTAGCCATGAACCAGAACAGACCTCGTAAGCATCTTTAGCATATTCTTTCAGCATTCCCCATCCTGAATACGCGCTCTTTGGGCTAAAGGTTCATATCTACAGACAGCCATTACATGGGCAGCTGTCTTCCTCTCAATAGTGCTTTCTATAACACTTCGTATGGACCTAACCACTAATGGAATTAAGCAGGACAGAAAGAGACATAGAAATATAATAAATACTACTCCTCCTACTAATGCCTTAATCCCTCCAAGCTGCTCATACCAACTTCCAAACCAACTACTTGGGTTATACCCACTCCAGACCTGAGTAGGTACATGCGCAAGTTTAACCATGTGACTGGTAAGTTCAGCCACTGCCATGTGACTGGTAAGTTCAGCCACATCATCTATGTGCAGACAACAGTTGCTTAGATTAAACTTCCCGCATACACATCCCTCTACTGCTAATAAGTAGTCCAGAGCTAATCTATTTTGATAGATGGCTGATCTCAATAGAGTATTATGTTTAGCTAAGAGATTGAGCGCTTGTGCTGTCTCATTGGTGATAATCTCAACCACCGCCTGTAGTTTTATAATACGGTTGAGCATATATATTGGGGTTCTATATCTATAAGTACCATCTTCTGCCCAAGTAGCCGGTCTATAATAATTAATAATACATTGGGAGGTCACTCATCATCTTCCCAGCTACCTATATTCAAAGATGTTCGCTTCTTTTTATGATTTACATCATAAACCTTAACTCCCAAGGTCTCTCCTGTTTTGATTGGCAACAAGAAGAAGGATGGTTTGAGCATACCTAGTACACATGCCCATTCCCAGTTTTGTGGTAACTCTGAATATGCCTTATTACCACAAATCCAGTATAGATTTTCTGGGGCTTTCCAATTGGATGTAGCAGATAAATCAAACCATACCTCTTTCAAATTAGTGTAATTGGCAAACGGATTAGTAGGTTCCGAGACATTTGAAGCTGACCACCAAGCAGGGCCAGATTAAGAGCTCAGTGTGCCTGGTGCTGACAATTATGACGGGCCTAATTACAGAATCATATTGACCAAAAACAGTAAAACACTCCCAATCATCATGTATCTGATGGAGATGGTGCTGGAGAGAAAGAAAACAGCAGCTATAAGAAAACACATACCCTAGGCTAATCTCTCTCTAATTTATGTTTTCAGCTTTCAAGTAAATCCATAACCCCTAACAGCAACGTCCAATCAAGCAGGAAGTCAATGGGCACGGTAAAAGGGTTTGCCACTGACACAAATCACGTAACCTGCCAAAACGGGTAAACATGCCCAAAAAGAGGACATGTCTGCTCAAAGAATTAGGCCAGCCTGACATGAATGCATGTCAGGTTGCCTGCCAATCATGCAGCTGGCCAACTAAGGGCATACTATGCAGACAGCACCCTGAGCTTGGCATAAATGCATCTAATGATGCGCTCACTCAGTGCTTTCTAAGGACTGTCCCCTAGCACTCGCTGGTCCACTTGTCTCCTTACCTTCTTACTAGCAGGCAGAAGCTCCTGGTATATGGTCTTGGACAGAGAAAAGCTGTATGTAGTGAGTGTAGAAGAAAGTGAACATGCAACAGTGTTAGAGAGACCAAAGTCAGCATTACCTTAAAGGATCACTATAGGGTCAGGAACACAAACATGAATTCATGACCCTATAGTGTTAACATCACCATCTAGCCCCCCCCTGGACCTCTCATGCCTCCATAAATATAGCAAAATCTATATTCAAGCCTGAAGCTGTAACTCTGCATGCTGTTAGACTCATAAAAACAAGCAGTCTGCTGACATCATTAGAAGTGGTGGCCTGATCCAATCACAGTGCTTCCCCATATCTCTATGAGGAAAGTTCAGTGTCTGCATGCAGAGGGAGGAGACACTGAATGTTTGGATGCATTTTAGGCAGCCATGACCCAGGAAGGATCTCTAACAGTCATCTAAGGAGTGGCCAGTGAAGTTATCACTAGGATGTAATGTAAACACTGCATTTTCTCTGAAAAGACAGTGTTTACAGCAAAAAGCCTGACGGTAATGATTCTACTCACCAGAACAAATTCAATAAGCTGTAGTTGTTCTGGTGACTATAGTGTCCCTTTAACTATATTCATTGTCAGCCAGTCCACACAAGTTTTGTTCCCATACATCCCACTTAAGTTTCCATACTTAAGTAAGAGTATGTGAAAAGTAGTTAGGGTTGCCACCTTTCTTGGAAAAACATACCGGCCTTACTAATTTGCATAATTAAATATGTATGGGTGACATCACATGATGTAAATCACAAGGAGTGACATAAGAGAAAATGCTGTAAAATCACCCAAAAACTACTTAGTTTGATTCTGCTGTATAGATGGATTCCTCCCAGTGCCCCCATGTCTGCCAGTGCCCTCATGACTCAGTGCCCCCATGTGTCGATTACTCCAGGTCTCAGTGTTCCTATGTATCAGTGTCTCAGTGCCCCATGTCTACCAGTGTCCCCTAGTGTCGTGTCCCCAGGTCTCCCAGTGATCCTATGTATCACAGTGTCTCAATGCCCCATGTCTCCCTGTGTCCCCATGTATCCCAAGGTCCCCATGTCACTAGGACTCTAGGAAGAAGGGGAGACCTGGGGACACAGGTAGACCTAGGGACACAGGGAGACCTAGGGACATGGAGACACCAGTGACACTGGGAGACTAGGGGACTCTGGCTGGGACACATGGGGACAATGGGAAAATAGGGGACACTTGAAGACATGGGTATACAGACACTAGAGACACTGGCTGGGGGATATGGGGACATTGAGACATGGGGTACTGGGAGACATGGGGACACAGAGACAGCAGGGCCACAGACACTAGGGACACTAGCTTGGAGACATGGGGACATTGTGACACTTGAGGCAATTAAAGAGACATGGAGGCACTAGAAGACATGGGGACAGTGAGACACTGGGAGACTAGGGGTCACTGGGAGACTAGGGGGCACTAATACACCAGGGACACTGGCTGGGAGACATGGGGACACTGTGTCCCCATGTGTCTGTGTCATAGTATCTCCCAATGTCCCTTAGTTTCTCAGTGTCTGCCATACTGCCATAATGTCTCCCAGTGTCCCTTAGTGTCCCAGTGTCTGCCATAATGTCTCCCAGTGTCCCTTAGTGCCTCAGTATCTGCCATAATGTCTCCCAGTGCCCCTTAGTGTCTCAGTGTCTGCCATAATGTCTCCCAGTGTCCCTTAGTGTCTGCCATAATGTCTCCCAGTGTCCCTTAGTGTCTCAGTGTCTATCATAATGTCTCCCAATGTCCCTTAGTGTCTCAGTGTCTGCCATAATGTCTCCCAATGTCCCTTAGTGTCTCAGTATATGTATTCTTGCAGCCTGTCCCCCCATCCCTTACTTCCCTGAGCTGTAGGCTGTCTCTGCAGGGTGGTAGTTGCTGTCTGGACTCTCTGTAGCTGCACCCCTGCAGATCAGTGAGTATAGATAGGCAGGGAGGGATATGCTGGAACTTCCTATCCCTGCCTCTCTCCACACACAGCGACCCCTACTGGCCAGTGCTGGTATTGCGGAGTAATCTCTTTTATACTGATAAAAATACCAGCATTTGTATTGCCAGTATCACTGCAATACCAGCACCGCCTCAAATACTGGCTGTGGCAATAAAATGAAAGCCAGGTGGAATCCCTAAGAGTAGTGTGTGAAAAAAATAAATGTTAAAAAAAAAAAAAAGGGGGGGGGGTTTTAAAATCAATGGGCCTATTCCATGGGCCTGTGCCTGGAGCTGCAGCTCCATCAGCCCCTATGTTAATCCGGCCCTGCCACCAAGTAGTATCTTTTGTATTATCATTATAAGCCTTTTGTCCCAAACATGTTAACTCACCTGCAGACGTGTTATACATTGTCCCTTTCCTAGCTACACAAACATGACCTATAATAGAGGTCTTTAACCGCCATTCTGATTTACCTCTAATACTTACTTGATGATCAGAATGAGAAAGTATCTGTTGTTCATCTGTCTCAGAACCAGGGTACCATGCTTCCTTTGCTTCCCATGGCCACTGGTCTCCCATATTAGTACCTCCACATACAAAAGTTAGTTACATTAAGACTACCCGCAATACTCTCGGCTAAATCTACGAATAGGTTCTTAACATTATGGGGAATTTTATCCTCAATACTCATCTCCTCATAGAAGGAATGAAAAACCTGATGAGTCTGAGTTGCTACTGTCTCCGTTTCAATGCCTACATATATAATAGCCCCAGGATCTAACCCTGTTCCATATATTTGGAACCCAAATAGATTTCCGAACTTGTCTATGAAGTGTTGCGGATTAGAAATGGTCATATGGAGAACCTTGGGGGGGTGCGTGATGATGTGATGTCACGCAGGGAGCGTAGCGTATAGCTGCCCTACAGAGCTGAGCTGGAGTCCCACTCGGGAAAGAAGGAGTCGCTGCCCGATTGAATATCTGAGTATCTGCTCCCACCATTATGCCGGCTGAACCCTCAAAGGTACCTAGGAGAGAAAGTTGTCTCTCGGTCTTCTAAGAACCCTGAGGTGGAGTGTTGGAGGTGCAGTGTTCTATGATATAGCTGTGAGCAGATTGAAAGCTTATACCCGGAAGGAGGTGAGCGTTGGAGCAACAGGCTGGGAAACTGAAACTAAATAAGGCAACAAAATAAGGCATTTAAAAAGCATGATTTAAAGCCCGGAGGAAAGAAGGAAGGAAGGGAAAAGAAAAAAAAAAGGAAAAATTGCTCAACTGTTTAACTGTTTAATATTTAGTTCCGAAGGGGTTAAAATTGAAGCAGCTGTAAATATTAAGAGAAAAAAGAGAAAGAAAGGAGTAAGGAAAAGAAAAAGAAAAGGGAAAAGTTTTAAAAAAATCTTTTTAGGTAATGAAGTAGAGAAGTTGAAAAAAAATTAAAAATAAAATATATAGATATACACTGCTCAATAATCAGCTCTGATAGCACTGAAGTGGTGAAGCCGCAAGAGGAGAAGCCAAGCGGTGTATAAACAGAACTGAGTAAAGAAAACAGAGAAAGAAGGAAAGGAGGATAAGAAGCAAGAAGGAAAGAGTTAAAGAATTTGAAAGAATTTAACACCTCCTTAAAAGTGGTAAAAACTAGAAACGTCAGATTGGGTACTTCTGATAAACGTAGCTTCCCAAAAAAAAGTGTTAAAATAGAGGAAAATCGGACCAAAAAAAAAAATGGCAACAAGGAAAACAGCTGATCAAAGGCAGGATTTGAAACCTCCACCCAAAAAAGACCAGGAAAAAAAAGATAAACAGGAAAAGAGACTTTCAAATTTTTTTAATGCCCCAGCAGATAAAAGTACCTTAGAAAATTCTCATATATCAACACCAAACAAAGCTGCCTTAAGTAAGGAAACTGCAGACTTCAGCGATACTGAGGTAAAGGAACGCTCAGATGAACGACAAATGGTCACCCCAGTGTACTTAAAAGAATGTTTAGATCTACAACTGGAACAAATAAAAATAGAAATGCAGGGGAGCTTTGCAACTCTAAAGAAAGATATACTGGAGATAGGACAAAAAGTTAAAGTCAACGAACAAAAAATAGAAAATCTAGAATTTCTTCTACAGAAGCAAAGTGAGATTATTGAAAAACAACAAACGAAGATAAATGATCTTGAAGAGAGAACCATAAATATAGAAGACAGAGGTAGAATAAATAACTTGAGAATAAGAAACATCCCTGAATCCATCTCACAAGATAATTTGGCAATTTACCACTCTGAGTTTTTTAAAGTTCTTAAAATAAATATTGAGGATAAAGTGGACTTTCTTGAAAGAACACATCGACTGTACAAACCAAGAACACTTCCAGCTGACCTCCCAAGAGATACAATCATCGCTTGTCACCCCTATTCTTTTAGAGAAAAAATTCTAAAAGCGGCAAGACTAATGGAAAGAGATCAAGGCAAATTTAATAATATAAAGGTCTTCCCAGATTTGTCTTTCCAGACAAGAAAAGCGAGGAGACAATTTCTGCCAGCTACTTTGCGCTTAAGGGAAAATAATCTAAAATATAGGTGGGGCTTGCCAACCAAATTTATAGTTACTAAAGATGGGAATACGCACAATTTTGACTCACATGAGAAGGTCACAAATTGGTTGAATAATCTGGTTTAATAATGCATAGAATTGGAATAAGTAAGGTGATAACCCCTTTTTTTTTTTGTCATTATTATATTTAAAATGGAAAAGGTTTAATATGCTTACAATCAAATTCGAGCTCTTTTGGGGAAATTTAGAAATAGCACTATAAAGGTTTAAATTTGATTTTTAAAGAGAACATAGAGCACATAGGAAGTTATTTAATTTTTTTTTTTTCTGTATAAAATATGGTGTGGTTGAACTAAATGTGGGATCTTAGCTATTCCTCGCTTAAGGGAAAATAATATGAAATACCAGTGAGAGATGGGCTTATATGTATATTGTTTCACTCAAGAAGACTACAAAGTGGTTGGAAAATAAGGTTTAATTTAGCATGTTTTTTTTGCTCTGTAATGAGATTTTTCTGTCATGTGCGGGGATTCACCCACTTATATAAATACAAGAAAATAGGTTGAGGGGTTAACCGATAGCTTCTGTTTATTTATTTATTAACATTTTTGAAGAGAAGTAAATTAAGGGTTTAGTTCTAATTGTTTATGCTATGCACTTAGTATAAAGGGTGTGTTTCTTTCGAAAGGTATAAAATATAGCTTGTTTGAATACAGAGATGGACTTTGGAGTAAGGTAGTAAGGGCAATATATAGGATGGAGATAGGGATAAACTAGAGTATATTTCATTGCAACACGAAAGGGGAGGGAATCATGTTATACAGTAGCAAGTTGGATTGCTGAGACACATTTTTGTTGTTAGGTAAAGCACTAAGAGGAATATAAGGAAAAATAATTAATAGATTGGGTTAATTTTAAATTCATTAGGGTAGTGCACCCGTTTTCAAAAAAAAATTGTGTAGCACTTGGGAAAAAAAGAAAAGAAAAAAAAAGAAAGAAAAAATCAATGGAAATTGACATATATTACACTTGTATAAATTGATAAATTTGTATAACATGGGTAAAAAGAGTTAGTAGTAAAAAGAAGTAACCCCATTAATAGTCCTAAAGTGAGGTTTGAGGGTAAAGATGGGATGGGACTTTAAAGAACTGTGAGATTATAGGGTTCTATAGGATTGATTTACAGTCGGGGATTTCAAATTTGAAGGGTAAAAGGGTTCTGGCCACTTTGCTGGTAGTGGGGAGGTTTCTGGATATTGCTGTAGCAATTTAGAAGGTGAAGGAATAATTTAATAAAACGGGATGGCACCGCTCAGCTCTTTCTTCTTTCATTATCTAGGAGTTATCCTGATGAGGACAAGATCCCAATTAGGGGTTTTTCCCCTTTGGGATCAATACCCGGAGTTTAGGACTCAGGGTTGTTGGTATGAATGCCCCTCATATATGAGGGGATGGAGTATGATTGGTGTGGTTTTGTGTGTTAGGGGCGGGGGCTCAAATTCAGACCAAGAAGAAATTTACAAAACAAGTCCACCAAGATTATGCATAATCTATTATGAATTTGGAGAATTCTTTAAATCGATTGACACGAGGATGAAAAACTGTAATGGTTAAAATTATATCATTAAACTCTCAGGGCCTAAATTCTCCTTGTAAGAGAGCGATTCTGTTTGATTATATTAAGAGAGAAAAAGCCCAAATTATCTTTTTACAAGAGACGCATTGGAGAAGAGAGGACAGCTTAAGATTTGTCCCACAAAGGTTTTCAATAGCAGTATCCGCCTCATTAGAGAGGCAGAGGAAGAGAGGGGTGACTATTCTGATAAGTGACGATATAGATGCTAAACTAATCTATCAAGAAACAGACGAGGAAGCCAGAGTTATAATTAGTGATGTCCCGAACGGTTTGCTGGCGAATAGTTCCTGGCGAACATAGCGTGTTCGCCACGGACGGCGAACATATGCGATGTTCGGTCTGCCCCCTATTAATTTACTAATACTAAGTAAAAATTACTTAGTATTAGTAAATTGTGCCCCTACTCGCAATACCGCGAGTAGGGGCATGTCTATTAAACAGTGAGCAGCCTGTGGCTGCTCACTGTTTAAAAAAAAAAGGGTCCCCTAAATACTAATGGGGGGGGAGGCTTTCAAGCCATCCAATCACAGTGCTCTGTGTCATTTTACACAGCGTGGGAAAATTGAACTTTCCCACGCTGTGTAAAATGACACAGAGCACTGTGATTTCAAGCCATCCAATCACAGTGCTCTGTGTCATTTTACACAGCGTGGGAAAGGTCAATTTTCCCACGCTGTGTAAAATGACACAGAGCACTGTGATTGGATGGATTTCAAGCCATCCAATCACAGTGCTCTGTGTCATTTTACACAGCGTGGGAAAGTTCTTTGGAATTTTCCCACGCTGTGTAAAATGACAAAGCACTCTGACTGGCTTAAACCCACCAATCAGAGTGTTCTTAGCCTAATTGCAGGGCGTGGCAAGGCTTTATAAGCCTTTCCCCGCCCTGCAGAGCTCAGTCTGCGCTGAGCCCTCCATGGGTGAAGATGGATTATTTTTTTGTGCTCGAGTTTTTTCTTTTTCGTCTGGTTTTTTTTTTTGCGCTCGGATTTTTTTTTTTTTTTAGTTCGACGGTTATGATGGTTTTTTATTTGGCCTTTTTGGGGCTGAAAAATGAAGATTTGAGAAAAAAGAAGACGCCTAATGGTAAGTTTACTTTTATTTTACAGGTTAGTTAATTTATTCCCCCCTCACTATTTTTTAGGGTGAGGGGGGTAGGAAGGGACTTTTTATTGGGGGGGGGTGGGTGACTAGGGGCTTGGGGACCCCTAGTCACCTTGGGGGGGGGGAATTTACTTAGGGCCCCCACCCGCAGCCCAGGGGTGGAGGCCGGGGGGGGAGGACAGTAGGTCCCCCCCTCAGTATCTTTATGGCCCCCACCCGCCAACCAGGGGTGGGGGCCGGAGGGGGGGTGGACAGTAGGTTCCCCCCCCCATTATCAATATGGCCCCCACCTGCCGCGCAGGGGTGAGAGCCAGGGGGGGCAGTAGGTCCCCCCTCATTATCAATATGGCCCCCACCCGTCGCGCAGGGGTGGGGGCCAGGGGGGCAGTAGGTCCCCCCCCATTATCAATATAGGTCCCCCCCTTATTATTATTAGGGCCCCCACCCACCGCTCAGGGGTGGGGGCCGGGGGGACAATAGGTCCCCCCCTTATTGTTCATTTTAGGGCCCCCACCCACCGCTCAGAGGTGGGGGCTAGGGGGGACAATAGGTCCCCCCCTTATTATTATTAGGGCCCCCACCCACCGCTCAGGGGTGGGGGTTGGGGGGGACAATAGGCCCCCCCTTATTGTTATTAGGGCCCCCACCCACCGCTCAGGCGTGGGGGCCGGGGGGGACAGTAGGTCCCCCCCTTATTGTTCATTTTAGGGCCCCCACCCACCGCTCAGGGGTGGGGGCTAGGGGGGACAATAGGTCCCCCCCTTATTATTATTAGGGCCCCCACCCACCGCTCAGGGTCTTGAGCATTTACTCCGATTACTTAGCTTTATATTATCTTGTCAGCAGTAGCTAGTGGCAGCACTAGGAGATAGATTATAATGTATTAGTACAATCTGTTAGACCGCTTAGTTAGCCACTTATAGCGTTAGGCTGCCTCGAAACAGCAGTATATAGTGTCCATAGGAGTTTGTTCTAGTGAGTACATCTGGATATTAGTAACCATACAGTGTGTGTGTGTATATATATATATATATATATATATATATATATATATATATACATACATATAAATGCTGTTATTGACTATACAGCTTTTTTTCAATCTAAAACTAAGTAGCACATATTTATATACACTTTCTCTCAACCTTCCTTTAGACTCTCTCTTTTATTTGCAACAATTTAGATAAACTCTATATGACAGATTTACTATATATGGATACTATCTACTTAATTCTAATTTGTATGCTTTAAAATATATTAGAGTCTATGGTAACTTATGTGGATTTACCTCTATATAGGGAGTGGCTTTGTGATATTTGATTGAGTATATACTGTACTTTATATTGTACTCTTTACTGTAAACCTTAGCTTAAGAGACTCTAGCCACTCCATTACTGTCTGAAGATATCCACATTGCATCTACCCAGTTTTTATCTCACTTGTTATATTCAAGTGAAATCTTCCACTGTTATTACACTTTATTATTTTTTGTTTTGCCAGTAGGCGGCTTAATAAAGGTTATATATAATAATTATTCTATTATTCTAGAGATATCATTTTGTGGAATGGATGTCCAACTTTTCCATCTTTAGTGGAACAACCATTTCACTCTAGTCCTTTTCTTTTATTTTAAACTATTTCGTGGGGTTCATGCCCCTTGATATCTCTGTAACCCCTCTGGAATTCTGATGTGGGCTTTGTCCACTTCTAATATTTCCTTTCTTGTTCTTTTAAGTTTATGGCTTGTAATGAAGGATTATAATATAGAAGGTTTGAGATGACCCCACAGTGTGTTTGATTCCGGAGAGAAACCAGCGAAAGTTGCACCCATATGGAAAGTAAAGGCATAAAAGGTTAAAAAAATGCTGGTTCCTCGGGAGTGTATGTGTCTTTCAGTGTGAATGGAGTATGGTGATACCTCAATTCTGCTATCTATGTAATTTATAGATACTGTAACCCTATTGCGGTTTATTTTAGCTCTGTAATGTATGGATTCTTATGTGTATGTATTTAAAGTTATACAAACTATTGTGTGCATAAAAAGTACTTTATAGACATCTGCTTTAATGGAAACATATTTATTTGTATATTTGTAATGCTCATTGAGGTATTGTACGTATTTTGATAATGTTAAAACATAAAAAAAAAAAAAAAGAAATGGTCATATGGACCGGATTACACTCCATAGATTAACAATGTGGTGTGGTAGGCAACCTTTAGATAATCATATCTTGGTCTACTGTTTTACCCCAGGTTGCCCACCCCACACAAGACCAATATGGACAGAAATTAAAATCTCTATTTGGGCAATCAGGATCAGTAGATCTTTTACTGGGACATAAATATTTGTCATTGAACCCATAAATTCATTCCCACTTTAGATTACCACATACATTCCAAGGTTTTCCACCACCCAAGATCGCCTTACATGCATCAAATAGTAGAATACCCGTAGAATGTATGGTATTTATCACCGTCCTATTTATCAAGGTCCCCTGAGAGTTACTGTTCCGAATTACCAACCAAATTATACGGGGTTCGAATTGGGGATCAAAACATTTAGGCTCTCCTACTGCTGGGTGACACACACTGTAATCAATATCTAAATATCTACATTTAGATACAGATCCCTTACATTCATACTGTGAGTGCCAAATAAGAGTTTGGGATATTTGATTACCTGTTTTTGTAGTCTTAATGCAACTATCACAATTCTGTATGTCTGTACTCTTACCTTCCTGAAAATTTATAACAATACATAAACACACAATAAAATTCATTATTCCTGAAATCCTCATTCTTATCTCTTCGACCGTGCTTCCTGACTGTAAGGGCTGCAAGGATTGGCATTCTTCTGATCCTCACTTTCCTTCACAGAGATCTTTTCAAGACATGACACGTAGGCAGATGGTCAGGCTTTATTATGGCCGTCAAAACACCTACTTGCTGGTCTTGAAATAGTACTTTCAACCACGATGTCCCAATACTCACTCCGACTGAGTCACCCGCTTTAACCAGATCTTGCAAGGATTTTCAGGGTCTGGAGTGGCTTGTCAAGAGTCTGCCACTGGTTTAACCCTAGAGTGATGATTCCACAGAGTCACTTCTGCCACCTTTACAGCTGTTGGAGTGGACAAAAGAACAACATACGGACCTCTCCATTTCGGACCTAATGGAACACTAATTCCATTCTTTTATCCACACTTGATCTCCTGGATGGTAAGAATGAATAGGTGGATATATGTTCAAAGGTAACCTATCTTGTACCCATTTCTGTACTTCCTCCATAGTTCTACCCAGCTCTACAACCTGCTGCCGAGTAATTCCCTCACCCAACTGACTCAAACCCCCCCTTAGATAACTGAGTATAGAAGGTGGATGTCAATACATAATTTCAAAAGGAGACAGACCCATTCTCCTGGTAGGAGTACTGCGTATGCGCAACAGAGCTATTGGCAAAAGAACATTCCACTTAAGCTGGGTCTCTGGACGCATTTTTGCCAACTGAGTCTTTATAGTTCTGTTCATCCTTTCCACCTTCCCAGAACTCTGAGGTCTATATGCTGTATGAAGTTTCCACTTAATACCAAGCATATGAGTCAGTTGTTGTAGGCACTGATGAATAAAGGCTGGGCCATTATCTGATCCTATAGAGCACAGGAGTCCATATCTGGGTATGACTTCTCGCAACAGGAATCGTACAACTTCTCCTGCTTTTTCCGTACGGGTTGGACAAGCTTCTACCCAACCTGAGTAGGTACACACAGCTACCAACAGGTAACGATATCCTCCAGATTTAGGCATTACTGTATAGTCTATTTGCAGATCTGACATGGACCCCAGGAGGTTTAACAGGGCCCATATACTGGACCCCAGGAGGTTTAACAGGGCCTTGCCTTGCATTGTTCTTTGCACACAGAACACATCTTCGAACAATGGCTTGAGTAAGATTGGATAATCTTGGTATATAGAAATGTTTCCTGAGAGATTCTTCCATACTATCTCTTCCTGTATGTGTGCCATTGTGGAAGTTCTGAACAATCTCTATAGCCAGAGATGTCGGAATGACTATTCTTCCATCTTCTAACTGATACCAATTGTTCTCCAAATATTTTCCCACTTCAGTCTTCAACTACTCCATCTCTTGAGTAGTAAAAATCGGGGTCCATTGAGACAGAGGCTGGCACAAGGGCAGCAAGGTACCCCACATATTCTTCCTGTCCAGATTCAGCAGCACGCTTAGCCACACTATCTGCCATGCGATTTCCTTTTACCACATCACTATCGCCTCTCAGATGTGCTCTACAATGTATAATACTGACCACCTTTGGCTCCCATACTGCTTCCAATAGTTGAAATATTTCAGCTGCATACTTTATTTCTTTCCCTTCCGAATTCAACAACCCTCTTTCTTTATACAAGGCTCCATGGGCATGAGTGGTTAAAAATGCATATTTTGAATCAGTATATATGTTCACCTTCAACCCTACAGCCAATTGCAAGGCCCGTGTCAGTGCAATCAATTCTACATTCTGTGCTGATGTCCCTTTTGACAGTGGCCGTGCCTCTATCACCTTGTCTATAGTTGTTACCGCATATCCTGCATAGTAAATTCCTTCTTTCACATAGCTACAACCATCCGTATAATACTGTACATCCGGGTTCTGGATGGGAAAGTCATGAAGGTCTGGTCGGCTTGAAAACACTTCATCCATTATCTCCAAACAATCATGTTGACTTTCAATAGGTTGTGGCAAAAGGGTAGCTGGATTCAGGGTATTAACAGTCTCAAGGTGTACTCTTGGATTTTCGCATAGTATGGCTTGATATTTAGTCATTCGGCTCTCCATTAGAGTCTGTACTGCATGAGGTACTCGCACGTAGAGTTCCTGACCCAATGTAAGTGTGGCGAAACCAACCTCGCCACTGTGAACTGGAGAAGCCTGGTTGCTCGCCTGCTCCCTTTGGACTATGGCCCTGCAGGTTAAACCATTTATTTTCCCTGCAGAAAGGGAAATCATTCATCTAATAATGTGCGCTCAGATCAAAGCTATCTGGGGATGTGTAGAAATGTGTTTATGTACTAAATGTATCAGTATGTAATTTTATGTCTTTTACTGTCTTTTTGTCTGCCATATGGGTAATGGAGTTTTGCCTCTGTCCTGGGAGATAATTAGATTCCTTCCCCAATTATCTCCAGGCCAGAGGGGAGGGATTGTGAGGCATTGTGGGAGGTAACTCATGTGTGATTGGTGTATTGTGTAATTGTTGTAAATCCCTCCCTTGCATGGGAGAATCCTTTATAAGCCTGTTGTGTGAATAAATCAGTGTTGTTCCTGTTTAACCCTCCAAGTGAAGTGTTGTCTCATTCTTGGGGGGAATTTGACTGTATGCCGATTGCCAGGAGTGTAAGCTGTTCTTAGGGCTTTTCCTGTTCGGCTGCTTCCAGGGTTCGTGTGTTTCCTGTTCGGGAGTTGGGGATTCGTACAGTTTGGAGTTCGGGAGATTGGTGATTGCAGTAGCTGCTGGTCTATGGGAAAGGGGATTATCGCCTAAACGGTTTTTATCCTCTTGTGAGAGAAACGGTCCGTTACAATTGGTGGCAAGCGACGGGATCATTCCCACAGCCCAGAAGGACAGCTACAAGGTAACACCATCCCCTGGACTTACAAATGGAGGGCAGCAGGGCAAGCATGGCACCCAGCTACACTCAGGAGCAGTATGACAGAGAATTTACCACGCGGATGGCTTTCTTTGGACCCAACCCCCCGGAGAGATGCATGCAGTTCGTAAGGAGACAGGTAGACGAGTACCGGCAGTTCATGGCAGATCCAGCCAAAGGTATCGGCCGCCCTATCCGGTGGCAGAGTGCGTTACGGGGACTCAAAAGGGTAACCCAGGGAGCTGAAGGTGTCGTCCTTCCTCCCCAGCGGCAGTGTGTGTCCCAAGGAGCAGAAGGTGCAGTCCTTCCTCCCCAGCGGCAGTGTGTATCCCAGGGAGCTGAAGGTGCCGTCCTTCCTCCCCAGCGGCAGTGTGTGTCCCAGGGAGCTGAAGGTGCCGTCCTTCCTCCCCAGCGGCAGTGTGTGTCCCAGGGAGCTGAAGGTGCAGTCCTTCCTCCCCAGCGGCAGGTGTGTACCCCAGGGAGCTGAAGGTGTTGTCCTTCCTCCCCAGCGGCAGTGTACGTCCCAGGGAGCTGAAGGTGCAGTCCTTCCTCCCCAGCGGCAGTGTGTATCCCAGGGAGCTGAAGGTGCGTCCTTCCTCCCCAGCGGCAGTGTGTGTCCCAGGGAGCTGAAGGTGCCGTCCTTCCTCCCCAGCGGCAGTGTATATCCCAGGGAGCAGAAGGTGCAGTCCTTCCTCCCCAGCGGCAGTGTGTACCCCAGGGAGCTGAAGGTGTTGTCCTTCCTCCCCAGCGGCTGTGTGTACCCCAGGGAGCTGAAGGTGCCGTCCTTCCTCCCCAGCGGCAGTGTATATCCCAGGGAGCAGAAGGTGTAGTCCTTCCTCCCCAGCGGCAGTGTGTACCCCAGGGAGCTGAAGGTGTTGTCCTTCCTCCCCAGCGGCAGAATGTCCTGCAGGGAGCAGGGACTGTCAGTCTTGCCCCCCAGCCGCAGGAAAAGATAATGAAAGGGGAGACAGCTGGTCCCCCTCTCCACCAGCAGAGAGAGTGTCAGGGAGAGGAGCCTGATACCCCCTCTCCCCAGCAGCAGTTTACAGTCCAGAGAGAGTAGCTTGTTACACCCTCTCTCCAGCGGCAGCCTAACCCACCAAGGGGAGATGTTACACCCCCCAACGGTGCAGATGGTGTTGTCCTTCCTCCCCAGCGGCTGTGTGTACCCCAGGGAGCTGAAGGTGCCGTCCTTACTCCCCAGCGGCAGTGTATATCCCAGGGAGCAGAAGGTGTAGTCCTTCCTCCCCAGCGGCAGTGTGTACCCCAGGGAGCTGAAGGTGTTGTCCTTCCTCCCCAGCGGCAGAATGTCCTGCAGGGAGCAGGGACTGTCAGTCTTGCCCCCCAGCCGCAGGACAAGATAATGAAAGGGGAGACAGCTGGTCCCCCTCTCCACCAGCAGAGAGAGTGTCAGGGAGAGGAGACTGATACCCCCTCTCCCCAGCAGCAGTTTACAGTCCAGAGAGAGTAGCTTGTTACACCCTCTCTCCAGCGGCAGCCTCAGGGCCGGCCTTAGGGGTGTGCGAGCTGTGCGACCGCACAGGGCGCCATGGAACAGGGGGCGCCCTGTGGCCGACACAGCTCACTCATGGCCGGAGTGCAGGGGAGCTAAAAGAGGTACCTGGCTGGAGGATTAATTATTCTCCACCCGGGTCTATTTAAAAAAAAAAAAAATCGCGGCAGAGGGGGCGGGGTTTACCGAGCGGCGGAGGCGGGGCTTATCGAGAGGCGGAGACGGGGCTAATACCTCCCGAAGCCCCTGCTGTACAGGAAGAGGGAAAGATGCTTCCCCATCAGCCAACTGCATCCACTGGAAAGAGGTAAGTGTGTGTGTGTGACTGTTTGCCTGTTTGTGTGACTGTCTGTCTGTGTGTGTGTGTGACTGTCTGTCTGTGTGACTGCCTGCCTGTGTGCGTGTGACTGTCTGTGTGTGTGTGTGTGTGACTGTCTGTGTGACTGCCTGTCCTTGTGTGTGTGTGTGTGACTGTCTGTCTCTGTGTGTGTGTGTGACTGCCTGCCTGTGTGTGACTGTCTGTGTGTGTGACTGTCTGTCTGTGTGTGTGACTGCCTGTGTGTGTCTGTCTGTAACTATCTGTCTGTGTGTGACTGCCTGCCTGTGTGTGTGACTTTCTATCTGTGTGACTGCCTGCCTGTGTGTGTATAACTGTCTATGTGTGTGTTACTGTGTGTCTGTCTGTGTGTGTGACTGCCTATGTGACTGTCTGTCTGTGTGTGTCGCTGTAGCTGTGCCATTGTTTGTGCCTGTGCCTGTATGTGTGACTGCCTTTAACTGAGTGTGTGTGTACATGCCTGTAACCGAGTTTAAATTTCCCCCACCCCTTCCTGTCAAGGCCGCACTTTGACTGACAGACGCTCACTCACTGACAGACGCACACTCACTGACAGACACACACTCTCATATACACTGACAAACAATGACATACACACTATTACTTGGACACACACTGACAGATGCACACTCTCACTGACAGACGCAAGCACTCACTGAAAGATGCACGACTCCACTGACCGACACATACACACTGACTGACACACACTCACTGACCGACACACACTCACTGACCGACACATACACACTCACTGACTTACACACTCACTGACTTACACACTCACTGACTTACACACTCACTGACTGACACACACTCACTGACGACACATACACACTCACTGACGACACATACACACTCACTGACTGACACATACACACTCACTGACTGACACATACACACTCACTGACTGACACATATACACTCACTGACCAACACACACATTCACTCACAGACACACACACATTCACTTACAGACACACACAATTACACACTTACAGACACACACACACACACACACACATTCACTTCAAAATAAACACTCACAGACACACACACAGACATTTCCACTAACACTCACAAACTAATATTTTTTACATTTATTTTAAATCCACCCAGCCTCCCTGGGAAAGCTGGAGTGGATTTCTTACCAGCAGTCCAGTGTGGCTGCTGGGCAGGCAGGCAGGGGGCGCACAGGCTGAGTAAGCAGCGCTTAGTGATGCCGGGAGCCGGACTGACGTCATATTCTGGCTCCCGGCTTCATTAAGCGGCGCAGAGGAAGCTGAGCAGGAAGAGCTCAGGTGAGTATGCTCCTTCGCTGCCCGCTGCCAGCCTTGGGGGGGCTCAAAAGTGGCCAGCCGGTCAGCTCTTGAGCCCCCCAGGATGCGAGGCAAGCAAGGGATCTGCCTGGGGGTTTGGAGGGATGCTTTTTTTTGCCGCCCCCTGCAAAGTGGCGCCCAAGGCAGATGCCTTGTTTGCCTCGTGATACACACGTCCCCGGTGCCTGTGTGTGTTACTGTATTCAGGCAACTTGGTGGGAGGTGGGGGGGGCGCCGTGAAGACTTTTTGCACAGGGCGCCTAATTGCCTAAGGCCGGCCCTGGGCAGCCTAACCCACCAAGGGGAGATGTTACACCCCCCAACGGTGCAGATGGGACCGTAGTCTCTGTACTTGCAGCACAAGGGGTAAGGACGGTCGGTCCTGTCCCCCAACCACAGAGCGGTATATCCAGAGGGGAGACAGTCGGTCTCTCCCTCCCACAACCAGGCTCCAACCAGGCTACTTCTGCGGTAGTACTGGCACCAGGGCAGAGTACCGCTAGTCTCTGCCCACTCAGCAACCCACCAAGGCAGCCTAACAGTTCCCCACACAGTCGTAGTGAGGCACCTGGACAAAGCTCTCCTCTACCCAGGTGTAGTAACCAGTTATTGTGGGAGGGCTGTACTGCTGTTTCTGTTTTGTGGGTGGGTTGCTGGACTAACCAGGGCACTGACTGGCAGGAGGT
Source organism: Pelobates cultripes (assembly GCA_933207985.1). Classification (NCBI taxonomy): domain Eukaryota; kingdom Metazoa; phylum Chordata; class Amphibia; order Anura; family Pelobatidae; genus Pelobates; species Pelobates cultripes. The sequence continues at coordinate 140,930,947 of OW240913.1, forward strand.
CAGATATCCTGTTAGTCTAGTTGGTAAAGGGGAGAAGTGTGGCGAAACCAACCTCGCCACTGTGAACTGGAGAAGCCTGGTTGCTCGCCTGCTCCCTTTGGACTATGGCCCTGCAGGTTAAACCATTTATTTTCCCTGCAGAAAGGGAAATCATTCATCTAATAATGTGCGCTCAGATCAAAGCTATCTGGGGATGTGTAGAAATTTGTGTTTATGTACTAAATGTATCAGTATGTAATTTTATGTCTTTTACTGTCTTTTTGTCTGCCATGTGGGTAATGGAGTTTTGCCTCTGTCCTGGGAGATAATTAGATTCCTTCCCCAATTATCAGCAGGCCAGAGGGGAGGGATTGTGAGGCATTGTGGGAGGTAACTCATGTGTGATTGGTGTATTGTGTAATTGTTGTAAATCCCTCCCTTGCATGGGAGAATCCTTTATAAGCCTGTTGTGTGAATAAATCAGGGTTGTTCCTGTTTAACCCTCCAAGTGAAGTGTCGTCTCATTCTTGGGGGGAATTTGACTGTATGCCGATTGCCAGGAGTGTAAGCTGTTCTTAGGGCTTTTCCTGTTCGGCTGCTTCCAGGGTTGTGTGTTTCCTGTTCGGGAGTTGGGGATTCGTACAGTTTGGAGTTCGGGAGATTGGTGATTGCAGTAGCTGCTGGTCTATGGGAAAGGGGATTATCGCCTAAACGGTTTTTATCCTCTTGTGAGAGAAACGGTCCGTTACAGTAAGCTTGTCAGCTTCTGCTACCAACAGGGCAGCGGTGGCCACTGCTCACAGACAAGGTGGAAGATCACTGGCCACTGCATCCAACTGTTTGGACATGTACGCGACAGGTCGTTGCCATGATCCCAAATACTGAGTTAGTACTCCCACAGCCATTCTTCTTTGCTCGTGTACATACAGATAGAATGGACGTGTATGATCAGGTAAACCTAGGGCCGGGGCCAGGGCCGGACTGGCCCACCGGGAAATTTCCCGGTGGGCCGTTGGCACCTGGGGCCGGGCAGGCACCTGGCTCACCTGCGGCCGCAGAGAGAGCTCTTCTGGCGGCCGCAGGGGGAGCTGGCTGTTCTGGCGGCCGCAGGGGGAGCTGGCTGTTCTGCCTCTGCTCCCCCTACCCAGCGCACTACAAAGAGACCTGTGTGTGTGTGTGTGTTAAGCGGCGCGCTGGGGATGGGGAGCAGAGACAGAACAGCCAGCTCCCCCTGCGGCCGCCAGAAGACTCAGCTCCCCCTGCGGCCGCCAGAACAGCCAGCTCCCCCTGCGGCCGCCAGAACAGCCAGCTCCCCCATGCGGCCGCCAGAACAGCCAGTTCCCCCATGCGGCCGCCAGCACAAAGGTAGAAATTATGTGTGTCTGTGTCATGGTGTGTGTGTGTGTGTCTGTGTCATGGTGTGTGTGTGTGTGTGTCTGTGTCATTGTGTGTGTGTCTGTCTGTGTCATTGTGTGTGTGTGTGTGTCTCTGTCTGTCATGGTGTGTATGTCTGTGTCATGGTGTGTGTGTGTGTGTGTCTGTGTCATTGTGTGTGTGTCTGTCTGTGTCATTGTGTGTGTGTGTGTGTGTGTCTCTGTCTGTCATGGTGTGTATGTCTGTGTCATGGTGTGTGTGTCTGTCTGTGTCATTGTGTGTGTCTGTCTGTGTCATTGTGTGTGTGTGTGTCTCTGTCTGTCATGGTGTGTATGTCTGTGCCATTGTGTGTGTCTGTGTCATTGTGTGTGTGTGTGTCTCTGTCTGTCATGGTGTGTATGTCTGTGTCATGGTGTGTGTGTCTGTCAGTGTCATTGTGTGTGTCTGTCAGTGTCATTGTGTGTGTCTCTGTCTGTCATGGTGTGTGTGCCTGTCAGTGTGACTGTATGTGTGTCTGTGTCATGGTGTGTGTGTCTGTCTGTGTCATTGTGTGTGTGTCTCTGTCATGGTGTGTCTCTCTGTGTCATGGTGTGTGTGTGTCTGTCTGTGTCATGGTGTGTGTGTGTCTCTGTCCGTCATGGTGTGTGTCTGTCATGCAATGTGTGTCTGTGTCATTGTGTGTGTGTGTCTGTCATGTAATGTGTCTGTCTGTGTCATGGTCTGTCTGTGTCATGGTGTGTGTGTGTTTGTCATGGTGTGTGTGTCTGTCTGTGTCACGGTGTGTCTGTGTCACGGTCTCTTTTTTTCGTTTGACATCCCATTTTTGTATTTTGTGTCGTGGTGTCTGTGTGTCATGGTGTGTGTGTGTGTCTGTGTCATGTAAAGTGTGTCTGTGTCACAGTGTGTGTTTGTGTCACAGTCTGTCTGTGTTATGGTGTTTTTTGTCATGGTATGTGTGTGTGTCTGTCATGGTATGTGTGTGTCTCTGTCATGGTGTGTGTCTGTCTTTGTCATGGTGTGTCTGTGTTTCTGTCTGTGTCACGATGTGTGTGTGTCTGTGTCACGGTCTGTCTGTGTCATGGTGTGTGTCTGTCATGGTATGTGTGTTTTTACTCACCTTTTCCCCTCCCATGTCGTGCTGGTCTCCCCTCGACTGGCCCTGCCTCTATGGCTGAGATCATCAAGCTTGATGATCTCAGCCAATCCACACTGACACAGGAAGCACCTCTAGTGTCTGTCACTACGAAGCAATGTAAACAATGCCTTTTCTCTAAAAAGTCAGTGTTTACATTGAAAAGTCTGCAGGGACAGGCTATAGACCCCAGAACCACTACATTAAGCTGTGTGTGTGTGCGCGCGTGTGTGTGTGTGCGCGTGTGTGTGTGTGCCTGCTACTGAGTGAGCTTGTGTTTTTATGTCAATGACCTTATGTATATCAGTGAGATTGTTTGTCTATGAGGCTGTGTATCAATCAGCTTGTGTCAGTGAGATTGTCTGTGTCTGCATGTGAGTATGCTTACTGTATAATTAAAAATGTTACTCTGAAAGGACCAATATTTTATATTGGAAAAAGCAATATATATATCAATCATCTAGGGTGGCAAGACATAGCCTTACATATTACACGCGACAATATATGGCGCAATGACTTATGGGGCTGGCATAAATTTTTTTTCCAGGGCTGCTTTGGAATCCCCAGTCCGGCCCTGGCCGGGGCACTCATTAGTGCTTTCTTGATATCCTCAAATGCCTTCTGCTGTTCAGTGGTCCATAGGAAGGGGTCATGTTCTGTGCCTTTTATAGCTCCATATAAGGGTTTCACCGATATCGCGTAATTAGGAATCCATATCCTGCAGAATCCTGCTGCTCCTAAGAATTCTCGCACCTGTCTTCTATTCTTAGGTATCGGTATCTGACATACCGCTTCTTTCCTTTCGGGTCCCATTATCCTTTGACCTTCAGAGATATGGAATCCTAAATACTTAGTTGACTGGCACAATTGCGCTTTCTTCCTAGATACTTTGTATCCTGCCTTCCAGAGAATTTGAAGTAGATCATAAGTTGCTTGTTGGCATATCTCTTTAGTAATTGCCGCTATCAACAAATCATCCACATACTGAAGTAATACACATTCTCCTGGGATGGACTTGAAATCTTGCAGGTCCTGGCTTAATGCGGATCCAAATAGGGTGGGTGAATTTATGAATCCTTGAGGTAGTCTAGTCCAAGTCATTTGACGCTTTGAACCCGTAGTAGCATTGGAAGGCAAAGATACACCGACTCTCAGCAGCAATTCGAAGACAAAAGAAAGCATCCTTGAGGTCTTAGACTGTAAAGTAAGTTGTCCCACCTGGTATCAAGGCAAGCGGATTATAAGGGTTGGGTACAACTGGGTGTATATTAACTACCGCATCATTAACTGCTCTTAAATCTTGTACAGGACGATACTCATCTGATCCTGGCTTCTGAACAGGTAACAATGGAGTATTCCAGGGGGAAGTACAGAATTTTAGGATACCATACCTTACAAACTTATGCAAGTAGGTCTGTATGTTTCTCTTTGCCTTTTGAGGTATGTGGTACTGTCGTAGACTCACGTGATAGGCCCCAAGCTTCAGCTCAATATGTATAGGTGGAATATTACGGGCAAGCCCTGGTGGATTATTTTCTGCCCATACGCCTGGAATGTCAAATAGGGATTCATCACTCTTAGGGTTTACACTTGTCATTATCGTGTAGAAGCGCCATTCTTCTTCCCTTGGCACCGATATCGCCATTATGCCCGATGATCCATTAAACTTCAGGGATGTCGATCCATTGGGTAAAAAGGTTATCTGGGCTTGAAGCTTTGATAATAAATCTCGTCCTAGAAGTTGGATTGGACACTCAGGCATATATAGGAATTGGTGCTTCACCAAATGGCCTCCCAGAATCCAAGTGCGACTCTTAAGAACCGGTCTAGCAGCGCTCTTCCCAGTTGCTCCTATTACGGTTATGGTTTTTCCTGAAGGAGGAGCAACTAATTTGGTCACCACGGAATGTTCAGCCCCAGTATCAATCATGAAAGGACTTCTCTTTCCCCCTATTGCTACATCGACCATAGGCTCCGCTCGGCCAAGGGGGATGGAGCCCGGTCGGTATCAATAGTACTCCATACCAGTGTCAGCCAGACCCACAAAATCTCTATCCTCTCTTTCTCTAGGTCTCTGTGTGGGTGTATAATATCTGTCCCCTTGAACACTTCCTCTATTATTCCCACTATTTCCTCCAAAACCTCCTCTTCCTCTGCCTCTATAGTTACCACCATAACCTCCCCACACTCTTTTCTCTTCTTGTCGGTCATTTTCATAATGCTCTCTCTGTGGGCATTCATTCATCCAATGTCCTTCCTCTCTACAGTATGCACACGGATTCCTGCTTAGTGGTCCCCTACTCAACCTATTTTCAACTCCTCTATTCACCTCCCTTCCCTGTCTCTCTACACTTGTAATAGCTACCGCTAGCATATATGCCTTCTTCCTCATTTTACGTTCTTCTTCCCTCTTTGTCTCTGTTTCTCTAGTCATGTATACTTTATTCGCAATCTCCATCAACTATGATATAGACATCCCTACGAATCCCTCTAACTTCTGTAATTTCCTTTTAATATCACCTTGGGCCTGGCTGACAAAGGCTGAGTTAACCATTCGGGAATTCTCAGGAGCCTCTGGATTAAAAGGAGTATACAATCTGTATGCCTCCAGTAATCTTTCATAAAAGGCACTAGGTGACTCGTCAGCTTTCTGCAACACCTCAGCCATCTTTGATATATTGATTGCCTTTTTCCCTCCTGCCTTCATGCCAGCAATAATGGCTTCCCTATAAGCTCTTAAATGGTACATATCAGCGCCATTAATATTTCAGTTGGGATCCACATTCGGATAAGGGGCTGCAGCCTATGCAGCCAGATTGGCCTGGTTCTGAACATGTGCCGCTTCCTCAAGCGCTTTAATAGCCGCTTGATTAATCAGAGTCCTTTCCTCATTGTTAAATAACGTCAATAGTAATTGCTGGCAATCAGCTCAAGTAGGATTGTGGGTTTGTATGATTGAGGCAACCAAATCTGTCATGGCTTGAGGTTTATCGGTATATGAAGAGTTATGTGTCTTCCAATTAAATAAGCCAGTCATAGTGAAGGGAACATAGACAAATACAGGGTCTGCATGCTGCAATTGGCCATTATCGTCAACGTGTGTTGGGCCCAATGTAAGTCGGAGAGGCATTTGGTAATGTCGGGTTTGGAGGGTATCAGTCATCTGTCGGGTTAATACAGGGCTTCGGTGAGGTTGTTTAGTATTAAGTTCCGGGTAGTGAGACAAGGAGATGGGGACAACTGATTTTTACTAAACGAAAGGTCAGTTAACAGGATATTCTGGGCCGGGATGGGAGGAGCCTGACCAGAAACCAGAAATGACATCCGGATATGAAGGACTAATGGAGGTAGGTACCGGAAGAGGAGGGCTTAAGGCAAGTGGGCTGGGCTCTGAGCTGGATGAATGAGTGGGAGGAGACACTAGGGTAGGGGGAGTGGCAACACTGGCAACACCTCCTCTAACCTTAAAGGAGGAGTAAGGGGGTGGTAGAGGAAGCTCAGACTCAGTGGGCGTATCTAAAATGGGTGGAGTTGCGGCCCTGATGGATAGGCGAGTCCTGGCCACCATGAGGCGACATTGCTCCTCATGGCATACTTTAATCCATTTGGGCAATCCTTCCACAACCTGTTTCCAACAATCAATGTACAGAAACACAGAAAGAAACAATAGTAAAATCCGTGGCGCTACAATAAGCAGCTGAGACACACTTAGTGGGAAAAATCACTAAATCCCACAGCACAAAGTGAACACAGATAAAAGTAGTGTGCAGCGCTAATGAATAATATCACCAAGTACAATCCAATACATGCACTATAATAGTGTAAACCCAAATAGAGAAAACACACAAATACCCCAGAATATACAGGATCAGCTGGTATAAAATTCAATAATACATCCCATTTCTGAAAGTCTGTATTGGGTGATGGTGTTTCTTGATGGTTTTCAAAGATATTTCTCTGTATGAAGCTTGTTCCTCGAAGCAAAATGGTGTAGAACAGGCATACAAATTAAAGATCAAGTATAACCATTTATTTGTATAAAATATAAAAATCTTACATGAAAGCAATGATGATGCCGTTCACAGGTAAGTACCATACACAAAGCACAACGCGTTTCGATGACCTCACTCGTCTTCCTCAGGTGCAACATTAAATCACAAGCTTCAAATACATTTAAATATAAAAAAGAGCGCGGGAAACGGGTACCTCCAAACCCGCCCCCTTTGCTCAACAACCAATCGGCCGTGCAAATTTTCATTCTTCTTTTTGGTCCCGTCCGGCTGCTATAGTTGCGGCTATTTCACTTCCGGTTTTCGGCACTAAGCGTTTCGTTTCCGGGTTTTATGCGTTCCACGAAAAGCCAATCAGGTTCTCTATGCGTTCCAAGGAGATTCACTATGCGTTCCAAAGATCGTTCCTTCTCTGAATGAATGGACTTTGATGATTACAACTTAAAATCCATGATGTCCATGATAAATGTCCATACATTCAATATAGGAGAAGAAAGGGAATATATAAAGCAATTAAAAAACAGAGTAAAATACAAACTAAAAGTGAATATAAACCTATCAGGTCCCTATAACATAAATAGTTCCTTAAAATTAAATATAATTATACATATCGAAATCGATATTTAACCCTTGAGGAGAGAGGGTTTCCAAATCGAAGATCCATTTCATTTCTGTTTTGTTAAGGATCTTCGCATGGTCACCCCCTCTCCAGGGTTTTAACACCTTCTGAATTCCCATAAAATGCAATACTCTTATGTCTCCATTATGTTTTTGGTGTATATGGGCAGACACAGAATGGGTTAATACCCCATTCTGTATATTTCTCAAATGTTCGCTAATAATATTATTTATTTATTCATATGTGGTTTGATACGTATGTCGAACCATACGACCATTGAAAACCAGGATTAGCGAACATTTGAGAAATATACAGAATGGGGTATTAACCCATTCTGTGTCTGCCCATATACACCAAAAACATAATGGAGACATAAGAGTATTGCATTTTATGGGAATTCAGAAGGTGTTAAAACCCTGGAGAGGGGGTGACCATGCGAAGATCCTTAACAAAACAGAAATGAAATGGATCTTCGATTTGGAAACCCTCTCTCCTCAAGGGTTAAATATCGATTTCGATATGTATAATTATATTTAATTTTAAGGAACTATTTATGTTATAGGGACCTGATAGGTTTATATTCACTTTTAGTTTGTATTTTACTCTGTTTTTTAATTGCTTTATATATTCCCTTTCTTCTCCTATATTGAATGTATGGACATTTATCATGGACATCATGGATTTTAAGTTGTAATCATCAAAGTCCATTCATTCAGAGAAGGAACGATCTTTGGAACGCATAGTGAATCTCCTTGGAACGCATAGAGAACCTGATTGGCTTTTCGTGGAACGCATAAAACCCGGAAACGAAACGCTTAGTGCCGAAAACCGGAAGTGAAATAGCCGCAACTATAGCAGCCGGACGGGACCAAAAAGAAGAATGAAAATTTGCACGGCCGATTGGTTGTTGAGCAAAGGGGGCGGGTTTGGAGGTACCCGTTTCCCGCGCTCTTTTTTTATATTTAAATGTATTTGAAGCTTGTGATTTAATGTTGCACCTGAGGAAGACGAGTGAGGTCGTCGAAACGCGTTGTGCTTTGTGTATGGTACTTACCTGTGAACGGCATCATCATTGCTTTCATGTAAGATTTTTATATTTTATACAAATAAATGGTTATACTTGATCTTTAATTTGTATGCCTGTTCTACACCATTTTGCTTCGAGGAACAAGCTTCATACAGAGAAATATCTTTGAAAACCATCAAGAAACACCATCACCCAATACAGACTTTCAGAAATGGGATGTACTATTGAATTTTATACCAGCTGATCCTGTATATTCTGGGGTATTTGTGTGTTTTCTCTATTTGGGTTTACACTATTATAGTGCATGTATTGGATTGTACTTGGTGATATTATTCATTAGCGCTGCACACTACTTTTATCTGTAATCAATGTACGGAAACTGATCGTAAAATTCAGGCCTACTAGATACAGCCACGTGTACATGCTGCACTAGATTTGGATCAAGACTACCATGTGGAGGCCATGCGGTCAAAATAGGCCATTCTCTGCTACACAATGTAGTCAGACGCTTTGGGGATAATTTTACCCAAAAAACACAAACATTGTATCCCTTTGCAAAATTGTTTAGCATACATGACAAGGGATCAACTATCTTTGAATCAGACGCACTCATACTTAGCAACGGAGCGTCAAATAAAAAATAAAAAACCACAACAAACACACTCCCAACAGTCACACCCGCATCCCTGGCAACAGCACCATGTGGCACAGTTACTAGGCCAAACACACACAAAAACACGCAGAGAATTCTCATACACACAGTGATAACACGACGTCTTCACACACAAAGATTCACTAAACACTAAATACTTATCTCTGTAACTATAGATCAAACCCTGCAATCATCCACGCAGTAAATCAACTTTCAATTACCGACTATAAAACACTCCAGTAACATCGTCTTTACAATCAGTAGTTATGGTACGGTTAGCAAGTGGTTATGGTACAGTTTTAGAATCACAGGTCAATTAGTAACAGTTATGGTGTTACACATATAACACAAAACAACAGGTTTTTAGTAGTTATATACAATACACAATGTCAGTAATTATAATACATGTTAGTGGTTATGGTACCGTGCACTATTATACAGTTATACACACAATTTACACTCCCACGAGACAGCAGAGCTCAAGCTTTCTAGCCGGACATACAATGTAACCAATTCACCACTTCACCAAATACAGTATATCTAACAATATTTACAATAATCCCAACTATTCTAATTGGCCAGCACCTTGAGAACTATCAAACTATTTACACCAAGATCCGGTTAGTCTATGCTGCCCAAGCACCACATATAGTGAACTAATGAGCGGAATTTACAACAGGACTCATTTAGTCTATTTACTCTATCAATAGTCTAGTGGTTGAATTTACACGCCTCCCACTTAGCCAAGATAGGTTGAGATCTGGCAAACGGAATGTACACCAAAATCTGCTTAGTCTCCCGGTCCCCCTGACCTAGCGACCAAAATTTACACCTAGACACGCTAGTCAAGACAGGACACCGGTGTCCGACATGAACTATTTACACCAAGATTCAGTCTGACCCAAACCACCTGTATTAGACGGGTTGACTACAGAGCGTCTAATGTCAACATTAGCGGTGCGCCTTTGCTTCTTCCTTCCAGAGGGAAGGGGCAGATTCCATACAACTAAACCAATACAAACCCCTTGTGGGCCTACTGCTCTAACTGTATTAATCTTACCTCTTCGTTCCTGGACCTGGGATTCACACTCATCGACGGGGCACCCCGGTACTCACTGCGCAGAAGCCGATGATCTCCTGGACAAAAGGACAGTGGCGCAGAGATGAAAGGAGGTCCACGCAGAAGTCCAGGAGTGCTGCCGTGGAGAACGTTGGTAAAAGTTTACCGTCTCAAATCTCTGCACCAGCTTCCGTGTAATGAGGTTCCCGGACCCAATGCACCAAAAATGTTACCGGAGGAATAACAAGAACAAACCGCAGAAGCCACACATAGAGATATGGACACAGGTATTCAGGAAGTAAGACGCCTTTATTCACGTACCGATCGGGTCTCAGATGGACTAACGTTCCACAACGTACCTACTCAGTGAGCAATCTTCTACTTGGGAAATCTGGCCACATGAGGTGCACCCAAAATCGCATCTTCACCAATTACACCATCCATGCTAGCGGAGACTTCCCTGTCGGGATGCAAAGACACATTCTACGTGGCCTTTGACATGTTGTGTAAGTGGTTTTGGCAAAGAATATTTAGAAGTGAACCCAAACTAACCTCAACTGTCATGGTACTGAATCAAGGAGAAGTCTTAGCCCATTACTCTCTATGTGGGCCGGGAACCTGACGGGGGTCCACCTGGCATAGAGGGGTCAGTGGACATGGTGTGCCAGTTCCTGTTATGGCCTGGAGGAGTGGAAAACAAAGGCCTGGTTGGGCCAACATACACAGCCCTTTCTTTTAAACCTGCAGAATGCAATTTCTTGCATCCCTTGGCACTTCACGTTGACTATAAAGCGCCCATGGTGGGCGTTATGCTTACTTCCTGATCGTTGGATGAAGGCTCATTCTTCTAGTATGGGGATCTTGCTGCTTAATTTATATGGCTGATGGAGGGGGCTACTTCCTTATGTTTTAAATAAAATTTTGTTAAGCAAATTTATGCTCTTTTGTTATACAGTACCAATTACTAATACAGCACAATTATATGCCCCTGTAATATGCATGCTAATTATAGCCTTGTTATATTATTTTATGGTTATCTTTAGTTTTAAGTGTAGTGTTATCGGTTCAACAGCTAAGCGGATTAGGCAGCCGCCTAGGGTGCACCGGCCCTGGGGGTGCAGTCTTCAGGTGACCAACAGGAAGGGAGCACACAGCACTCCCCTCCTGCCGGTCACTGCATGTAGCATGGCTGAGATGCGAACTACAAAAAAAAAAAAGAGCTTTTGTATCCCGAAGCTCCGTCTGACAGGAAGTGGGTGCAGCGCCGAACAAAGAAGGGAAGCAGACAGAGGACTGAGGGGGCAAAGGCCCACAGAAGTGCTGTTAGGCAAGCAGACACGCAGAAGAGCTGGGTAGGACAAAGAGATAAACAGAGGGGCTGGTAAGAAAAAGAGAGAGAGAAAGGGGCTGGTATTAAGAGACACACAGATTTAAATGGCTTGGTCAATAAGATGATGATCACAGCTAATGCTATGCTGGGAGGCTGTTGCACATGCGCAACAAAACACTGTGCTGCGCCATTCAGCATCTCCTCATAGAGATGTATTGAAACAATACATTTCTATGGGGAGCATTCAGTGTCACTATGCAGAGCGTGGAGATGCTGAATATAGGTGCAGCACACAGTGCTACACTGACATATAAAGCCATCTGTGTGATTGTCACTAGAGGTGTAATTAGGCAGCAGTGTAAACACTGCACCTTTCTCTGAAAATGCAACATTTACATTAAAAAACTGCAGGGGCAGGATATAGATGCCAGAACCTCTACATTAAGCTATAGTGGCTCAGTTGATTATGGTGCCCCTTTAAGATAAAAGTGAATAATGGAATATTTAATCACAAAAAACTGTATGAAGTGAAAATGTTTAATTCCAGTCACAGAAAATGAGGTCCTTCAGCTGTTGCTGGACGGCAACTCTTATAATGTTTTGCCAGCCCGTGAATGGAGAAACCTGTAGACATTGCAGATGAAGTTGAATATTTAATTTTGCACACTCAGGTCTTAGTAAATCTAGCACTTTGTTATTCACCAGAGAATTGCAATACGGAATGAATTCTGCAGTTCATAGTCAAGACCTAACAATTCACTGTTCAGCAAAAAACTATATGAAACAAAGCTAAAAACAACGATAACAATAACTCCTAAGTCCAACATCAGAAGGAGTAAACTTCCCCGTGAATTCCACACAAACAACGAAAATGTGTTCAGGGATGAATTAAATCAGAAGGAGCAAAATTCCAGAGAGTTTCACACGCACAACTAAATGTCTTCAGAGACTAATCATACTAAAAAGAGAATATGTGACAGGTTTAGACACAGTCATGAACATGGAAATCCAATTAACACACCGTTTACATTATCCCATAGAATAAAATTATTACAATCTGATAACTGAATAACTATTATGTAAAACTCCAATGACAAATTCAGATAAATGGAAATACAATCATCAATGTAAACACAAAACATTGAGAGCCAAACCTACCTTAGACCCGTGATACATACAAAGAAAAAAAACCAGAAAGGGTGGGTTAGCGAAGCAGGCCGGGAAAATACTCGCCTCCTGTTATTACTAAAATTAAGATTATTAGCACAGAAAAGCTAGCATATTCTTCAATTTTACAACATGACAGGAGGCTTCATATTTTGCATTTTTAACGCTGAGAAAGGAATAGAAAATTAATAAAGAATCCGAAACTGCGACGAGATACCTAGCACGTCGGGTCTACGGGAGAAAATCTCCCTGTCGAACGCCCGAACATCCAGTACCTGACAGCAAGCCACCAATCCAAGCATAAAAGTCCATCAGTAGATGCCCAGTCACGTAGAAAAAAAACAAACCAGAGAACAACATCCACATCCCATAAGCGGGAGGTGGATGTCATTGGGTAGCTGGTACATAGGAGGGTCTTTGTCCATCAGGAGTCCCCAGACCGGGAACTAGGCCATTGAGCCATCCAAACCACCACATAATGGATCAAGGTACAGTTCCAAACAACAATCAGACCAGGAACGCCCTGGGGCCCAGTGTAAGAGGTCCCTAGCAGTCTGCGATAGTCCACCGATCTGCCACAAACCCCAGAAAGAGTCCCAGCCACCAGGTTCAGCCGACCCTCCAGGAATAGAAGATGCGGGTTTCCTTCGGATCCGTGAGAATAGTAGGATATGAATGTAGGAGGAGGAGATCCTCACCAGTCAGTCCCGTAAGGTCCAGAACAAGGTTGACTCCGTCACAGTGGGACTGCCAAGGCGGTGTTATTCGCTGAACAACGAAATGGAAAAATTTCGCAATCATTGCAAGGGAGCGAAAAGCATACATCCCCCTCTGATATGTGTTACCTCAGGGTTCTGCGAGGAAGGCAGGAATCGAAGATGTCTTTCATGATGTCTGATAGAAGACGGGAGTTAGTTCCGTTCAGGCGATTGGTATACCGGTCTGTCCATCCGTAGTAGGATGCAACCGATGGAGTACTCCTCTACTAGGCTGTGGATAGTGAAGTACTGCACAAAGAATTCTAGATCTGCAAAGTGAAGGGAGAATTCCTGAATTGTTAACCTGTTTTCATGGGTGTGGTCTCGCAGGTTGTCCTTGCAGCCCGTTGCTGCTCGGCACAACTTTTCCTGTGTGGACAGCAAATGTCATTAACCACATTTTATAAGCGGACGAATACGTGACAGAGTGCTTCCCATAGGAGAGGCGAACACTGGGGTTTCTATCAGACTTCCGAACGAAGTCTGGTTGAACGTAGGGGTCAGGGTCTGTCTGAGTGAACCCGACCAGGCCTCACTGCCTGTCCTGGTAACGTAGCGAGTCTGGGAAGATGGCCCGGATGGAGGAGAGCAGTATCCCATGATCCGGGCGAGTGTACGTAGGGTCACGGTGTTGCAGTCAAGGATTGTGTCAAAATTCCTTGAGGATAGAGGAGTCCTATGAAGGGATAAACTTTTGCATGCAAGGAGCAGAGTCGCTTACTAATCCTAAGAAGCAGGTAATCCAGCACGAAACACGACGATTCCAGCCGGACCACGGAGAATCTTGAGTGTTGGCGCAGTCTTGAGTTCCTCGAAATTGACCCGCAGGAGATTTTCCAGGAAGATCACGCCACTTCTTTCTCACACATAACTGATCACTGGTTTCGGTAGTTTCATTAAGCCCGAGCTGAGGGGCCATGTGAAGAGCCGAGGTTGATCGTGTCACAGGAGACCTAGATAATGTCGTCAAGGGGGATGGAAAAGGATCACCATGACGTGTCTTCATATCCAGTTTTGTCAGGCCAGTCATCCATGCAAAAGATTCCTCATTAGGTTTGAATGCCTTCCGCCTAGATACGATGGAAACTCCTGTGGGCGAAGTAGAAAGTACAGTTGATGGTACCTTAGAGGTGTTAAACTGGGGAAAAAACGGTATCTAGCGCATCTGTACATTCTGTGTTCTCTGTCCGACCGTCTGGAGCCCAGAGGTTGACTCTCGCTCCTCCCTGGTAATAGAGTTAGTGATAGCGGGGTACGGGTTTAGATGTCCCGACGGATGGTTGGCGACGAAGGCCCACTGTCAGCCGGTCCCGAAGAACACCCCTTTGGGGGTTTACCACAAACACCTTCCTCCTGGAGGTGTGGGTCTTGAGGGCCGCCGGACCATAAACGTGTGTAATAAGTTCCCTGGGGAAAAGTGTACCTTGAGCCTGGGATCCCAATGATTTGGCGCCCAAATCCGCCAACCATCCGTCAATACGGAGGAGTGTGTCACGATTATAGTATGATCCAGCACGTAGAATTGTGTAACACAGAGCCGAGGTGTTACACGTATACCGGACCTTAGAATGGCCAGACTAACGTACCAAAGAATCAGGAATAGCCAAGGTCAAGGGATACAGAAAGAGACACCACGATAAGGAAAAGCCAGGAGTCAGGGATACCAGAAAACAGGGAAGTCAAAAACAATTCCAAAGTCAAATAACCAGAATTACCAGAATAAATAACACGCTCTCGGACAACCACAAGGGAAACCACGACAGGACACTGAGCCGGATGAGAACTGGGCCTAAATAGCCTTCCTCTAGATCTGATAGGCTGTAACTGGCCTTTGACCCCAAAGACAGTTACCAGGTTACCATTTGCATAATTGCTGCTCAGCATTAACCCTAATGTAGATTAGGTTGCTGCTCGGCACAACTTTTCCTGTGTGGACAGTAAATGTCATTAACCACATTTTTATAAGCGGACGAATACGTGACAGAGTGCTGCTATGCGCTTCCCATAGGAGAGGCGAACACTGGGGTTTCTAACGAAACAGACACATCTCTGAGTCCATTCACGAATATCGGGAGTCCATTCCCGGACTGTGTTGGCATTTACCGGTATTTTACCCATGATAGGGTCGATAGAGTCCAGCAGTTAGTCTTGGGTGTCCTTGAGACCTCTCCTGACTCCCTTGCGGAGTCATGGTCGCCCAGAGCCATGAAGGACATCATCTGCTGGTCAAATGCAGCCGTCTGTGTCACTTCGTCCGGGAGGGAAGGGCATGAGTCATCCGACCCAAAGCGTTTACGGACATTTTAGCTAGAGGCTACAAAACCGCAGGTGCATAAAGTAGCCAGGCGATTGAGAGGGGACTAGTCTCTCGAATGTGGGTGAAGGATGTGTAGGTTACACAGCCATTGACCAGTAAGCGTGTGAGGCACCGTCATCTTAGTTACCCGGGGATCCCCCAGAAAGAAATATGCAGGCAGTTTTATCGTTATGGGATACCCCTGTAGAAGGCACAAACCAGTAGGCAGTCTCAGGATGCAGGGCAAACAGATCAGCCTACCATTGTAGTAGGTAGCGTTCACAGAAACCCCTGAAGGGTTGTATTCTGAACAGTGGCCAAATAAAATAGACTGGGACTCATCGAGTAAATAGAGGTTGCAATAGCATGCCTCCACTCAGCAGTACACATATAGTAGGGTCTCACCCTAGGAGCACAGGGTATGAACCCTTAAGTGCTGGCCACAGCCTTGATAGAGAGCATCCATCAGTTCTCCCACAATTCATTCACTGGCAAGGGAGATATGCCTTGAGGCAGGCAGTGTTGGAATCCTGTCCAGCAGTTAGCCGAGGCTGCAACAGCATGCCTCCATTCAGCATTCCAGTGCAGCGCACATATAGTAGGGGCTTCACCCCGGGTGCACAGGGTATGAACCCTTAAGTGCTAGCCACAGCCCTGATATAGAGCATAAACCAGTTCTCCACAATGGCTCACTGTCGAGGGAGATATTTAGCCAAGCAGGTGAAAATCCTGTCCAGCGGTTAACAGAGGAAACAAAAAATAAAATAAGAATGTAGCGCTCTAAAAGTACAGAGGTAGATTAATCACTTGTTATTGATCCAGATAAAAGTTTTTTCTTTTTTATGTCAGAGTATGTGTAGATTTCTATAAAAGACAATCAAACATAGTATAGATCATACAAAATAGGATAGTGGATCTTAAATATAATGTATATGCACTCACAAACGTTGCGCTATTAACCCAGCTCTGGTTTGGATCACTTCTGGGTCCGTTTAGGCGACCCACCCCTATTATCGATATATATCTTGTTCTTTATGAAAAAATATAAGTACACACAATTGTGAAGTATTGTTAATACAGTATCTTGGATAAAATAAGAATCCCCGGGGGGCGTGGCCTGACCGGGTATGGAGTGAGACACATCTCCCTGCAGCTCCTAGGCCCCAGCTCACTACCGCACCGATCCACGAGCACGAACTGACCCAGGATGGGTAAAACTAAAAGGCTACTCACCCCTGGCCCCTCACAAACGGGCTCACTGGGTCGCATCGCGGGACCCATGGATGGTTACCTCGGAACGCTGCGAGACACGGGGGGGCACCAGGCCACGGCCAAAATGGCGCCGGCCTCGCCAGACGCGCGCAGCACTGACAGCCCAGCAATAGGCCCAGCCAGAGAGGAGTCACTGACCCAAATTGCAGCAGACTTGGCCACAATATCAGCTAACATGATGTCCCACGCGGACAAAACAGAACTACTGGCTGAAATAAGAACGGTAATCAGAGAAGAGGTCATGGAGGTGAGGAGAGACCTGACAGCACTGGAACGCAGGGTGGAGGAATTAGAGGCAGAACGAGCCCAAAACATACAACACCGCCAAGCCACTGAAACAGCCACTACTAGACAAGGCAATGTCTTGTTGGAGCTAAGGAGGCATCTGGAAGATCTGGACAACCGCGGACGGAGGAACATCCCCTGAATCCGCAGGGGAAGCACTACCAGAGCTCCTGCTGGGCCTGTTCACCCACATACTAGGGGACAGAGCCCCAGCAGACTTTGAAATTGAGCGTGCACATAGAGCCCTGCGCCCCGTGACCGCTGAGGGGCCGCCAAGAGATATAATCTGCTACCTGCTCTCCTACTCGTTAAAAGACGAAATCATGAGAGAAGCAAGAAGTCGGCAGAACCTCACTTACATGGATGCCCCGATTTCCCTGTATCAGGATCTCTCAGTGCTCACTTTGGAAGCGAGAAGGGCATTACGACCGCTAACCACTCTGCTCAGAGATCGGCGGATACAATATAAGTGGGGATTCCCCTTTAGCTTGCAGGCTAAGGTGGGCAATATATGGCATATCATACGCTGGCCAGCAGACGTCCCGCGCTTTCTACGAGCCGCAAGCCTCCCAGCCATGACAGTCTCAAATTGGGTCCTAGAGAGACAGCCACAACGCCCAAATACTCCAAGCACAAGGCCGGGTGCGGGCCTCACAGGGCAGGGTTCCGACGAGGCGGCCCGGACAGGCACGAGGAACAATGGTCTCAGGAGCCCTGGAAGGCGCCGCCTGGTGCGCCCACCGACGGCTGAACTCCCCAGTTTTGCACCCACATTTTGACCCAGAAACCGCGTCACAGTGAGACGGACAGCCTGACCGCCTCCCCAGGGACGACCCAGAGAGACACCCTTCCTAAGCAGCGAGTATCTCACAACCTTGGAGAAGTCAACACACCGTTGAGTATGTACTTGAACCCCTGTCCCGGGCCCGTAGCACTTAAGAACTAGCCAGTGTTGCCGGGAATTGAGACACTGGGGTGCCACATATTTGGGGCGGTGGGATTTGATGGGAACAGGTGACACCCGGGGAAGATAAAGGAGGGGGATACCCCGTGTCTTGAAGGACTCTGGCTCACCGCCCACCGAATCCCCCTTTTGGGTGGTTGGGGTATGAGGGAGGCATTAGCGGACACCAACTGCCCGAGCTGATTCCCAAGATAGTCTGGACAGAACCATACTCACCCAGGGGGACCCACGAATCAAGCCTCGCCCAATCCCGAAAGGGGTTAGCAAGCCAGCTAGCGGTATAGGCCAACACATTCCCCGGCGGAGACCGGGAGTGGGGGAGGGGTGCGTTCTCTGGGGGCGGGGGGAGAGGGGAATGTTAACTGCAGCGGACTGGTCTGTAATGTTGTTATTGTTATTAATGTTGATGAAGTTCACAAGTTTCGCACCACACCTAGATATTCACACACCTACACAAGGGGGAGGGAAACACACCTGAGCCCATGGAGCCGGGATGGCTTGGTCGGGGTGGGAGCACACGGGGAGGCCGGGCCCTTATGGAAGCAGCGGGGCCAAAATACCAACCAGACACGCATTAAACAGACCCTTAGGAACAGAGAGGCAATTGGATGGTGAGGAGGCGGCACCCTCATACATCATCTCCATACCCGTAGGGAAAATTCCATATAAACAAGACTAGTGGGCTGGGTGCCGTGAGAGCAGTGCGATTCATACGACGGTTTACCTCAGAACGGACGACCCACGTACCCCAAGTGACTGACTCACACTGTACAAATCCTCGGAGGCTACTCCGGTGACACACCCCGAAGGGACTAGACACCGGTGGGCGACTGACTCCGAGGCGAGTCATAGTTACCTTCTACCCAGACCTACACTCCTCCCCTGACATTGACCCAACTTCACTCCTCTCCTTCCCCGAACTTTACCCCTGCGATACTTTGACACACCCATACCCCACCCCATGCGCAGACAGAGATGGGCTCTAAATATGTACCGGCGCCGCTTACCCTGTGGTCGAACAACGTCAGAGGCCTAAACGTACCCGAGAAGCGGTCTCAGTTACTCTGTACCCTTTGGGCGGAACGCATCTCGGTGGCGTTTTTACAGGAAACGCATCTTAAAGGTGCGGAGGCCCCCACCCTGAAAAAAAAGTACCCCACAGGATATTACTCAAACCACACTGACGAAAAAAAAAGCTGGGGTGGCGATCCTCTTTTCACATAATGTCCCGTTCGTATGCACAGAGCAACGAACAGATCCAGGAGGTAGATACCTATTTATCAAAGGGACCATAGCGCAACACCCTTACACATTCACCTGCCTGTATTCCCCGAATCGTAACCAACATGTCTTCCTGAATAAAACACT
>OW240913.1:140950339-140974582 GCA_933207985.1 Pelobates cultripes
TTAACACACCGCTATACGCTAGACTGGACACCTCTAGGGGAGAAAGCTCAATACCAGGTCATTGCATACGCGCTGTCGGGAGAGCACTGACAAGGAGTGGATTAGTGGATTGCTGGAGGGCGGCACACCCAGACGGCAGGGACTATTCCTTTTACTCGGCTGTGCATCAGCGATACAGTCGGATTGACTATATCTTTATGGCACAGGAAGCCCTGCCACTACTCCGCAAGGCAAGCATAGGCCTGATTGCGGAGTCAGATCATGCCCCGGTCTCAGTACAGATCCAATCCCCATTACACAAACCAGCGGAAAGGCACTGGAAGCTAAATGAGAACATGCTGCTTAACCTGGGAGACACGGACCCAGTCAGGCAAGCATTGACACAATACTTCGACACCAACACAACCCCTGACATATCGCCCCTGACTGTGTGGGAAGCACATAAATGTGTCGTACGGGGACACTATATTAAGGTCTGTTCGCAACGGAAAAAAGAACATACACGACAGCTAACAACACTAAACGCACAAATTGCCAACTTGGAGCAAGCTCACAAGCAGAGTCAGGACGAGGGCACGTTCCTCCGACTAACTGCACCCTTAGAAAATCGGCCCGATTCTTTTTTGAACACTCGGACAAAAGCGGCAGGCTGCTAGCCCGCCAGCTCCGAGACCGACGGATGGCGAGCCACATACACAAAATTAAACTTAGTGATAAAGCTGAAACACGGCTGCCGGACGGAATTCAGCGAGTGTTCGTAGACTACTACACGGACCTATACAACATCCCCCAACCCATTACTGATGCTGGCCGCACACGACGTACCCACCAAATCACTGAATTCCTGGAACAAAATATAGATAAGAAGCTGACCGCTGAAATGCGAGACGACCTAGACCGACCCCTCTCGGTGGAGGAGCTAGCGGCGGCCCTGAAAATCTCCAAAACCCACAAGGCCCCAGGGCCAGACGGCCTGCCTCTGATGTACTTGCGTACGTTCAGGGACATCTTATTACCGAACCTCTTACGAGGCCACAACTCCATACTGGAGGGGGGCCGCTTCCCCTCGGACACATTAGCAGCCATAGTTACCGTAATACCTAAAGAGTGCAAGGACCCGACGAACTGTGCGAGCTACCGCCCCATATCGCTACTAAACGCAGACCTGAAACTATTCGCAAAAGCCATTGCCCTGAGAGTTGCAAAACACCTCCCCCACCTGGTACACTCGGATCAGGTTGGGTTTATCCCGGGCAGGGAAGGGAGGGACAACACGATCAAGGCACTGAACATCCTACACATAGCACGGACACGTCGTAGGGAACTTCTACTACTTTCATCCGATGCCGAAAAGGCATTCGACCGGGTGGACTGGTCGTATCTGGGGAGCACCCTCACACACATGGGATTCGGCCCCAACATGCTGTCCTGGGTGCTCTCCCTGTACACGAGCCCCACTGCGAGGATCCGCATTAACGGGGCACTGTCTGCCCCCTTCACAATCAGGAACGGCACCCGCCAGGGATGCCCGCTTTCCCCCCTCCTGTTGCCCTCTCCCTGGAACCATTCCTGGGGGCGGTCAGACGGAATGGGGGAATCTCTGGATTCCGCCTCGGTCGCCACGAATACCGAGTAGCCGCATATGCGGACGACATGCTGTTCTTTCTTACTCAGCCGTTGATCTCGTTGCCCAACCTCCTTGCATCTTTCCGGGAGTTTGGGGCAATCTCTAATCTTAAACTCAATACGGATAAGTCTGAGGCCCTCCACCTCCCGCCCCCTGCAGGTCCCCCAACACACCTTTACTCCCAATATCGGCTCAAATGGTGCGATACCAAATTAAAATACTTGGGCATATGGCTGACCAAGGACCCGTCCCAATTATACCACCATAACTATCACCCACTCTTACACTCACTTCAGACAGACCTTAAGAAATGGGCCCCATACTACGTCTCCTGGTTCGGACGTATCAATGCGGTTAAAATGAACGTGTTACCCAGGATACTCTACCTATTCCAAACAGTGCCAATTACTGTGCCCAGAGCCTTTTTCAGCTCCATGACGACCGCCATACGCAGATTCGTATGGAACTCCCGCCCTACCCGAACAAAAAAAATCAACCCTGGAACTGCCAAAACAGATGGGGGGCACGGGATTGCCCTCCATAGAGACGTATTACCGCGCCGCACACCTGCATAGACTGATGGACTGGCATGCACGACACCCATTAAAACAATGGGTGACCCTGGAACTGGAACAAACGGACAGAAAAATACCCTCCAGGCTTTGGTTACATACCGCTACATAAATTGACCTACACACCAAGAACCCCCTAATCGACGCCACGCTCAGAGTGTGGATGGCTATACGCCATCGACTGCAACTCACCAGCTCCCCTAGCCCCTTAACACCCATCACATATAACCCGGACCTGGCCGATGGCCTATCCCCACAAGACCTAGCCGGCCTCCAGCAGGCAGACTGGATGTACCTACACCAATGGCTCGGCACGCAGGGACTTAAACCACTCGTAAACCTCTGCCCCGATAGACCACCGACGTTACTCGAACAATTCAGATACCACCAAATAAAGACATCTGATTAGACCCCTCACCAGCTTTGAACACCTGTGCGTACACCGAACACACATACACAGGGGTATCTCCACCATGTATACCATACTCAAGGCCCAAACCAGTAGGGATGTGGTGCTCAAATTTAAGGACCACTGGGAGAGAGACTTGGGGGAAGTCCTTACCTCGCAGGACTGGGACAAGATCTACACCCTCACACATAAATGCTCTATCAGTTCAAAGTACCAGGAGCTGAATTACAAAATTTTAACCCGCTGGTACAGAACACCTGACATACTTAATCGCATGAATGAGAGTACCCCGGACACCTGCTGGATATGTGGCACGCACACCGGCTCGTACTTCCACATCTGGTGGGCGTGCCCCATGATCACCACGTACTGGGAGAGGATCAGGGTAGAGATAAACAGAATCACAGGAGCAGAGCTGCCCTAGAACCCCTAACAATGTTATTACACCACACCCCCACACCCATTAATGCGTATAAGAAATCCCTTACGTTGCCACTGCTCAACGCAGCTAAGGCCCTTATCCCGGCAATGTGGAAACAGAAGGGGGGCGCCTGCCCTCCAGCAATGGGTGACAAAGGTGGAAGACATCCACTCAATGGAATCCCTAACTGCAGACCTCCATGGTAGGCAGGAGCAATGTGCACTGACCTGGTACCCATGGGCAACATACCTAGCCAACAGATCAGCAAACCTAAGCGTGGCACCCCAGGGGCCCGCAGAAAGCCGACACATACAGAGCTAACCTCTCCATCTACCCCCCTCCCCTGTGTCTCCTACCTTCTGCCCCCTTCCATGACTGGACGTCGGACTGAACCCCGAACGACTGACTCAGACGAGCCCGCAACAGGGGCACATTTATCTACTCACTCATTGTAAGCACAGTAGCAGACCACACAGGGAACTGAGACCATATATAATGTTGACATCGGAACGATAACATACCACCTGACTACCTTGACTGGTACCCAGCGTACCCTCACATATGCCTAGCTATACAGATAAGCATACAAACATCTCCACTGACAACTGCTCACCCACAGTAGTGGAAAACTTTATCTAAATCAGCACACTTGGCTCTTACCCAAGTGATCTGAAGGCCTGAATGTAAACAATTGCTCGCTGACATTGGAGTTGTAAAGTCACTAAATGTTTTTTCGCTACTGTAGCTCTATATCATGCTCAACAATATATTTGTCAAGCGATAAAAGGGAAAATAAAGACCATAAAACAGTGCTACCAAAGTGCCAACACGATGCCAGACAATCCTGTCTGACATCCAGTAGGACTGCACAAGTGGTCAGATATACTTCCTCTCCTCCCATCATTTCAAAGTATATGTACTTGACTACAGGAGTTGATAATTTCGATTGTGCTAACACACCTGGCCTCTAAAAATGTTTTCCTATGTTTTTTAACATGAATATTTGTATACTGACAGTCGAGATGTAATAACGCAAAAATGTTCTTCGACATTGTTGTTCTGTACCTTACCCTCTAATATATATGTCAAACGTAAAATGGAAAATAAAGATTGTCAAAAAAAAAAAAAATAAGAATCCCAAATGGTACTAACAAGTCTAGAGTCATGAAATAATGACTCAATTTTAAAGCATTGTGCAGGTTTGGGACTGCAAACCCTTCTTTAAAAGATGAAAGGCTAGGAACCAGGATACAAAAATAGAAAAATTTATTTATATTGATTTAAAAAAAATATATAAAAATGCAGCAATGTGCTTAATCTGGAACGTGTTTCGCCACTGACAGCGTGGCTTCTTCAACCGGGTAAGTTCGTTCAATGTCCTCTGGTTCCCTGCTTCGGTTTAAATACTTAAAAACGGCGGGCAGAGAGCTGGTGCACGGGTGCCGTCACACGTTAGCACCACCCACAGGGGCCACGTGTGCGGTCCATGCCTCCCTCTCATACCGCTATCTTAAAAAAGCCAAGAGGATTTTCCTTCTTAACCCTTTCGGCTCCATATCAATTGACTGTAATTTCCTTATACCATGACATCTTAGGGGTCTAGTTTCACAGCTCTTCCAGAATGCTCAATTTCGATAGTTGATATAACAAAATAACGTTCGTTTCCATTTTCAATGTCCATATTTTACCATAAATACATAAAACAAAAGAAACACACTATCAGTCTCTAGTCTTATTACATTGTTCAATCATCTCAACCATTTCACATAGAGAAACATTGTATCTTTTAACTTGTAATCCTTCAGTAGTTTGAAGTTTAAGATTTTTGACTATTGGGTTCAATAAATTATTATATCAATTAATCTCCATATTTTGGTAACACAGCATCAATATTATGTATCCTCTTCTGTTGCAAATGTCAGTAATCTAGCTTTATTATTTTGGCTCCATAGTGTATTGGGTATAAAATTATGAAAAGATTTGTATCTCTTCAATCCAACGGTCAGATTAATATGATTAAAATTTGCCCTACCATAAAGATGACTTATTATTTAAAGTGGTTCACTATTCTTATAATTGTATTTCTCTAAGTCAGAAATTTAAAAGAGGTGGTGAATAACCTTGAGGATTAAAGAATACTCCCACAGTTTCTCGTCTGCATTATACTCATCGCGTCTAGGTCGGTGGGGGATAAATATAAAGCTCTCCCGTTGCCATTGTGTATTCATAACCCATCTTGTTGGTATTATTAATATGTTAATATAGATTATAGTTAATAATTAAGAATGTTGATCCCAATTTCATATCATATTTAGAATCAACATTTTCAATATCATGATTTAAAAAGTATATACAATAAAAAATATATATATAGTTAGGCAATTAGATTTGATATCGTAGAGACTTTTACCGTAGAGATAACCATTCATTGGATTTGTACCCTTATACATTAATTTTTAGAATAGCACTTTCGATATGGAAAATAATGTGACTCATTAAAATTATTAAAAAAACTTTTTTCCTTTTCTTCATTTCTTTCTCTTTCCTTAATCTTAATCCTAAATTATAATTTCATATCGATTCCTTAGAAGCCACAACAAATCTTATATTATAGAAAATGACATAACTCAAAATCTGAGTTCAGGCCATGGGGAATTAGTGTATTAAGTTTATAGATCCGTTCCATCTCACCTTTTCCAAGTTCTCTTACAGAATCCCCGCCTCTCCAGTTTCTGTTCACCTTGTTAAATCCCTGTGAAAGTTAAGCCTTCTGGTTTTTGGTTATGGAATTGCGTGAAATGGCTGGAAACACTATGTTGTTCAAAGCCGGTTTTAATCTTGTAAATATGTTCTCTAATTCTGATATGTAGAGGTCTAGTTGTCCT
Source organism: Pelobates cultripes (assembly GCA_933207985.1). Classification (NCBI taxonomy): domain Eukaryota; kingdom Metazoa; phylum Chordata; class Amphibia; order Anura; family Pelobatidae; genus Pelobates; species Pelobates cultripes. The sequence goes on from OW240913.1 coordinate 140,956,254, forward strand.
GCCCACATATTTTAACCCACATGGGCAGACCAGGAGATAGACCACATTCTTAGTATAAGAAGTTATAAACTGTCTGATCTTAACTTTCCTGTTGTTATTAAGGATTATATCTTTAATCACTCTTCAGTTGCAACCTGACTTTTTGCAGGCTTTTATGGCTGTGGCCAGTGTACAGCCTGCAAGAAGTCAGGTTGCAACCGAAGAGTGATTAAAGATATAATTCAATGAATGGGTATCTCTACGGTAAAAGTCTCTACGATATCGAATCTAATTGCCTATTTATTTTTTATTGTATATACTTTTTACATGATATTAAAAATGTTGATTCTAAATATGATATGAAATATGAAATTGGGATCAACATTCTTAATTATTAACTATAATCTATATTAACATATTAATAATACCAACAAGATGGGTTATGAATACACGATGGAAACGGGAGAGCTTTATATTTATCCCCAGCCGACCTAGACGCAATGAATATAATGCAGACGAGAGAAAGTTAAAAGAGGTGGTGAATAACCTTGAGGATTAAAGCATACTCCCAAAGTTTGACTTAGAGAAATACATACAATTATAAGAATAGTGAACCACTTTAAATAATAAGTCATCTTTATGGTAGGGCACATTTTAATCATATTAATCTGACCGTTGGATTGAAGAGATACAAATCTTTTCATAATTTTATACCCAATACATTATGGAGCCAAAAGAATAAAGCTAGATTACTGAGATTTGCAACAGAAGAGGATACATAATATTGATGCTGTGTTACCAAAATATGGACATTAATTGAAATAATAATTTATTGAACCCAATAGAAAAAAATCTTAACCTTCAAACTACTGAAGGATTACAAGTTAAAAGATACAATGTTTCTCTATGTGAAATGGTTGAGTTGATTGAACAATGTAATAAGACTAGAGACTGATAGTGTTTTTTTTATCTTTTGTTTTATGTATTTATGGTCAAATATGGACATTGAAAATGGAAACGAACGTTATTTCGTTATATCAACTATCGAAATTGAGCATTCTGGAAGACCTGTGAAACTATACCCCTAAGATGTCACGGTATAAGGAAATTACAGTAAATTGATATGGAGCCGAAAGGGTTAAGAAGGAAAATCCTCTCGGCTTTTTTAAGATAGCGGCATGAGAGGGAGGCATGGACCGCACACGTGGCACCTGTGGGTGGTGCTAACGTGTGACGGCACCCGTGCACCGGCTCTCTGCCCGCCGTTTTTAAGTATTTAAACTGAAGCAGGGAACCAGAGGACATTGAACGAACTTACCCGGTTGAAGAAGCCACGCTGTCAGTGGCGAAACGCGTTCCGGATTAAGCACATTGCTGCATTTTTATTTATTTATTTTAAATCAATATAAATACATTTTTCTATTTTTTGTATCCTGGTTCCTATCCTTTCGTCTTTTAAAGAAGGGTTTGCAGTCCCAAACCTGCACAACGCTTTAAAATTGAGTCATTATTTCATGACTCTAGAATTGTGAGTACCCATTTGGGATTCTTATTTTATCCAAGATACCGTATTAACAATACTGCACAATTGTGTGTACTTCTATTTTTTCATACAGAACAAGATATATATCGACAATAGGGGTGGGTCGCCTAAACGGACCCAGAAGTGATCCAAACCAGAGCTGGGTTAATAGCTCTACGTTTGTAAGTGCATATACATTATATTTAAGATCCACTATCCTATTTTGTATGATCTATACTATGTTTGGTTGTCTTTTATAGAAATCTACACATACTCTGACATAAAAAAGAAAAAACTTTTATCTGGATTAATAACAGGTGATTAATCTACCTCTGTACTTTTAGAGCGCTACATTCTTTGATTTTTTGTATCTCTGTTATGGCGTTATTGTAAGGAAACACTGGAATGTCTAGCAGCTAACTAAAAATAACAATATATTGGTTTATTGAACACAGCCCTGATAGAGCGCATCAATCCGTTCTCCAACAATTACATTCGCTGTTGAGAGAGAAATTCCTTTAAGCAGGAAGTGCTAAAAAAAAATGTCCAGTAGTTAACAGAGTTTGTAACAACATGCCTCCCTGCAGCAGTGCATTGTACATCTAGTAGGGACCTCATCCCTGGTGCACAGGGTATAAACCCTTAAGTGCTGGCCATCAGCCTGACAGAGAGCCTCCCTCAGCTCGTCCAATAATAAATGCACTATCATGGAGATATTCTGTGAAGCCGGAAGTGCTGAAAATTGTATCCAGTAGCTAACATAGCCTGTCTCCATCCAGCAGTGTAGAATACTGTAAACATACAATCTGTGCTCAAACAGGTGGCTAAAGGTCATGGGGTATATCCCTTTATATTCCCTTTTGTCCAGGGAATCCTGTGCTGTTGCAATAGCCTGACGCCATTTAGAAGGACAATGTAGTAACGACTTAGCCAGGGATAAAGGGACACTACAGTCACCAGAACAACTACAGCTTATTGAATTTGTTCTGGTGAGTAGAATCATTACCTTCAGGCTTTTTTGCTGTAAACACTGTCTTTTCAGAGAAAATGCAGTGTTTACATTACAGCCTAGTGATAACTTCACTGGCCATTCCTCAGATGGCTGCTAGAGATCCTACCTGGGTCATGGCTGCCTTAAATGCATCCAAACATTCAGTATCTCCTCCCTCTGCATGCAGACACTGAACTTTCCTCATAGAGATTCATTGATTCAATTCATCTATATGAGGAGATGCTGATTGGCCAGGGATGTGTTTGAATCATGCTGGCTCTGCCCCTGATCTGCCTCCTTGTCAGTCTCAGCCAATCCTATTGAATCAGGCCACCACTTCTGATGATGTCAGCAGATGGCTTGCTATTCTGAGGCAAACAGCATGCAGAGCTACAGCTTCAGGCTTGAATACAAGTAAGGTTTTGCTATACTTAGGGAGGCATGAGTGGCCCAGGGGGGCTAGATGGTGGTTTTAATACATGTTTGTGTTCCCGACCCTATAGTGGTTCCTTTAACCCCAGGTGTACAGGATAAGCACCCTTGAGTGTGCATGTCACCGTTCTGATAGGGAGCACTAATCCGTGCTCCATCATCCCTTAAAACCTCACATATAACTGAAGTAATTCAACCTAATGTGTAATTATACAGCATATTCCTGAGATAGAGCACTAATCAATGCTCCAACAGTTAATCTGAGGTTAATAGGTGATATCCCTTTAAACCTACAATATAAGTTAGGTAATTCAATCTTGATGTGAAATGATACAACACAGACCTGATATAGAGCACTAATCTGCGCTCTAACAGTCCTAGATTAGTGGGTGATATCCCTTCAAATATCTATAAAATTGATGTAATACAATTTAACATGAATTTATAGTACAGAATAATACTTACCTGTACCTGGGTTCCAACGCCTGTGTCAGAGCCACCTGAGCTGTAAAAGAGCAGCTAGGTGTAAACAGGCAGCATCAGTATAAGTTACTCCCGTGGGCCGGGTATAGCAAGATGACCGCCCTCAATCACGCAAGATTAAAGATGGCAGTGTATGGGTGAAGCAAGATGGCCGCCCTCAATCTCACGAGATGTGAGACTAAAGATGGCCGCTCAGGTTTGATCGCAATTAGCCTATGGAAATACAATGCCAAAAACAGTCCCAAAGAGGCAATATAAATACAATAACGGAGAAGAGTAATACTCTGACCTGTCTGCTTGATAGAGCAGCATGGAAAGAGGAAGTGATGAGGTCACTATGCCTTATGTACATCCTACCCTCGAGATTGGTTCTTTTTTCTATGTGTTTCTTTGCTGCTGTGTGGAGCTAGTAAAGAGAGATTATACAAAATACAAAGCCTCCTGTCATTTTGTTAAATTCACAGATAAGGCCTCCTAGAATTGGAAAAAAGTCTTATAAATGTAATCAAAATGAAGATGTGCAAAATAGTTTTCATGGAATCAATACAGTTGCAAGAAAAAGTATGTGAACCCTTTGAAATGATATGGATTTCTGCACAAATTGGTCATAAAATGTGATCTGATCATCATCTAAGTCACAACAAGAAGTAAATCAACAACAGAATGGCTTAAACAGAAGAAAATATGCCTTCAGAAGTGGCCCAGTCAGAGTCCTGACCTCAACCCGATTGAGATGCTGTGGCATGACCTCAAGAAAGCTATTCACACCAGACATCCCAAGAATATTGCTGAACTGAAACAGTTCTGTAAAGAGGAATGGTCAAGAATTACTCCTGACTGTTGTGCACGTCTGATCTGCAACTACAGGAAACGTTTGGTTGAAGTTATTGCTGCCAAAGGAGGTTCAACCAGTTATTAAATCCAAGGGTTCACATACTTTTTCCACCTGCACTGTGAATGTTTACATGGTGTGTTCAATAAAAACACGGCAACATTTCATTCTTTGTGTGTTATTAGTTTAAGCAGACTGTTACTGTCTATTGCTGTGACTTAGATGATAATCAGATCACATTTTATGACCAATTTGTGCAGAAATCCATATCATTCCAAAGGGTTCACATACTTTTTCTTGCAACTGTATATTCTTTTTTTTTTTTTCCCAAGGGGCATGGGAGGTTCTCAAATGCCTAGCTACATTTATAAAAAGTTTTATATTGTGTAATTAGTTTTGTTTGTGACAACATTTCAAGGTTCAAAACAGCTGTTCTGTTGGACACAAATTACCCTAGACTTAACCCCTTAAGGACACATGACATGTGTGACATGTCATGATTCCCTTTTATTCCAGAAATTTGGTCCTTAAGGGGTTAAAGCCGTCAATGCTGGTCATCTCAATGCCGCTTCATCACATCAGAATTAATTCCTCTTTTGTCAAAACAAATGATGAAACAACCAATTAGAAAGGAGTATCTAATAGGTTTTATTCCAGTGAAATACTTTGTGGATCCTTTATCATAGATTTTAACACATCGGCCGGGTCTTTTTTTTCTTCTCCTTTTTTCCCTTTCCTTATGCCTCCTGTATCTTAATGGTTTATACACCTTGCCTTGTCACTGTTTTTTACTTTATTTTTTTCCCTTGAGCCAGACTTCAATATCTGGGTGCAGCTGTTTTGCTCTCATCTTCCCATAACGGTTTGCCTGTCTGTGGGACTGATTTTACTGATGGATTGTGGGTACATTTTATTGACAACTGAAAGTTTGGGGGGTTTTTTTGCTTTAAGCTCCACCCATTGTCAAGTTTTGTCCTCTTGACTGCTGAACATGCAGAACAGAAAAGCACTGAATTGGCTGAGACTGTCAAGGAGGCAGATCAGGAGCAGAGCCAGCACAAGCAAAACACAGCCCTGGCCAATCAGCAACTACTCACAGAGATGCATTTAATTAATGCATTTCTAGGAGGAAAGTTCAAAGTCGGCATGCAGACGGTGGAGACACTGAATGCTAGTGCTGCACATTGCACAGCACTGCCCCAGGAAGCACCTGTAGCAGCCATCTGAGGAGTGGCCAGTGGAGATATCCTTAGGCTGTAATGTAAACACTGCCTTTTCTCTTAAACTACAGTGTTTACTGCTAAAAGCTTTAACAGAATGCTTCTACTCACCAGAACAAATACAATAAGCTGTAGTTGCTCTGGTGACTATAGTGTCCCTTTAAACTTACACAGTATGTATAGGCAGTGTATTGCAAATGAAAAAAATAAAATAAAAGCCCAAAGCACAATCCATAGCTTATTTTTAGTGAGATGTTTGATTGTGACAATGGAGCTTTCGAGTTCTATATTTATCCGTAAGGTTCTGCATTTAAACAATTTTATTTCACAGGGGTCAAATTCCTTTACTGGTGCTTTGCATGTCTACAAATTTCTCCGATCATACAGAAAATAATGTGATTCAAAACAAACATGTGACAAAACATTATATTGGATGGGTATACATAACACTTTATGGAGATAAAAATGGATTAGTCAACAACTGTTGATCAATGTATGTAAGATGATCTTTACATCAACGACACAACTTTCCTTTCTGTAACCCACAAGATACCACTACTGTGTTTTAGTTTTTGCATAAGCTTGCTATGTCATACTTTGCATGTCTATCAGTGCAACAATAAAGAATCAAAAATAAAAAAATGGATCAGTCGTTTAACCGTATTTATTATTCACTAGAATAGTTTTGCATGGGTATAATTAAGGTTTATAAAAATACAAAAAAATAACATTCAAAATACTATTGATACATTTAACACAAGTATTTTAAAGAACTATTATTAAAAAAAAAATAAAAAAAATCTTCTTTACATATATTGGCACACCTGAAATATATAGTGTCTGTCAAGGATAAATTAAATAGAGTAACCGTGTGTATTTACCACTGCTGGCTCCAACCTGTATTTTCCAAAGGCAGCAGGTAATGCCCCCAATGTTGTCATATTCATACTATTTTATGGCACCTGACACATACATGTTTTTTTCTTCAGGTGAAAGTACAACTTCAATCTTAAGCCTCACATTTATAAATAGATTAAAACTCGTTTTAGATACTATCCAAAACCACACAATACTTATTGCAATATGCAAAGATAGGTCAAATTTGGCTTAAGATATTTTCTAACAATAGGACAAGTCTTAGGCAATTAACCTCCATCCTCCTCCCCAAAACATTTTACTTATCTTTATTGCCCCAGCACACAGGTCTCTGTGCAGTTATCCTTCTACCCTCTCCCCCCCACACCTCCTGCCCCCTACCCAGCTTGCTTAGATCAATCCTGATGAACCCATAGAGAAGCATTTGTAGGCAAGTGTGCATGTGTGGCAATCGCCACACTGCGACCGATCAGCATCTTCTGATAGAGAAGCATCATGTTAATGCATCTGTACATGGAGAGTTCAGAGCATAGAGACGTTGAACTGCGGGTCTGTAATTTTTGCAGGACTGAACCAAAGATGTCCCTCTAATGACTGAGTGACAAACACCAGAGGTGGGTTTATGCAGCAGTGTAAACCCAGACAGACTATTCGCCCCATAACCACTGTATTAAGCAGAAGTGGTTCTGTTGCCAATATTATCCCTTTAACATAATGCTGTTGTACACAACATTAGTAAGACTATCAGTTACATTTTGCCTGTACTAGTACCGGTGATAGGGAGCAGCAACCTTTCAGCTATCAAACACAAGTCTTAATATACTCAGCCATCTCCTTTGAAGTGGCTGGGCATAAGCAAAATTGCAGACCAACAACAGCAGAGTTGCTCTTGGCATACCCAGTGATAATTTGCTTTTTGCATGTAATGCTTTCTAAAACCACTAACCACACACTGTAATTAAGGGCACAATATCACAAGCCTGTACTGCATGAACTATATAATGCAGTACAAACCTAAATATCACAAACCTGTACTGCAGTGGATAAAAGGATCGTCTGTAGTCCAGAAAGTATTTGAACAAACGCACTTCTGTACATTGCATATATAGATAATATTATATATTGATCAATTAAACTGGTCAAGTACCATTTCACTTATTTTAAGTTTTTTTATCTACATGCTGGGCTTTGTGGGTACATATAATCCACACCTTTGGTTCAATTCACTTAACCATTATCAAGTCATCATAACAGTCTGATTTGTAAAATTTAGGCCATAACAGCAGTTTATGAAAACTATCCTAGTCAGTTCCTGCTGCTATTTTTGACACATTTTTGTCAGTCGGCTGTGATTGTGGAGAATGTGCAAAATGCAGTTTTAAATGCCACAATTACATAAAGCACTTGAGGTTATATTGCGTTGTACTAGGTTCTAAAACGTAAACAAAAAATGAAACACCTCTTTCAAATAGAAAAAAATACACAAAAGGGACTCTGTCATGTGTAACTGTATTTTAACCTGGAAGCTATTTTATCTATAGATATTACTTGCTGAATGGATACCAAGTGTGCATTTTTTTTATAACTAAATTTGCAAATCTATTTACATTACATCTTGTCACAGAGATAGGGGATGATACATGCACAAGTCTCTCTCAGCATTCTATCTGATCCATCAGAAAGCTAAGTTTTCTGGGACACATGTAAGCAGATGCCAGGTGATGAGCAGGCATCCAATGGAGTTCTTTTCAGCAATCTCTTGTGACTAGCATAGGGCCAATTATAGTTTACTATATGTGTTATCCATTTGGCAAGTATTACTTATAGATTAAATTATTTACACATAGCAAAAAAGACTGATGTGTTAGGTGTGACAGAGACCCTTTAAGACAAGGCATAGGAGTCTTATAAAATATAGTTTATTACTTACTGCCTGTCGGGACATTTGGTTATTATCCCATTGAATTCAGAGGACCATAAAATATTAACCTTTTCAGTAAAGAAAAGTACTGCAAAGTATTGCTCAGCAATGCATTGCAGATATGCTAAAAAACAAACAATAACAAAAATCAGTTAATAAGCAATGCAGCTATTCTGGGAAAGATTCAAAAAGCAAAGATAAAGGCTTCCTTATGAGAGCATTGTAATGGTCTCTCCAGCTATTCAGCTGACTCTTGTGGTCCTTGGAGAGTGCAAATATAAGCTTCCATAAAATGATCATGCATTAGCTTTCTCTCCAGTTAGTGAATGTCCTGCTTGGTTAGTATTCTAACTTAGTATAAATTGTTACCAAAATACAGTAGTAATAAATGGCATCAATCTAAAATAAAGACCTAAGACCTTCATTTGGTGACAAAATAAGTTTTGTAAGAAAATGTTGAAATTTCAGCCAGTTGCTTGTCGTCCTCCAGCTTAAAAGGACAGGGATATGAAGGTAGTTCCTTCCATGTCAGATTACCAATCCAAAGCAGGTGTTGAGTGCAAAATATAAACGCCATCAAGGCCCCTTATCTCCGGCCCCCATATTTGGAAATCCAGTCTGTTCTCCCATGAATCGGCTGAATGGGAGGTGGGGGCCTGGGTGACAGGCCTGTGGCAGTTTTGGAAGGAGAGGTGAATGAAGTCTGTCCCAAGTATGCTCCAACAGATTTCAGAGATCCATAATCTAGAAAAATAATGGTCGGTAAGGAGCTAGATAGAACCACAATCATTCACTAGCATAATTGTATTTTCTGTGTAAGCATTTATAAATTTTTATTTAACTGACATAAAAACAACCTGTGAAGTGCAAAAAAAAGTCACAAGTGGGAAGGAATAGCTAACATTTATAGAAATAAGGAATTAACAGGACATACTTGTTATTGTATTTTCTAAAATGAATGCTGGTTACGAGCAAAGTATCGAGATGCCTTAGTCATGTAGGAGGTTGCATTACCATGTTATTGCCATTACCCTGTGAATGATTAACGTCTGTTATTACCATGATGTTTGGCAAATTTAAATAACTTTTAGCTTAATGAAGCAGTTTTTGTCTCACTACCCAATGCTCTGACATTTAGAAGTAAAAGGGACACTATAGTCACCAGAACAACTACAGCTTAATGTAGTTGTTCTGGTGAGTATAGACAGTGACTGCATGCATTTTCATTCAAACACTGCCTTTTCACAGAAAAGGCAGTGTTTACATTGCCCCCTACGGACAACTGTAGTGGATACTGGAGGTGCTTCCTGGGGCATTGCTGAACAGTGTGCAGTGCGTTAAGCGTCTCCATTCTCTGCATGGAGATGCTGAACTTTCCTCACAGAGATGCATTTATTCAATGAGGAGCATTGGGCAAGCTGGAGTTTGGCCCAGCCCTGTGCCGCCTCCTTGCCGATTTCAGCCAATCCAATGCTTTACCTATGAGAAGACACTGGATTGTCTGAAATCATAAATTCTGACGATGTCAGCAAGGAGGCAGGGCCAGCGCAGGCAGACCAGCTTGGTGCTGGAAATAAGGTAAGTTCTAACCCCTTGTAAGGTGGTTTTAACACTATAGGGTCAGGGATACATGTTTTTGTTCCTGACCCTATAGTGTTTCTTTAACCCCTTAACGACTGTGGACATACTAGGTATGACCAACAAACATCAAACAGTCGTTAAGGACCGCGGACATACCTAGTACGGCTGCGGCAAATGTGAGTACTACACTTACCTGGACCAGCGATCCCGGTCGGGGGGACTGCCCCGAGACCCCAGCAGTCCTCCTGCAGCAGCTCACATGGCCGCAAAAGAAATCTATAGAGCTGCCTGCAGGGGAACAGTGTGAGCTGTTTATATACACACATCTCAAAATACACTTCTAATCTAATAATATATATAAAATGCTTTAATCATTTTATAATATATTATACATATATAGGAAATAAAAGTGTGTGTGTGTATAATATCAAGTATTGGTTTGATCTAATTCGGCTGTGTTTTATGCCTTTGCTTATTTTAATTTAATGAATAAAATTCATTTTTTGAGTTTGGTGTTGGCCCGGAGGAACATAGGGCCCCCCACTTACTGTCATTTAGGGCCCTGCCCCCACCCCCCCATATTGTCTTTTAGGGCTACCATCTGCCACTCATGGGTGGGTGCTGGGTAGGGGGAAACAATAGGAGGTCCCCCCATTGGCTTTTTTTTTTTGTGTGCAATTTTTATGGTTTTACAATGTGTACAGATTTACATTCCAACATGGTACATTAGTTAGAGTAATCGTTACAATATTCACATGCTATGAGTTCACATTTTTGAGATGAAAGATTCTTAAGTTACACCATACTTTGTTACATCATACATATTATAATTCTTTCAGCTCTTTATTCCAGATGAGCTCTGGTGGTTGTGCGGTTTGTGCTGGTTTCTGGTCTTAACTTAGAAATGTACTGTACGTTCCTAATGGTGGTTGGAATTGGTATGGGGGGTTGAACTTGGAGGTAGAACCAGGATACTGTTCCCCAAAGAACTGGGGATGGGGGGGAGGAGGTAGGGAAGAGGGTCGACCCTTGTTGCCTCTACCCATTTTATATGTGTTCTCATTTTGTGTCATTTATCTTGGTGCATCATTTGTGGTTTTCTGTGACACTACCATTCGTTATTGTTCGTTGGAGCCTTTACTCTGTATTAGTGGGTTTGTGGCGTGTGTTGGTGCCGGTTCCACCTTTCCCACGCCACCCTCCAGTATGCCTGTGGGAGTCTATGCGCTCTAGCCGCCATTTCATATTTTTTTGTATCTTCAATCTGTTGAATGCATTCACTTATGTGTGGAGGTTTTGTTTGCAACCATTTTCTGCTTATATTTGTGAGTGCGGCGGAAGTAATGTGATATATTAAGTATCTGTCAGCTTTTTTAATGCCAGTTGGTAGGCACTGGAGGATGTAGTGTTCAGGTGCTTGTGGTATGTTAGTCTTGGTCACCTTTTGTATTAGGCAGTGTATGTCTGTCCACATTTTCCCCAGATTTGGGCATGTCACCACATGTGCAGCATTGTCCTTGGGTGTTTGTTGCAACTCCAACAAATCCCTGAATGTGCCGGTGTAATATGTTTCATTTGTGTAAGGACTAAGTACCAGCGGTACAGTATTTTCCTACTTATTTCCAAATGGGATGTGTTCAGTGTTAGGGTTTTGTTTGCGCAGAATGTGTGCGCCCATTGGTCGTCCGTTAGTTTCTTACCCAATTCTGTTTCCCAAGCTTGGACAAATGTAAGGTCATGTAAGGATTTTGTTAGATAGTTTTGATTGTATATCTTAGATAATGGATGTGAAGGCTGTTTGTTCTGTAGGCACATTTGCTCTGGGGCTGTAAGGTTCATCCACCTGTCTTTTGAGGGAAGTAAATGTTTGTGTTTTCCCAGCCAGGAGGCAATCTGCCTATGTGCGAATTCTGCTTAGTTAGGGAGTTTGTATTCCCTTTGCAGCTGGTTAAATGGTATAAGTTTATGTTGGTCATATAGTTGGTATAGGTGTCTCAAACCTGTTGTGTTCCAAGTGGCGATGTTCACAAAGGGTATGAGTTCTGTGAAAGAAGAAATTGGCATTGCGGGTGACCGAGTTGTGTTCGTTTTATGGATTTTGTGATGTCTGTCCCATTCTCTCAGTGTTGTCGCGGTTGTAGGAGACATGTGTATGTGTTTTTTCCTGTGTTGTGGTAGTAGCCAGACAAGAGAAGTAATGTGTTGTCCGTCTGTGTGTGTCTCCTCAATGTCTATCCATGAGTTTGGTGTCGAGGATTGGTGTAACGTTGTTATGAGTTGGCTCATGACGGCCGCTCTATAATACGTGGTGAGGTGTGGTAGGTCCGTGCCCCCCCAATTTGTATGATAGGTACATAATATTTGCCGCTGTCCTTGGCTTTTTGGGTGCCCAAATAAATGTGTTAATCACTTTCTGAGCTATCTTGAGGAATGTTTGGGGTAGTTTAATTTGTAAAGTGCGGAATAAGTATTGCAGTTTTGGCAATATTAACATTTTTACTGCAGCAATTTTTCCCATCTATGAGACAATGGATTTCCCTTTCCATTCCATCATCTGTTGTTTTATAGAGTTTAAGGTTTTGATGTAGTTGTCTCTGAGCAGGCGGTGTTCTTGTTTTGTGAAATTGATCCCCAGGAATGTAAGGCTGTCCTTCCATTCATATTTGTGTGTCTGTTTCAGAATTGTTGTTGTGTGTGGTGGTGTGTGTAGGCACATGCCCTGCATTTTTGTGGTGTTCAATTTATAATACGAGCAATCACTATATTGTTTCAGAGTGGTATGGAGAGCCGGGATAGAAACTATCGGGTCAGTAAACGAGAGCATGACATCATCAGCAAACATGGTAATTTTGTATTCTTTGTCTGCTATGCATACCCCTTTAATCATTACGTTGTCCCTAATGGATTGTGCGAGTGGTTCAAGGGCGAGGATATAGAGTATTGGGGATTGTGGGCATCCTTGACGGGTGCCGTTTGTGATTTCAAAGGGTTGGGACACAAAGCCTCCGTTCATTATTTGGGCGGCAGGTGTAGAGTAGAGTGCCGAGATTAGGCCTTGAAATGCGGGTGGGAAGTTAAATTTTTGCAGGACTGTTTGGAGGAAATTCCAGTGCAACTTGTCAAAAGCCTTTTGGCATCTACTGACAAACACTCTGGGTTGTTCATGGGCCTTTTTACCATAAAGCAGGCTGTGAAGTTTTCTTGTGCCATCTGCCCCCTGTCTCCCACAAATCCCAATTGGTCTGGGTGTATCAGGGAAGGTATGATGGTCGTTACTCTAGTAGAGCATATTTTTGCGAGAATTTTTGTGTCGGTATTTAGTAGGGAAATGGGGCATAGATTTTTTGGCTGATCCAGAGTCTCCCCCGGTTTTGGTAATGTGGTTATGTGCGCGAGTAACATCTCTGGTGACATGTTTCCCAATTGTACTATGTTATTTAGTGCTGTGACTAGGTGCGGGGCTAGAGTGTTCTGCAATGTTTTATAATATTCGTTGGTGAAACCACCTGGGTCCGCTGATTTCCCTGATGGTAATGAGTGTATTGTCTGCATCAGTTCTTGTAGTGTGATTGGTTTTTGTAGACTTTCTTTATGCAATTGCGTGAGAGTTGGTAGTCTTATGTTGGCAAGTAAGTTTTGTATTTCAGTGTGATTGGGTTGGTGTGTCTGTGTATCGTCCCGCAGGTTATAAAGACTTTCGTAGTAGTTAGCAATCATTGTGTTAATTTCTCGGTGGTCGTTTATTTTCCCTCCTGCGTCATGGAGTATGTATGGGATTTTTGATTTTGCTTGTTTCTGCCTCAGCATTGAGGCTAGCGCTTTGCTGATGTACTGACTTAATTAAAAAAAAAAAAGTTGCATTATATAGTTGATAAATATGAGTCAATAGATGTCGTCTGTGTGATGCGCCAGGGCAATTAGACCATTGGAGGGAAATTATTGGGATATTTGGACAGTCAGGCATACAACAGCACTAGGGCAGTGTCTAAGAAGCCCCCATTGTCTTTTAAGGCCCCCAACCCGCCACTCATGGGTGGGTGCCGGGAAGGGGGAAACAATAGGATGTTTTAGGGCCCCCACGCGCCGCTCATGGGTTGGGGAAGGGGGGACCCTATGTCCCCCATTTAGCTGAAGAGCCTCCATACAGCCTCCAGCCGGGTACGGGTAGAAGCTTGGAGGGAGGGGGGCCCACTATGTCCCCCCCGCTAGTTAATAGATGCATCAACCACTTTTTTTTTTTTATACAGCCTGTGGCTGTGGCATGGAGTGAGGGAGGACATGGGAGGTTTTTAGTTTTACATATTACAAGGAGGGAGCTGCACGCGAACGAACAAACAAAAACACATTCAGTTTGTGTCAGCGGGAATTTTACAGCGCTATCTAGTGTGGGCAGATGACTTGTCCCACAGGGCCTTCAACTGCCCACACAATGATGGAGGTGCAGAGGACCTAGGTTAGGCCACAAAATAAAGATTAAAAATAAGCAATATGGGGGGCCTAGAGGGCAATTCGATTTGGTGGAGTGGGGAGGGGGGTTAAAATAAACCAAAAAAACTTATGCGGCCATGACAGTGCCGCTTTAACATCAGATCAGACCAAATAGACTAGATAAAAATGCAATCATGCAGAACATGTTTTTAAATGTGCCAGGGTTGACTATTAGATCTCTACAAAAGCTTTATATGCTAGTTAGATAGTAAAGTCCTTTGGAAAGAGCTGCTGCTTTCAACATCATTGAGGGGGGCATGGCAATGACTAGTGGGTGAGTGAAACATTTGAACCCTATATTTAATATAATACTATATTATGACAGTACTATAACGGTCTTTTTTTCTTTTTTTTTTTTTTAAAGCATGAACACAACCACTTACTTGGAGCTGGATCTGTAAGTGGAGCTAAATGAACCTTCTGACTTGCCAAACCCATTTCTTTTTTTAAAAAAGATGGGGTATAATTAACAGCTGATCCGCTGCTCCCAGTATGCCCTGAAAGACAGAAAAGTTAAATGTATTTTCTGATGAACCATCATAAAGGAACACTCTTACGTTAAAGGGACATGCATCACTTGGAGACAATGAACTCATTCAAAAACTAGCTTTAAATGAAATAGCTGCCTCACTCTGCAGGCTGAAAAAAAGCAGGTAATCTGATTTTTTTTTACCACAATTTACTGGCTTCTTATAATTAGTTTCCATAGCCATTTTGGGGGGGCAGGGAGGTGGCTCAGATCTAACCAATCTGCATTCTATCCCTAGGGATGCTGGAAGAGTGTGTTGGGTATGCCTGACAGATTTAAATATGTAGAGTTGGGAGATCTCTTCACCTTGCAACATACTAACAGGGGGAGAAGAGGGAAAGTCTGATCAGCGTGATTCATGCAGGGTTTGTTCCAGTGTCAGGATGCTCTACTTTGCTACTGCACAATGATGCCCTGTTTGATTAGTGGACTGGTCTGAAACTGAGAAGGGTGGGGGAGCCTGAAAAAAATCTCCCTTAGCCAAGAGGCACCTGATGATCTCAACCAATCCAATGTGTTAATGTCGTGCCAACCAGCATTATACTAAAGCAACTCTATGAGGAGCATTCAGTGTCATCATGCAGAGCGTGCTGAACCACAATCGGCTCTCTGAGTGACAGCCTCTAGAGGTGTTTTTGCAGCTCAACGTAAACACCACCTTTTCTCAGAAAAGTAATTTTACGGTATTCAGAAGAATAAAACTGAGATGACCATGCAAACCCAATTTCTGAACATACAGCAAATCAGATGAATTAAAAGGGACACTGTAGGCATCAAGACCACTTCAGCCCATTAAACTGGTCAAGGTGCCAACTCCCATCACCCTTAACCCTGCAGTGGTAATTATTTCAGTTTTTATAAAACTTTTGTTTGTCTAGACGACGCTGGACGTCCTCACGCTATGCGTGAGGACTTCCATCGTCGCCAGAACCCCTATAGGAAAGCATTAAATGCTTTCCGAGGGGAGATCCTAATGCGTGCGCGGTCATAGCCACGCATTTAGTCTCCCCCGCCATGGGGAGGAGCGTGGGCAGAGCGGAGCAGAGGGACATCGGCGCTGGACCCAGGTAAGTGACTGAAGTGGTTATTGACCCCTTCAGTGCTGCGGGAGGGGGCCTTGACAGAAGGGGAAGCTACAGTGCCAGGAAAAAAAGTTTGTTTTCCTTGCACTATAGTTTGCCTTTAACTCACAGATTCTCACTATTTAGCTAATGCAAATTAACAAATGTCAAATTATATTTTCCCATGATCTAACTGTATGTAATCTTTGGTAAATATGTTTTTTAAATTTCAAAAATTTGGCAAAAAAGTTAGGTCCCAACAGAAATCAATAAGATCTAAAATCCGAGTAAATAAGTTATAACATGGAATTGTTACAGTGTTAAGAAGTGGGAAAATCTGAGCAGCAATCTGTTGGATGCACCAGGTACCCAGTCATGTCAGAGGTAAGTTGAATCTGTATAAAACTTCTGCTTTGTATATGACCAGAGCAAACAGTTAGTAGAATAAACACACTATATACGGATTGAAGAGTGAACTACCAAACCTGCTTTAAAAAAAATAAAATAAAAAAAATGCAACACTGGCAAGATTACGTTAAATGTAAATTGACACAAAATTACAATAACTGTTTCTCTAAACTTGGATAAAGCATTCTTTCCTGCTCTTTTTCAAACGCACTTGGAATACATTTTTAACCAGGCCCAGACAGTCATGCTCTAGTACAGTGTTTCCCAACCCAGTCCTCAAGGCACACCTACCAGTCCAGGATTTAGGGATTACCCAGTTGTGTCTAAGGTGTTTTTACAAAGAAGAAAAAAAAAACACCTTAGACACAACTGGGTAATCCCTAAATCCTGGACTGGTAGGTGTGCCTTGAGGACTGGGTTGGGAAACACTGCTCTAGTAGACCAAAAATATGATCTAAGACTGTGGTATAGCACAATAAGGCAAAATAGTTAAACCTTGTGCAGTTATTGTGTATAAGCTGCTGTAGCCCCAACAGCAAGCAAAACATAGCAATCCAAAGTATTCTTCCACAAAGGGCAGCTTAGTTATAGGGGCCCACTAGTGCAGCCCAAATTTAATCAAAGAGAATTCAAAGTACAGATGTTTTGGGACCCCTGTCCCTTTATCAAGGGCTTTTATCATTGATAAAGGGACAGGGGTCCCGAAACATCTGTACTTTGAAAGCTCTTTGAATAAATTTGAACTGCACTAGTGGGACCCTATAACTAAACACATTGTGCAGTAGCAAAGTAGAGCATCCTGACACTGCACATTGTGGATGAATACTTTGGATTGCTCTATGCCCATGTGGTGTGCAAGAACGACAGTGTTAGGAACAGGAAGTAACATTGCTCTGCATAGATCACAGCAAATCTTGCAGGAGCTAAACGGAAAGAAAAAATGCTTTTTGTTAAAAACAAATAAGCTGATGATTAAGACATCAAAAATAAAATAGGTCATTCTAAAAATTGCATGGGTTGTGATACCAGATATCTCACCAGAAATCTTGCTGCTCACACCTGAGACCAAACCAAGAGGTTTGAGAGGCTGACGAACATTCGGCCAATGACTGTTGAAACTTATCGTTTCTTGACTTGGTATGTCCAATGCACCATTTTTGATGGTGAGACCTACGAACAGACAAAGATAGCTGCTTACCACTGTCCCAGAAGCAAGAATATATTCATAGCATCATGTAAATATGATATATAATCATTCCTTTTCATTAGATTTTATTTTCCCCCACACAGTGTATTTTGGGGGAAATTCAGACCACGTGTCCCACTAGTGCAAACATTTCGTATTTGTATTCTGCTGCTGTTCTCGAGTACAAGAATACTTCACATGTATATATTTTACCTTAATTCTGCCTCTAATCCTATTTCTAATAGTGTCTCTAATCCAAACCCTTCATTGAATCATAATACACCTAATCAAACACAACCTCAATCTAACCCATAATCCTAGTCCAGTGGCGGCTCTAGACTTGGCGAGGCCTTAGGCGAAACTCATACATGAGGCCCCCACTAACACCATTATTGGAAAAAAACAGCAGTTGACTTGTGTGTGTATAAGAAGCTGTAGATATATTGAAGGGCGGGCTTGCAGTACTGGATATAGAGAACTAGTCTTTGTATACGTCGTTGCATTGTCTACCTGTGTGTGCCTGAGAGTGTGTGTCTGGCAGTGAGTATCTTTGTATATGTATGCATGTTTCTCTGAGCATGTGTATGTTTGTGTTACTGCCTGTGGCATTAGGTTCATGGCGAAGCTATGTTTTATGACAGTGTGTAGAATGATTGCCTTCAGGGGGTGACAGGGTGAGTAAAGGAGTAACTGTGGCAGGGTGATTGTAAAAAGAGCAGGAGGGTGCCAGAGTGCGGAGAGTGGTGCCCGTGTGTTTAGAGGGAGAGATAGTGTGTATGGAGGGGGGTGACAGTGTGTATGGAGGGGGTGACAGTGTGTG
>OW240913.1:140979808-141166215 GCA_933207985.1 Pelobates cultripes
GGCTTTCTTTACATACCATTATTTATATAATCTCATGTATTTTAATTTAAAAAAAATACAAAAATCTGATGAAAAATTGAAAAAAATACATGTTTTTTGACTTTTACTTGAAAAATCTTTACTCATCTACAAAAGCGAATGAAAAAAACTGCTAAATAGATTCAAAATTTTGTCCTGAGTTTAAAAATACCTAGTGTTTACGTGCTTTTTTGCTTTTTTTTTGTATGTTATAGGGCTATAGGTACAAGTAGGATATTGCGGTTTCAAAACATACATTTTTAAAATTTATCAATAGTGACATTGTAACACTATTATCTGTCATAAATCTCTGAATAACACCCCACATGTACATATTTTTTTTAAAGTAGACAACCCAGGAGTTAATATATAAGTTCAGTCTTTTAGTAGCCACTTTGTTGAAAACACTGGCCAAAAGTAAGCATTCATATTTGTTTGTGTGTGAAAAAAGTAAAACTAAATTGAACGCTTAATTTTGGCCAGTGTTTGTGACCAAGTGGTTACTAAAAAGACTGACATACCCCATTTGCAATACCTTAGTTGTTCCTTTGCAAAATGGTATGCCATCGCTGGGGGTAATTCTCATTCCTGGGCTACCATACTCACAAAGGCAAAGTAACTAACCTGGCCATTTCAATGTAAAATATTTGACCCATATATTTGACCTGTAACTTTCAAAAAATGCTATAAAACCTGTACATGGGGGGTACTGTTTTACTCGGGAGACATCGCTGAACACAAATATTAGTGTTTAAAAACTGGAAAACGTATCACAACAATTATATCATCAGTAAAAGTGCTGTTTGTGTGTGAAAATGCAAAAAAAGTCACTTTCACTGACAATATCATCGCTGTGATATGTTTTACTGTTTTGAATCACTAATATTTGTGTTCAGCGAAGTCTCCCGAGTAAAACAGTACCCCCCATGTACAGGTTTTAGGGTGTCGTAGAACGTTACAGGGTAAAATACAATGCTAGCAAATTAAATTCTCTGGAATTTCGGCCTGGGTTGGCAGGCAGGTCCCTCAAATTGCAATCAATAAAATTGCTGAATTATGTAAAAATATTACATAAATACGCACGTAGAATTTAAATATATATGCATATTTATATATTTGAAGTCTACGTGTATATTTATATAATTATTTATGTAATTTTGTATATGGGCGTATGTATATTTCTTATTATTTTTATTTATTTTTATATACATAGATATATATACAAATTCATTCTAAGTGTATTTTGATATAAATATATATATATTAATTTTAAAATAGTTAGAATAAAATTTCATATAGCTATATAATTTTTTTTTAATTTTTTATTATTATTTAAAAAAATGTTTATTTAATTTAAATTACTTATTATTTATATTTTATAATAATATATATATACAATATATATAGTTATTATATATATTATATATATACGTGTGTAATTTAATTATAAGTGTATTTTTATATTAATATAAGTACATATTAATATAAAAATACACTTAGTATGACATTATATATATATGATATATAGACATATTATATAGATATAATATATGTCTATATATCATATATACACATATATAATTATTTATTTATTTTTTATTAACATTAACTTTATTTTTTTTTTGATTTTACACATGCAGGGAGACTGCCTGTCAGCACAGGCAGTCCCCCTGCAGGCAGACACATGGACACCTATTGTGACCATGTGATCGCTGTGTTAAGCGATCACATGGCCACAGGGGTCCTAAATCAGTGTGGGGAGACTGTCTGGGCTGCAGGCAGTCTCCCCACAACCGGAGCAACACTGATCGCCGCCGGGGGAACGACGGCGATCAGGTAAGTACCCCCAGACCGTTAGGACGGTTCAGGACCGTCATCGGTCCTCAAGGCAAAAATGCCGATGACGGTCCTGAACCGTCCTCGGTCCTTAAGGGGTTAAACTCAGGACAAAATTTTGAATCTATTTAGCAGTTTTTTTCATTAGCTTTTGTAGATGAGTAAAAGATTTTACAAGTAAAAGTAAACAAACCATGCATTTTTTTCAATTTTGCATCATTTTTAAAAAAATTTTTAAATTAAATTACATGAGATTATATAAATAATGGTATGCAAAGAAAGCCCCTTTTGTCCTAAAAAAAACCCCCAATATATAATTTGTATGGGAACAGTTAATGAGGGAGCGGAAAATTACAGCTAAACACAAACACCAGAAAAGTGTAAAAATAGGCCTGGTCGCAAATGTACAACATCGCAAAAACAGTCCAGTCCTTAAGGGTTTAATGCCATTACAATGTAATGACAAGTCTTGCAGATTTGGAGTGTGCAGAGTTAAATCCATGCTAACACCAGAGAACCCCAGGTATCAATGGGCCTCAGACTTTTAGACTAGCGGTTTGAAATCCATCTCTGCAAACATCTCTTCAAATAAGCATTTAAAACCGTATTAAAAGATCATGAGCAGGGTTAAATCCATGCTCACACCACTAACCCCAGGTATCAATGGATATTTGGAGTTCCCCTCAGCTTGCTGGGGCCAATTTTAGTGGCCCGAGTCTTTTTGAAGAGCTACTTGCAGCACTGGAAACAATCACTGCAAGTGTCTCTTTAAATAGGCATGTAAATACCTTAAAAGTGATTGCAGGGTCAAATCCACTCAGCACTATGGTTGTTTATAGTTTACCTATAGCCTGGTTCACAGTTTAGTAAACAGAACTACATACTGGCAGAGCCAAATTGCATGTCAACGCTTTTCTGGGGGAAGAGAGTCCCAGGTTATTTCTGTGATGTACAGTACACCACACATAAAAACGTTGACAAAATTACAGATGTAATCTTTATTAAAAGGACACTATTGGCACAAATACCACTACAACCTAATTTAATGGTTCTGGGGCATAGAGCCTGTATCTGGAGGTTGATCAGTGAACAGGCAGTGTTGAGTCAATGCATTTCTACGAGGAGATGCGGATTAAAATGACACTATAGTCACCAGAACCACTACAATTTAAAACGATTAAATACATCTCTATGAGGAAATGCTGATTTGCGCAGAGTTTTGCTGCACATGCGCTATAGCCTCCCAATGCTTTCCTATGGGAAAGCACTGGATTGTCTGAGATCATTTAAGGAACACTATAGGGTCAGGAACACAAACAAACATGGATGAGACCACCATCTAGCCCCCCTTGCCTCCCTAAATATAGTAAAATCTTACTTCTATTCAATTCTGCAGCTGCTGGCTCTGCCCCGTCTGCCTCTGACATCATCAGAAGTGGTGGTTTTGAGCCAATCACAATGCTTCCCCATAGGATTGGCTGACACTGTCAAGGAGGCAGACCAGGTGCAGAGCCAGCACAAATCAAACACAGCCCTGGACAATCAGCATCTCCTCATAGAGATGCATTGAATCAATGTATATCTATTATGAAAGTTCAGTGTCTGCATGCAGAGGGTGAAAACAATGAATGGCAGTGCAGTTCACTGTGCAGCACTGCCCCAGAAATCACCTCTAATAGCCACCTGAGGAGTGGCCAAGCCCTAGGCTGTAATGTAAACACTGCATTTTCTGTTTACAGAAAAAAAGCATGAAGGGAATGATTATACTCAAAAGAACAAATGAAATAAGCTGTAGTTGTTCTGGTGACTATAGTGTGCCTTTAAGATTATTTCAGCCAGCCATAGCTACACCACTGAGGAGATAAAGAAAAGGCAAGTTAAACAACTTTTACATTCCATTCTGAGGGTGCATCGTCACCTAAACATACTCCAGCATTATAGTGTTAAGAACACATTTTTGTATTTCTAACACTATAGTGTTCCTTTTACACAGCACAGTGATTTGCCATGCATGTGCACTATTATTCCAATGTTTCAATATCTTCTCTATGAATAATTGTTGAATTGGCAGAGATCTTTAGGATTGATGACCTGAGCCCACCTGATATTCTAAGTAGTTACTATTACTCTGCAGAGTTAGAAATACAGGTTTGTGTTACTAAAGCTATGTTGATTTGACAAAACTGCATATTGAAATATTAAAAAAAATAAAAGATATGTTCTCTAACCATGTAAAGATACTTGATATATATATATATATATATATATATATATATATATATATATATACACACATACACACACACACTTTTTCATGCCTATTCAAGCAGAAAACTGTCTTTTTTCCTTCAAGAGAATTTCGCATTTTAGGCCACCAGTCCAATTGGAGGAAAATCCAAACAAAACAAAAACTGAAGAATTTGTCAAATTCTGATATGCATCCTGACACACCACACATACAAATTGTGAACCAAACTGCAGCGTTTAGAGCAACAGAAATTTGCGAAAAAGCCAACAAAACCCTTCACGTTGAACTATAGTCACAGCTGGATTATTGTAGTGTGAGTTGTGCAGTGTGGGCTTTAAATCCCCACACTGTTATTTATTGAATGAACCCCATACTATAGAGACAGGCAGGCAGGCAGACAGGGTGCTGGTATTGATCCCAGGGATGTGTAACCTGTTGGTAGGTCAGTGAGTGGAGTTTGTTTATCATTATATTCCATGAGTTAGTTAGAGAGTATCAGCTCCTGCAGGGGAGCACTCACTTACCTCCTCAGACACTCCTGGGTGACTAAGTTTCCCTATCTTCTAACTGGTTCCGCTCTCTCCCTTACTTCTCTATGGGAGAGAACTTCGTCTCTATGAGTCCTGTCCACTGTCTATCCCGTTTCCCCATCTCGCTTGTTCCGGTACACACAGCCAGCGAGCTACACATCCATAAACATAGCCACGCCGCTCTCTCGTTGTTTCATCTCTTTGGTTCCGGTGCCGCTCTAGGACAGCCGTCTTGTTTCCGTGCGCTATAGACAATCAGTGCGCAGTTCTTTCAGTCTACTTCCTGTCTGTGCCAGTCTAGCCTCCCGAGTTCTATAGTTCCGGCCGGTGCCGCTCTAGCCTCCCCGCTCTATGGTTCCGCTGTAGCGATTCGGTTCCTGTCACAGTGCAGCGCTCCAGGTCCCGCTGTACTCCCCCCTCGGTTCCCCAGGACGCACAGCACAGTCATGGCCGCCGCCCGCAGGTCCCGCGCTGACTCCCGCTGCGTCCTGCGCTTCTCCGACCGAGAACTGTGCTGAACCCCGGGAGCGGCCGACTGCGCTCAGCATGGTGAGCCCGTTACACGGTGACCGTGAGAGCAAGCGACGGCCTGTCCGCCCGCACTGGGGGGGCTCGGCTTACACTGTGACCGTTACACTCACTCACTCACTCAGTCTGTAACATCCGTGGGAGCAGGCTCTCCACACCGTTTCATATACCGTGTATGGGGTATGGTGTATAGTGTATGGGGTATGGGGTATGACAGTGATGGAGAACCTTTCTGAGCCCGAGTGCCCAAACCGCAATACATGCCAACTTTTTTTTCCCCCCTTAAAGTGCCAACACAGCAATTAAACCTGAATACTGAGGTTTAAGTTTAGGAAAAAAACACTTGAACAGTTGTCATAACTAGGAATTATTAGTGCAGTGTAAGTGACAAAAGACTTGTACCAGTAAGTGGAGCGCTTTAACACATATAGCTTACCAAATGGTTTCTCATTCAATAATAGAATATAAGGTGCATGCCGAGAAAAAAAATATAAAAGATACAAGATAGTGCAGACGGTTTTAAGATAATAAAATGATATTTGAATTAGAGTGGTGGTGTCTTGATAAATGGAACACTCACATTTTAGGGAGCCTGTATGTAAGAACACTGGCTCCGTATTTTGGCTTGTGTGCTTTTATTGGGTAGCACCGCCCGTCTCCTTTGATTTAGGGTGTTTCTCAAAGACAAAAAATAGGAGAAGCAGACCAATGTGTAGATGGTGTTTAGAAAACGCAATATTTATAGAAATAAGTGGTGTGCTCACCTGGTCCTGAGCCTGTGGGTCCCGGCTCTAGTTATATGGGTATTGTACCAATTTGAATGGGGATGGCACTACCCCTGGGAAGATACTCTTGAGGTTTCCAAAAAAGGACTTAAAAGGATCTTAAATGAAAAGTAATACATTTATTCAAGTATAAAACAAAAGTAAAAACAATGATTGTAAAAAGTCCTTTAAAAAAAAATAAATAAAAGCACCCAATAAAAGCACACAAGCCAAAATACGGAGCCAGTGTTCTTACATACAGGCTCCCTAAAATGTGAGTGTTCCATTTATCAAGACACCACCACTCTAATTTTAATATAATTTTATTATTATCTTAAAACCGTCTGCACTATATTGTATCTTTTATATTTTTTTCTCGACATGCACCTTATATTCTATTATTGAATGAGAAACCATTTGGTAAGCTATATGTGTTAAAGCGCTCCACTTACTGGTACAAGTCTTTTGTCACTTACACCGCACTAATAATTCTAAGTTTGTTTAGTGGAATAGAGGATACTTCCACATAAGTGTATTGAGCAGCTTGGAAATCACCGTATCTGTATATAAACACTCTGTTATACACATTCCTCTGTA
This sequence comes from Pelobates cultripes, assembly GCA_933207985.1. Lineage (NCBI taxonomy): Eukaryota > Metazoa > Chordata > Amphibia > Anura > Pelobatidae > Pelobates > Pelobates cultripes. Next base: position 140,986,330 of record OW240913.1, read on the forward strand.
AAAGGAGGTATTCTTTGAGTTGTCATAACTAGTTAACATCTTTTGTTTTAAAAGACGAACACAACAGAGAGTTCAATGATAAAAATTTTAAATAAGGATATAAATAGATAAAATGAAGCTTATATTTATTAGTATCTCCAACAAATGCAATGCATAACACAGACAGCTGAACACATTCACACACCGACTGCTTAATACATACACACTCCGACACACAGACAGACCCCTAAATACACACACACATACACTGCTGAATACACACACATACTGCATTGAGGGGTGCAGTTTATGTGTTTGTGTGTAAGGGTGTGTGGGGGGGTAGGGGTGTTGTGTTGGGAAGGGGTAGAGGTGCTGTGCTTGGGGGAGATGTAGGGGTGCTGTGTTGGGAGGGGTTTGAAGGTACATTAAAGACAGGAGAGCTGCTTCCTTGATCCCTCCCCCCTGCTTCCGGTCCTGCCGACAAGAAAGCAGAGTAGGTGCCTGCCATTTTGGGCAGACAGCTGCCAACTCTGCATTGATGGTGAACCTGCGGCCGCGTGCCCACAGAGAGGGCCCGGCGAACCACAGGTACGCCATCACTGGTGTATAGTGTATGGTGTATACCGTATAGTGTATACCGCATAGTGTATACCGTATGGTGTGCCGGCATGTTAATCCAGATTATGTCACAGTTTGTGCTAGTTGTGTTTTCTTACACATTACAGCATGCAGAATTAATCTCAACAATTGTTTAGTGTCTCCTTTTTCCTATGATGACTGCCAGCAGTGAGCTAAGACAGGAGGTGCTGCATGATAAAGACAAGTCAATAACTATAGTTAATTTTTCACAATTAAATATTTGTTAAAGATAGTGGCAAGTAAACATGATAAAAAATACTAGGATGAACTGGCACATGTGCACAACATGTATTTAATTTAGTTATGATTATAGGTATTGGAAACCTCTACTCCCAAGTGCTGAGACTTAAAAGTTAAGCATTACTACCATGTCCCATTCTGTATTATACTTTAGTAATGCTTCTTAATATCTGCAACGAGATTAAAGGGTCACTATAGTCACCAAAACAACTTTTAGCTTAATGAAGCAGTTTTGCTGTGTAAATCGTGCATTTCTCTGCAATTTAGGAGTTAAAGGACCCCTATAGGAAGCATCTCTAGTGGCCGTTTGAGTGACTGCCACTAGAGGTGTTCCTAGGCAGCAATGTAAACACCGCCTTTTCTCTGTAGGGACAGGCAGTAGACATTAGAACCACTACAGTAAGATGTAGTTGTTCTGGAGATTACAGTATCCCTTTAACAAAAAAGCTTAAGATTATTATTTAGTATTTTGCTGGATGTTGATAGTTGATGTTTTATTGACCATTATAATGAAGCAATGTGATTAATTCTAAAGTTCAAAATTTTGGCAAATTTCAGTTTTAGAATTAAGCCCCAGAAACCTTAAAATGGTTATTTACGTGTAAGCATTATAAAGTGAAAACTGTAAGCAACTTAAAGGACCACTATAGTTCCAGGAAAACATACTCATTTTCCTGGCACTATAGTGCCCTGAGGGTGTCCCCACCCTAAGGGTCCCCCTCCCGCCCGGCTCTGGGGAGAGGAATGGGTTAAAACTTACCTCTTTCTCCAGCGCCGGGCGGGGAGCTCTCCGCCTCATCTCCTCCCTTTCGTCTGAATGTGCACGCGCGGCAAGAGCTGCGCGCGCATTCAGCCAGTCTCATAGGAAAGCATTTAAAATGCTTTCCTATGGACGCTTGCGTCTTCTTACTGTAATTTTCACAGTGAGAATCACGCAAGCGCCTCTAGCGGCTGTCAATGAGACAGCCACTAGAGGATTTGGAGGCTGGATTAACCCTATTATAAACATAGCAGTTTCTCTGAAACTGCTATCTTTATTAAAAAAGGGTTAATCTTAGAGGGACCTGGCACCCAGACCACTTCATTAACCTGAAGTAGTCTGGGTGCCTAGAGTGGTCCTTTAAGTCACTTTTGTTTCTGTTAATGCGGCACTAGTCACACCTTCCCTGGCTGACTGACTGACTCATCCTGTATGAAAACAAAATGGTTACATTTTCTACCAGATATAACTTATTTTATAATATTGTATTTCCTGCTCTGAAATTGTACTTTAATTGCATACAGGAGGCTCCTGTATAGTCTAGCAAGCTATTAACTGAGCAGGAGATATGAAATTCTAAATTAAACAGAATTTGCAATAAAAGGAAGTGTAAACATTAGATGACTCTTTACATGAAGTGTTTAGGATGGCTGTGCAAGTCACATGCAGGGAGGTGTGACTAGGGCTGCATAAGCAAAAGTGATTTAACTCCTAAATGGCAGAAAACTGAGCAGTGACACTGCAAAGGCATGATCTACACACAAACTGCTTCCGTAACCTAAAGTTGTTTTGGTGACAGTATTGTCTCTTTAAAAACCTGCACTGCATAATGTCATAGACCTGGGGTAGGCAACCTTTTAGCAGCACTGTGCCGATATAGGATTGTGATGTCCCGTAGCGTGCCGGTCCTATTTTTTTTTATTTTTAATTTTTTTTAATTGAGGTGTGTATGCTGCCGTATTCTGCTTGTGTTATTTATACTGTAATTGCTTTGTATCGTTGTATTTTTGCGTATATGAGCTATTATATTGTATATGTTCATGAGTAGATTGTGGTATAGTGTATGATACATATGAATGTGGGCTGTGTATGGGGGCAGCTTGTGGAATTGTGTGTGTGTGTGGATGGATATGTCACATTGTGTGTTTGGTAGTGTGTGTATGTGTGGGGGCTGTTTGGGGTATACCATGTGAGAGGCTGCATGTGGGGTTGTGTGCATGTATGTGGATTGTTAGTGGTGTTGCGTTTGTGCAGATTGTGTGTATGTTTGTACAGATTGTGTGTATGTTTGTGTGTGGGCTGTCTGTATTATTTGTATGAGGGGAGGGTCTGTCTACATTTCTGTGTACATCTAGAAGTGTGGGTGGCTTCCCTGGGTTCCAGTGGGGAACAGGCCAGCCAGGTACAGGTCAAGGAGAGGAGCATGCAGAAATTGAGGATTGTCCTTCACCATCTCTTCGTATTAGCAGATACTGGGACTTCTGATAGGCCAGAGCCTGTTTGGCTCTAGCAGCCTTGAGTGCTGTGCAAAGGCACCTCGAGTGCCGTGCATGGCACTAGTGCCGTAGGTTGCCTACCCCTGTCATAGACCATTATGTGGTCCTTAAAGGGACACTGTAGGCACCCAGACCACTTCAGCCCATTGAAATGGTCTGGGTGCTAACTCCCATCAGTCTTAACCTGAGCATGTAATTATTACAGTTTTTAAAAACTACAATAATTACCTTGCAGGGTTAAGTCTTCCTCTACTGGCTGTCTACCAGACAGCCACTAGAGGAACCTCCGGTCATCCAACCCAGTCCTAATGGACCACCAATAGTGTAGGATTTATGTATTTCCCTGTTCTATTCCAATGGAGATACTGACTTAACCTGGGTTGGGGCCTTGGTCTAAACTATGCTGACTTCCTCACGCTATTCATGAGGACTTCCAGCGTCGCCAGAATCCTTTCCTATTGGGATATCCTAATGTCAGTGTGGGCATGTGCAATAGGTCACCCCCACCGGCTGGGGAGGCGCATGGGTGGAGCTGAGCCAATGCTGAGGGACATCGGTGCTGGACCCAGGTAGGTGACAGAATGGGTTATTAATCCCTTCTGCACCACAGGAGTGGGCCTTGACAGAAGGGGAAGCTTCAATGCCAGGTAAAAGAGTTTTTCCTAGCACTTTATTTTCCCTTTAAGTGGTTAAATCTAATAACATTTTTGTCGTATAAAGTGATAGCAAAGAAACCATGTGAACAGGACTGCTACATTTAATTTGAATAGTTGCGTGTGAAATAATCCTTTTATTTTCAGAGTTGATTGTATTGATTAGAGAATAAAACATGCTGGGAAGCTGGGCTGTAATTATCACTGTCTTTTAGTTAGATTTTTCTACACATGAATAGAAACAAAAGTTTGTTGTGTTCAACTTCTGTAGCAGATACGGCAAGTTATTTCACACTATTTGCTAGTTTCTATAGGTACAAGTTGATTGTAGCTGGAACAACAATTACAGAACCGTGTTAACTGCACATATGTATCTCCAAATATCAAACACTGACAGGGTGATAAGTTACTAGTGGAGCAACCTCCTGACCCCGTTGATTGTTTATTCAAGCATTAACATCAGAGCTAAAAGTTGATGTATTTTACTGTTAAATAGTAAATGTCTACAGGGAAGCTTATATCTCTATGTAACAGCTGGTGCTGAATCATAGGCATTTTAGGCCTACGATATTTATAGTTCTTCCTAATCTGCTTGTAGGTAGTATATATTGGTTGTGGTATTTCTTCCAGTGAAATGTAAAACTTGGCAGCCTCCCAGACTGCATAATATTCTGCAGTGTGCTGTGCTATCCTCTTTATCTGTAATAGTAACATGCTGATACTATTTATTTACAGAATTTCAATGGCATGAATATCATTGGAGTGGTCTGGGTGCCAACTCCCACTACCCTTAACCCTGCAAGTGTAAATTTTTTAAAAACTGCAATAATTACCTTGCAGGGTTAACTTCACCTCGAGTGGCTGTCTACTACAGGGCACTTACTGGTCCATAGCACAGAAAACCTGTGCTAGAGCGTTGCTGGACGTCCTCACACTGTGTGAGGACCTCCAGCATCGCTCAATTCCCCATAGGAAAGCATTTTCAATGCTTTCCTCTGGAGAGCTCTAATGCGCATGCTCGGCATTGCCGCACATGCGCATTAGGTCTCCGGCCGGTGGGATCAGTCTCGCCCACCGGCCGACGCAATGAAGAGGAGGAGCGGCGGCGACCCGAAACCACCGCCAAGGGACATCGGCGGGGGTCTCAGGTAAGTGACTGAAGGGGTTTTTACTCCTTCAGCAACCGGAGTTTGGGAGGTGGGAGGGAGAGGGGACCTGCAGTGCCAGGAAACTGTTTTCCTGGCACTGGAGAGTCCCTTTTAATAAAGTTTTCAAATAAAGCTAGAATCTCTGTGCTGGTTTTTATGCCTTGTCCGACATTGCTGCCTTCCAGTCAAAAGCGTTCGGAAGGCATAGAGTGCAAATGAATCACACGCAATGGAAGGAGGAGGGTAGGGAGCAGCGTACCAAGAGATGGAATGGACCATCAACCTTCCTTTGCAGCCGGCAAGGCTAGAAGCTAACCACATCTGTATGCGTTAAAGACAAAATATTCACAGAATTAACATTTACTTCAGTTTACGTCCACCCAGCCTCCATACCTTTGGGAGAGCTCGAGTGGATCCTTTCCCTGGGGTCCAGTGTGGCTTCTGTCATCTTCATGCTTGTGGCGGAACGCCTGGCACCCTGACCGGGTGCCTCCGCCAGTCGATGCTCCCTAGTGCTCACCGAGGACTTCCAGCCCTCCACCAGACACCATCAGCACCGTAGTCCCCACGTCCAGCATTGCAGCTTGGCTGGGAACTTGCCGTCCTCCACCCACCGATACCAGGATCCAGCTTCCAGTGTGTGAACCTCTCCTACTCCAGAGAGTAAAGCAGGAACAGCTCTTATAAGAGCTAGTGATTATAACCCAGGGGAGCATTGTGATATAGCAATCCCCAGGGTAGATACAGCCATTTCCCCAACACATGAGATGAGACTCTATGCAGGTGTCAGGGGTGGTGGTCCGGTGACCAGGACCCAGTATGCCTGATCTTGATAGGAGTCACTTTGTGGAAATGGATTATCAGGGCCTGGTGCAGAGTAACCACACGCCCCCTGGTGTTGAGCACTAGCGTTTGTGCAGCCACATACCAGGGCACTGTGCAGCTTCTGCGGATCCCAGGTGCCAGATTACAATATGCAGACCTCCCAGGATCTGAATAGGGAGGATCTGCAGCAGATATGAATCCAGTACTAGAAAAAAGGCAAGACTAGAACAGGCACTAAAGAAGATAGCAAGACAAGACTAGAAGAACCCAGCACCGGAGAAGGACAGAAAGCAGAACATGTACACAATACATAAAGGAAACATGAACAGGACAGGACTGTACATAATCTGGGAATACAAGACAAAAGAAAACAAGACAAGAAATACAAGGCAAAACAAGGAGAAATAACGAAGTACTAATATGTGCAATAAACATTGGAGATTTAGACCTACATAAATGGCCAAGATGTATGCAGCCCACCACTGTGCCAAAGTACTCCAATTATGATGGATCCTAACTGCCTAGATATGCATGCCTAAATAAACAATAATAAAACACACACAGCACTTACCTGCAAAGAAAGGAGCAGAAGTAATGAAACCACTGCTTGCAGGTCCAGACTGAAACAAAAAAGGATTAATGGGAAAGAAACGGGTGTGGCAACAAGAACCAAACATTAAAAGGAATCCAAGAGACTGGGAATTCCAGGAACGGAATAAAGGAATGAACCCAGAAAACCCAGCATAAAGTAAACCAGACATTGGAATTGAGAACCAGAAAAACCAAGAAAAACTAAACAAGAATTGTAAAAAGAGTACCAGATACCAGAAGCCATTGCCAGAAATGATCCACAGCCAGAAACAGAACTCATTTAATGGGAGCCACAACTTGCCTTGTATGCAAGTCCCCATGCACGGGGCACTCCCCCTTGGACCTGAGAGTAAACCACAGTAAAAACAATTACACAACCACATTGGCTCTCAGATCCAGGACACCCCCACACCTAATAGATCAATCCCTCCTCTGTACCATGGAGATAGAGTCAAGCACTATACTAAACTCAATTATCTCCAAACACAAAAAAACATTTTTATAAAATTCCCAAAATACCTTTAAAACATACAAAATGAATGTTACATCCCCTGATAGGTAGTTAAAAAAACAAATAAACTACCGAGCAGAGTCAGTGTTGTTATCCTGGAGCTTGTTCCCCTCATCCAGATGAACGATTCCACTGAATAGTGCCCTTCTAACTTTTATAGAACTGAACGCAGGCGGTGATGGAAGTCCAGTGGTGTTCGGGAGTTTCTGTGCCCGATTTTAGTTCCATGAGATTCATGCCCACTGTATATTATTATTATTATTTCTATAGCACCAACAAATTCCATAGCGCTGTACAATATTAAATGTAATGTTTTTAATCAATATGACTTAAACTAAAGTACAAAATGCTTATAATTTTCCTAACCTCCAGTATGCACAAATGTAAAAGTGGCGTGATACTCAAGGAGTAAAACTGTCCATATTGCACTTGTGCAGCAATGAAATATACCAGACAGCCACTAGAGGAGCTTCCGGAATGTTACCAGACTTTTGGTCCGCTAAGTGATGCTGTATATCCTCACGCTCTGCATGAGGACATCGAGCGTCAACTATTTCACCAAAAGAAAGCATTAATTAATGCACATTAGTGCCCCCCTCATCAGGTTACGTTTGAGAAGGCGGAGCTGCAACCCAGCGCCGAGGAAAATCAGCAACGTAAATAAAGTATTTTTAGCCCTTCAATTTGAGGGTGGGGTAAGGTTGGGGAGGAAGAGGGAGCAATCGTGCCAGGAATACAGTTATTCCTGGCACTATAGTATCTCTTTAAGCTTAATTTGACTGATTTTTTTTATGTATTATGAAAGGATGGAGGAGAATAAAATAAAAGATAAGAAAGGAAAAGGTTTTCAATACCAAGATACATTTGTGGAGCTTGAAAAGAGAATGGAAAGTAGCAAGGCCTTATAGTGGTCCTGTCACTGTCTGGAAACTGCATATTTTGTTGATTTGCTCTGTGTCTGGTGGCTGTGGGGTGCAGAGGAAGATGAGTTTAACTGACCTAAGCCTGTCCAGGGTGGCATCCACCATCTTCATTTGCTTGGTCCTTTTCAGATCCTGGCACTTCATCTGCTAGGAGCCCATGTTAGTGTTTCCACTTTATCTTACTATATCTTTTAACTGCATTAACATTTTAGCGAAGGGGTGGGGGGCTTTAATGTTTTGATGGATAAAAGGTCAGAAACCTCTTACAGAAGGATATTTCAAACAGCAGCTTACCAAAGCAGAGCACTAATTGGACTTCTTAGGTATATTTTTTTTGGCAGTGATTGTGTGTGTGTGTAAGTCAATGATTATGTGTTTGGGTCTGTGATTGTGTGTGGGTCTGATTGTATGTGTATAGGTCTTTGATTGTGTGTGGTTGTTGTATAGGTGTGTTTGGTCTGTGATTGTGTGTATGTGTATAGGTCTGTGATTATATGTGCATGTGTGGGTCTGTGATTGTGTGTATAAATCAGTGACTGTGTGTTGTATGTATGTGACTGTGTTATAGGTCAGTGACTGTGTGTGGGTCTGTGATTGTGTGTGGTAACCTGTGCATATGTATATACATATGTATGTGTTTAGTAAATAGCTCCATATGTTGGTATCCTTAAATATGGCAATCCCACATAAGGATAACAACTAAAGGAATTATCTACTAAACAAATTCAAGGAAAGGGCCTTCAAAGTTTTTTTATATAAATTATTTATGTTATAGATTTTATGTGCAGCCCAAGGCAACTCTTCTGCGCTCATTGCGGCCCAGGGAAGCCAAAAGGTGTCTTCTAGAGTCTAGAAGATAATCTGTCTGGAGATTCTTATGAAGATTCAGTCTGGTCATTAAAAAATAGGTTGGTTAGGAAGTTATCTGATGACAAAAGTCCATAAAGCGGTCCTTGAGAAACATGGGTTTATCATTAGTGACTTGAGTGAGCTGGTTGAAATCATGGGCTGTAGATTCGTAAGAGTGCCCTTTGTGAATTAACTTTCAAAGAAAATAAGTTATTTGGATCTGCTTTGGATGATCTCATTAAGTATATGATCAGAAAGTTGTTACCACAGGAAAAGAGGCTTTAAGGGAATAGAATACCTTACTAGTGTGAATAAAAGCTAAACTATGCATAGGAGGAGGACAGATGTATTTAAAAAAAAACCAAAAAAAAAACCTGAAAGCTGATTCTGAGACAAGAACACGGCAAGTAGTAATAAATGCATAAGTTCTGATGCCTTGAGAAAAGTGGGAGGCAGGCTATAAAGATGCTACCAAGATGCACATTCATGATTCTCCTAGAAAAACCTCACTAAATCCAATGTTTTCCTGTGAGCTGTAACGTTACATGACCAAGTTTAATTCGATCAGTGCAGAGGAAGCACCTCTAGTGGCTGTCTACTAGAGGTGTGTTTAACTCTTCAAGGTAAGCCGTGCCTTTTTTGCAAAACAGTAGTGTTTTACTTTGAAGTGCTAAACATGCAGAAAACTTTTGGATCTACGCGAGCAGATCATGTAATAGTCAGAAATAAACCTATCTGTAATCACAGCTGTCTATATCAAAGATATAGACAACATTATAGTAGATGATCTTGGCAGAAACAAATGGAGACCAGCAGACTATCCCTGAGCCCAAACAATTTCAACTACAAGGAAAAAAACTGAAAGGTGTGCAGGTTTGCCTCTCTTTAAAGAACGGACTACACAGATTATCTGAACATTCTGTCAATCAAGTTGACGTTTTCCCAGATATATGTATTTCCCCCTGTAGCAATCCATACTAAAGTAATCTGGAAAATCCATTCAGTCTCATGGATAATCACAATGATTTCCTACTGGCCAAACAGAAGCTGGTTTTCAGAACTTCTGGAGGTGGCGGAACGAAGAATTTGGGTATCCACCTCCCATAGTACAGCTTTTGGAAAACAAAGGAATCACATTGAAGACACTAAAGACTTTTAACAGCTCGATTTCTGCAAGCGTAATACTCGAGTCATGGCCTAGAGAAAGAATAAATATTTACTTGTGTATAGGGAATAGATACTTATATTGATGCAATGAGGACGGATGTGACTTTATGAACCCTGCTTTGCCAACTTTTTGTATATTTTTAGAGAATATTATTTTGCAGTATGAGCATCTCAACACATTGAAGATCTTTTAAAGCGATCAGGAGATTTTTGTTTAAAGTGCTTTGGCAGCTCCATCCACCACAAAACTATCTTCCCAATATTGGATCTGTCTTTTGCTTAACTAAGTATGTGAAGAACCATTTGAACTTCTTCCAGATGTTTCTCTCAAAATGTAGTCTTAATTAAAAAGTAGCATTCCTTATTGCAATCACTTCAGTAAAGCGAGTAGGTGAGATTCTTCACCAAAATATGAAGTATTTAATTAGGATACGGTTTTCTTACATCTGAGCCCTACTTTTCGACCTAAGGGCTTTAAAAAAAAAAAAAAAAATCAGACTACTATACTTCCTTCATTATACGAGAAGCCTTCCTCTCTTAAACTTCATTCATTGGATGTGGAGATATATTTGGAGAGGACTACTTCAGTTAGTGCCTCTTCAGAGCCGGCATCACTGTACTCTCGCGCATGTGCAAGAGTACAGCTTTGAGGTCTATGGAGTATCACACAAGACCACAGGATCCTCCATTGGCACAGCAAATTCCCTGCAGCAGTTGGCTGTTAGAATTGACTTTTTAGACTCTGCCCTTGGACAGTGCCTCTTTAACTTGAGAGGAAATTCTACAGGTAAAGCAACCTCTAAATTCACAATTACTCAATGGATCACAGAAACCATTATGATTACATGTAAAGCTAGAGGAGAGTCACTTCTTGTCACTTCCTGTCAAAATGAAAGAACATTGAACATGATCTATGGCTACTTTGTGGGCAAGAAAAGCAATGGCTTCTTCTGAATATATATGAAAAGCTGCCACGGTCTTAATTTAGCACGTTATCAAATGTTATAGGCTAGTCATTCGGTATTCAGCAGAAGGGGCATTTGGGAAGAAGTTGTTACAAGCAGCAGTGATGAAAGACCCACCCTTGTAGGATCTTGCTATGTCCCTAGTGTATTTCTGCTATACATACACAGAAAAATAAGACATTTTTTCTTAATGTAAATTATTTTTTCCTTTGTATTAACGGCAGTACAGAATTCTCTTCCTGTTTTATAAACTTATATTTTGCTTGATTTTATTGTGAGGGTCCTTGGGATGCTGATGATATTTGAATGACCCCAGAGGGAGGTACTAACCTAACTTTATTATTTTTAGAGAAGGTTACTTATACAGTGTGTGTATGTGTGTGTGTGTGTATATATATATATATATATATATATATATAATTTCATACTTCTTAAATAAGTAAAACATAAAGATAATATTTAAAATTCTGAGACGTCACATTTACTCTTAAAATTGATTTGGACATTCATCAACAGCATTTATTCACTTCAGGAAGGACAAGTCAAGCAAGCAGATATGGGTTTATGTTGGATTTAATTTACCCTTTTTGTCTCTCAACACTGCAGTTGTTGTTTTTGCACACTATGGCATTGCTTAGATTCTTAGAATACAGAAAATTCTATTTACTTTACTAACAGATATTCCCATGTATCTGAGCACCCCCTGCACAAGTAAAAATTATTTATCTTATTCATAGGCGGAAGCTGATGAGGATTGTTACCCTGACATCCTGAAAACGGATGAAAATGGAAGACCTGGAGAAACCAATCTTCAGGTACAATAATGTTTCTTTAAGCGACACTGTAATTTTAGTAGATTATATTGATAATATATAGACCATGTATTAAAGTAAATATCTTTTTTTGTAATTGCTTAAAGGGACACTATAGTCACCTGAACAACTTTAGCTTAATGAAGCAGTTTTGGTGTATAGAACATGCCCCTGCAGCCTCACTGCTCAATCCTCTGCCATTTAGGAGTTAAATCCCTTTGTTTATGAACCCTAGTCACACCTCCCTGCATGTGACTTGCACAGCCTTCTATAAACACTTCCTGTAAAGAGAGCCCTATTTAGGCTTTCTTAATTGCAAGTTCTGTTTAATTAAGATTTTCTTATCCCCTGCTATGTTAATAGCTTGCTAGACCCTGCAAGAGCCTCCTGTATATGATTAAAGTTCAATTTAGAGATTGAGATACAATTATTTAAGATAAAATACATCTGTTTGAAAGTGAAACCCGTTTTTTTTTCATGCAGGCTCTGTCAATCATAGCCAGGGGAGGTGTGGCTAGGGCTGCATAAACAGAAACAAAGTGATTTAACCCCTTCAGGACGGAGTCAGTAGTGCACTTTCTGATCAAAACAAAACGTAAACAAAAACTGGAATTTGCGCTATATATCTGTTCAACAGTAATTCACCGCTGTCACATTAAGTGCACCCACACTTATTATATATCATTTTGTTCAGGAGAAACAGGGCTTTTATTTTTCATTAACTATTCATATATGGAACATAATTTATTGTGAATAAAATTTAAAAAAATGTGAGAAAATAAGATTTTATTTTTTTAAAATTTGTATTTTCGTCTGACATTTTAGCTGTGAATGTCATATTACTGTTAGGTTTTACTGCAAAAAAATGCACATATTTGTAAGCAGCGATGTCTCACGAGTACAACAGTACCCCCCATTAACAGGTTTTATGGTGTTTTGGAAAGTTACAGGGTCAAATATAGAACGTTCCATTTTCAAATTGAAAATTGCCAGATTAGTAATGTTACCTATGAGACAGTGTGGTAGCCCAGGAATGAGAATTACCCCCATAATGGCATACCATTTGATAAAGTAGACAACCCAAGGTATTGAAAGTAGGGTATGTTTAGTCTTTTTTAGTGGCCACTTAGTCACAAACACTGGCCAAAGTTAGCGTTCATATTTGTTTTTGTGTGAAAAAAGCAAAAAACTAATATTTGGCCAGTGTTTGTGACTAAGTGGCTACTAAGAAAGACTGGACATACCCCACTTGCAATACCTCGAGTTGTCTACTTTTGCAAATGGTATGCCATCATGGGAGTAATTCTCATTCCTGGGCTCCCATACGCTCTCAAAGGCAACATAACCAATCTGGCAAATTTCAATGTCAAAAAAATGAAATGCAAGCCTTATTTGTGACTCTCTAACTTTCCAAAACACCATAAAACCTGTACATGGGGGGTACTGTTATTCTCGGGAGACTTCACTAAACACAAATATTAGTGTTTTAAAACAGTAAAACATATTACAAGAATAATATAGTCCATAAAAGTGCCGTTCGTTTGTAAAAAATTAAAAAACGTCACTTTTACTTAAAATATCATCGTTGTAATACAATTTACCAGTTTGAAACACTAATATTTGAGTTCAGCGAAGTCTCCCGAGTAAAACAGTACCCCTCGTGTACAGGTTTTATGGTGTCTTGGAGAGTTACATGGTCAAATATAGTGCTTGCGAATTAAATTCTCTGCACTTTCTCCCTGTTTTGTCAGACATGTCAATCAAATTTTAATCAAATCACATAATTATGTTAAAAGATTACTTATGTAATTATATGTATCTATCTATATATATTTGCGGTTATTTGTATTTTATATATATATAGATACACTTAGAATGACTTTCTATATATATTTTGTTACCAATATATATATATTAATAACAAAATACAGTTAGAATGAAATGACATATGAATATATAATTTATATAAAATTTTGTTTTAATATATTTAATTATTTTATTTATTGTAATTATAAACACATATATATATATATATATATATATATATATATATATGTGTATATATATATATATATATATGTGTGTGTATATATATATATATATATGTGTGTGTATATATATATATATATATATGTGTGTATATATATATATATATATATATATATATATATACATTTATTTTAAAACATGTTAAAGACATTCCCCCTGCTGGCAGATCCACAGCCAGCTATAGGGGGCCATGTGATCGCTCTTTGAGAGTGATCACATGGCCCCCGGGGGCCTCATTTGCTGGGGAAGGGCTGCCTGGGCTTTCAGGCAGCCCTCCAGAAGAAGATTGCGGCGGAGGTAAGTCCACCGGACCTCCAGGGGTTGCAAGCCGTTACTGAGTTCTCTGCCGCCGCAACGGCTTTAAAGCCCTTTTAATGCGGGACGGCATAGAACGCCGTAACGGCGTTAAGGGGTTAACTCCTAAATGACAGTGAATTGAGCAGTGAATGATTGCAGGGGAATGATCTATACAATAAAACTGCTTTATTTAGCTAAAGTAATTTAGTTGACTATAGTGTTCCTTTAACGTCGTCGTCCCCTCCTGATTGTAAAACATACAAAACACATAAGGCAAAAATATTTTTTATTGAAAAAGTGTTTTTGTTTTTTTGTTTTCTTTTCTTTTAACAAAATGAAATGAAACAGATAAAAACAAATAACACAATAATTGTAATACACACACACAATTCTAAGAATGTATCTGGATTAAATCATATACATATAGAAAAAGTAAGGTGTAAATATATGTGTTGATAATGTAAGCTAAACCCATGCATGCTTACAGTGCAGTAATTGCAAACAATGAGTAATTTTATTCATACAGTCAGAAAAACGGGAAGAGTGAATGAACTCTACCATTTCACTGTTAGCATTCCAGGGATTAAAGCAATTCGTTATAAATATATTTATTTAAGAAATGTATGATTTAACTATATTTGCTGTATGTGTGCTTTTTGCTGAATTGCAGACATTCTTTTTACATTCTGTTGCCATTTTTAGTAAGCTGCATTGCTAGTAATGCCTTCAGGGTCCTTACAAATACTTATGGGCAAGATATTTAAAGTGGACCCCCTAGTCACCCCCAAATGCCCCTAAGTTCCCCATCTTACCTATTTTTTTACTTTATTTTCTGCCCCAACCTAGGTTCAGGACGTCGCCATCTTTGTATGGGTAAATGAAGTCCCTGTGGGACATGGCATCTGCCCACACTAGATAGTGCTGTGAGATTCCCGTTCACGCCCAGTTAAACACTTGGACATGCGAACGGGAATTTCATCTATTTATTTATTCATCAGAAAGATGAATGAATGAATAGAAATGTCAGATGAACAAAAACACTGAATATCAGTGTTTGTTTGTTCTTTTTATTACAAGGAGGGAGCTACTGGCGTGCAGATCCCTCCTTGTAAAATGTAAAGGTAGAAGTGGCAGGGAGCAGTGCTCCCCGCCACTTCCTAAGCCGCCCCATGTCCTTTCTCACTCTATGGGGGTCAATATGACCCCCATTATAGTATAAGGGAGATTAAAATCTCCCGAATGCCCCTACTCGCTATACCGCGAGTAGGGGCATGTCTACTAAACAAAAACACAAAAAAAACCTGAGCAGCTGGTGGGGGCCATAAATAACAATGGGGGGAACTATTGTCCGCCCCCCCAACCCTGAGTGGTGGGTGGGGCCATAAATAACAATGGGGGGGAGCCTATTTTCCTCCAGACAGGAAGAAATGAACATATCCTGAGAGAGGGAGAGAAGAGGAATTGATTAACCCCTTAAGGACCAAACTTCTGGAATAAAAGGGAATCATGACATGTCACACATGTCATGTGTCCGTAAGGGGTTAAAGAAAGCTAAGTGCGGCATGACAGTGCCGCTTTAACCATGTTTATTAATCTATTTTTGTCATATCTATTGTATGTGACAAACAGTATTTTTGCTTTTATGCTAGTATTTCAAACCCTGTGTGAAATATTGCAAGATAAAGAATACTGTATATTGTATAACGCTTTTCATTTCCTTAATGTTTTTATAAAAGCTGAATGAATAAGTCAAAAATAAAAATTGTTTAATTTACATAATTTTATATTTTACATTTGTCTGCAAAGCAATATATACACAATATTGCTGTGTTATGATTATAGCTGCAACAAACAATATTAATTCAATGTGTCTTCATGAGGAGATGCTGATTGGCCTGGCTGGCGTTTGGCCCTGCCACCCCCCCGCCTCCTTGGCGATCTCAACCAATCCAAAGCTTTCCCTACCATTCCACCAGCCCTGCAGAGTAGGGTGTGGTTCCTACAGTGTCTCCTTGAAATTAAAGCTAGGAGAAACAAAGCTCACATTAAGGCAGATTAACTAATCGATAATGAAAATTATGATTTTTATTGATTCGTTGTTTCAGCCATAGTTATAAGTTTATATGCTAGTTATGGATCCCTTGCTTCAAATTCTTGTTACGGTAATATTTTTTCTATCAAAAAGTGCTTGTTAGTGAGGGGTTAAATTACTTTCAAATAAATTGAATAGTCATTTGTCTAAATTTAAAGTGGAATGTTCTGCATTGCTCAGATGGTAATCTGACTAGTCTACTCCCCAATCTACCTTTATTTGAAAAGTGTTTTGCATCTTTTACGTAATTCATCATGAGGGTCTCTAGTTTAAAAAAAATGTTTTTTTTTGTTTCATTAACCTCTAGCTTTTGCCAGTAGAGCTATCTAGGATATTTATGAGCACTGTAGAATTAAGCCTTTGTTATCCAGTTTTCTAGATACCTCTGGTAGTCATGTGCAAGAAATGTACGTTCAAAATACAAATCCATTTTATGTTTAAGAAACTTTTACTTCTGACAGTTTGACATTCTTGCAGTAGATACTAAGAAAATATTCTTGAATAGTAGCTCTCTAAAGCTCATGTTTCTTTATTTTTATTCAGTATATACAGAAATGTAAAATCTATTAATTCATCAACATAATGTTACTACCACTGGCCAGTCATATTTACGGCTTAATTCTTCCAAACATTACCATGTATCTCTGCAGCATGCATTGCTCATGGTAATATTTTATTTAAATTAAATATATGTTCTTTTGTTTCAGGAAGAACTTCAAATGTTCAGAGCACGCTGGATGTCTGAACTCACTCCCGGATTGAGTTCGGGATTAGCAAATTCTGGGTCCCGCAAGGCTAGAGGGACTGTGGGAAAGATTACAGATACCAAAGTGAAGCTTGAGTTGGCAAAAGAGGAGAAAGTGAGCAGCACGCTTCATTATCTAGTGCATACATGTTAATGTTTTATACTGTTTCCAGCAACCCACTCATTATAACAGAAGTCAGTACATATTATTTGTTTTTATCTATTGATGCACTATAATTAAAATAGAAATTGAGTGTCAATTTAAACACATACTTTCTCCCTTTAAGTCCAGCCAACATGTTATGTGGACGAGCCAGATTCACTGAACCTATTAGTCCCTATACTGTGGGATAAATGATAGTGACATATTTTAAATCTGTTAGGCTTATAGTGCTAGTTGGCTCTGAGTTAATTTTTCAGTGGTTTGACTAAAACCAGATGTCCCCAAGGTTCACAGAGACAGTCATAGTCCGAGCACTTATCAAATGTACATACAGCTGCTAGAAAAAGTATGTGAACCCTTTGGAATGATATGGATTTCTGCACAGGTTGGTCATAAAATGTGATCTGATCATCATCTAAGTCACAACAATAGACAATCACGGTCTGCTTAAACTAATAACACACAAAGAATAAAATGTTGCCATGTTTTTATTGAACACACCATGTAAACATTCACAGTGCAGGTGGAAAAAGTATGTGAACCCTTGGATTTAATAACTGGTTGAACCTCCTTTGGCAGCAATAACTTCAACCAAAGGTTTCCTGTAGTTACAGATCAGACATGCACAATGGTCAGGAGTAATTCTTAACCATTCCTCTTTACAGAACTGTTTCAGTTCAGCAATATTCTTGGGATGTCTGGTGTGAATCGCTTTCTTGAGGTCATGCCACAGCATCTCAATCGGATTGAGGTCAGGACTCTGACTGGGCCACTTCAGAAGGCCTATTTTCTTCTGTTTAAGCCATTCTGTTGTTGATTTACTTCTATGCTTTGGGTCATTGTCCTGTTGCAACACCCATCTTCTCTTGAGCTTCAGCTGGTAGACAGATGGCCTTAAGATCTTCTGCAAAATGTCTTGATTAACTTGGGAATTCATTTTTCCTTCGATGATAGCAATCCGTCCAGGCCCTGACGCAGCAAAGCAGCCCCAAACCATAATGCCCCCACCACCATACTTCACAGTTGGGATGAGGTTTTGATGTTGGTGTGCTGTGCCTTTTTTTCACCACACATAGTGTTGTGTGTTTCTTCCAAACAACTCAACTTTGGTTTCATCTGTCCACAGAATATTTTGCCAGTACTGTTGTGGAACATCCAGGTGCTCTTGTGCAAACTGTAAACATGCAGCAATGTTTTGTTTGGACAGCAGTGGCTTCCTCTGTGGTATCCTCCCATGAAATCCATTCTTTTTTTAGTGTTTTACGTATTGTAGATTCGCTAACAGGGATGTTGGCATTTGCCAGTGACTTTTGTAAGTCTTTAGCTGACACTCTAGGATTCTTCTTCACCTCATTGAGCAGTCTGCGCTGTGTTCTTGCAGTCATCTTTACAGAACAGCCACTCCTAGGGAGAGTAGCAGCAGTGCTGAACTTTTTCCATTTGTAGACAATTTGTCTTACCGTGGACTGATGAACAGCAAGGCTTTTGGAGATACTTTTATAACTCTTTCCAGCTTTATGCAAGTCAACAATTCTTAATCGTAGGTCTTCTGAGAGCTCTTTTGTGCGAGGCATCATTCACATCAGGCAGTGCTTCTTGTGAAAAGCAAACCCAGAACTGGTGTGTGTTTTTTATAGGACAGGGCAGCTGTAACCAACACCTCCAATCTCATCTCATTGATTGGACTCCAGTTGGCTGACATCTCACTCCAATTAGCTCTTGGAGATGTCATTAGTCTAGGGGTTCACATACTTTTTCCACCTGCACTGTGAATGTTTACATGGTGTGTTCAATAAAAACATGGCAACATTTCATTCTTTGTGTGTTATTAGTTTAAGCAGACTGTGATTGTCTATTGTTGTGACTTAGATGATGATCAGATCACATTTTATGACCAATTTGTGCAGAAATCCATATCATTCCAAAGGGTTCACATACTTTTTCTTGCAACTGTATACCTTTTTAGTCTCTTAAAAAGTCAATATGGACTTCTTTAGACTATCACTGTAATTGCCATATTTATCCCAATGAAATATATATTTTTAATGTATATTTTGTCCTGTACAGGCAAGAGAACTTTTTCTTAAAGCTGCAGAGGAAGAACAAAATGGAGCACTCTATGAAGGTATTATTTAATCTGTTCTAATTGATCAACAACTCGCAACTTCTTTATGACTAAAGTGATCACCTTTAAAATACATTATAAAAAAACATGGTCCAGCATGTGTTTCAATGCTTAAAAGTACACTTGTCAGGTAACCAAAGTGTAATGACTTTGGTATAGGTATTCCAAGATCTTTTTGGCATAGCCTGGCATAAGGGAGGGTAGGCTGCTCTCAAAGTAACATTCCTTTCTTCATTCTTATCAGTCTATATGCATGGTAGGCAATATTCGTATAAATAAAACGAGACACACAATAACCACAGACAACGTTTTAATTACTTTTCAATGGGCTTGGCTGTGGTGTTTATTCAAAGCTCAAGGGGCATACAACCATAACTGTGTAACCATATAACATGTGGTTCACCAATTTTTAAAACTTTTAACTTTATCAACCACCAAATAGCCAGTCAGTCATAACTAATCTGACCGCCTTTTATTTAACCCCTTCAGGACCGGCCTGTTTTGGCCATGTTGTACGTTGAGGACCGGGGCTCTTATAACACTTTTGTGGTGTTTGTGTTTAGCTGTAAGTTTCCTCTCTCTCATTTACTGTTCCCATACAAGTTATATATTGTATTTTTCAGGAAAAAAGGGGCTTTCTTTACATACCATTATTTGTATCATGTCATATAATTTACTTTAAAAAAAGTAATAAAATATGGTGAAAATTAGAAGAAAAAAAAACATGTTTTTTGACTTTTGCTTGAAAAATATTTTACTTACCTACGAAAGCTATTGAAAAATACTGCTAAATAGATTCAAAATTTTGTCCTGTGTTTAAAAACACCCAGTGTTTACGTGCTTTTTTTTTGCAAGTTATAGGGCTATAAGTACAAATAGGAAATTGCCGTTTCATAATATATATTTTTTAAATGTATCAATAGTAACATTGTAACACTATTATCTGTCATAAATCTCTGAATCACACCCCACGTGTACATATAGTAGACAACCCAGGTATTCAATATGGGGTATGTCCAGTATTTGACCCTGTAACTTTCAAAAACGCTATAAAACCTGTAGATGGGGGGTACTATTATACTCGGTAGACCTTGTTGAACACAAATATTAGTGTTTCAAAACAGTAAAACGTATCACAACAATTATATCATCAGTAAAAATGCCCTTTGTGTGTGAAAAATGCATAAAATGTCACTTTCACTGCCAGTATCAACACTTGGATATGTTTTACTGTTTTGAAACACTAATATTTGTATTCAGAAAAGTCTCCCGAGTAAAACCGTACCCCCCATGTACAGGTTTTAGGGTGTCATAGAAAGTTACAGGGTTAAATCCAGTGCTAGCAAATTAAATTCTCTGGACTTTCGGCCTAGGTTGTCAGGCAGGTCCCTCAAATTGCAATCAATAACATTACTTAATTATGTAAAAATATTACATAAATACGCATGTAGAATTTAAATATATATATGCATATTTATATATTTGAAGTCTACGTGTATATTTATGAAATTATTTTTGTAACTTTGTATATGGATCTATATATATTTCGTATTATTTTGATTTATTTATGTATACATGTATTTTGATATAAATATATATATATATATATATATATATATATATATATATATTATCAAAATACAGTTAGAATAAAATTTCATATAGATATATTTTTTTAATTTTTATTATTTTTATTTTTATTTACTTTTTTGAATTTTATAATATATATATGTGTGTGTGTATGTATATATATATATATATATATATATATTATATACGTGTGTAATTTAATTGTGTATTTTTATATTAATATATGCATATAATAATATAAAAATACACTTAGTATGACACTATATATAGACATATATAATTTATTAACATTAACATTTTTTATTTTATTGATTTTACACTTGCAGGGAGACTGCCTGTCAGCACAGACTGCATGGAGACTGCCTGTCAGCACAGGCAGTCTCCCTGCAGGCAGACACTAGGACACCTGTTGTGGCCATGTGACCAATCTGTTGAGCGATCACATGGCCCCCGGGGTCCTAATTCGCCACCGAGAGACTGCCTGGGCTGCAGGAAGTCTCCCCACACAGGGAGCAACACCAATCACCGCTGGGGGAACAACGGTGACCGGGTGAGTAACGATTATCGTTATGACGGTTCATAACCGTCATCAGTCCTCAAGGGGATGTTTCCGATGACGGTCCTGAACCGTCATCGGTCCTCAAGGGGTTAAAACCATTTACCACCATATCCTTTCTCAGAACTTGACCCTGAGGATGACTTTTGCCCCAATGCTTCATAACACCACGTCAATACAATTAAATAAAAGTTAAGAGGGGGGGTCTGCCTGCACCGTTTCTGCTTCAGTCCACTCTGACAGGATTAAACTTGTGCTGCTTCTTTTATTACTGTTCCAGTTTCCCACTCTGTTTCTGCTTGCAACTTTCAACCAATCCTATGCCAGCTGTGTCATAAATTCTGCCCAGATACCTGTTTAACTGACCATCTACCACAAGATGTAAAATACCTTACATTCAAATCCTAGACCAGGCATAGGCAACCTTTGGCACTGCAGATGTTTTGGACTACACCTCCCATGATGCTTTGCCAGCATTATGGGGGATGTAGTCCACAACATCTGGAGTGCCGAAGGTTAACTATCCCTGTCCTAGACAAAACGCATTAACTCCTTCATTGCCACCATACATATATGCCACAGTGCTTAGTGCCTGGGGCTTCTTTATTTACTAAAGTGAGAATTTTAAATTGAATTTCAAATTTAAGTTACAAATTGCCAAACTTTATTAATTATCTAAGCCAGTGATGTTTTCATTTCAGATACTGTGGCCTTAAATTTAAAATTCACTTTGAATTAACAAGAGTTCTCTCTTTGATAAACAACCCTGTCTGTGTTTATATTAAGGCTGTCTCCTGATATGGTTTTTGCCAATGGGAGAAATTTCTCTTTAATAGTGCTTCTGCCCAAACATGAGTTTTTGTTTTTCTCTACCAGGTATAGGGATCCCTTAAGTTCCAGCCTAATATAGCTAGGAAGTCTATCTATAGTTAATGCTATGTGGATATATTTGTGCAGTATTATTTGACTAAGTTTAGCAAACTTACTGAAAATGTAGCAAAAAAACAAAAAATGCCCAATACAGATTGTTTCCAATGCCCTAAATTGTGTTTGAATATTTAACCCTTTAATTATTTTATCCTGTTAGCTGATTAAGTAAATGTTGACATGAATGTAAGCTCCAGTGCTCTAGAGAAAAGTTAATGAAAATTATTAGTTTAGATTTTAGTTTTATGTAATTTATTAAATATATGTCCCTTTTTTTCCCTTTTTTTTTTAGCCATCAAATTTTACCGTCAAGCCATGCAGCTGGTGCCAGACATTGAGTTTAAAATTAACTATAACATGTCTCCTGATGGTGACGGAGTAGGGAAAAAATTGTATGTACCAACTTTAATTTTAAATGAAATGTTTGTAGTTGTGTTTTATGCTTCTTTCATGACAGTTAAATGTCATAATGCAAGCTTAGCTTATATCAAATAAATTAAATGGGCAGTCTAAGCCCCAGAATGACTTAATCTTATTGTTTGCTGTCTTTGCAGCCTTGCAGATTAAATCAGGGCTGTTTCTGAAAAATGCCACTGTTTATATTGTGTAATTCCCATGATTCAATAACTGAACATAATAACTTTGTGTCATGATGCACATTGTGCTGATGCTGGGTTAAACTATATAAGAATTGGTTTTATGTGTAATGCTTCTCAAGCTCGATAACTTCAGTGAGGGCAAATTAGGCTACAGTGAGCAGTCTGTCTTGAGGCTACAGCTAAAACATTTTTCAAATGTACAGCTATTTAGTGCTTTAGTTTGAAAACTTGATATGTGCTACTGTAATAAAAATCAAAAAATTTAGCTCTGCTATAGCATCCGGAGTACTGAATTTGTATATGCTTGTCAAATTTTGTCAAAATACAGGGTTGAATTTACAACCTGCCTAGTGCATTTTTTTTTAATTTTTTTTTAGAGAGAACTTAAGTAGGCAAGAGCCAAAGAAACACAAAACCAGAGAAAAAAATCAAATACAAAAAAAAACAACTTAGTGGTAAATTGGATGAACAATCCTTTCCAGCTCCTATGCGTTCCCTTCTGGGTCTCAGGTGGCAGTTAGCCCTTTGCGCTTTGAATGCCGTAGAGAGTGAGGGGGTGGGTCCAGCTGGCTGTAACGGTTGTACTTTGGACATGTACCAGGTGTGTGTGGACTTTTGTCTCGGTGCGTGGGTGGTCTGATCCAAATTTGGTGAAAGTCCTAGTGCTGTCAGCACTGAGTCTTTCCCATGCATCGGTTATGCAGGATGTTGCACCACCATGCGTGATGACCAGGCTCCTGGGGAATGCCCAGCGGCATGAGATAAAATGTTGGCATGGACAGGTCTTGGTAAAAAGACAGAGCAGCATTTTCGAAGGGGTGAGTAGAATTTCCTCGCGCTGCTGCCATGAAGTTTAGTTGTAAAAAATAATCATGCTGTGTAAAAAGGCGCTTAGAAAATGTGGATTATAATACAATTCACAATAAAGTGATAGCAGCTTGCACACCAAAAGTAGGAACTCTTCAACCTACTCACAATCAAATGTATAAAGAAAAACACTATCGTGCAAATACATGCAAAAACAGTGCAAAGGTGGAGCGCTTCAAAATAAAAACACTTACTCCTGCAAATTTCAGGAGATAATGGAAATGATGGTAATGAGATCCTTTAAATCACCATATTCAATGAAGAACCTCAAAATGGAGACAAAAAATGGGAGAAACAGGGAAGCAATGCTAACCCTAGTGCAGAAATACTTAATATGGTAGGTAGCCAGGTGAAAAAAATAACGATTTACTTCTCACCTTATCAGGAGCCTTTAAGTATATAAGCACAGTGTCAATTATAGAGTGACACTTCCCTTCTTGATAGCAGCATAAATATATCACTAGTCAACTTGGTAAAAGAAATAAACATTTATTGTAACTTGTTAAAAACAAATAAATGAAATGTATACTCAAGTGCCAGTGCTGTGTCCAAGACGCGTTTCGCCGATGTGTTGTTCGGCTTTATCAATTGGTAAATATGGTGCTGCTAAAACAAGATTTAAATACCCCCTAATGGGGGGCTGATTGGAAGGGAACGTCCGTGATACATCCAATCACGGCGTTAATCCTAATGTAAGGCTCAGCTGATTCTAATATCTCCGATACTGTGACGTCATCACGCACGACATCTCGTGCGCGTGGCGTCACATACGGAAGTAAACTGTGATCATACACTCGTGCTTGTAGCGTCACATACGAAAACTGTGATAATACAATTGTCAGACATCATTTTTATCGAGGAAAAGTTATGTTCAGTCAAATCAGTTTATCCAGTCCTTGATGATATTGCGGCCATTTTGCTTGATGGCAAGTATGTTGAGTGTCCTCAATAGTGTTTGCGGCCATTTTGCTTGAAGGCAAATCTACTGAGTGTCCGAATTAAATCCACTGATTGTCCAATATCTCGGAAATGTCCATTAATATAAGTAAATCCCCGAAGTTTTAATCGTAATAGGGAGAAAGGGAACAGTAATTTAGAGGGGTATATATATTAGTATGAAACAATTGACATTAAAAAATATTATAACATAATTGGGAAATGCACACAATATGGTCATAATGATGACTCATTACTTAAAAATTAAAAATTGGAATTTAAAAATTAGAGTATATATGTATATAATATATAGTACAAATAAATTAACTATAAATAGTATTATAAAAAATGGCAAATTTCGAAATCATCATTTAATCCATATGGTTGCATTGTATTTAAATTAAAAATCCACTTCATCTCGGTTTGACCTATATTTCTCATTAGATCTCCCCGCCTCCAATTCATAGAGATTCTTTGGATTCCCATGAATTCCATACAACGAGGGTCACAATTGTGTTTATCTTTAAAATGCTGGGAGACACTATGTTTCTCGAAACCATTTTTAATATTTCTTATGGAATCCAAGAACATATAAGAAATATTAAAAATGGTTTCGAGAAACATAGTGTCTCCCAGCATTTTAAAGATAAACCCAATTGTGACCCTCGTTGTATGGAATTCATGTGCTTATATACTTGGAGCCCAGTTAAAGGCTCCTGATAAGGTGAGAAGTAAATCGTTATTTTTTTCACCTGGCTACCTACCATATTAAGGATTTCTGCACTAGGGTTAGCATTGCTTCCCTGTTTCTCCCATTTTTTGTCTCCATTTTGAGGTTCTTCATTGAATATGGTGATTTAAAGGATCTCATTACCATCATTTCCATTATCTCCTGAAATTTGCAGGAGTAAGTGTTTTTATTTTGAAGCGCTCCACCTTTGCACTGTTTTTGCATGTATTTGCACGATAGTGTTTTTCTTTATGAAGTTTAGTTGGGCTGACCTTGTCTGGAGCTGTAGTATGACATCCTGGTGCTGTGGCTCTGGTAGCTCTCGGGATGCGATAGACCCCGTCGATCATGGCTTGTTTCGCCTGCTGTGGCGTAAGTAGTGAGGTGACGAGCCTCCTGGCATATTGTGTCAGTTCTTCCTGGGTCACTGTCTCCGGGATTCTCTGTATTTTGACATTCCGGCTCCTGTGCCGATCCTCCATTGCGTCTAGGCGGTTGGTAAGCAGGGACTGGGTTCGATGTAACTCAGCAGTTTGTGCTTCTATCTGTATACATCGTGTAGTGAGGCCCTGCGTGTCCTCCTCTACTGTCTCAACTCGCCCTTCCACAGCATATATCTCCTCCCACATTGTGGCAAGGTCTGCTGCAAACATCGTGCGGATATGGCGGAGAAGGACGTTTATATCTCCTTTAGTGGAGGGCAGTTCATTTTCCTCATCTGAGGAGGGGTGGTGTTGTCCCCCAGCGTTTGGGAACTCGTCCAGCTCATCCAACGCTGGTTCTTCTGAGGAGGCCGAGGTTGTGTCGCCATTTTCTTTTGGCGCAGGAGTTCCTGAGGCCTTAGCAGGATGGAGAAAAAGGTCCCCGATGTCACGGGCCCCTGCTGGTTGTAATGTTCCCTGGTGCTTAGATTTCTTCTCCATCTTGTAATCGCTTGATTTGGGTCGAAATTAGTATAATTTGTATAGTGATAATTACAATTATTATTATCAATATAACTTGGATAATTGCTTATTTCAGGCTTATTTTAGCGGAGCTCGTCTGTCAGATGTCTGCTCTGGTTATCTGCTCGCAGTAAAATTATTTTAAGTGTACTACTTAACATCTCCTGAGTACAATACCCCAAATGTATACCTTTACAAAGTAATAATCTTAATCCAAATCAAAATCCATAATCCTAAACTAAAACCTAATTATAAATCAAATACCAAATTTAATCCTAAACTATACCCTAATCTAATACCCAACTTTAAAGGGACACTGTAGTCTTCGGAATGTCTGCAGCTTATTGTAGTTGTTCTGGTGAGTATAGTCAGTCCCTGTGATCAGTGACATTCTCCATGTCTGATTTGGAATGTACCTCTTCCCCATCCCCCCCCTTCCCCATGTGCTCAAAAATTTTATCCTAACTGTCCTCTATTTTATGCACTGTACTAACATTTGTGTGCAGAATTAAAGGGATTCTCCAGTGCCAGGAAAACAAACATGTTTTCCTGGTACTGGAGAATCCTGGAACGCCCCCAGTCCCACATCGCTGAAGGGGTTAAAACCCCTTAAGACACTTACCTGAATCTGCCCATGCTCCGCAATGGCCGCTCGTGCACAGTAGACATCCCAGTAGGAAGGCATTATTCAATGCTTTCCTATGGGGATTCCGGCGACGCTGGAGGTTCTCCTGCATAGCGTGAGGACGTCCAGCCTCGTTTAGACGACCAAAAGTCATATAAGAAGCCAGAAGTCCCTCTAGTGGCTGTCTACTATAAAAACTGCAATAGTTACACTTGCAGGGTTAAAGGACCACTATAGTACTAGTAAAACACACTTGTTTTCCTGGCGCTATAGAGTTATTAGGTCCCCTCCACCCTCAGGGCCCCCCTCCTGCTGGGCTGAAGGGGTTAAAACCCATTCAGCCACTTACTTTATCCAGCGCCAGGCTCCCTTGGCGCTGATGACCTCTCCTCCCCTGCCGACGTCAGCTCCCGAGTGGAGCCGGATGCGTATGCGCCGTGTGGAGCCGTGTGCGCGCATTCTAACCGCCCATATGAAAGCATTACTCAATGCTTTCCTATGGACGTTCAGTGTGCTCAATGGAGACAGCCACTAGAGGCTTGATTAACCCTGCAAAGTAAACATAGCAGTTTCTCTGAAACTGCTGTGTTTACAGCTGCAGGGTTAAAACTAGGGGGAACCTGGCACTCAGACTACTTCATTGAGCTTAAGTGGTCTGGGTGCCTATAGTGGTCCTTTAAGGATGATGGGAGTTGGCACCCAGACCACTTCAATGGGCTACAGTGGTCTGAGTGCCTACAGTGTCCCTTTAATGCAATGTATACGGACACAATATACAGTAATTGTGTTATGTGCTGTGTGTGTTTGTGTGCGCTGGATTCATGCAATGCATAGGGAGTCAGTACACTGTGATTGTTGCTGGATTCATGCAATGTACAATACAGTACACTTCATTGCTGAGTTCATACAATGTACAGTACAGTGATTGCTGGATTCATGGAATGTATAGTTGCTGGATTCGTGTACAGTACCTTACAGTACAGTTATTCTTGCTGGATTTATGTAAAGTGCAGTACAGTTATTGGTTCTGGATACATGTATAGTACAATTGCTGGATTCATGTTTTGTACAGTACAGTTTATATTGATTGTTGTAATGTACAGTACAGAGTGATTGATCCAACACCAGTCATACAGTACATGTACAGCACAGTGCACGCTGAGTATTGCTGGATTTATACAGTAGGTTTACAGCGCAGTGTGTTGATGGATTGATACATGTACGGCGCCGTGCACACTGAGTGTTGATGGATTGATACATGTACAGCGCAGTGCACACTGAGTGTTGATGAATTGATACATGTACAGCGCAGTGCACACTGAGTGTTGATGGATTGATACATGTACAGCGCAGTGCACACTGAGTGTTGATGGATTGATACATGTACGGCGCAGTGCACACTGAGTGTTGATGGATTGATACATGTACAGCGCCGTGCACACTGAGTGTTGATGGATTGATACATGTACAGCGCAGTGCACACTGAGTGTTGATGGATTGATACATGTACGGCGCCGTGCACACGGAGTGTTGATGGATTGATACATGTACAGCGCCGTGCACACAGAGTGTCGATGGATTGGTACGTGTACAGCGCCGTGCACACAGAGTGTTGATGGATTGATACATGTACAGCGCAGTGCACACTGAGTGTTGATGGGTTGATACATGTACAGCACAGTGCACACGGAGTGTCGTTGGATTGATACATGTACAGCGCCGTGCACACGGAGTGTCGATGGATTGATCCTTGTACAGCGCCATGCACACTGAGTTTTGCTGTGTTTACAGCCTGTGCTGCAGGGTTAGGTGGAGAGCTGACACTCAGACTAGGCATTACTACCTGCAGACAAACTTTTTTTTCTTTGGGGCTTGGTTATGATAAGGAGGCGAAATTATGACGTGTGGAGGGGGGTCCGAGTTGATGGATTGTTGGGCGTTTACCTTACGGAATTGGATGGAGAGAGGGGAGGGAGGAGAAAGGAGGGGGGAGGCCGAACACGCACAGGCCTGCAACGTCACGGGGGACGGAGTTCCGGACATTGCAACATTCCGGAGGTTCCAACACAGTCGGCTAGTAAAGAGATAGGTGTGATGGGCATGTAGCTGGGATTCCTGGTGACATTACACGAGACTTTACCGGAAACCCTGAAGTCGAGGAGATAAGAAGGCTAATCCCTGATGGTATGTTTGATAAGTACGATAGATTGCCGATAGTTATCGATGCTTACATTTCCTTATTGAGAATAAAACCTAACAGCCAGATATCAGTTTGCTGTATTGCCGTTTCAGTGCATTGGGTACAGAGGGGGTTAAGCCATGAAGACCTCCTTCGAAGTAACTAGTTAAATCTGTTAGTGAAAAGAGTGTTCCTGTAGGTGTGTAATATGAATTAATGAATGAATACACAGTGTGTGCGTTTACACTAGTGAGGATTTGTAAAACAGAAGTTGAAAGTTAACTTAGAAATGTCAGCAGTGGTGCTTCACTTGTAGGCAGTATTTTTTTTTTTTTTTTTTTTTAATACTTTTGCCTTTCTCTTTACAGCATTGAAGATGCAAATGATGACAGTAAGATGGCTGACCTGTTATCTTATTTCCAGCAGCAGCTGACATTTCAAGAATCCACCCTCAAACTTTGTCAGCCAGACTATGATTTCAGTCAGACTCATATTTCAGGTATGGTGATTTCCTTGGTATGAAGGACAGTCAGGGACCACCTGTACAAGTCATGCCACTTATAATTTCCCAAGTTTAATACCCAGTTTATTCCATGGGAATTCCTTGAATGAAATCAGAACTGCTCAAGGAAGGTGGTTATGCTTTTGGTTTTTAGGGTTCCTGCAGGCAAGACTTTCCGAGGTTGGTTTAAGTCTTCAGTTGTTCAAAAGTGCGTTTTTGAAACTACTCATTGAATATCCAAAGTTAGCAGTTATCAGACTGATCACCTTTCCGACTCAATTTCTCCATTCTTGGATATGGCAGTTTCTAAGGCACCTGTCATGGTATGCACTACTTTATATAAAATAAAAGTCCTCAAAAGTTCATCTATATATTCTGGCATATTTTTTAGGACCTGCTATCTTTAAATGTGAACCTGTTATATAACTTTAAGGTCCACTAAAGTCACCCAGGTCACTTCATCTCAAAGAAGTGTCCTGAGTGCAGCGGTCCTTTAGTTTTAACCCTTTAGTGTAAAATATTGTGTTTTTGTTTTAGAAACTGCAATGTTTACATTGTAAGCTGAAATCCACCTCCAGCGGATGTGACACAGCCATAGTGTTTGGAATGCAGTTTAGTTCCTTTAAATGCCTTAGAAGCATGTGTCATCAAACATCCAGACAAAGTATTAATATATTACCAAGAAGTTGGTGTGTACTGCAAATTTGGCCAAGTAGATGTGAATAATGAAGTAACCATTCATAAAAAGATTATAACATGTTACTGTACATTTTGCTTATAGTTTATGAATTACTACATTGATGTGTTTTTTTTGTTTGTTTTTAGCGCTCCCAATGGAGGTGCTGATGTATATTTTCCGTTGGGTGGTTTCAAGTGATCTTGATCTCAGATCATTAGAGCAGCTATCTTTGGTCTGCAAAGGTTTTTATATTTGTGCAAGGTATTCCTCTCAAGATTTGAACTTTTCAATTGAATTTTCATCACCCTTCTTCATAATAACCAATATCTGTGTCCGACTCCTTTTCTGTAAAACAGCCACATTATTAGAATGTTAGTTTTGTAACTTACATAATGTACTTTTCATTATTTACTCATGTAGAATTGGGAGGCTGGAGGGAGACTGAGACATACAATGCATTATTCTAAGCTCTTTTAGGACTTTTTTTTTTTTTTTTTATCGTCCTGTTAATTTTATCGCATAACTAACCCCATACAATCAAGCATCCTGACATTTTAGTTAATCAAACATTTAAAGTACCAGTTTGTCTAAGTAATTTAGCATAGCATCTTTATTATAGCGATTTATGATAAGATTACATTTATCTTTCTCTTGTTGAAAATAATTTTAATACAATCACATTTTTAATTATCCGTGATAGTAAATCTGTCATAGTTACATAGTAATCTAGGTTGGAAAAAGACTAAAGTCCTTCAAGTTCAACCTTTAAAACCTATTCCTTTATGCTGTTGATCCAAAACAATGCAAAAACAAAGTAAATTAAGCTATTTTCAATTTTTCATAATACACGTTATGTTATCTTTGAATAATGTCATTTTCATATTTTTTGCATTTATTTATTTTTAAATTCAGGCCTTTTAAAAAAGTTTTTCATGTTCAGGGATCCTGAGATTTGGCGCCGGGCATGTCTTAAGATATGGGGAAGAAGCTGTGTGAAGCTGGTCCCTTACACTACATGGAGACAGATGTTCCTAGAAAGACCACGTGTTCGATTTGATGGTATGTGTCTATATGTGGACAAGGTAACCATCCTCCATAGCATGGCGTAATCATTTTTCATCAGTTCTTGTACTTCTTTTTTTTTTTTTTTTTCATTTTGGTATTTATTTGAGTCTAGTGAATTATTTCTCAAGTAATACAATCTTGAATGCATTAGGCACTAACGTTCCCTATAATGATGCACAGATTTAGTGCATCTCTATGACGTGATGCTGATTGACGCAGCACAGTATTTTGCTGCGCATGCACAATAGGCTCCCAATGCTTTCCTGTGGGTAAGCATTGGATTGGCTGAGATCATCAAGATTGATGATCCCAGCCATGGAGGCAGGATGAGACCAGCAGAACTGTGGATAAAAGGTAACTTTAAAAGCTTTTATCTCCACATAGTGTGGCTGGGAACCTAAATCTGTATTCCAGCACTATAGTTTTAGGAATAAATGTTTGTATTCTTAACACTATTGTGTTCCTTTACATTTATGGAATAACTTAAACACACTTTATAGTTTGGCTAGATTGATCTAAAACTTGCTATTTCAGTTTTCCAGAAATCACAAAATATCAGTCTGTTTTGTTGCTTGAATTGGTAATCTAAGAACCATAAATACTACAGAGTATGGTTGTGGTTACAGCGCCAGGAGTCTTAAATGTAATCAAGTTTGTAGTCGCACTGATGTGGAAGTTCTTACTTCTGTGTTAGTGATGTCAATTCTGTCTTTGCTTAGACAGTGTTTGTTGAGTGAGAACCTCAGCTGATTCTGCCAATGAGTTTTGGCCAAATATGCTAGAAATTGATATGTCTTTTCTGGTAGTAAGTGTCAATCCTGTATAGAAACAATTTCACTACTCACTGTAAAACAGCAATAACACATGCAAACTGCATTTATTTCAGGTGTCTATATCAGCAAGACCACATATATACGCCAGGGAGAGCAATCTTTGGATGGATTTTACAGGGCTTGGCACCAAGTGGAATATTACAGGTTTACTTATTTTTGTCTACACCACATTCAAAAAGTTAATGTGTTATTACCTTAGGTCTCTTTTTGCTAACAATGTCCTCAATTCAGTATCGTTGGACAAGCTTTCCAAATGGTTTAAAGGGACACTATATAGTCACCAGAACAACTGTAGCTAAATGTAGTTATTCTGGTAAGTATAATCATTGCCTTCAGGCATTTTCATGCAAACACTGCCTTTTCAGAGAAAAGGCAGGGTTTACATTGCCCCTAGGGACACCTCCAAGTGGCCACTCCTCAGATGGCCACTGCAGGTGCTACCTGGCTCAGTGCTGCACAGTAGGAAAAGGCAGGGTTTACATTGCCCCTAGGGACACCACCAAGTGGCCACTCCTCGGATGGCCACTATAGGTGCTTCCAGGCTTAGTGATGCACAGTAGGCAGCCATGCCGTTCAACGTCTCCACACTCTACATGGGGATGCTGAATTTTCCTCAACTGATTCAATGCATCTCTATGAGGAGGTGCTGATTGGCCAAAACAGCATTTGGCCCCACCCCTTGCCGATTTTATGCAATTGGGAAAGCATTGGATAAAAATCTGCAATTCTGATGTCACCAAGGAGGCAGAGCCAGTGCCAGTGGACCCGCACGTCGCTGGAAATAAGGTGAGGTTTAATTCCTTTTAACGGGACTGGGGAGGGCAAGCCACCTAAATGGTGGGTTTAGCACTATAGGGTCAGAAATACATGTTTGTGTTTCTGACCCAATAGTGTTCCTTTAATATTTTTGTATAACAAAATGACTTCATAGTATCAAAATATTTTAATTGTGATATATTGATATGTTTGTATGATATATTTTAAATATGTTGAAAAAGCATTTTAAGTTTTTTTTTCAAAGATATTAAATCATTTCGAAAGCTTATCCAAAAATATTAAATGAAGGCCATTGTTCGATTTTAAAGCAGTAGTAAACTACCCTTTTATTAAAAAAGAAAAGGTTATAGTGTGTATAAGTGCTTTATTTTTTTATTGCACATGTTTAAAATGTACAAATTCATAGTAAGTCACTTGTACCAGAACTAATCATGCCATTTTAAAAAAAAAAGTTTTTCTTAGTGTCATTGATACTATTGTCACATGTATTTTACAGATGCTGATTATTAGGTTTTTTTTCCCTAGCTTGTATTTTTTAGATATGATTGTTTCTTGAAGTTAACCTCTCTTACATTTTTTTTGCACTATGCTGCAAAGTATAACAGGGTTTTTCTCTAAATTAAGTGGCCAGAAATCCAAAGTGAATTTCAAATTGTTAGGCCTATATTTTAAAATTTACTGTGAATTCCTTGCAATACTCATTTTAGTAACTGACCTTGTAAGTTTCATTAGAGAGTAGGAGGTACACACCAATGTACGTGGTCAGGTGTTTTTTGTTTTTGTTTGTTCCTTTACAAAAATCATAATTTAGAATGAGTGTTGTTACTTCAAAGTGAAATGTGATTTGAGGTTGTATTGGTCTATTTAGAGTGAATTTACATATCCTAAACTACTCATCTATTTAAAAGTACTTCAATAATGTTTATCTTTATATTTTTAGGTATATAAGATTCTTTTCTGATGGTTACATAATGATGCTTACCACTCCAGAGGAGCCCCAAGCAATTGTACCTCGTTTGCGAACTAAAAATGCAAGGTATTGTAATGATTCCTTCTGTTTGGCATGTTGTATCGCCATGCCAAATACATCAATGGATACCTCAAATTTATATAACTTAAAGGGACACTATAGTCACCAGAACAAATACAGCTTAATGTACTTGTTATGGTGTCTACAGATTGTCTCTGCAGACTTTTTAATCCAGAGAAAAGGCATTGTTTACATTACTGCTTCAGAACATCTCTAGCGGCATCTCTATTCACTCAAACAGCCACTAGAGGTGCTTCCTGGGTCACTGCTGCAAAGTGTAAAGCACTGACGTTCAGTGTCTAAACGCTGAACACTCCCCATAGAGATGCATTGATTCAGTAGATCTATGAGGAGATGCTCATTGTGCAGCACAGCGTTTTGCTGCACACGAGTATTAGCCTCCGAATATTTTCTTATGGGAAAGCATTGGATTGGCTGAGATTGTCATGTTTGATCTCGGCCAAGAAGACAGAGCTGGGTGGGGCTGGCCACATCGAGGCTGACGCGTCGCTGGGAAAGTGAGTAAAACATCTTTTTAAAGTAAGCAGAGGGAAGCTAGGAACCTAAACTGTATTTTTGCTAGTGTCAGGAATACATGTGGATTGATACCGTCAGGCCCTGGAGTTTTGTTTATATTAACTTTCTTTAGTTGCTGCAGCACCTTGTCTTGAGTTAACCAATTACAATTATTCTGCAAGTTTTTAGTAGCAATCATTTGCACATCTATTGCCATGGGTTCTTCCTTAATATATACGGAGGAGAAATAGTTATTTAAAATTTCTGCCTTTTCCTGGTCTTCATTAACTAACACCCCCGTTTCAGTTTTTAGTGTACCTACACTTTCATTTTAGTTTTTTTTTAGAATTTATGTACTTAAAAAATGCTTTGGGGTTGGTTTTGCTCTCTTTAGCTATAATTTTTTTCATTTTGAAGTTTAGCAAGTCTAATTGCCTTTTTGCATGCATTATTTGCTTCCTTATATCTTTTATAAGATGCATCTGATTTGTCCGATTTAAATGCTTTAAATGCCCTTTTCTTATTTTTAATCTCTTGTTTTACTTCTCTTCTAAGCCACATTGGTTTTAATTTGTTTCTTTTATATTTATTACCCAATGGTACATGCTGAGAAATGTACCTTTCTAATATTTGTTGGAAGATGTTCCATTTATCCTCAGTGTTCTTTTCACTAAAGAGTTTATGCCAGTGAATATATTGTAAAGCTTCCCTTAATGAAATTGGCCTTTTTAAAATTATATGTTTTAGTATACCCTATGTGCTTTTGTTATTTTGTTTATTTCAAAGGACACTATATTGTGATCAACTAATAATTACTTGCTCATAGGCATAAAGGAGTTCACTTACCCCATGTATACAGTTTCACCAGTTGTAGACCTCATTTGGTAAAGATACTTTTAATTTATAGCTATGTCTCTCTCGGGTTAACATCAATACAAATTTAGCACACCCTCAAGATTTAAGATTAGTAAATGCTCATGTATCGTGAAAAATACACATTTATTAGATCTTGCAATCTTGGTGTGCTCATTTTAGCAGAACTCATGGAAATTGTATTAAATGGTGCTGTTGTGTAATATTATAATCCAGTCACAATATGTAAAATTTATTAGGCTTAATTTAAAATGCACAATTACAAAAATTCTGCTCATTATCATATATGAATGTTAAGGCAGACATTCAGTCATTGCGTTAAAGATCAGGCACAACTGAGCATAAAACCTATGGATTTAATTTTTTGTAATTTTTTTTTTTTGTCATGATATACTTGATGCCCTGATGCTCTCATATGTTACACATTTGCTTCTAGTCTGCTGCTCTCTGTAACAAAATAGATGTTTTGGTTTTATTCCCCTCCCATGTAGAGCTGATGCAGTGCTGTTTGGCCATTACCGTCTGTCTCAAGAAACTGATAACCAAACCAAAGTATTTGCAGTGATAACCAGCAAGAAGGAAGAGGTTGGTTTGGCTGATTAGCACATTATGGGAAACATACCACACTATTCTGCATCATTTTAGTTTTATGTTTTAATAGATTCTGGTCAAAAGATAATTATTTTTTGTAGTTTATCTTTTGACACATGCTAGTGGTAAATGACTGTGTGTTTGTGTGTGTGCTCGCGTACATGTGTTTTTGTCACTCGTACATATCAAATTTTATAATTCTATGCTTTGCAGAACCATATGTAGAGACCAAAATATGGATGAGGATTCCTCAGCTAATACTGGTGCTACCGTGGCTTTTAACCCCTTAAGGACGGCGGGCATTCTATGCCGTCCTTGGGGACCTGGTCCTAAACGCCAGCGGGCGGCATAGAACGCCCCCGCCGTGCTATCTACTTACCTGGTCGATTGCGGTGGGGGAACTCACCTGGCATCCCATGGAGTCCCTCTGCTTCCGATCCGGCCCTCCTGGGTCATGTGATCCCGAGGACATCACGGAATGACAGGCAGTCCCCCTGCTGGCTGTAAAATGGAAAATAAAAAATCAACAGTTAAAAATTAAATATATATTTAGATCATATATATATATATATATATATATATATATATATATATATATATATATATATACACATACACACACACACACACATACACTAAGTGTATTTTAATATATTATTATAATGCATGTAGAATGATGTTGAATATATATATATATATTTATATATAATAATAAAAAAAAAAAATGTGTTATTTTGTTCTAACTGTATTGTGATATTAATATATATAGATATCAAAGTACACGTAGAACAAAATAATATATATATCTATATACACAGACTTCAGGTGGAAGGGGTTTTCAATCAAAATTTTTCCCCACCATAACCTATTTGGATTTTGCTTCCCAAACTCTACCAAGCCTTAATAAGCAAACCAGTAACCAACCTCATGCTGATGAGTTGCATTAACAACGAAACAGCTGTCCATGAGTGGTTCACTGGTTGTGCATCTTTTTCTATATTGTGTTTCAAGCTGTTGCATACAGCAAACACAGATTAAAAGGAATCCATGTTTAAGATGGAATGAGGCAAAAATGTGATGTTTGTTAAACTAATTTGCATATGCCCACCCAGAATCCTTTGCGGTTGTAACAGCGCTGCAGTTTCTGTGGGAAAAGCAAGTCTTATGGCTTGACTGGTGTGCAGATTTTTGTTTAACATTGTATTAATTATATACATAAATAGAGGAGTTGAGGGCTGCGCTGTTGGATAATATACCAGAAGTCAATAAATATAAGACATGTATTTACAAATACTAAAAACTGGTGGATTATTTCAAGTTAAAATATATATGAAAATAAAAATGAATATGGTAATAATGTCCGTTCAGGTTATCAATAAAAATAGATAAAAAGTAGAGAAATTCCAAATGGGATAAAATGAAGTAAAAAACAGTCTCACTGATATCAGGTGTGATTACAGTCCTCGGAGATGGTTCCGTCCGGGTGAAAAGTGTCCGTTTATGTGGAAATAAGAAACACAAAGAGAACTGCCGATAGTGAAGTATTGCAATTCCAACGATAAAAATTAAATCAGAATCAGGATTTAGAACTCACATTTGATGGAGCTATGACCAGCTCTGAGATAAAAGGCACTCAGTGGTATAATCCCCACTTCAGGATATACTTAGATGGTAGGTCCGTCTGTCCAACTTAGGTTCCGTCGAATCTCAAAGGTATAGGAAACAGCAGATAGTGCTCTCAGTAGGAACAAGAAGAAATAAAATAATACTCACAAAAATAGAGCAGGAAATACTGCTCTATTAACACAGCGCTGATGGAATTATCCCCTTGAGGAAGACCCTGTAGGGTCGAAACGTCGATCGTATGATGTAACTTTTGTTTTAATAAATACGTAAGGAGTTATTGTAAAGTCCTAAGAGTGCATCTCTTATTCCTTCTCTATATATAATATCTATATATAATTTTAAAAAATTATATGTATATATGTAACATTTTTACATAATTAGGCCATTTTATTAATTACAATTTGCGGGACCTGCCTGACAACCAATGCCGAAAGTATAGGGAATTTAATTTGCTAGCACTATATTTAACCCTATAACTTTCCAAGACACCA
The DNA here is from genome assembly GCA_933207985.1 of Pelobates cultripes. Lineage (NCBI taxonomy): Eukaryota > Metazoa > Chordata > Amphibia > Anura > Pelobatidae > Pelobates > Pelobates cultripes. The sequence continues at coordinate 141,024,295 of OW240913.1, forward strand.
TAAAACCTGTACATGGGGGGTACTGTTTTACTCGGTACAGTAAAATGTATTACAACAATGATATAGTCAGTGAAAGTGAAGTTTTTTGCATTTTTCACACACAAACGTCACTTACTGACGATATTATTGCTGTGATACTTTTTACTGTTTTGAAACACAAATATGTTGTTCAGCGAAGTCTCCCGAGTATAACAGTACCAGGTGTTTTCAAAAGTTACAGAGTAAAATATATAAGGCTTGCGTTTCAGTTTTTTCACATTAAAATTCGCCAGATTGGTTACGTTGCCTTTGAGACTGTGTGGTAGCCCAGGAATGCAAATTACCCCCATGATGGCATACCATTTGTAATAGTAAACAACCCAAGGTATTGCAAATGGGATATGTCCAGTCTTTTTTAGTAGCCACTTGGTCCCAAACACTAGCCAAAGTTAGCGTTTGTATTTGTTTGTGTGTGAAATAAAACAAATTTGAACGCTAATTTGGGCTAATGTTTGTGACTAAGTGGCTACTAAAAAAGGCTGGACATACCCCATTTGCAATACCTTGGGTTGTCTGCTTTTGCAAATGGCATGCCATCATGGGGGTAATTCTCAATTCTGGGCTACCATACGGTCTCAATGGCAATGTAACCAATCTGGCGAATTTCAGTGTGAAAAAAATGTAACATGCTATATTTGACCCTGTAACTTCCCAAAATACCATAAAACCTGTACATAGGGGGTATTGCTTTACATGTGACACATCGCTGAATAGAAATGTGTATTTTATTGCAGTAAAAGCAAACAGTATTTTGACATTCACAGTTAAAATGTCACGTATTACTTAAAAAAAATTCTTATTTTCTCCCTTTTATATTTTATTCATATTAAATTATGTTTCATAGTTAGATATTTGATGTTAAATGAAAGTCCCATTTCCCCTGAATAAAATGATATATAATAAGTGTGGGTGCATTTAATATGAAAGAAGTGAATTACGGGTGGACAGACATATAGCGCAAATGCCAGGTTTGGTTACGTTTTGTTTTGATCACAACGTGTACATTTGGCTCAGACCTTAAGGGGTTAAAATGCTGTAGCAAAATGTTGTTTTTTTAAAATAAGTTAATGAACTAGCATCTGCCTGGGTTGAGTAGATTTTTTAATTTTTGCACACAGAAAATATTTTTTTTTTTTTAAAGGACCACTATACTGCCAGGAAAACATACTCGTTTTCCTGGCACTATAGTGCCCTGAGGGTGCCCCCACCCTCAGGGTCCCCGTCCCGCCGGGCCGGATGGCGAGGAAGGGGTTAAAACTTACTTTTTTTTTTCCAGCACCGGGCGGGGAGCTCTCCTCCTCCTCTCCGCCTCCGATCCTCCTCTTTGGCTGAATGCGCATGTGGGGCAGGAGCTGCACGCGCATTCAGCCGATCTCATAGGAAAGCATTTACAATGCTTTCCGATGGACGCTGGCGTCTTCTCACTGTGATTTTCACAGTGAGAAGCACACAAACGCCTCTAGCGGCTGTCAATGAGACAGCCACTAGAGGCTTTGGATGCTGGATTAACCCTATTCTAAACATAGCAGTTTCTCTGAAACTGCTATGTTTATTTAAAAACAGGGTTAATCCTAGAGGGACCTGGCACCCAGACTACTTCATTAAGCTGAAGTGGTCTGGGTGCCTAGAGTGGTCCTTTAAAGAATTCCTAGGAGTGGTATTATTTCCCTTTTTTAGGCCGACATATGTTTCCTAGTCTGCTTATGTTCTCGTTTTGGAAGAGGGGAGCTAGAGGTTGCAATGTGTTTAAGATACAAGAGTTTTATATATTTTTTCTAAGTAATAGTGTTTGTAAAGTTTTGGCTGCAATATATGTGTGGTCATTTTTGAGGAAACAGTGGGAACTTTTTATAAGCAATTGGGGGCTGAAATATATCCCATTGTTTTCCATTATTAAAGGGTTACTTGAACTAAAATCTGTGTGTATTAAAATAAATCTGGTTTTGGTTGTAGTCTTAATGGCACACCCCACAGTCTCCATTGTATTATGGTATATTTTGTTTGTTTGTTTAGTATACTATTATTGATAGTTGGTAAAGTTCAAAATCGTATGATCCTCTGATATTTTCTATTGGCTAATTAAATTTCTTTTGCTGTGGACCATACAGAAACAAACAGAATACCAAAGGTATCGCTATTTCCGTCGCTCCCCAGTTCAGGAAACTGACCACAGCTTTCATCTGGGGCTTCAAATATGCTCAAGTGGTCGCCATAAATTCAATAAGATAGTTTGGATTCATCATTCTTGCCACATTACATATAAGTAAGTAAATAACCAACTTTATTACCTTTATGCTTGTATGACTACAGCATTTCCCAGATTTTCTCTGGAACAACTCCTGTTTCAAAAGTTAGCTATCAGTTGCATTTGTTGTGCATGTTAGCCTGTGATAAAATAAATCAGTTTTCCCTTTAAGTCTAATTAAATAGTGCTGGTAGAGAAAGCTTTCCAACATGCTTGTGTTTTCCTTGTTAACCTCTTAGCTAAGGGAGTTTCTTCAGCATTTCACCCCCATCCCCTTACAGACCCAGCTCAGTTTCAGACCAGTCCATTGATGACAGGATGTTCTAAGGTGAAAAGATCGTCCAACTGAACATGTGTAAATCTGTCAGGAATGACCAATGCACTTTTACTGCTTTCCTAGAGATAGGACACTGGTTAAATCAGTGTCCCCCTGGAGTGGGTGTGGATGCATGATAAAGAAGAAGCAGCTAAATATGAAAAAATATATATATTTACCTGCTTTTTTCAGCCTACAGAATGAGGCATGTGTGTCTTTCATAGCTGTCTCTTTAAATAAACTATATGATGATATTGTCTGTTATTGATTTGCCATACTGGAATGTTAAAGGGAGCCTATAGTACTAAAAATAAGTTGTTTTGGGTGGGCTATATGTTCCCTTTTGTCCACTCTCACACAGTCCAAACACTGGCTTCTCATAGATGGAGTGGAGTGCAGTGTGCACTGATTAGATGTAAAATATGCACAGATTTGACATTAGACAGCCCAGAACAGAGTTATATGTTCTCTTCTCTATACCAAAGAGCTCTATAGTATTAGGGATACAGATTTGTATTTCTAATACTATAAAATCCCTTTAACTAGAAGATTTGGTCAATGAATAACCAGGGAATAAATTTTAGTGCATCAATGAATAACCAGGGAAATAATTTCAATTGCTCTCATTGAAATACAACATCTTTTGTGTGCAATACCTCTGTTTCTGGTATTGTTTGTATTTATGTTTTGGTTTGGCATTTAAAAATAAATAAAAATATTCTATAAACAGGCTATGGAAGTGCTGGTCTTAATGTTCTGCCTGCTGTGCTATTCTTTTCAGATCAACTGGAGAAACTGCAGTGACAGCCTTTGACATTGACAAGATGTACACCCCGTTGTTCTTTGCCCGTGTGAAAAGTTATACTGCAGTGTCAGAAAGGCCTCTTTAAGGTCTTTTTTGTTTTAATGTCTGCATGAATTACAGATAACCAAGCATACACACTCTGATTACTTTTTTACTTTTATTGCAAGTGACAGTTGTTTTCTCTGATATGGCAAATATTTTTTATTTAGGGGTTGGGAAAACCCACATCTTTTTTTTCTTATGCTGCATTTTATTTTTCATATAATAGACATTTTGTGCATACTATACTCTGGCAATTGTAAATAATTTAAGAAGTAAACAGATCACACACATTACTGGAAATTCGGGTGTTTGCTTTTTTTACCCTGATATATTGCTGTAGAAAAGCTCACTAGCAAGGTCATTTATGTTCTCAGTTTATAGATTACAAAAAATAACTTTTTGTTTTGCAGACTTAAAGCAAATTTGTTCAGTTACTTTAGTCATCACTATAAAAGTGCATTGCATACTACATACACATTATGCTTATTGATTTCCAAGGTAATGGAATGTTTGTTATACAATATATTTATGAAGACATTGAGTTATTTAAACATCTTATGGCATATAATGAATGGATAGTGGCAGCTGTAATTATCTCTGTATCTGCAGGCACTAAGATACTTGGTTCTCATGTTTTCAGAATGTGATCATTTTTTTTCTAGGGGTGTGGCTTAAGACCAGTTGGCTATAGGGATTTATTTTACCATACATTAAGTTGCTTTTGAACTTTATATATTATTTGTTCCCTCAGTTACTGCACATTTTCTGTTTCCATCTTTGTACAATATAGTTATGTTTAACTGACACAGTTAACCTTTAAATATAATAGGTTCCTTCACAAAATTGGTAATTGTTAATTACCTTCACATGGCACATGATAGGCCATAGTAGCCAAACTGAAAAAATATGAGAGTTGGAGAATATTTCCAGATCTGCTAAGCAGGCCTAAATATGCACTCATGTCAATTCTTCAAAACCCAAGTTTAGCGACTAACCCTATTTGCATATTGTGCAGGTTGCATTTTGCAGACTGTATAAGGCAATGGACATCTTCTGCTTTGACTGTTGAATAGGTTATAGCTGTTTGGTAGTTCAGAGCTTTTTATTTTTACTCTGTGAGAGGAAACTATATACTATAAAGCATCGTGCTTCTAGTCCATTCACATGAAAGGATTGAACGTTGTGTCCATTAAATTGCATCATATTATACAGCAAAGCTGTTACTTCTCAAGCACTTACAGTGTTAAACATTCATAATTTAGAATGACATGACACGGAGGCCCTTCTCACTTAGATTAAGCAAATCTTTTATGTTCTTTCTTTGTGGGGAACTAACACAGCTTGCTGTGGGATATACACCAATTTTAAATTTTTGGTTCTTGTATGAATGTGAATGCTTTCTTATATGAATGCTGCTTCCTATGTTATGCATTTTTAATGACAACATAAAATATTGGTAATTACACTGTAAATATAAGATTATAGAATTAATAGAAAGAAGATTAAATATAAGTGGTTTATTCACTAAACCTTTAGTTTCAGCTATGTAACTTGATAGATGAAACTTGCTTCCAATAAGGAGCATTTATGTAGCCCTAAGCATAACCTGGCTTACATGTATTTAAAGTAGAACTGCCATTAACATATGCGTATATTAGGATCCCCTTAATGTATAACTTCTTCCATGATGTATTGCTTTGAAAATCTCAAACAAACATTTCAAGTCTGACATGGGGAAAATACCTGTTGGTGTTTGTTGGTCCAGAGGGAGTTAGGTAAAGGCTGATGGAAATCAGTGTAACCTATGTGATAACTATTGGGGATATAAGCTTCCACAGTGCCAAGCATATCCCATAATTATTTACCTTATGGTCAGACAGTAGGCATATTATGATGCTACACTTGGGTTTGGGGGTGATATAATTGCAGTCTTCCATACCTGCAGTTAAATTTTATCATTTGCTTCAACATAACTATGGGAGAAAAACTCATTATGGGTATAGTTATTGTGGCTCTGTCACCTCAAACTTAAACTTCTCATTGTATTTTTCCTACACTTGGAAATCTTAAAGGATGGAGCTGAGGGCAAGCTTCATCCTTTGTTAAATATGAAAATTACATACTTTGTCTTGTTTTATAACAAAATAAATGCGACGTTAAGAAAGGACAGACTGAATGAGGAAGACAATACAATAGGAGAAAGGTAAGTTTGAGGTGACCGACACTTTAATTAAATGCTGTAAGTTGTAGCAAAGAGGCTACCAAGCTTCATAGATGAATTGCATTGTCTGTAAATTGAAACCATGTCATATTTATATACATCCTAATAGATGTTTATATCCGGATATGTCACCATGAGCTTATTGATCCACACAGGTTTTCAGGTACCCATGTATATGCTCAGCTGGCAAGTTTAGCACAAGTGGAATTCAGTTAGTAACAATGACAATAATTCTTAAGTTGCTACCTGGGAATTAAACAAACAAATCCCCATTTCTGCTAATTTGTCATTTAGGGAATAAACCACTTATTTTGTAAAATTATTTCCATGAAAATTTGGTGAGAAATTTATTGAAATTTTTTTATTTAATATTGCTTGTTGCTCTGGGGTTAAAAAAAAATGCTATTTTAATAAAGAGTTGAATAATTTCAATTTTCTGTAACTGTCTGTTTTAAAAAAAGGTTGCATTCAGGGATTGTCCCAATTTAAATGTCCTAATGTAACCAAAATATACAGTTTTGAATGTGCTGTGCATCAGGCTTTCCTTTCTGTAACGGTTACATCTTCAAATTGTTGAAATTGTGCTTGACAATAAATGTTGTCCATGCAATTAATGTTACATGTATTTGTCTCTCATTTGTGGAGTTTGTCACCTGGCAAATAAAATATATGGAACAATACGTGGCACACTGCAGTTCCTGAATCATGACTACTAAAGGAATATCTTGATGTTGTGTATAAATGTCAATCCTTTATTTCTCCTTAAGCTCATTTCATGTGCTGCTAGCCCTATTTCTTTTAACATTGTTTGTTGGTTATTTCAATGGGTAGATCGTGTTTTTAACCTCCATGCTGCATTATTCGTGATGCTTTCCTTGTAAGTATGGGGATAAATTAATCTGTGTCAATACACAGATAACTTCCATGTAGTCTGCGGTAGGGGGACATTTAACTACAGGTAGAATAAGGACATACATTCCCCAGTCTATCCACGTGCATTAACAAGTCTTGAGAGCTCCTGACCATGACGCAAGTTCACCAGTTGTCCTTCCTTACACCACTTTTGGTAGGTACTAACTTTGGCATACTGGAACTCCACAGAAGACTTGCTGTTTTGGAGATGCTCTGACTCCGTCATCTAGCCATCACCGTTTGGCACATGTCAAAGTGACTCAGATCTTTTTGTTTGCTAATTTTTCTTCCTTCCAACACCATAAAAAAGACTGACTTCACTTGTCAAGACTGAATTTCTATTCACCAGGGTAATGGTTGCGTTGCGTGAAATTTTATATAGTTACACACACTATTGTGCAAACATTTTAGTCAGGTGTGGTATGCTGTAAACTTAGAATGCTTTAAAATAAAAAATAAAAATTTAGCAATGTTAATCCTTAAGGACTGAGCCAAATGTACACGTTGTGATCAAAGCAAAACATAAATAAAACCTGGAATTTGACTATATGTCTGTTCGACCGTAATTCACCTCTTTCATATTAAGTGCACCCACACTTAATATATATAATTTTATTCAGGGGAAACAGGGCTTTCATTTAACATCAGATATTTAGCTATGAAACATAATTTAATATGAATAAAATATAAAATAAAAATGGGAGAAAATAAGATTTATTTTTTTTAGTTCTACATGACATTTTAACTGAATGTCATAATACTGTTTGCTTTTAATGCAATAAAATACACATTTCTATTCAGCGATGTGTCACAGGTAAAGCAGTACTCCCTATGTACAGGTTTTATGGTGTTTTCAAAAGTTAGAGTCAAATATAAGGCTTGCATTTGTTTTTTCACATTGAAATTCACCAGATTGGTTACGTTGCTATTGAGACCGTATAGTAGCCCAGGAATGAAAATTACCCCCATGATGGCATACCATTTGCAATAGTAGACAACCCAAGGTATTGCAAATGGGGTATATCCAGTCTTTTTTTATAGTAGCCACTTGGTCACAAACACTGGCCAAAGTCAGTGTTAATATTTGTTTGTGTGTGAAAAATGCAAAAAACTAATTTGAACACCAATTTTGACCAGTGTTTGTGACTAAGTGGCTTTTAAAAAAGACTGGACATACCCTATTTGCAATACCTTGGGTTGTTAAAGGCAACGTAACCAATCTGGCGAATTTCAATGTGAAAAAACTCAAAGGCAAGCCTTATTTTTGAGTCTAACTTTTGAAAACACCATAAAACCTGTACATGAGGGGTACTGTTATACTCGGGAGACTTTGCTGAACACAATAGTGTTTCAAAACAGTAACACATCACAACAATTATATCGTCAGTGTAAGTGCCATTTGTGTGTGAAAAATGTTCACTTTCACTGACGATATCATCGTTGTAATACATTTTACTGTCCCTGCAGGCTTGTTTAATGTAAACACTGCCTTTTCAGAGAAAAGGCAGTGTTTACATTACGGTAAATAAAAGGAATGAGACAGCGCTAAATAACTTATTGCAGCAACCTTAAAAAGGGAATCCCTCAAACCCTATAAAACAAGATAAAATAAAGACAATAAAAGGCTGCGCACGTAAAATAGAGTCCAATAAAAGGAAAAAAGAGAGAGAAAGTCCAACTGGTATATTCTTACAGGTGTCCTTGGTTGGTGGGGTCTTCTATTTTTGTGGTGGTTTCACTCGTTATGAAAAATAAAAAGAGGGAAAAAGGGACATCCAATGGTGTAGTATGTAAAATACAGGTATAGACGTAAAAATAATAGTATAAAACTCACATTTACCAGAGCTAATGTCCAGCTCTGGAGTAAAGCGCGTACAGCGGTTTAATCCCCGCTTGTGGGATATATAGCAGGTTCCTCTCCGTGAATGGTATCCAATTCTCGGGATAAAACAAACACCCAATAGTGCTCACTGTATGGCAGATAATAATAAAATAATAAAAGAAATGTACTTACAAAGAAAGAGCAGACCCACTGCTCTTTAGTGATGGCTTGGGTGGATTGATCCCCACCTACGGATTTCTTTGGGTACAGGAAACTTCCAGGAATTTGTAGGTTTTTTTAAAACCATTAAAAATAATTAAAATAACAATAAAAAGGCCAGGGTAAAAAGAAAGATATGTGTCTATAAAAAGATAATTGGCACAAGCAAATGACCAAAAATACTTTAATATATATAAAAAACACAATATTCAAATATCCATAACGCGTTTTGTCACAAAGGGACTTTATCAAATGGATTAACATGATTTACCTGGCACATAGAGATTATATAGGAGCATAATTGATTGAATTTTGGCGCCAAAACTTAGTTCGTCCAATCAAAATTAAAAGCATATATACAACTTTAAAATACAAAAATAACTTCTTCTACACATATTTAGTAGTTATACAACTTGATTAAAATATGGTTAGATTTAAAACGAAAGTAAGAAAGTATAGTTTAGAGCAGTTTGAAAGAGTCACGTGACCGGCGGCACTTCCGGGTTTCTGAGGTTCCGCCGCTATGCCGCATGGGAAATGTAGTCAAAAGCGGCAGCCGTTTTAAAAGTCTCACAAACAGACTTATTAAGTTGCCCAGGTTAATATAGTGTGGTGGCAAATAATAAAGTTATAAAACGAAGGGGCTACCAATTACAAAAAACACTTTTAAAGCGGTCACGTGATTTTCGGCAATAATAGCCGAAATGTCTTATGGGAATGATAGTTTCGAATATAGCATGTAGGTTAATGGTAAAAGACACCAAATTTAAATAGTGGAATAGGAGAAAAACATGACATGACAAGTATAATACTTATTCATTAACTAAAAAGGAGCTGATAAAAATTTAAATTTAAATTAAAAGCATAAGTTAAAACAAAATCACCTTATGTTAGGAAATTAGAAATACACTTCAAATTAAGGGGGCAGATTAGATAAAAAGCAATAATAAAAGAATGTTTAACCCCTTAAGGACTGGACTGTTTTTGCGATGTTGTACATTTGCGACCAGGCATATTTTTACACTTTTGTGGTGTTTGTGTTTGGCTGTAATTTTCCGCTTTCTCATTTACTGTTCCCATACAAATTATATATTGTTTTTTTCAGGACAAAAGGGGCTTTCTTTACATACCATTATTTATATAATCTCATGTATTTTAATTTAAAAAAAATACAAAAATCTGATGAAAAATTGAAAAAATACATGTTTTTTGACTTTTACTTGAAAAATCTTTTACTCATCTACAAAAGCGAATGAAAAAAACTGCTAAATAGATTCCAAATTTTGTCCTGAGTTTAAAAATACCTAGTGTTTACGTGCTTTTTTGCTTTTTTTTGCATGTTATAGGGCTATAGGTACAAGTAGGATATTGCGGTTTCAAAACATACATTTTTAAAATTTATCAATAGTGACATTGTAACACTATTATCTGTCATAAATCTCTGAATAACACCCCACATGTACATATTTTTTTTAAAGTAGACAACCCAGGGTATTCAATATGGGGTATGTCCAGTCTTTTTTAGTAGCCACTTAGTCGAAAACACTGGCCAAAGTAAGCATTCATATTTGTTTGTGTGTGAAAAAAGTAAAAAAACTAAATTGAACGCTAATTTTGGCCAGTGTTTGTGACCAAGTGGTTACTAAAAAAGACTGGACATACCCCATTTGCAATACCTTGGGTTGTCTTCTTTTGCAAATGGTATGCCATCATGGGGGTAATTCTCATTCCTGGGCTACCATACACTCTCAAAGGCAACATAACCAACTTTGCCATTTTCAATGTAAAAATATTTGACCCTGTGAGTTCTGAGCAATTTCTGCGAAGGCGTAAAAACTGACTTTTCGGGGCACTTTCTAGCCACGGCTTATAGTGACAGCTAGACCTGTCAATGGCCGTGTTAACACATACTTTTTTTAAATAAGTTTTTGTTTGGAGTTGCCCATTATTAATAAAAATATTTAAGTCTAAAAAATTAATAGATTGTTTGCTGAATTCGTATGTAAGGATGATGCCCCTATTATTAGTATTTAAATAATTAATAAAATCAATAAGATGTTTTTCAGGTCCATCCCAAATAAAAAAAAGGTCATCTATATATCTGAAATAGGAGACTAGGTTTGCCCGCCAAATATGGTTGCCCCATATGGCTTCGTTTTCCCAGTCAGCCATAAACAAATTGGCGTAACTAGGGGCAAACCTAGTCCCCATAGCACTGCCTCTTCTTTGTAAATAAAAAGAGTCTAAAAACCAGAAGTAATTATTTTTTAAAATAATGTTGATACCTTCTATTATAAAATCTATTTGAATATCGGGAATCCTAGCTTCTTGAGTTAAAATTTCTTTAATAGCTTGGCAACCAATATCATGAATATTCGCAGAAATTGCTCAGAACTCACAGATTTTAATGAACAAGCAGAGTTTTTAAAAAATAAATTTATTGAAAAAAATTACTCAGAACCAGATCTGAATATCACAATTAATACAGTCAAACAAAAAGAACGAAAAGATCTTTTGATATATAAAAATAAAGAAAATAATGAAACTATATCACTTCCAGTTATTTTTAACTTTAATAATAAAAGCAACGATGTCAAAAAAATAATAAGAAAACATTGGCACCTACTTAAACACGATGAGATACTCAATTCTATCATACCTACTCATCCAAACATTGTTTTTAGAGGAGCACCTAATTTTAAATCTAGTTTAACTACAAATTTTACAAAAAAAATCTCCTTTAAAAAATGTATAATTTTTTCCTCAGACAAAAGTTTTTTTTAGATGCAAACAATGCATTGTATGTAAAACTGTGGATCATGTCTTTTCATCAAAAATTACAAAATTTATGTCAAACCAAACCAAAAAAGTGTATGATATTCACGATTTTATAAGCTGCCATACAAAATTTTTTATCTATCTGCTTGAGTGCCCATGTGGCCTCCAATATGTGGGGATGACCACAAGGTGCCTAAAGATAAGACTAAGCGAACATTGCAGAAATATTAAAAATGGATACCTAAATCATACAGTATCCAAACATTTTATTATGCACAATAAAGATCCTCGTTTATTAAAGTGTATTGGTATAAAAAAATGTTCTACCTCTTGGCGAGGAGGTGATATAAAAAAGTTACTTGGTAAAACAGAGATGGAATGGGTGTATAAACTTCAGACTCTTATACCCCATGGCCTTAATGCAGATTTTGATTTACACAATTTTTTATGAATTTTTATGTCTGTACCTTTAATTATTTTTTTTTATACAATTTATTTAAACATTCTTTTATTATTGCTTTTTATCTAAGTTGCCCCCTTAATTTGAAGTGTCTTTCTAATTTCCTAACATAAGGTGATTTTGTTTTAACTTATGCTTTTAATTTAAATTTAAATTTTTATCAGCTCCTTTTTAGTTAATGAATAAGTATTATACTTGTCATGTCATGTTTTTCTCCTATTCCACTATTTAAATTTGGTGTCTTTTACCATTAACCTACATGCTATATTCGAAACTATCATTCCCATAAGACATTTCGGCTATTACTGCCGAAAATCACGTGACCGCTTTAAAAGTGTTTTTTGTAATTGGTAGCCCCTTCGTTTTATAACTTTATTATTTGCCACCACACTATATTAACCTGGGCAACTTAATAAGTCTGTTTGTGAGACTTTTAAAACGGCTGCCCCTTTTGACTACATTTCCCATGCGGCATAGCGGCGGAACCTCCGAAACCCGGAAGTGCCGCCAGTCACGTGACTCTTTCAAACTGCTCTAAACTATACTTTCTTACTTTCGTTTTAAATCTAAACATATTTTAATCAAGTTGTATAACTACTAAATATTTGTAGAAGAAGTTATTTTTGTATTTTAAAGTTGTATATATGCTTTTAATTTTGATTGGACGAACTAAGTTTTGGCGCCAAAATTCAATAAATTATGCTCCTATATAATCTCTATGTGCCAGGTAAATCATGTTAATCCATTTGATAAAGTCCCTTTGTGACGAAACGCGTTATGGATATTTGAATATTGTGTTTTTTATATATATTAAAGTATTTTTGGTCATTTGCTTGTGCCAATTATCTTTTTATAGACACATATCTTTCTTTTTACCCTGGCCTTTTTATTGTTATTTTAATTATTTTTAATGGTTTTAAAAAAACCTACAAATTCCTGGAAGTTTCCTGTACCCAAAGAAATCCGTAGGTGGGGATCAATCCACCCAAGCCATCACTAAAGAGCAGTGGGTCTGCTCTTTCTTTGTAAGTACATTTCTTTTATTATTTTATTATTATCTGCCATACAGTGAGCACTATTGGCTGTTTGTTTTATCCCGAGAATTGGATACCATTCACGGAGAGGAACCTGCTATATATCCCACAAGTGGGGATTAAACCGCTGTACGCGCTTTACTCCAGAGCTGGACATTAGCTCTGGTAAATGTGAGTTTTATACTATTATTTTTACGTCTATACCTGTATTTTACATACTACACCATTGGATGTCCCTTTTTCCCTCTTTTTATTTTTCCTAACGAGTGAAACCACCACAAAAATAGAAGACCCCACCAACCAAGGACACCTGTAAGAATATACCAGTTGGACTTTCTTTCTCTTTTTTCCTTTTATTGGACTCTATTTTACGTGCGCAGCCTTTAATTGTCTTTATTTTATACTGTTTACATTACGGTCTACGAACACCTCTAGTGGGTGTCACTCAGACGGCCGCTAGAAGTGCTTCCTGAGTTAATTCTTTACATGAGCAGCAGTGATACTCAGCATCTCCAAGCTCGGCATGGAGATACTGAATGTTCTCCATTGAGATGCATTGATTTAATGCATCTCTAGGAGTAGGTGCTAATTGGTGCAGTGCTTTGCCATGCATGCGCCATAGCATTCCTATGGGAAAGCATTGGATTGGCTGAAATCATGAAGTTTGATCTCGGGCATGGGTGCAGGCAGGACCACCTGCGTTGAGTCCTGCGTGGCACTGGAAAAAAGGTGAGTTCTTTAACTTTTTTGGGAGACTAAATCCTTGTATGCGTGACATTACAGTGTTCCTTTAATAGTTTATTTTTTCATTCAACAAAATGCAAAGAGAACAGAAGAAAAATAGAAAATTTAATTTGGTCTGATTAGTTTGTTCCAAACATCTTTGAAAACTAAACACAGTTTGTGTATTTAGTCAGTCTGTTGCTTCTTTCTCTTCATGTAATCCCAGACAAACTTAATGATGTTGGTATCATCACCCTGTTGGGAACAATCCAGCAGATTCAGGGCTCCTTGTTCTTCTTTACATTGAAGATAGTTCTTTAATGAACACTGTAGGCTCTATAGCAATTTCATCTCATTTAATTGGTTAATCCATTTTCAAGAAGTAAAATACTGAATTAGTAACACTGGCCACCAACAGCCCAGTCCCCTCAGAGGTATGAGAAAGATATAACACTTTATTCTAGCTGTACTAATTCATACCAGCGCTGGTAGCTGTGATAGCCTGAAAGTAGTTAGCTGACACTCAGCCAATCTTAAGCCCATGTAGCACAGAGGGGATGGGTTGCTGAGGACCATTTAAAATGGTTTAGCAGTGATTGGTAGAGTAGCACAAGGGGACTCCAAAATCTATAACCAGTGAGGTGAAGCCATTAGTGTCTACTGACTTTTCCTGTATATTTGGGTGCTGATGCTTTTCTGATGATAGATAGATTCCTGTCATTATTCCCTTCATTTTCCCTCCCTCCTGTTTTGCCACTTTTCAGAAATCCAAAGCACTTCGGCACATTCCCGAAATTCGGCAGTTTGGTTCGGCACTTCCGAAATTCGGGACTCCGGGGGGGGGGGGGGGGGGGGTTTGGCACTTCCGAAATTCGGCACTTTGGCACTTCGGAAGCATCCGAATGTCCAAATTGCCGAAATTTGTCCGAATTTAAATTCCAACCAAAACTAGTTGCTTGCCCTTTTTTCCATTTCAGATGTATAGCTTCTTTGTTGCTTGTCATCCATGAAGACTAATTCTGAACAGACCTTCCTGGATATTAGATGGGTGTAGACCTTCCTGGATATTAGATGGGTGTATCAGAATCCCACTGGTCTCTGTCAATTCTGAGCTTATAGCATTGCTGGAAATCTGATTCTGATTCTGAAGGGAAGTTAGCATCTGCTACACTGTTTCGTTGGATGACCACTGCTTCTACGGTCTTCAACATTGCCTATTTCTTTGTGCTTCTCCAGAACGCTTGGACAACACATCTGGTACTCCATCTCTGTATTGAAATGTCTGCCTGTGAGAAACATTCTTGATGGAGATCCATAATCTTTCCGTGTTGTGTTGCTGTGCTCAGTCTTGCAATGGTGTATGACTTTTGACATTAAACAGTCTTCAGCAACTTCACTTTGTTAGCATGACTTGGCTGTTCCTTTCCTAATTGTATTCCTTCTACACTGATATTTCTGAATCACTTAATGATTGTGTCTCAATCTACATATTACATTGATGACCATTAGCACATGTTTAGTATAATCGCTTAATTGTGCACCAATATGTTTAGAAAATCTCTAAGGGCTACTGACTATACACTGGACCTTGTCCAGGTGGAAAAAATTCTGTTAAAATGGCTGTATTCTGACTGTAATGGCAATTCTCACCCCTGAGCGGTAGGTGGGGGCCCTAAATACTAATAAGGGGAGGGGACCTAATGTCCTCTCCCCTGGCCCCAACCCCTGAGCGGCGGGTGGGGGCCCTAAATACCAATGTGGGGGGACACCTATTGTCCTCCCCCCTGGCCCCCACCCCTGAGCAGCGGGTGGGGGCCCTAAATAAAAATGCTATCCCCCTAGGTGACTAGGGGTCCCCAAACCCTAGTCACCCACCACTCCCCCCAACAAAAATTAACCCCTACCTACCCCCCTAAAAATAAGGGGGGACCTATAACTAAGTACCTGTAAAAAAAAATAAAACTTACCATTTGATGTTTTCTTTCTCCTAAAATCTTTTTTCAGCCCCAAAAAAGGACAAATAAAAAATCCATAATAATCAACGCACAAAAAAACAAGCGCAAAAAACCCAAAATCCATCCTGCCCTGCAATTAGGCTCAGAGCACTCTGATTGGTGGGTTTAAGCCATCCAATCAGAGTGCTCTGATAGGTAACTGAAGAGACTTACAGGTAAGTCTCTACATTTACCTGTCACAGCACTCTGATTGGTTGGCTTGAAATACACCAATCACAGTGCTCTGTGACCTTTTACACAGCGTGGGAAAGTTATTTGGAATTTTCCCACGCTGTGTAATTTGACTCATAACACTCTGATTGGTGGATTAAGTAACCACCAAGTCTCTTCATTTACCTGTCAGAGCACTCTGATTGGATAGCTTAAAATTAGTATTTAGGGTCCCCACCCACCGCTCATGGGTGGGGGCCAAGGGTGAGGACCTTAGGTCCCCCCCCTTATTTTACTGTAGGGCCCCCAACTGCCATTCAGGGGTGGGGCAATAGGTCCCCCCTTCAGGTTAGAAGCCCCCACTCGCACAGCTCGGGAGGGGGGGACTTTTTTTTTTTAAGTGAGCAGCCATGGCCTTTTTTGGGGCTGAAAAAAGATTTTAGAAGAAAGAAGACATCAAATGCTAAGTTTTATTTTTTTTACAGGTACTTAGTTAAAGGTGTCCCCCTCATTATTTTTAGTGTGAGGGGAGGAGGGAGGGGGTGACTAGGGGTTTGGGGACCCCTAGTCACCTGGGGGGGTAACATTTTTATTTAAGGGTGGGGGTCAGGGGGGAGGACAATAGTTCCCCCATTGGTATTTAGGGTCCCCACCCGCTGCTCAGGGGTGGGGGCCAGGGGGAAGACATTAGGTCCCCCCTTATTAGTATTTAGAGCCCCCACCCGCCGCTCGGGGGGAGGACATTAGGTCCCCCCCTTATTCCAATTTAGAGCCCCCACCCACCGCTCGGGGTGGGGGCCAGGGGGAGGACATTAGGTCCCCCCCTTATTGGTATTTAGGGCCCCCACTGGCCCCCACCCCTGAGCTACATTAGGTCCCCCCCCTTATTCTAAGTTAGGGCCCCCCACCCACCGCTCAGGGGTGCGGACCAGGGGGGAGGACATTAGGTCCCCCCCTTATTAGTATTTAGGGCCCCCAACCACCGTCCAGGGGTGGGGGCCAGGGGGAAGGACATTAGGTCCCCCCCTTATTCTAATTTAGGGCCCACACCCACCGATCAGAGGTGGGGGCCAGGGGGAAGATAATAGGTCCCCCCCATCATTTTACTTTAGGGCCCCCAACTGCTGCTCACTGTTTAATAGACATGCCCCTACTCGCAGTATAGCTAGTAGGGGCATAATTTACTAATACTAAGTAATATTTACTTAGTATTAGTAACTTTGGCTGAAAGACCAATTTAGGTCTTTCAGCCTTTTAGTAGATAGCTCCCTAATACCGTGGGAATTAGGGAGTTATCTACTTATTCATTCCTGTCATTCCATTGACTAGCTTAAGTAACTTGTTTTATATGAATGTATGTTACTTGATTGTTGTAAGTGTTGCAAATGCTTACAGCTGAATCCTGGCTATGTTTGTATACTTTTTATTTAAAATTGTATACAGTGTAACATTCTATATTCTTCCGCTGGGTAAGTATATTAGTTCTTAGGCAATACTGTGCTCCGGAACTTCGGCACTTCGTAAATTCGGTCATTTATGAACTTCGGGACTTAACCATTCGGCAATTCGGCAATTCATCTATTGGGACATTCGGAAGTACCTGAATGTCCGAATTGCCCGAAATTCGTCCAAATTCACATTCGGACTGAAACGAATTGCACATGTCTACTTATTCCTATATTTGCTTTTCTTTATGTGAATATATATAATAAAGTTTAAACCATATTATACTCCTGGCCCTTACTGATTTTACCACCCAACCGTTTTGGATTGAGCAAAAGCTTCTTTTTGTTCCCAAAAAAGATTTGATCTAGCAATAGAAAGAAACATGTCTGCACCTATATCCCAAGAGTGGGGATTATTCCACTCCAGGCCATATGCAAGGAGCCATTAGAGGGCTTTAACAAATATGAGTGGTCATATGTTTACTATGTATTAATTTTTGGTTTCCTGACATATTGCACTATTTTTTGCCCTTGTGTTTATGTTACATGCATACCTGATTCAGTCGGACCAAGATTTCATCATTATATCCATCGACAGGTATTTTACTACCCAGGTGCTACATCTAGAGCTATGAGGTAGCCCCCACAATGTAAGTGTATTTCCTTATGTTTTTAATTTGGAAACTTGACATACTGCACCATATATTTTTTCTCTGTTTTCCCACTACATGTGTGACGAGAGCAATCTCGCCACATTGCATTGGAGAAGCCTGGTTGCTCGCCTGCTGCCTTTGGATTATGGCCCCATGTTAAAAGACTTTGTTTCCCCTGCAGAAAAGACTTATTCATGCTTTTCTGCCTGGTGTTCGGTAGATTCAATCTACTGAACAACCGCACGAATGACTAGACCACCTGGAGCTGGAGTGTGCCGGCAATTAGCCTCCCAGAAGCTGCGGTTAACCACAGCTTAATTGACGAATACTGGGTGGCCGCCATTCGTATAACGAACACGAGGTCGTGGCCATTTTAAACACGCGAACGCACAGCGGTGTTCGACGCCTAATTCATGGAATTAAAAACGGACACAGTTTGGCGCGAACACCACTGAAGCCGCCGACCTCCCTTCTTGTATGGTGAAAGTGCACGAACGGCCCGGTGTTCGGTAGTTGTACCGGACTGCACTATACCCCAGATAGGATTCCCATGGAGCTCATTCGTATGAGAACTGACTTTGTAAAGACTTTGGCTCCATGGCGATTAAACTGTATTCATGTGGTCTGAGCGCCATTCGCTTAATAATGTGCGCTCAGACCTGAGCTATCTGGGGATATGTTAAATGTATAGTTTTATTGTAACTTATGTCATATAATGTATTTTAATATTAATTCTTATTTTAGTATCCCCTCGTGCATAATGGCAATTTGCCTTTGTCCTGGGAGATAATTAAATTACCTCTCAATTATCTCCAGGGCAGAGGGGAGGAAGCCAGTATGCATTGTGGGAATATAATGTGACTGTGTGTCCTGTTTGGCTAATTGTCTGTCTTTTGTCACAGTCTCCCATTTGGTCCCCTAGGGGAGTGTCCACCAGGTGGGAGACCTGCATAAATACTGGGCGGGTAGCCCTCATTAAACAGACCACTGCTTGACCCTCAACATGGAGCCTTGTCTCGTCTTTGGGGGGATTTACTGAATGCTGATAGAGACTGATTGCTAGAGTGTATGCCGCTTGGATGCTTTTCCTATTCGTCTGCTAGCAGCGATTCGTATGGTTCCAGTTCGTGAGTTTGGAGTGTTACATTATATGCCGTTCGGGAGTTTGGAGCATTCCCTTACATGCGGTTCGTGAGTTTGGTGTTCTACAGTAGCTGTGCCTGCATCATATTGTACTGCCTGAAATCTCCATGCTTGGTGTGGCTTAAAAACACTTGCAGCTCTACAACTACCAGGGCTGGATTAACATAGGGGCTGATGGAGCTGCAGCTCCGGGCCCAGGCCCAGGCCCAGGCCCATGTAATAGGCCCATTGATTTAAAAAAAAAAAAAATATATATTTGCATTGGAGAAGCCTGGTTGCTCGCCTGCTGCCTTTGGATTATGGCCCCATGTTAAAAGACTTTGTTTCCCCTGCAGAAAAGACTTATTCATGCTTTTCTGCCTGGTGTTCGGTAGATTCAATCTACTGAACAACCGCACGAATGACTAGACCACCTGGAGCTGGAGTGTGCCGGCAATTAGCCTCCCAGAAAAGGACGATGGAAAGGACTAAAGAAGATACATTTGAAACTCCCCACCCCTGTTACTCACCTCCTTGCTTCTCCGTGGGTGAGCCGTAGTCTCTTGTAATGCGGTGTGGCCCCCACGCGGCTGAAACTACCAGTCCCAGCAGCTGCCCCGCTGGTACTGACAATCACAGCTGCCTCTAGATTCCTGTGCCCGGAAACTTTTTTTTTTTTTAAATAAATTTTTATTAGTTTTATCACAACATACATAAAATTCATTTACTTACAACACACTTTACATATTGGTATTGGTTTGGCACAGGTTACAGAAAAGACATACAACAATCTATCAAACAATACAAAGTATTTTGATAAACTAATAAACCAAAATACAGGTAATAACCTGTGGCCTTCACCATTCTACCCGGGGGGTACCCAACTCTTATCTCCAATCTCCCCATTGTCCTGTATTAGAGGAATACTCCAGCTCCACGTATTGGTCGTCGTATGCCTCCATATCCTGGGAGAGAGGCCCCATAACATATGAACATCTTCTGAACAGAAGATAGAGGTACTCTATATGAATAGGAGTGAGGAGATATACATAAAGCTATGTATTGAATAAGATGGAATAAATCCGTTCAAAACCCTCAATACCCCTGTTTAACAAACACTCACATATCACATACATACAATGTTCCGAGATTCCATGGGGATGTTAGCTGACGAGGAGAAAAAACTATAAAGAATTTTGTCCATGGGATAAACAATAATCGTCCCAAAGGGCCCACCTATACTTCGGAGCTCTATAAACCCCTAAGTGTCCATCCTCTCTTTCTAATGTTCTGTTTCTCTGCATCACCCTTTCCACATCGGACCAATTTGGAAACCTCCCTGCTTTCCAATTTACAACGATCAACCATTTCGCTATTGAAAAAATGCAAAGCAGGAAGGATTTTAGTTCTTTTGTGTGGTGACTAGGTATGAAGTGAAACAGAGCCAGTTCTGGGGTTAAATCAATCAGTTCCCCAATAATCCGAGATATCCCATATTTTACCTCCTTCCAATACTTTTGTATGTGAGGACAGGACCACCACATATGTATCGCTGAGACTACTTGGTTACAGCCTCTCCAACAAAATTTAGAAGTGTCATCTTTCTTTATTTGCCCAAGTTTGAGTGGCGTTACATACCATCTGTTTACAATTTTAAAGTATAACTCCCAATATGAGACATGTTTAATTAATTTATCCGTTAAAACGGAAGCAACCGACCATATTTCCATGGGCCAGGATTGGTTTAATTCTTCTTCCCAAATTCTCATATTTAAACTTTTGGTGTTCCAATCCCTATCTCTCAGAAGACTAAAACATTTTGACAGCATATGCTTCCTATTTGTTGAACGTATTATTTTTTTCACATGGAGTTGGCTGTCTAAACTCTTTTAGGCGATAACTCAACGAGTAGATACTCAATTTCAACCTATTATATTCCAACCACATGCTGGCTGGAATATTAAAATTAGACTGAATATAGTCAAATGGACGGAATTCATTATTAAAGGGACACTGTAGTCACTATAACCATTTCATCTCTTTGAATTGGTTATAGCGCCTGGAGTGCCCTGGCACTGTCCCTCCATTCAGTGTTGAACCATGTTTGTGCAGTATGCCACAACATAATAGTCCCTGGCCACCCACAGTCCGGCCCCTTCTGTATGTCTAGCTAAGGCAGAGATTACACACTTCCTTGTTGTCATACCCATTCATACCGTCAGTTGGAGCTCTGACAGGCTAAAAGCAGTCAGCTGACACTCTCAGCCAATCACAACTGCCCATTGCTGCTCATGGTAATACTTCCTAATTAGCCAAAGCAGCACAGAGGGGATGGACTGCCGGGGTTTCTTGTTTAGCATTAAAACATTACAACATTAAAAACTGTTTAATGCTGAAAGAAATGATTCAACAGGGGACTCCAGACACTATAACCAGTTTAATGAGATGAAGCAGAGACAGTGCCTACGGTGTCCCTTTAACATATAAGTCTCCTAAGTATCTGCATCCTACTTTTAGTAATATCTCTAACAAAGAAGAATGAATCTTTTCCTGAATCCACAAAATAGGAGTGATCAGGCTTGGAAATGGAATCAGGGAGTATTTGCGATTCAAATTCCACCAACCCTTAAGAATGTGCCATAATGTTGAAGTTTTAATATGCACTAGACCACTGGATAAATCATCTCGAAAAAGGATTGTTTTCAGATGTATTTCTTTAAAAAAGAAAGCTTCTATCAATAACCAATTATTGTTTTGTGCCTCTTCCTCCCATCTCAGCATATGTGCCGTATATATTTATGAAACCACTCACATTTACCCAAGCTATATGCCTAGCTCAGGGGTAAAGCGCCAATAGGCCCGTTAAGGCGACCTCTCCCTTCTTTTTTGCAGTAATTTTCTTTTTATCCTGTATTAGGGCTAGAGCAGAAAAGCAAATATGGTGCAGTATCTCATGTACTGGAGGGTAGAGTATGATGTTTTATAGAAATATACTCACAAACATGGAGCCATACCAAAAGGCTCAATAACAGCGCGTTGTGTAGTGTCAGGACTACACACCTATAAGCAGGAAACCACTGGCCCAAGATATATGTGTAAAGTGTTCCCAAGACGCGTTTCACTGAAATTCTCGGCTTCCTCAGCTGGGTAAATCTGTCGTAAATATATACGTTTACTTCCACTTTATATCTACTATTTTACACTATTGGAGTCCTCAGTTCTTTTTTTAATTCTTCTCTTAGGTGTTTTGCTTTTGCGTTGTGAAATTTAAAGGATAACTATCAGTATTTTACTGATATTTTACCTATTTACCATCTTTAATAAGCGCTACACCGTTATGTTTTTCTTTATATATGTTGTTTGGTGTCTGTGGGAAGGATACACTTGGTGTTATAGCAGCTATTTTTATATTAGAGTGCATAGCACATTTTCCAAGATTTACAGTTGCAAGAAAAAGTATGTGAACCCTTTGGAATGATATGGATTTCTGCACAAATTGGTCATAAAATGTGATCTGATCATCATCTAAGTCACAACAATAGACAATCACAGTTTGCTTAACCCCTTAAGGACCAAACTGTTTTTGCGATGTTATATATTTGCGACCAGGCATATATTTACACTTTTGTGGTGTTTGTGTTTAGCTGTAATTTTCCGCTCTCTCATTTACTGTTCCCATACAAATGATATATTTTTCAGGACAAAAGGGGCTTTCTTTACATACCATTATTTATATAATCTCATGTAATTTAATTTAAAAAAAATAAGAAAATATGATGAAAAATTGAAAAAAATACATGTTTTTTTACTTTTACTTGAAAAATCTTCTACTCATCTACAAAAGCGAATGAAAAAAACTGCTAAATAGATTCAAAATTTTGTCCTGAGTTTAAAAATACCCAGCGTTTACGTGCTTTTTTGCTTTGTTTTGCAAGTTATAGGGCTATAGGTACAAATAGGATATTGCGGTTTCAAAACATACATTTTAAAAATTTATCAATAGTGACATTGTAACACTATTATCTGTCATAAATCTCTGAATAACACCCCACATGTACATATTTTTTTTAAAGTAGACAACACAGGGTATTTAATATGGGGTATGTCCAGCCTTTTTTAGTAGCCACTTAGTCGAAAACACTGGCCAAAATTAGCATTCATATTTGTTTGTGTGTGAAAAAAGTAAAAAACTAAATTGAACGCTAATTTTGGCCAGTGTTTGTGACTAAGTGGTTACTAAAAAGACTGGACATACCCAATTTGCAATACCTTGGGTT
Source organism: Pelobates cultripes (assembly GCA_933207985.1). Classification (NCBI taxonomy): domain Eukaryota; kingdom Metazoa; phylum Chordata; class Amphibia; order Anura; family Pelobatidae; genus Pelobates; species Pelobates cultripes. The sequence continues at coordinate 141,047,573 of OW240913.1, forward strand.
GTCTTCTTTTGCAAATGGTATGCCATCATGGGGGTAATTCTCATTCCTGGGCTACCATACGCTCACAAAGGCAAAGTAACCAACCTGGCCATTTTCAATGTAAAAATATTTGACCCATATATTTGACCTTGTAACTTTCAAAAATGCTATAAAACCTGTACATGGGGGTACTGTTTTACTCGGGAGACATCGCTGAACACAAATATTAGTGTTTAAAAACTGGAAAACGTATCACAACAATTATATCATCAGTAAAAGTGCTGTTTGTGTGTGAAAAATGCAAAAAAAGTCACTTTCACTGACAATATCATCGCTGTGATATGTTTTACTGTTTTAAGTCACTAATATTTGTTTTTAGAGAAGTCTCCCGAGTAAAACAGTACCCCCCATGTACCGGTTTTAGGGTGTTCGTAGAATGTTACAGTGTAAAATACTGTGCTAGCAAATTAAATTCTCTGGACTTTCGGCCTGGGTTGGCAGGCAGGTCCCTCAAATTGCAATCAATAACATTACTTAATTATGTAAAAATATTACATAAATACGCATGTAGAATTTAAATATATATGCATATTTATATATTTTAAGTCTACGTGTATATTTATATAATTATTTATGTAATTTTCTATATGGACAAATGTATATTTTGTATTATTTTTATTTATTTATATATACATAGATATATATACAATTTAATTCTAAGTGTATTTTGATATAAATATATATATATATTAATATCAAAATACAGTTAGAATAAAATTTCATATAGATATATAATTTGTTTTTCAATTTTTATTATTATTTTTACATTTTTTAATTTAAATTACTTATTATTTATATTTTATAATAATATATAAATACAATATATATAGTTGTTATATATATTATATATATACGTGTGTAATTTAATTATAAGTGTATTTTTATATTAATATATCTACATATTAATATAAAAATACACTTAGTATGACATTATATATATATATGATATATAGACATATATTATATAGATATAATATATGTCTATATATCATATATATATATATCATTTTTTTTAAATTAACGTTAACTTTATTTTTTTTTAATGATTTTACAGTTGCAGGGAGATTGCCTGTCAGCACAGGCAGTCCCTCTGCAGGCAGACACATGGACACCTACCAGTCTCCCCACACCGGTAGCACCGCTGATCGCAGCCGGGGGAACGACGGCGATCAGGTAAGTAACTAAGACCATTAGGATGGTTCAGGACTGTCAGCGGTCGGCAAGGCAAAAATGCCGATGACGGTCCTGAACCGTCCGCGGTCCTTAAGGGGTTAAACTAATAACACACAAAGAATGAAATGTTGCCATGTTTTTATTGAACACACCATGTAATCATTCACAGTGCAGGTGGAAAAAGTATGTGAACCCCTAGACTAATGACATCTCCAAGAGCTAATTGGAGTGAGATGTCAGCCAACTGGAGTCCAATCAATGAGATGAGATTGGAGGTGTTGGTTACAGCTGCCCTGCCCTATAAAAAACACACACCAGTTCTGGGTTTGCTTTTCACAAGAAGCATTGCCTGATGTGAATGATGCCTCGCACAAAAGAGCTCTCAGAAGACCTACGATTAAGAATTGTTGACTTGCATAAAGCTGGAAAGAGTTATAAAAGTATCTCCAAAAGCCTTGCTGTTCATCAGTCCACGGTAAGACAAATTGTCTACAAATGGAGAAAGTTCAGCACTGCTGCTACTCTCCCTAGGAGTGGCCGTCCTGTAAAGATGACTGCAAGAACACAGCGCAGACTGCTCAATGAGGTGAAGAAGAATCCTAGAGTGTCAGCTAAAGACTTACAAAAGTCACTGGCAAATGCCAACATCCCTGTTAGCGAATCTACAATATGTAAAACACTAAAAAAGAATGGATTTCATGGGAGGATACCACAGAGGAAGCCACTGCTGTCCAAACAAAACATTGCTGCATGTTTACAATTTGCACAAGAGCACCTGGATGTTCCACAGCAGTACTGGCAAAATATTCTGTGGACAGATGAAACCAAAGTTGAGTTGTTTGGAAGAAACACACAACACTATGTGTGGTGAAAAAAAGGCACAGCACACCAACATCAAAACCTCATCCCAACTGTGAAGTATGGTGGTGGGGGCATCATGGTTTGGGGCTGCTTTGCTGCGTCAGGGCCTGGACGGATTGCTATCATCGAAGGAAAAATGAATTCCCAAGTTTATCAAGACATTTTGCAGGAGAACTTAAGGCCATCTGTCTATCAGCTGAAGCTCAACAGAAGATGGGTGTTGCAACAGGACATTGACCCAAAGCATAGAAGTAAATCAACAACAGAATGGCTTAAACAGAAGAAAATACGCCTTCTGAAGTGGCCCAGTCAGAGTCCTGACCTCAACCCGATTGAGATGCTGTGGCATGACCTGAAGAAAGCGATTCACACCAGACATCCCAAGAATATTGCTGAACTGAAACAGTTCTGTAAAGAGGAATGGTCAAGAATTACTCCTGACCGTGTGCACGTCTGATCTGCAACTACAGGAAACGTTTGGTTGAAGTTATTACTGTCAAAGGAGGTTCAACCAGTTATTAAATCCAAGGGTTCACATACTTTTTCCATCTGCACTGTGAATGTTTACATGTTGTGTTCAATAAAAACATGGCAACATTTCATTATTTGTGTGTTATTAGTTTAAGCAGATTGTGATTGTCTATTGTTGTGACTTAGATGATGATCAGATCACATTTTATGACCAATTTGTACAGAAATCCATATCATTCCAAAGGATTCACATACTTTTTCTTGCAACTGTATATCTATATATTTTTAGCGCTGGTATACTTCTTCTTGCTTCGTTGTACAGACAGCCACTAGACACTCTTCCACAGTACTGACCGAGTATGTGGCATGGAAGCCCATAGAAAAGCACTAAATATAATGCTTTCTCATGGGAAAGCTAGAATGCACTTCCCTGCGCATTAGGTCATAGAGCAACATGTGTTGCTCTATGAGGACATTTTCTCGATGACATAACGAGTAGAGTTGAGTGGGCACCTGAATGTTTGGTTTGGCGGGTTCGGCTGAACTTTGAAAAAAAGTCCAGGTTCGAGCCCGAACTTGACCCCGAACCTGAACCCCATTGAAGTCAATGGAGACCCGAACTTTTGGGCACAAAAATGGCTCTAAAAAACTCCTGGAAAGGGCTAGAGGGCTGCAAAAGTAAGTAAAATGGGGGTAAGAGTAGGACAAGTTCCCTGCAAACAAATGTGGATAGGGAAATCACTTAAAAATAACATAAAATAAGCAGCCACGGAGCTATCTACCAAAAGGCTGAAAGACCTAAATTGGTCACCTAAATTGGTCTTTTAGCCACATTTACTAATACTAAGTAAAGATTACTTAGTATTAGTAAATTCAGCCCCTACTCGCTATACCGTGGGTGGGGGCCATAAATAAAAATTGGGGGGGACCTAATGTTCTCACCCCAACCCCCACCCCTGCATGGTGGGTGGGGGCCCTAAATAACAATAAGGGGGACCTACTGTCCTCCCCCCAGGCCCTCATCCCTGAGCGGTGGGTGGGGGCCATAAATAAAAATTGGGGGGGGACCTTATGTTCTCCCCCCCGGCCCCAACCCCTGAGCAGTGGGTGGGGGCCATAAATAAAAATTGGGGGGGACCTAATGTCCCATCGCTCAGGGGTGGGGGCCGAGGGGAGGACAGTAAGTTCCCCCCTCTAATTGTAATTTAGAGCCCCCATCCACCGCGCAGGGGTGGGGGCCGAGGGGGAGGATATTGGTCCCCCCTCCAATTTTTATTTATGGCCCCCACCCACCGATCAGAGGTGGGGGAGGACATTAGGTCCCCCCCAATTTTTATTTATGGCCCCCACCCATCGCTCAGGGGTGGGGGCCAGGGCGGGGACAATAGGTCCCCCCCTTACTGGTATTTAGGGCCACCACCAACTCGCACCTCACGGCTGGGGGCTCAGGAGGGGGGATTTTTTATTTTTTTTTACTGTGAGCAGCCACATGCGGTGGGTGGAGGCCATAAATAAAAATTGGGAGGGAGGAACTAATGTCCTCCCCCCCGGACCCCATAGGAAAGCATTGAATAATGGCCATGCTGACGTCGAAGGGGAAGGAGAGTAGGCGGAGCCTGACCCTGACTTCCTTGAGCTTCTGGCAAAGATCTCTAATGAGACAGAAAGGGGTATTTTTTATATACACCCCTATATATTATTAACCATTAATAGGGAACACATGGGATGGGTGTCTGCATTGTAACAAGTCTGAGTGAAAAAAATGGATACAAAAAATGGATACAAATGCAGAAAGATAAGTCCTGCGCTCACTCCCATCACTGGGCGGCAGCAATGACTACAGTACACATCAGCCCCAATATATAGTAAAAACCAAAGTTTACAAGTTACCTGCGCTCTCTTCTTAATCCCTATGTATATTTAAACAAATGGAGGTTTTTTAGTTACCTCCAATGGCCATGAGAGGATAAGCCCACCTGCCAACATCAAGGCAGACCCCCCCCCAGGTGGGTCCTAGCTCTAACCATTCACCTTGCTTCCTTGAGCTTCTGGCAAAGATCTCTAATGAGACAGAAAAGGGTATTTTTTATATACACCCCTATATATTATCAGGGCCGTCTTTAATATTGATTGGACCCTGGGCAAAACATTTGCTTGGGCCCCCTGGACCATGTACACCCTCCCCAGGCGTGCAAACACGTTATCACCCTTAACGCAGTGGCTACCTAAAGTAGAGAGATGCAAGAATATTTTTTTTGGGCCTCCCTATTGCAAGGATGTTTAAAAGGTAGATCCCCATCTGTTGTGCAACTCCAGCAATGCCTTGACAGCTGGGGCTCTACCATTTATCCATATTTGCAGGTTTGTATTTAGCACTAAGCTGTTTTTGTGTGTTTCAATGTAAACAGGTTTTTGTATGGAATATGTTTGTATGTGGCATTGGCGTTTGAATGTAAGCATGTATTTATGTGTAGTGTTGGTTTTTGAATGCAGGGGTGTGTATACATATAATCTTGGTGTTTAACACAGACGTGTATTTGTATGTTGTGCTGAAGCTTGAATGCAGGGGTGTATTTGTGTGTAGTGTTAGCGTGTGAATGTTGAGATGTATGCACATATACACACACAAACACACAGGTAGATATGCACACAACCTGACACACAAATACACACCCTGACACACATACTAATAACATAACATACAGATACACTGAAACACACAAAGACAACGTACAGATACACACTGACACACATACAGACACACCGATACACATCCTGACATACACAAAGATACAAACACTGACACACATGCAGTTACACAGACACATATACACACCTGGACACAAAGATACAAACACTGACACACATGCAGTTACACAGACACATATACACACCTGACACACTTGCAGATACACACACACACAGACTTCATACAGATACACACACATATATACACACTGACAAACACAGAGATACAAAAAATGACAACATATAGATACACACACAGATATACAGACAAACTGACACACAAACATACACTGATAGACATACTTACACAGACACATAAACTGACAGACATACTGACACATAGACAGACAGATATATACTGAGACACACACAGACATACTGACACACTGACAGACATGCTGACACATTCACCAACACACACACCGACATACAGACACAAAGAGTCAAACTGATACAGACATGCACACACCGACATACAGACATGCACACACTGACATACATATGGACACACAGAGACACATACACTAACAGACATGCTGACACACACACACATATACTGACAGACATATTGACACACATTCACAGACACACACACAGGCATACTGACACACACACGCACTGACAGACATACTGACACATACACTGACAGACATACTAACACACACACGCACTGACAGACATACTGACACACACACACGCACTGACAGACATACTGACACATACACTGACAGACATACTGACACACACGCACTGACAGACATACTGACACATACACACATACTGCACACACACTGACGCACTGACAGACATACTGACAGACATACACACACACTGACAGACATACTGACACATACACTGACAGACATACTGACACACACACTGACAGACATACTGACAGCACTGACAGACATACTGACACACGCACTGACACATATACCACACTGACACACGACACTGACAGACATGACACTGACACACACTGACAGACATACTGACACCCGCTGAACATACTGACACTGACAGACATGCGGCAGACATGCGGCAGACATACTGACACACACACTGGCAGACATGCGAGCACAGCACTGACAGACATACTGACACACGCGCTGACAGACATACTGACAGACATGCGACAGACATACTGACACACACTGACAGACATACTGACACACACTTTATTGAACATACTGACACCTGCGCGCTGACAGACATACTGACACACGCACTGACAGACATGCGAGCGCTTACACACTGACGAACATACTGACACACACACTGACAGACATACTGACACACGCACTGACAGACATACTGACACACGCACTGACAGACATACTGACACTCGCACTGACAGACATACTGACACATTCACAGATACACATGCAAAATTTACACTATTAAACCCACCCTTTCTACGTTGGAGGGTGACTTTCCTACCAGTGGCTGAAGCTGCTGGGAGTTGGGGTCTGGCTAGCTCGGCCCGGACCCCCACCGCTCTGCCTCTTCCTCCTCCCGCGCGCTCCTCTCTCTATGGGAGGAAGTGACGTGCAGCCGTCACTTCCTCCTAGCCGGCTGCCGAAAAGCAAGAGGGCCTGGTCGCGCTCTTAAAGTGCCAGAGCGCAAGACCGGGCCCCTGCTGACAGAAGCCCACCGGGTGCGTGGCTGCACCGGCAGTTGGGAAAAATGCTTGAGGTCAGCGGGGCCTACGGTGCAGCTGCTTCGGCCCCCAAGAGTAACTGGGCCCGGGGCAGCTGCTTCGGCCCCCAAGAGTAACTGGGCCCGGGGCAGCTGCCCCGTTTGCCCCGCGGTAAAGACGGCCCTGTATATTATAGCTTAGAGATGGGCCCCAATGTGTCCAGGAACTTGTCCTGGCAGTTCCAAAGTGAAAAGTCTAAGCCTTTCCTCGGTTTCAACCTGACATTTAAAAATTGGACCAACTGAGGATTCACGTCAGGGGTTTTCCCCACTGAGTCTGGAAGGATGGCCCGTGGGCATTCCGCCCGTAGTTTGTTAAGCCTCTTCTTGGATAAAGGTTTCCGCACTCTTAGCGCAAGGTATCTCACAATGTGCTCAGGCAGCTCCCATTCCTCTGAGCGAGGGTGACGGAGAACATCTGGGTCAAACAAATTTGTCAAACCCTGCCCTCAAACCAGTGGCGTACATACAGGAGTCGCAGCTGCGACCGGACCTGTCACTCCAGGGGGCCCGGCTGCCGTGCGGACCCCTGCAACCAGGTGCCCGCTGTCACGTGTTGCGACCTCAGCCCACGTGGTAAAGCCGCCAAGGCCGCACGTGAAGGGGCCCATCGGGTGGCCCATGCTGTTAGGGGCACCCGATGGCTATGGATTTCCAATGGGCCCGGTCAGTGCTGCGGTGCTTTAACAGCACGACCGGGCGCCCTGAGATGACATCAGACGCTGGGAGGAAGTGACTGCCCCAGAAACTCTTCCCAGCTAGCAGACAGAGCCGGGCGGGAGGAAGAGAGGAGGGAGTCAGAGTGGGAACTCTGACTCCCATCAGTCTGAGCCACCACTGGACCCAAGGGAAATCACCCTCCTGCATCTAAAAGATAGGAAACAGGAGGGGGACTAAAATATTTTGTATATGTGTGTGTTTGTTTGTATGTATGTTTGTGTGTCTGTATGACTGTTTATCTGCCTGTATGTGTGTGTTTGTGCGTGTATGTATTTGTGTGTATGTCTGTGCATGCGTGTGTTTTTATGTGTGTGTCTGTATATATGTGTCTGTGTGTGTTTGTATGTATGTGTTTGTATGTGTGTGTGTATGTATGTTTGTGTGTGTCTGTATAAATGTGTCTCTGTTTGCGTGTGTGTGTTTGTATGTATGTGTCTGTATGTATGTATGTGTGTTTGTATGTATGTGTGTGTGTGTACAGAGGCGTACATGCAGGGGTCACAGCTGCAACCAGGGCCTGTCACTCCAGGGGGCCCGGCCGCCCTGCAGACCCCTGTGACCGGGTGCCTGCCACCATGTGTTGCAGCCTGGCCCACGCGGTGGAACCACTAGGGGGTGGCCCACGGATCAGTTTTCGCACCGGGGCCCCATGCAGGGCCGTATTAGCCGCGAGGCAATCAAGGCATTTGCCTTGGGCGGCATTTTTCAGGGGGAGGCAAAAAACGCCGCCCCCCAAATGCCCAGGGCAAATGCCTAGTTAGCCTTGCGGCTAACTGACATTCCGAGCGGGCTGGCAGGCGGGCGGCTGGCGAGGGAGCACTTCCTATGAGCTCTCCACTCAGCTCCCTCGCGCCGCAGAGTGAGGCTGGGAGCCGGAAGATGACGTCATCTTCCGGCTCCCAGCCTCACTCTGCGGCGCGCGAGGGAGCTGAGAGCTCATAGGAAGTGCTCCCTCGCCAGCCGCCCGCCTGCCAGCGCCGCCCGCCCGCCCGACCTGCAGCCACTGGACCACCGGACCACCAGGGAGAGAGACCCCCCCCCCAGCACTCCCAAAGGTAAGGAGGTTGGGGGGGGATTTAAATTAAAAAAAAAGTTAATGTGTGTTTGTGTCTGACTGTGTGTGTGTGTGTTTGTGTCTGACTGTGTTTGTGAGTGTGTGTGTTTGTGTCTGACTGTGTTTGTGTATGTGTGTGTGTGTGTGTTTGTGTCTGACTGTGTGTGTGTTTGTGTGTGTGTGTGTGTTTGTGTCTGACTGTGTGTGTGTGTGTCTTTGTGTCTGACTGTGTGTGTGTGTGTGTTTGTGTCTGACTGTGTGTGTGTTTGTGTCTGTGTGTGTGTGTGTTGTGTCTGACTTTGTGTCGACTGTGTGTGTGTATGTGTCTGACTGTGTGTGTGTGTGTGTTTGTGTCTGTGTGTGTGTGTTTGTGTCTGACTGTGTGTGTGTGTTGTGTGTCTGTGTGTGTGTGTTTGTGTCTGACTGTGTCTGTGTTTGTGTCTGACTGTATGTGTGTTTGTGTCTGACTGTTTGTGTGTTTGTGAGTGTGTGTGTGTGTGTCTGACTGTGTATTTGTGAGTGTGTGTGTGTGTGTCTGACTGTGTGTGTGTGTGTGTACATGTGTGTGTGTTTGTGTCTGACTGTGTATGTGTGTGTGTGTTTGTGTCTGTGTCTGTCTGTGTGTGTGTGTGTGTGTGTCTGACTGTGTGTGTGTGTTTGTGTCTGACTGTGTTTGTGTCTGTGTATGTGTCTGACTGTGTGTGTGTGTGTGTGTATATGTGTCTGACTGTGTGTGTGTTTGTGTCTGACTGTGTGTGTGTATTTAGAAGGTGGGGCGGGGGGAAGGGTTGGGTGGGGGTGGCGCGGTGGGGAGGGGGGCGCCTGAGTTTTGTCCTGCCTAGGGCAGCACAAAACCAGGATACACCACTGGCCCCATGGATCGTGTGTAAGCCACTGCCTAGAACGTAACCTTGATACAGTGAGGTATAATAACTATGCAGTCGCAAGGTGTGAGCAACAAGAAACAAAAGCATCACAAAGCTGCTCAAGATTAACCTATTAACCTAAGCTATACACACTAAATTATATGTAAAAGAGAAAAGCATAACATTTTCTGTTTTTCTGTCACTATCTTATCTCATACTGTTGTAAATGAAATCTGAACGAAAAATAAAACAAATAAACTGATTAGCAGTAATACTATATATATATATATATATATATATATATATTTAAATGTTTCATTTCTATTGTAAGGTGCACACATGACACAGTTACATAGGTACAGAGAAATGCAACATGTTGAGAGATATGGATTTACACAGAGTTTCAATATAATCTAACAGACAACAGCTAGGCATGCAATAATACATAATTGACTCCTAGGATTGGAGGACATAAGTATTACTGCATATCCATAATGAATGGGGACCTTTAGTCATGAACAGTGGTTGGGAGCTATGAGATATGTTGCCATCTGGAAGTTACGGGAAACCTTTGCATCCTTACAGTTTTGATAACTTTACATGGTGAGGAACTCTCAAGAATTAGTACACATTTGTTCATTAAAAATCATATTAAATATAGAAATAAAAGAGAAACACAAAAGATAATAGGGAAACAGAGGGTTGAGATACTTGCTCTATGATATCATTTTGGAGTGGTGCATAGGGCTTGCCCATCGCACATATGTAAAAGATCTCTAATGAGACAGAAAGGGTTTTTTTTATATACACCCCTATATATTATTAACCCTATGTCCATCTGGACCAGACCCTTTCATACTGCTCTAGGGTGCCTGCAATGGTATGCAATATATTTTTCATATTGCTGCGTGTGATTCACCTTATTGATAACCAGTACGGGGTCGGGCCTACTGGTTGATTTCCAAAGGGTAGCTATACAGAGTTTTGCTGCAAGTGTGATATGGATGGTCAGTGCCGCTTCATGTTTTGCAAACGTTGTGGGCAGTAGGTAACTCGGGGGAGTAGGTTACTCTCCGGTGCGAGGGGTAACGTCTTTCCCGTGCTTTTTTCTATTAATAGTTGGATTTGTAGCCAGAAGGCTGTGAGTTCTGGGCAGTGCCAGAAGATATGGCTTAAGGTGCAACGCCAACACATTTGGTGGTCAGCCGGGTATATATGAGCTAGTTTCTGGGGGGGGGGGGTAAGGTATCATCTCATCCACATTTTATAACCTGCCTTTATGTGATCCAAACAATGTGTTTACTTTTTTCATTTGCATCATGGCTAGAAGCCATCTGCTTGGTTCTATGCTACTTCCAAGCTTCCTTTCCCATTGGACCTTGTAGACCAATTTTAGAGGCCTGTCCAGCTCCAGTAGTGGTCGGTAGCAGAGTGAAAGTGGCTTCGCACACACATAATAATTGTTACGGAGCGCTCTCTCCACCTGCTGCATTTGGTGAGTTTCCAGTTCTTTCCTAATATTGTGCATTAGGGTGCTATTGGACTCTGTAGGAGAGTTTTTATGCTGGTCCTCTAACACTTTCAGATCTTTCATGAGTTTCCAAATTTTTTTTTAAAGTTTTCGCCTCTGTCGTGCACCTAGTTTGATCAATAGACCTCACACTACTGCATTATGGGCAAGCTAGGTTGTAGGGAGAGTCGTATCCGCGTATTGGTTATCCACAAAGAAGTTAGCAGCATCCTTCGGACTACTGCAGCCTGTATTTTATGGTGTATAAGCCACACGTTGAGTCGCTAAGTTCCCTGTCCCCTGATTGGATGGTAATACTATACTTTTTACTTGTCACAAACACATACACACTCTCATACACGCACATGCATGCATGCTAACACAAACACACTGATGCACAGAGAAACACATTGATAAACACAGACATTCACTCACATGTGTATTTGGCTGTGTTTATTTCTGAGTGTGCCTGACATTGTCTACCTGTGTATGTGTTTAAATGTGTGTGCCTGACAGTGTATTTATGATGGCTGTCTTCAGGGGGTGACTGTGACAGGATAAGTGCGACAGGGTGAGGCAGGTGAAAGAGACAGGATTGGGGGTGAGGGAGATTGAGTGTGATGGCATAATGGGTGAATGTGACATAATTACATGGGTTTAAGTGACAGGATGGGTGTGGCAGGGTTGGGGGAGTGATTGTGACAGAGTTGGGGGTGAGTGTCACAATGTGTGTGACGGGATGAGAGGAGGTAAATGTGACAAGATTATGCGTGTTAATGTGACAGGGTGAGTGACGGGATGAGAGGAGGTAAATGTGACAAGATTATGCGTGTTAATGTGACAGGGTGAGTGTGGCATGTTTAGGGGAAATAGTGTGACAGGATTAAAAGGGTCACTGTGACTGGGTAAGTGTGACAAGGTTTGGGGGGAGTGTGACATGATTGGAGGAGGAACTGTGACAGGGGAGTGGAATTTGACAGGTTTAAAAGTGGTGAGTGTGACAGAGAGAGGGGATGAGTGTAACAGGTTTGGGGGTGTGACAGGATTAGAGGTGTTAATGAGATAGGGTATGGTTGGTGTGGTGAGTGTGACAGATTTAGGATGCTGTAAAAGGATTAGTGTGGCAAGATTGGGGGTCAGGCCCAGACTGCCTATCGGCAAACTGGGCAAATATCGGGTGGACTGCGATAGCCATGTGCCAAGGCTGGCAGGGGAGATTAGAGGATGAACTCACTCACTCAGGTGCGGACTGACCGGTCGGGCACTTCGGACATGGTCCGAGGGCCCGGCCGGGAGGGGGGCCCGCTGCCAGGACCGCCTTCAGGGTGCACGGCGGCAGGGCTGGATTGGGGGCGGCATCTGGGGACTGCAGAAGAAGGTGCCACCGGGTGGCCGGTCCAGTGACACACTCTGAGGGGGCCAGTCGCGTTTCATGCTGGAGCCGCCGGGCCGGGTGGCAGCCTCGCCGGTCAGGCGGCACTCCTCTCACTAATGCTGAGGGCTGAAGGAGGAGGAGCATGTCTCTCTATCATGCTCTCTGCGGTTCCCACAATTCCCAGCACAGGATGTGGGAACCGCTACGGAACATGAGGGACCTGGTTGTCGCAGTGGTGAGAGTGAACTCTAGCCCCAAAAACACACTGCCCCCACACACACACCATACACATTCTCACACTGCCCCCACACACACACCATACACATTCACACACTGCCCCTCATACACACACACTGCCCCCACATGATACACCATACACATTTACACACATTGCCTCACACACACACATACACTGTCCACCCATATACACACAGACCCCCATACACAGCCCCCCATACTAACATTGCCACACACATACACGAAGTATGGAGAGTCAAGGTCATTTTTATCAAAATGTACGTGGTTTGATTGTATTGGAGGTTTTTGATAAAGGCCACCAAGGTGTGTCCGAAATAGCGTAATTTCAGTATGCATATTAAGTGTTGCCAAGTGATGCTATCAAATGCCTTTTTTAATGTCAAGACTGATAAGGGAAGGGGAGGGAGAACCCCTGCTCTCCCCACAACTCCCATCACAGCTGCCAACTCCCTCCTTATCCCGGTGACCATCTGTTTCCCCACCGCAAACCCCAGCTGGTGGCTCGTGACGACCCTGGCAAAAAACTATTGTACTCTCAATGCTATGACTTTAGTAAGGAGTTTTAGGTCCAAGTTGAACAGAGTTATAGAGCTATATGACGCCAAATATTCTGCATCCCTACCTGGTTTCAGGTGGAGGCACTGGCGTACATAAAGGGGTTGCAGGGGTTGCATGTACCAGCCGCCATGTTTTGCAGCCCCGGTCTGCGCGGCTAACAGTCGGGGCCGTCAATCAAGCGGCTCATCGGGTGGCCCATGCTATTAGGGCTACCCGATGTAGATGGATTTTCAGGGGGCCCGGTCAGCGCTGGGTGCTTTAACAGCGCGACCGGGCCCCCTGTGATGACATCACTGCTGGGAGGAAGTGACTGCCACGGTCACTCCTCCCAGCTATCAGAGAGAGCCCATGCAGGAGGAAGGACAGGGAGTCAGAATGGGAACTCTGACTCCCACCAGCCTGAGCCACCACTGGACCCCAGGGAATGTCACCCTCTTGCACCTAAAAGTTAGGAAATAGGAGGGTGACTAAAATATTTTGTATATGTGTGTGTTTGTTTGTATGTATATGTGTCTGTCTGTCTGTGTGTGTCTGTATGTATGTGTCTGTGTTTGTGTCTGTCTGTATGTATGTGCCTGTGTGTATGTATTTGTCTTTGTATGTGTGTGTGTGTCTGTCTGTGTGTATGTATCTGTCTGTATGTTTCTATGTGTGTGTATGTATGTGTGTCTGTATGTATGTGTGTGTGTGTGCCTTTTTGGGTTTGAATTAGCATCTAGGTTGGTTTGTTTGATGGAATGGCTAAATATCACATATGGGATTGTTTAAGATCAGTCTCTACTAACGTGAAGTCTTTCTGCCATTTTTCTTAGCAGAAGAAGTGTAGGAAATGATTTGTCCCCTAATGGCTGCTTTGGACGTCTCCTAGAGTAATTTAGGCTCCTCTGTGTCTTCAGAAAATTCCAATTAATCTGTAAATAAGTCAGGAATAATGGATGATTTGTGAGATATGCTGGGAACTGCCAGTGTCTAGTATATGGAGGATGGTAAAGTGGATAGCATCGTGGTAATAGGTGCGTGGTCAGATACCGCAACAAATGCAATGGTTGTTTCCGTTACGTAATGCAAGATTGACAGGGCCACTAAAGGCATGTTATTTCTAGAGAAGGAATTGTATACCAGAGGTCCTCCAAGGTCGTGTAAGTTATAGGAGGACACAAGGTGGGATAGATTGCGGTCACTGTCTGTGGGAGGTGCTGCGCCCAGTGGCGAGAGGTCTCAGTTGCCACCAGGCCTGTCACTCCAAGGAGCCCAGCCACCTGTTGTGGGCTGGCATAACTTCAGGGCCGGAGCACGGCTTCACTGACCCCGGGTGCACAGTGGCCAGGTGACTGCCAGGAGGGGAGCACAGTAGTCCCCCTCCTGCCGGTCACTGCATGTAGCATGGCTGAATTGACTGCAGGTCGAGGATCTTCTGTATCCTCTACCAGGCCTGGCAGGAAGTGCTCTCACATGGAGGAGCTGGGAAAGAGAATAAGACACATAGAGGGGCTGCTGTGGTTAAGACACATGGAGGAGCTAGGGGGAGCATGACACACATGAAGGGGCTGTGTGGGGATGAGACACATGGAGAGGCTGGGTGGGATTAGATACATATAGGGGCAGGGGGGGAGATTGAGACACGTGGAGGGGCTGGAGGGAATGAGACACGTGGAGGGGCTGGGGGGAATGAGACACATGGAGCGGCTGGGGCTGTGTTTTCTAGCTACGCCTCTTGCCGTGCCCAAATAGGACCTGTCTCTGCCCGGGTCTAATACAGCATTGAAATCCCTCCCAACAATCAATTGATTTATATCTATTTGGGCATTTAAAGTCAAGAGCTTTGCAAAAAAGGGACCTGAGTAAGAATTAGGAGCATAGACTTTAACAATGCAGTAATATGTTAAAACAGTTTAACATAATACTGCAATATAATATAAAGGCCCTCTGGGTCAACATCACAACTGTGTATCACATATTGAAGGTCTGAATGCAACAGGATTGCCAGCCCTCCTGCTTTGGAATTATATTTAGCTACTTTACAAGATTAAATCCAAGGAGCTTTACACGTATCAGTAGCCTGTGACCAATCGGTTTCCTACAGGAGGCTAATAGGCGGCTGTTGTTTGGCTAAAAACGTTGGAATCTTATTTTTCTTGAATGGTGTGCTTGCCCCTTTTACATTCTAGGATAAGAATTAGATGGTAGAAGTAGTGGTAGGTCTCCTCTGCATGACTTGCGAAGAGTAATCCATGAAGATTATAATTCTACTGTTTTGGTAGGTGAGTCAGAGTAGTTATTTGTAAGCTGTCAGTATGCAAACTTTATCATTGAAGTTTAGGAATTTTGCTATTATTGGTTGTGATTTGGCAGCGTAACTGGATCTGTCAGGGCCCAATCTATGTAACCGTTCAATAACGATGGAAGAGGCTGCAGAGGCAGCAATCAGAGAGATATCTGTAGCCAGTTTTGAATGGTTGAGGGAATGTCAGCGATTTCAAAGACTCAGGGAAACCCACAAAGCTTAAATAGTTTTTCAACTCTGATTTTCGAGATATCCTGTAAAGACGCTAGAGTAGTGTTTTCTTGTCCAGTTGTAGATTGCAATTGCTGTAATTTGTCTTTGGTTGCACTCTGTCTAGTTTCCAGTAGTGTACTTTGCATAGAATGTGATTGGAATAAGTGGACTGCATTATCAATAGATTTTTTGGTATCCTTAAACTGGGAGTCAAATATCGACTTATGGAGATTAGGCAGCTCCGGACTGTTTCTGAAACTTGTTGTGATATAAGAGTAGATATTGTGAGGGGTTGAGAAAGATTATCCTCCACCACAAAGACAGTAGGGGTGAGGGCTGGGTGGATGGTGGCATGGATTCTGTAAGATATTGTTTCTTAGTTGGTCTTTGAGGTTTGCTGTTATGTCTTTTAGAGGTGATTTGTTGATGAAGTTATCCATAATGGGGAAGATGAGAAGATTAGGGAGAATAGAGTAGAAGAAGTTCTGGCCTGCTTTTGAGTATCACATATGTGACGGAACGCTGGCACTCCGACTGAGTACCTCCGCCAATCGATGCTCCTAGTGCTCGCTGAGGACTCCAAGCACTCCAACCAACACCATCAGCACTGCAGACCCCACTTCCAGCGATGTAACTGCGCGGGGGCTCTGCTGTTTCCACCCACCCTGGACCCAAGGCCAGGATCCAGCTTCCAGTGGGTGAACCTCTCTTTCCCCAGAGAGCAGGAACAGGAACAAATCAAGCTATTGCAAGAGCTTCCTCTGGGGAGTAAGTGATTATAGCAATCCCCAGAGTGTAGGTATCCCTTCCCCCAAACATGAGCCAAGGCTTAATGCTGGAACAAGACTGATTTACTGGCACACAGAACTCACAATTTATGCAACACAAAACTCCTCCTCTGGGCCAGGCTAGATAATTGAGTTTCTACAATACACAAAGCTCAATTATCTGCTGGCCAGAAATAATACAGTTTCATAAAACACACAGGGACCCCAAAACATGCAATAACCCCATAAAGTATATCCTTGGAACCGGGGGATCTGGGTGAACCACATATCCAAAATTCACCCAGATCCGTTCAGTACTTTGGAAAATACAGTTTAATGCAGATTCTGCAGAACATATACAGGCTAAATGAAAAACAATCACTTTATAATGTGTCCCCTGCTGTATAGTCCAAAACCACTGCACGATGTCTCTGTGCACCAAATACTGGCGAGATGGCACCGTGTTGAAAAGTCCAAACAGTGTCTGTGAGTTAAAATGGCCGCCATCCATTGTTCTCACCATGTGCTTCTGATACAGGAAATGGTGGCCACCCAGTAACTCCACAGTATGTCCCCAGATGGTTCTTAAAGGGCCAGCAGCAGCACAACACAAATCCATTATGCCCAAATCATGTCTTTAAAGGGCAATACATCCCAGGGGCCATAGTCACAGGGCAAGAGGCGGGCAAGCAGTCCTCTCCAGGCACAAGTGGCGAAGGGCACTTCGTCACAACATATACAGGAAGTGTGAAAGAGAGAAGGCGAGACGGAAGGTCATTGATGCAGAGGTGATTGAGTTATGTGAGCTGAGTCAAGATGTGTGAGAAGTGTATGTAACGGCACCCCCAGGCATAAAAGGGGTTAAAAGCCGTTTAGGAGATATTCCCCTTCCTGATATACAGGCAGCTACCAAAGCCACCAATCCACCGAACAGGAAACCATATGAATGCCGTAAACAGCCGAATAGGAAAAACCTTACGAATAGGTTTACACTCCTAGCAGTCGAACTGGAACAGCATTCAATAAATCCCCCCCAAGAATGAAACAAGGCTCTGTTTTGAGGGTCAAGCAGGAACAGACAGAGCTGTGGGTTTATTGTTCTTATATAAACATTCTTACACATTAGTACCACCCACAGGGTTTTGGAAAACAACCAATGAAAACGTACAATACACTCAGACACTCCCACACAAAATCCTGCCTGTGATACAATTGCCTTACACAATGGGTAATGTAATTATTACAGGCAGAGAAATACAGTTTTTCCACATTATTCATAATTTTTAAAGTATGCATCAAATTCACATTTTCAGAATCAGCATACTCCAAATACAAACATACGTCAAAATCATACAAATTGGTCCAGTGGTTCAAAAGATAGATCGTAGTCCTTTGTGACCAAATGAAGCATGGATTTTCTGCCCAAAACCAGTTCCACAGAGTCTTCTATCCTGGAGATAATTGGGAAGTAATCCAATTATCTCCAAGGACAGAGGCAAAACTCCATTGAACACATGGCAGCAAAAGACAATAAAATACATAAAAATATATAACTGTGCAGCCATTGCATAAAACAGGTACATTCAACATATCCCCAGATAGCTCAGATCTGAGCGCACATTATTACTGAATGGCGCTCAGATCACACACATACAGTTCAATTGCCATGGAGCCAAAGTCTTTCCCATAGTCTTTCATTATACGAATGGGCTCCATAGCATAGCTATCTGGGGTATCACCGCTCAAACAGGGCAAGCACCGAATGACCCAGCTTTCGTGTCTTTGCAGAGGAAAATCAAGCGTTTCAACATGGGGCCATAGTCTAAAGGCAGCAAGCGGGCACAGTGGCGAGATTGGTCTCGTCACAGTGTAGTAATAATCTTAATCAGAACCAATATAATTTAAAATTTACATCTACATGGAACCAAAATTAAATTAATTTTCTTGATTTAACCTTATTTTGTGAAAACTATCAAATAAGAACAAAATGTTACTTTAAACCTAGCGACGGCAATGGGTACGTACACCACCAAAGCTGTCACCACCGTCCTTGGTTTAGTAGAATTGCGAAGGGGCAATTTGCTCGTGTGAGATGTAATTGCTCACACATTCATAATTTTAGATCTCAATCAACTCACAAAAAGAATAAATAATTAGAGAGGGGCTTTAAAAAGAACTTGTTGAAAAGGGAAATTCGATTAACGATGCAAACAGATAGGAGTAATTATTTAATGGACAAACCGTGTGTGGAATCATCCAGTGACCATTTCAGTTTTGATTTCAATACAGTTCAGACCATTTAAAAATAAAGAGGGGTTTACAGAAACATTGGTCCATTCTCTTACAAGACCCTATACTTAACACCCTCCTACCGGAACATCTTAAACTTATTTTCCGGAAAAATCTAAATTTCAAAAATGTATTGGCACCTAGTTATGCCATTAGGGATCCAAAGGATACTTTAACCAAGAATGGCCATTTTGGGTGTTGTAATTCCTGTAAGGCATGTCATACAGTACATATGGAGAGAACAGACTGATTTACTAGTTCTGTCATGTGTGAATCTTTCAACATTAGATGAGAAGTGGGATGCCGCACTGACTTTGTTGTGTATTTACTACAATGTCCGTGCGGCAAACAATATGTCAGCCGAACCAAAAGAATACTTAAAATAAGACTGATGGTACATATTAATAATATCAAAAAAGGTCTTGTAACACACTCTGTTCCGATTCATTGTAAGAACTGTCCCTTTTTTTTCTTTTGACAATTTTAAATGTATTAGGATTGAAAAAGTCTTGCCCCATTGGATGGGGGCGATCAAGTCCAGAAATTATCACAACGGGAGACATACTGGATTACTGGCAGACTTTGGAACCAAAAGGGTTAAATGTGGATGTGGATCTGGTCTGTTTCCTTTGAAGGTTTACATTGTTAGGCTGGATATGTGTGGCATTACCATATACTATAGATTATTATATACATTGGTTATTTATGTACAGTTTTTTCACTGTTATTTTTGTATAAATGTATTTTTTATAATGTTTTTAAATTATAAGGCACCTGTCACTTGATAAATCAACTTATCATGAGTGATATTTCAATTCATAGTAAATAACATTTTCACTTATTAACTAATATTTTTTGATCAACGGAAGGAAATTCAAATTACTAAGGATTATAGAGAATCTATATGCACCTTTTCATAAGTTATGTATATTTTAATTGTCTTTTTTCTTTAGTATTGTTCTCTCTATAAGAGAATCTCCAGTGTCTCTTCATACTTCTATTAGGTATTATAGACGCAAGCCTGATATAGAACGCACAGAAAACTACAGTTGGACCGCATACCACTTCTGGTTATATGGAACACACGGAAGTATAATGTTGGAACGCATAACATTTTCGGTTACACGAATAAATGCAGATAACAGCTGTGATGAATGGAAGGAAGACGCCATTAACCTGAACAGGTGATTCCAACTCACACAGGTCCAATTAGAAGAAAGAAGACACCCACCGGATCACAGATGGACTCAGGGATTAGCCCTATTCAAGAGACTTGCGGGAGGGGGTTGTTAGGCTGCTTTTTTGCTGCATTTACGATTGTGCTTACTATTTTTACTGATTGGTCCCTTAGGAAGTCGTATATTTGTTTGGGATGAAACGCGTAGGACCGACTATATATATATATATATATATATATATATATATATATATATATATAGAACTGGACCTTAGCCCCCCATCATCATTGGGGGAGGCACCCTATACACGCTTGAAAATACAACCATCTTCTGAGTGCATTCTATAACAGCGCAATTATTGTGTTTTATGTGTATTTACACTTTATTTTGTATATCTCTTTATCCTTAGATATCAGCCGGTTCCCTCTTTTTTTTTCTGTGTATATTTCTTTTGAGAAGTGTAGTGTAGGAGGTGTGGCACAGGAACTGTGAGAGCGTGTCTGAAGATGTGTGGAGAACAGAGAGGAATACGAAGAGAGGCAGATTGAGATAATGCAGAGTTAGTTTGAATAACCATCAGGAGTGAAGTGTCAAAATTTGTGTTCCCACCCGAAGAAGTGTTTTACAGGGAGGGAGAGATCGATGAGATTAATCTGCTCTGCAATGGAGGAAGAACAAATCCTCGTTCTGTTCAAGGTAGAGTTGTGTTACTCATGGTTATAACTAGGAGGGACTGAACTGCGATAAAACAGTGGTATCAAGTGGTAAAACGAATAGTAGGCTTCAGGAAGATATAGTTTCCATGGTCTATTGAGCAACAGTGAAGGATAGGCTGGAGCGTGCCTTGTTAGTTATTCTTATTCCCCAGGGGGAGTAAGGAAAAAAATGGAAAATATAAAAACAAAAGAAAAAAAAGGGAAGAACTCATATACATATAGTCTAGCTATTTGTGATCCCTAGTGTAGCAGACATGGATGAATTCCTGTCAGAGAGTAGGGTAAGATTTGATTCCTTAGAGTAGTTCGGGCATCACCTATGTGCACACCAGGTTTGGCAGGATTCGTGCAATGGCCCAGAACCCAAAATAAAACCCTCAGTGTGGTATGAAGAGATGACGTCCCAGGTATTTGGTATGGGTTACCCCAAGTGATACACTGGACCCTTTAGAGAAGCAGGACCTGTAAGGCCTAATGTGTCATGGAGTCCTCGTATGAGGCAGTAAGAGGCATGTATTTCAGTGCCTGGTGTGGTTACCACTGCGGTGCAGTGAGAGTTAATATCTGGAGCCCACTGACAGAGAGAAGCTGATGTGAAGCTACAATTGAAGGGAGGCCTGCAGTGGGTTGGTAGACCGTGGAGACTGTGTGCCACACTGCTGCTTGCAGTCAATTTTGTGACATCCATTGTGGTCACCACCTCGCCTCTGCTTTGGAGTTCCCTGCTCACAGGGAGGAAGCAATATTGCTTAATTTGAGCCAGTTCAATAGGTGGAGGGGAAACGCCAGTACTAGGGAAGAGTGACCTACATTACAGGCCTTGACATCCATTACAGGCCTTGACATCCATGCTTAGATGGTAATGGGACATTGTCTAGATCTTAAACCAGACCCCTTGTTCCCTTTACAAATACATTGCATGATTTATTATGTCTATAATGTTTTCTCCATTTTATTTTTCATTAAAAAAATCTGTAATAATAGATTACAGGAATAAATTGTGACAAACACGACTATATCTCTGCATAAATACACGTATGTTACATAATTCAAAAGTGTAATATTCCAGAATGTATTCTACATAAGTTCAATGGCTATTATGGACTTAACAAGGTACAAAGTATATTAACTTTTAACTTTTTTCAATAAACAGAGCAAGTATGGAAACTCAGCATTTTAAAATTATATTTAACATAGAACATATAAACATTGTCCACATGATTGTTCAGGGTGTTTGTTCAATTTGAAACCACAATTAGCCAACCATCAAGAAATGAAATATGTAAATATTATCATATTGGGTTATCCTAGACTCCCAACATGTCAGCCCAACTCTTGGAGCAGGAACTAAATAGAGTTCCTATTATATATTTACTGCCATTTTTTTAAATCTTCCTCCAAACAAATCTTATATATTAAACATTGTATAGGCTTTTGTGTAGATCAAATATTGACTTAGAAGTTGACCCGTAATTACATTTCCCTAAACACCTTTATGCCCCAGTCTGATACTGCATTCCTTGAAATGTTTGTTCCCTACAATTTCTAAAGAATAACTTGTCCCTAAATACTTGGCAGGCAACAGAAGAAAAAAAAATGCAGAACACCTCTTTACAAAAGTAGAAATTCAAACAGTTCATCAAATGTTCATGATTTATGTATAGAGTTATAGGATCAAAGACGTTTTATATGCCTCTCATGTCACTTTTACTGTGATAAGGTTGGGGACAAGTGATTTGGATTATACCTAAATAGGTATGGTTCTTCCTGAGAGATACAGGCTTTCGTTGTAGGTTCCAGAGTTGGGGATTGTTGAACCAGTGAGTCATGACAGTGATATAAAGATGCAATATCCCAGTTTTCTATGGATTGTGTGTAACTCGAAAAGTTTTGACCTTTAACACACAGTGCTTTGTTCCATGCTTGCTGGTCTTCATTACACAGGTCAAAGTTAACAGCAGAATTTATCCAATCATGGTCACTGTAGCCCCCACTCTCATACTGGTTGGATCTCCTTTTACTCCAGTCTGCGTCACTCAGTGGTTCCATTAAATATGTAGCTTTTCCAAAACTGTAGCTCTTGCTCATGGACAAGCAGTTATTCAGCATGTTCCCTTCGGATGACTGATCGATGTCCATGTCATTAAAATCATAAAAAGGAGGATTCTGCAGTACTCCACTGGACTCGTTTTCCTGATTTTGTATTTCGCCTGTGAAGGACTGACAAAAATGTATGATTGAGTATTAGCATTAAAACATGACTACTGCATGTTCATATGAATGGATGCATTTAATATTTAGCTATGCTTCAGTTAATAAAAAGAGTAAATAAACAAAAATTTTAATATTAGTGAATTAAGGTAAAGTACCTTTTTCACTTTATAATCTCTTATCTCCTGTGATTCCCGATCCCATTATCTATCTAACCTTGTTTGATATATTCTTTCTGCAGAAATGTTATCTCCACTTTTTTCAAAATTACGTAAGCAATTGCCCTTACCAGCTAAGCCTTAAAGCTGACCTGGATGCATTTTTACATTCCAGTTCAAGGGATTCTCTAGTGCCATGAAAACAAACACGTTTTCCTGGCACTATAGGCTCCTGTAGTGCCCCCCTAGCTCGGGGGCCCACACTCCCACGGGGCTGAAGGGGTTAAAACCCCTTCAGCCACTTACCTGAATCCAGTCCCTCGGCGCTGGGTCATGCTCTGCCCACGCTCCTCCCCAGCCTACGTCAGCTGGCAGGGGAGACCTAATGCGCATGCGTGGCTATAGCCGCACGCGCATTAGACCTCCCCATAGTAAAGCATTATTCACTGCGTCCAGCGTCAGATTACGGGCCACAAGACGTTTAGATTCCACAAGCCGTCTAGTGGCTGTCTGGTAGACAGCCACAGAGGGCAGACATGGAGCTGCTATGTAAACATTGCAGTTCTCTGGAACTGCAATGTTTAACATTGCAGCACTAAGTGCAAAAGGGACATAGTACCCAGACTACTTCAATTAGCTGAAGTGGTCTGGGTACCTACAGTGTCCCTTTAAAGTTCATGTAGGTTTATAGAAAGAGGGACCCATTAACCGTAGCTTACAGGGAACATCCTGAAATTATTTCTCTTAAGGTTTGCATTGCTGAAGAAATGTGAGACTCTGAGTATAACCATACAGCCTATAGGTAACTGTTCAACATGTGTAAAACACAAACAAGCCTTGCTAAGTCCAGTATTTTGTAGAAAACATAAATAATAACCTATCGAAACCAACCAAGTTAGCACAATTCAACCCATGTCCTTGCATTACGCTGTGAAAATGAATCATAGCAACACTACACAGCTGCCAGGCAGAGATGAAAAGTGAATTCCTGTAATGCAGCAGAGCCTGTTCACAGCTTTTATTACACAGATTTCTTCATAACGTTGTACAAGAAAGTATTACTTGTAAATTATGTAAAATGGCTCCAGTGGCGGATCCAGAGTCTGATCTCGGGAGGGGCACTTGTAGATTATTCAAAGAAATAATCCAGGCACAATAACCACTACAGCTCAGTGTAGTAATTATGGTGCCCGTAGTGCCAGGATCCCCTCCCAGAGTAAGTAGTCAAACCGTTTAAGAACAGTTTGACAACTTACCTGGGGTCTGCTGGGATATGGGGCATAGGAGCAGTGGTATGTGTTAGGGGTAAAGTGTGTGTGAAAGGTGCAGTGTGTGTGTGTGAGCGGTGAAGTGTGTGTGCGAGTGCGTGAGGGCGGCAGCGTATGTCAGGATTGCAGTGTATGTGTGGGGCAGTGTGTGTGTGAGAGCTGCAGTGTGTGTGTGTGTGAGCGGTGCAGTGTGTGTGAGAGTTGCAGTGTGTGTGTGTTTGGGGCAGTGTGTGTATGGGTGTGCAGTGTGTGTATGGGGGCAGTGTTTGTGGTGCAGTGTGTGTATGGGGGCAGTGTTTGTGGGGCAGTGTGTGTAGTGTGTATGAGGGGCAGTGTGTGTAGTGTGTGTTTGGGGAAGTGTCTGTAGTGTATGTATGGGGGCAGTGTTTGTGGGGCAGTGTGTGTAGTGTGTGTATGGGGGCAGTGTTTGTGGGGCAGTGTGTGTATGGGGGCAGTGTTTGTGGGGCAGTGTGTGTAGTGTGTGTAGTGTGTGGGGGCAGTGTTTGTGGTGCAGTGTGTGTAGTGTGTGTATGGGGGCAGTGTTTGTGGGATAGTGTGTGCAGTGTGTGTATGGGGGCAGTGTTTGTGGGACAGTGTGTGTGGTGCGTTTATGGGGGGCAATGTTTGTGGAACAGTGTGTGTAGTGTGTGTATGGGGGGCAGTGTGTGTAGTGTGTGTATGGGGGGCAGTGTTTGTGGGGCAGTGTGTGTATGGGGGCAATGTTTGTATGGGGGGGAATGAGGGGGCAGCTTTTAATTTTTTTTTTAATTAATAAAATAAATACTCATTATGTCCCCCCTCCCATCTTACCTTTATTGGGAGGAGGGGAGATATTTCTGGATCCCTGGTGGTCCGGTGGGGATTCCCTGGTGGTCCCAGTGGTAGTAGTGAACTCTAGCCTGCAGCTCCATGGCTAAAGTTCATTCTCGCGAGAGTTGGAGCGTTGCCGTGGTAACCGCGGCAACACTCCGTGCTCGCAAGAGGAGGACCCGGAGGAGCTGCAGGTAAGAGCTCCCAGGTCCTCTCTCCTCCCTCTCCCTCCCCTGTCGGCTGCTAGCACGGTGCCTGCAGGCACATTGCAGGGCTGGTACTTGGACAATGCCAGCCCTGCACTAGCCGGCAGGGGAGAATCTCGGGGGGGGGGCAATTGTCCCACCCCTGGATCCGCCACTGAATGGCTTATGGCTACAAGCTAAGTGAGATTGCATAGTCAGCCTGTGGAATGTTGTACAGTAAATTTTTATTACTCAGGACAAAAATTAACACAAGAGGGCTTGGGCTTGACATGTAAACCTTAAAGGTACAATGTAGTTGGTAGCTCTTTACTTTTGAATATTTCCATTTATTTGAAAATGCTACACAATGAGAGGCCTTTTCTGCGTTTACTCTCATTCCATATACTGATGTATTGAGGAAAACTTGTCATTGAAAACTATCCATCCTACAGGAAGTCTCCACACACAAAAATCTACAATGGAGTTTTATAATAAGGCAAACCCCACCATCTTTCTGGACTTTTTGCATTCTATATATAGCTACATATTGTGCTGCGGAATATATTATTTATTACTATATGTTTTCTTTGCATATCCTCACTACTTCTAGGCACAACCTGTTCCTTTATCGTGCATGTGTGCAATTTCTGCTGTTGGAATTATTTGAGGGTAACCCAACTATCAGAGTTAGCGCTGTATCCACTGCTTTTCAAGTTTACTTTGTGTAATGCAGTAGAGCCTGTTCACTCATTAGGCGTTTATTACACAGATTTCTTCATAATGTCGTACAAGAAAGCCTTTCATGAAAATTATGTAAAATGGCTCATGGCTCCAAGCTAAATAAGATTACATAGTCAGCTTGTGGAATGTTGTAGAGTAAATCTGTATTACTTAGGACATTAATTACTTATTAATATATGAGCATATGACTTGAAGTCACTGTTGCTTCATCTCATTAAAGTGACTGTATTGGCTGGAATCCCTTGTAGATGTTCTTCCATTTAGTGTTTTAATACTCTACTAGATTTGATCCAAAACAGATATGTAGAATATCTGTTGTGACTAAACTGTCCTAACATATCTGTAAATGTTTAAAAGGAAATGTATTGATAGAGCATAGAGCTTATAATTTCCCATACAAAGCCAACACATGTTAACATATCTATTGCTGGTATTACTGTTCTTGTGACTTAAGACATAGTTAATATTCTCAACCTGTTGGAACCGATTTGTATAACCATAATGTAATAAACTTCTTTAATATGCCCAGCAAAATCTATATAAATTATGTGTCATGTTGGTAATTCCCATGATGTCATTGTGCCCTGAGGCTGTAGTGTTAGCTGACACCGTCAGTTCAATCATTGGCCACCAGGCAAACCTTCCTATCATGGAAGTGGCTGAAAGAAAGGACATCTTTAGGGGTAAAACCAACATAGTTTAACCCAAAAGGGTAAAAAAGTACCTGAACACTCCTACTTCCATAAAAATATAATTTAATTATAATAAAGATAGAATTTAAACTAGGGATTCTTAAACCATGGATTGAGACTCAAAATTGGGTTTCTAGTCTCCATTCTGTTTCCGAGGTCCCCAATGGTTGGCTTAAAAATACTTTGTGTACCTCTTGCAAAGCTAGTCTTAATAGTCTTAATATACTCATAATGCCTATTAAATATCTGCTTTACTCCAAATAAAAGTTATAATTAAAGGACCACTCTAGGCACCCAGACCACTTCAGCTTAATGAAGTGGTCTGGGTGCCTGGTCCAGCTAGGGTTAACCCATTTTTTCATAAACATAGCAGTTTCAGAGAAACTGCTATGTTTATGAATGGGTTAAGCCTTCCCCCTAATCCTCTAGTGGCTGTCTTATTGACAGCCACTAGAGGCGCTTGCGTGCTTCTCACTGTGATTTTCACAGTGAGAGCACGCAAGCGTCCATAGGAAAGCATTGTAAATGCTTTCCTATGCGACGGGCTGAATGCGCGCGCAGCTCTTGCCGCGCGTGCGCATTCAGCCGGCGGGGCGTAACGGAGGCGGAGAGGAGGAGGAGAGCTCCCCGCCCAGCGCTGGAAAAAGGTACGTTTTTACCCCTTTCCCCTTCCAGAGCCGGGCGGGAGGGGGTCCCTGAGGGTGGGGGCACCCTCAGGGCACTATAGTGCCAGGAAAACGAGTATGTTTTCCTGGCACTATAGTGGTCCTTTAAAGTAAGAAACACAGCACTGTCCTAACATATCTGTAAATGTCAACAAGTCCACCGCCAGGTTGTGATGGTTGAAAGATACAATGGGGCCTAACCCCTAGAAGTGCAAAGAGAAAATAGGACTAATGGGTTGCAGATTATAAACAATCTGCCTCCCAAAAAGACCTTTTATCCTTATGTGAAAAAAGCTACTCTGCAATTATAAATATAAAAGTGGAGCGTAGAGAGCAAAAAACGAAAAACTCTTTATTAATCCCTCTTGGGGGAGAAACACACAGATGCTAAACAAACAAGTAATAAAATTAGGATCTAATTGGATAGAATCGACTAGTCCAAAAATAATAGTAATATGGTCAGAAGAAATGCTATAAGTATGTGTGTGGCAGAATTGCCATAAATAGTAGCAAATAACTATGACCAAAAGGGGGGAGATACATTAAATGTAGCAAACTGAAGATCTCTAAATGCAAAAGTAAATAGACTCTATAATTAGAACAAAGAGTATATCAAGTGCATAAAAAATATATGTGCAAAGATCTACCAAAATACGTTTGCAACATTGCAGGAAAAGAGCCTGCAGTCTAAATAGTCAGTAATATAAATGTTAAACGAACTGCCTAAACAGCTGTAGGAGATTTGGGGGAAGGAGTCCCTAATAACATGCTGGTAATAGACTAGTATCAAATCCCACCATGTATGTGGCAGAGTTGCCATAAATAATAGCAAATAACTATGACCAAAAGGGGGGAGATACATTAAATGTAGCAAACTGAAGATCTCTAAATACAAAAGTAAATAGACTCTATAATTAGAACAAGAGCATATCAAGTGCATAAAAAATATATGTGCAAAGATCTACCAAAATACGTTTGGTATTTTACTTTTGCATTTAGAGATCTTCAGTTTGCTACATTTAATGTATCTCCCCCCTTTTGGTCATAGTTATTTGCTACTATTTATGGCAATTCTGCCACACACATACTTATAGCATTTCTTCTGACCATATTACTATTATTTTTGGACTAGTCGATTCTATCCAATTAGATCCTAATTTTATTACTTGTTTGTTTAGTATCTGTGTGTTTCTCCCCCAAGAGGGATTAATAAAAAGTTTTTTGTTTTTTGCTCTCTGCGCTCCACTTTTATATTTATAATTGCAGAGTAGCTTTTTTCACATAAGGATACAAGGTCTTTTTGGGAGGCAGATTGTTTATAATCTGCAACCCATTAGTCCTATTTTCTCTTTATAATTAAAGTAACATTACTATCCAAAACCTCCTCACATTTATACTTTTATGTGGCCACCTCCAAATCTGGTCTGGACTGCAAAGTTACATAGTGAAAAATAAAAGGGGGGAGAGGAATTTGCGGCACAGAGTCAGAAGCTGTCCTAAATAATGTAAGTTGCACTATGGCAGCAATTCACTCTGGGTAGAGTAAAACAATTACACCCTCCCTCGAGGTGAAACAAGGGAACCAATAGGACTACATATGGGCAAGCTTGTTCATAGATTTATGTATTTAAAGTTGATAGGTCCAACTTTAATGATTTCTGAGAGAAGTGACAGGGTCTAGGGGTGTTATGATAAGGAAATTTAAGATAACTATCTCACAATTGATGGCTTTTACCCAGTCTACCTGTTAGATAACATGGTTTGTTAAATGAAGCTTTGACCTCACTTCCTCTGGTGAAGGACAACTCTGTTCTTTGGTTTCATATTGTACTAATTATGATTTAAATTACTACTACTTTTGTATCATTTTTAAAGTCTTGTCATATAAAAAGGATGTTTTGATTTAGTTCCACAGAATTATAATTATTTCAATGTACACATGCCAGTTTGCTATGAGCCTTGGGGATATATACACACCCAGGTCAATGTAGGTAATACAGATCATGATTGGATGTAGTTTTTATTATTATCACATACCTCTTCAGTTCTAGTCCTTTTAAGCCCCAGGGAATTGGTTAAAATTGCTGGGCGCTTCTTCTGTCCTGTCTTTCTGGTATCTGATTCCAGTTTTGTTTCCGGTTTTGGATGGTCATGAATTCCTTTTGTCTTTAAGGAAAGAAAAAAACATCTATGGGAAATGGCAGTAATGTAATGTAGGTCCGCCTGTCTAGACAAGTTCAACCACTCACATGTCACCCTTTCTGCTTATAATAAAAAAAATGAATTTGCCCCATTGAAGAAATGTATAATTATTTGTAAATGTCATAAGTATGTTTTTTTGACTGAACATGTAAACAAATATATTATTGGAAACAACATTGCACAAGGCAAGACAGTATGCCTAGTGCGCAGTCTTATGTTTTGTCACCTGTAAATGGCACTTAATCATATGTATATTATTAAGTGCAATAGTACACAAAACACATGGGCAGAGGTTCATGATTATTGCAATTATATAACGACAAGCAGGGCCGGCGCATCCTATAAGGCGACCTAGGCAGCCGCCTAGGGGGCCACTTAGGAGGGGGCGCCCTCATCGCCGGCCCTTTTCATGCTGCAGCCACTTGAGCGCTCTAAAGAGAGCATCAGATGGCTGCAGCACTGCCTCTCTCCCCCCTTTCTCCTCACCCTCCCCTTCCCTGTGTAGTGTGGCCGAGCTCCTCTCAGTGAGCACTTCCTGTCAGTCTGGCTAGGTACAGGAAACAGAAGCTCCTGTACCGCAGACCGGAGAAGAGCTCGGCCATTCTACTCAGGGAAGGGGAGGTGAGGAAACACGGTGGGGGTGATGTGAATTGAGGGGGGGAAAGGGAGTCCACTAAGGGAAGGGGGGGTGAGAAGAGTCCATTAAGGGAGGGAGGGGGTGTGAGGAGAATGTGGGGGGAGGGTCCACTAAGAGATGGAGGGGAGTGAGGAGAACGTGGGGGGGAAGAGATCACTAAGGGAGGGGGTAGTGAGGACAACGTGGAGGGAGGGTGAGGAGAATGGGGAGAGTCCACTGAGGGAGGGAGGAGGGGTGGAGGACAACGTGGGAGGGAGGGGGTGAGGAGAATGGGGGAGAGACCACTAAGGGAGGGGGGGTGGTGGACAGACCACTGGGGGATGAGAGACCACCAAGGAGGGGGGGAGGAGAATCTGGGAGGGTGAGGAGAACAAAGAGATGGGAGGGGGTGAGGAGAACGTGGAAGAACGGAAGGGAGGGTGAGGAGAATGGGGAGGAGAGTCCACTAAGGGAGGGAGGAGGGTGTGAGGATAACATGGGAGGGAGGGGGTGAGGAGAATGTGGGGAGAGAGACCACTAAGGGAGGGAGGGGTGGTGGACAGAACACTGGGGGTGAGAGAGACCACTAAGGAGGGGGTGAGGAGGAGAACTTGGGAGGGTGAGGAGAACGGGGGAGGAGAGAGTCCACTAAGGAGGGGGGGTGGTGAAGAGAATGTGGGGGAGGGTGAGGAGAATAGGGGGCGGAGGGGACCACTAAGGGAGGCAGGGTTTGGTGGCGAGACCACAAGGGGAGGGGGGTGAGGAGAGACCACTAAGGGAAGGGGGGGTGAAGAGAACGTGGGGAGGGAGAATCCACTAAGGTAGGGGGGTGGTGAGGAGAACGTGGGAGGGAGGTGGAGGAGAATGGGGGACGAAGTCCACTAAGAGAGGGAGGGGGGTTGTGAGAAGAACATGGGAGGGAGGAGGGGATGAGAAGAACGTGGGAGGGGGAGACCACTAAGGGAAGGGAGGTGGTGGTGGAGAGACCACTAGGGGAGTGGGGTGAGAATAGACTACTAGGGGAGGGTGGGGGGAAAGGAGAGACCATTGAGGGTAGGGGGAGGGAGGAGAGTCCACTAATGAAAAGGACTGAAAGAGGGGAGAGACCACTAATGGAAAGGGGGGGGAGGAGAGACAACTAATGGAAAGGGGGGGAAGGAGAGACCACTAGAAGGGGCAGAGGAGAGCAGAGACCACTAAGGGGTAGACGAGAGACCACTAATGGAAAGTCAGGGAGAGACCACTAAGGGAGGGGGGAGGAGAGTAGAGACCACTAAGGGACAGGGGATGAGAGACCACTATGGGGCAGGGGAGAGCTCTAAGGGACCTAAGGAGAGAGCTATGTAGGGCAGGGGGCAGGACAGGGAGCTCTTTCACACTACGCACACACACACACAATGCATCCCTATACATACACAGAAACACACAATGCATCCCTACACACACAGAAACACAACATGCGTCCCTTACAGAAAGAGAAACACACAAAATGCAACCCTTACACACAAAGACAATAGGTACACAGAAACACACAATGCATCCCTTACACACACATGCAAACACACACTGCTTCACTTACACACACACACAGAAACACAATGCATCTCTTAGACACACTCAATGCACCCCTTACAGACACACACACTGCATCCCTTACACACACATCCAGACAATGCATCCCTTACACACAACCAGAAACACACAATACATCCTGTAACGGACCGTTTTGCACACAAGGGGTAAAAACCGTTTAGGCGATCGTCCCCCTTTCCAGAGATGCAGGCACAGCTCCTGCAGAACACCAATCCGCCGAACAGGAAACCATATGAATACTGTAAACAGCCGAATAGGAAAAACCATACGAATAGGTTTACACTCCTAGCAGTCGAACTTGAACAGCATACAATAAATCCCCCCAAGAACGAGACAAAGCTCCGTGTTGAGGGTCAAGCAGTGAACAAACAGAGCTGTGGTTTTATTGTGCTTATGTACACATCCTTACACATTAGTACCACCCACAGGGTTTTGGAACACAACCAATAAACACATACAATACACTCAGACACTCCCACACAAATTCCTCCCCTCTGCATGTGATTCAATTACCTTACACAATGGGTAATGTAATTTAGCACAAGCAGAGAAATAAAATTTTTCCACATTATTCATAATTTGAAAAGTATGCATCACATTTACATTTTCAGAATCAGCATACTCCAAATACAAACATACGTCAAAATCATACAAATTGGTCCAGTGGTTCAAAAGATAGATCGTAGTCCTTTGTGACCGCAGGAAGCATGGCTTTTCTGCCCAAAACCAGTTCCACAGAGTCTTCTATCCTGGAGATAATTAGAAGTAATCCAATTATCTCCAAAAACAGAGGCAAAACTCCACTGAACACATGGCAGCAAAAAGACAGTAAAATACTATAAAATACACAAGGTTATATTTATGACATAAAATACAGGCATGCAACATATGCCCAGATAGCTTAGGTCTAAGCGCACATTATTACTGAATGGCGCTCAGAGCACACACATACAGTTCAATTGCCATGGAGCCAAAGTCTTTCCCTTAGTCTTTCATTATACGAATGGGCTCCATGGCATAGCTATCTGGGGTATCACTGCTCAAACAGGGCAAGCACCAAATGACCCGGCTTTCTTGTTTTTGCAGGGGAAAATCAAGCCTTTTAACATGGGGCCATAATCCCAAGGCAACAGGTGAGCAACCCGGCTTCTCCAATGCAATGTGGCGAGATTGGTCTCATCACACATCCCTTATACACAAACATACACTGCTTTCTATCTCTTACACAAAAACACACTGCTTTCACTACACACAAAAAAAACAGCATCACCTACACAAACTGGTATCCCTATACACTAAATTCCATAAGCACACACATTAGATCCTCTACAATAACACATAACACATCCTCTACACACTACATTCCCTGTGAGCGAACTCATGGGTGGAACATGTAGGTGGACTTATGGTTGGGCCTTATGGGCATACTCACCGTCAGGCCCTGGGGCCCAGACCTTGAGCTGTGTAAGGGGCCCCAGAAAATGGAGCTGCTTCCCGTCCTCCCAGAACATTGAATTTTGTGACCATAGTTACAAACAGCTTCCAGAGATCCTGTTCTACACCAGACCAGTGGAGCCAAACTGCAGCCAGAGCCCATCACCATCATCATCTGGTTGTAAGTAGGCAATTTAGTAAATTATTAGTGACACTAATCTCTAATTTACCTCACATTAAAGGGACACTATAGTCCCCAAAACCACTGCAGCTTAATGGAGTGGTTCTGGTGTCTATAGCCTGTCCCTGCAGGTTTTTTAATGTAAACACACATATGTGGCATTCATATGGGTGGGGCATTGTGATGTCACATTGGGGGGATGGCAAATTTTTAATTTGCCCAGGGCGGCAAAAATCCGTGCACCGGCCCTGACGACAAGCCGTTACTTACTGAAACGGCTCTTAAATCGTTAGATATAAACTTAACACTTAACAATGAAACTTAGCTGCTATCTTAGGTTTCATCATCTATCACAGAGATAAACATGATCTCCTAAAGGCTAAATAGCACTGGTTTCCATATTAGATGGTACAAATTATGTGCATGTGTCCATTTGACTAAAATTACAACTATGTTATAAGTATAAAGAAAAAAAGACAAGTTAACAATTGAAAACTCTCACTGTATCCAACTCTCACTATATCCTATGACAAATAAAAATGTCTTCTATATTTTAGTGCATTTAAATACTGAATCCCAGTAATAAACCAGGGGCATGCATTTTTTAATATAAATACCTATCAAATTTGGCAAGTCGGGAAAAGAAAAACAATAAGGGGCAACTAGCTTTCACAATTGCAGGTCAAGCGGAAATGTGCTTAGTGAACCTTGTTGAGTTGCCATGGCAATAACTTAGAACATTTGAATTTTTTTTTATGAACAATTTGCAAAATGGTAAGGGCTAATTGGTGGACAGATCAGTAGAGGATAAAAGAGTAGCATGCAGATGTTAAATACATGCTTTGAATGTGGAAACCTGGCACAAACATATAATGGCTATTATGAGCACAACATCACATATATCACCCATACGTATACATATAGAGATTATAGTGAAATCAAAGATTCACTATTTGAGTGGCGTATGTTGCGCTTTGATTTCAATACAATCTCTACATATATAATGGTGAGTGTGCCTATATGTGTACGGACATCATGCAACCCGAAATATTTATTGTGTCCTAATAAATCACTGGTAGCACCTTAATAGCATTGCCGTCATATTGCCTTTTTATATTAAAGGGACACTATAGGCACCAAACTACTTCATCTCATTGAAGTGGTCTGGGTGCAGTGCCCCTGTCCTTTGAGCACTGCAATGTTTTAGCGAAACCGCATTGTGTACATTTTAGTTTTAATTCCACTTCTAGTTGCTTCTAGAGGTGCTTCCTGTTTTTTCATGGAGTGATGTGTGACGATTTGTGTGAGGATGTCCAGCATCATCAAAATTCCCACAGTAAAGTCCTAACGTGCGTGCAGCACTCACCGCGCATGTTCATTAGATTTCCTGCATGACATCGGAGGAGGAGGTGTAGCCAGAGCCAAGTGACTTCAGCACTGGCAACAGGTAAGTGAAAAATGGGTTAGGCCTGTAGTTATTAGCCGAGGGACACTATAGTGTTAGGAATACAGTTTTGTATCCCTAACACTATAGTGTTCCTTTAATAATACTCAGCAGCTGCTTTTCACCAGCAAGCATGAAAATTTGCCTTTTCAGCTTTTGATTATGAGGCTGTGGGTTATTGTTAGCCAGCTCCTTTCTTCAGTGGACTATTAGCTGGAGTCTACTGCTCCTACATGTTGATCATCACGCTCCAACTGTTTTGGTGAGTAATATGCTTTTATTTTCATTTTTATTTAAACCTTTATACAGAGCAAAATGTTGAATCCCTCACATGGAATAAATGCTTCCATCAGTCTTTGAAAAATGCAACAAAAAAATTATTTCATAAAAGCAGAATGAACAGGGGCTGCAGAAAATGAAGACATGTAATGTCACCCCTGCTGAGTAAACCCTAACAAGATACACAATAAGGCACCACATTTTTGTAGCTGCAGTCAGTTTGCATGGACCTATATAGATTGAAATAAGCCCCTTATGCTTCTTATGATGTTGAGAAGCTATAATATTTTGGAAAACTCACCTGAAAATATATATAAGGTCCTTCATGCCTCCAGAAATTGGTCACTGGAAAACCTCCATGTCCTCGACAAGAAATAAGTTTTAATGGTCCATTGCAATTTGTACAGCGTTTGCCTGAAAAGACATAGGACCCACATGTGGATATTGACGAGAAATTGATTTTATGCTATCATCATCATGTGCTACTGAAAATTATTTTTGCATTCTTTCAAATTATTATTAACATAAATTATAGTTTATATGCTATTTGGGTAATTATCTATCATAATTTAACTTATTTATATGTTAGTGTGTTTATTAGATCTAGGCTGAGAAAATACAGCCTCAATAATATGTAACTTTGACACAGACATAGAAACATAGAATGTGACGGCAGATATGAACTATTCGGCCCATCTAGTCTGCCCAATTTTCTCAATACTTTCATTATTCCCTGCCCTTATCGTATAACTAGGATAACCTTATGCCTATCCCATGCATGCTTAAACTCCTTCACTGTGTTACCCTCTACCACTTCAGCTGGAAGGCTATTTAATGCATCCACTACCCTCTCAATAAAGTAATACTTCCTGATATTATTTTTAAACATTGGCCCCTTTAATTCAAGACTATGTCCTCTTGTTGCGGTAGTTGTTCTTCTTTTAAAGTGACACTGTCATGGCCGCATCCGTTTTTTTTCATAACCCCCCTTCCGACTCCACTACCTCTAATAGCCCCCCTAGCAATCCCCAAATACCCCTAAGCCCACCATATTACCTATTTTTTTATCTTTATTTTATGCCTAGACCTAGGTCCTGGGTGCCACCATCTTTGTGTGGGCAGATGAAGGCCCTGGCCACACTAGATAGCGCTATGAAATTCCCACGCATGCCCTGTTAAATATAGTCTTCTCCTTTACTGTGTTGATTTCCTTTATGTATTTAAATGTTTCTATCATATCCCCCCTGTCTTGTTTTTCTTCAAGCTATACATGTTAAGATCCTTTAACCTTTCCTTGTAAGTTTTATCCTGCAATTCATGAACTAGTTTAGTAGCCCTTCTCTGAACCCTCTCCAGAGTATCAATAGATATGGTCTCCAGTACTGCAAACAATACTCCAAGTGAGGTCTCACCAGTGTTCTGTACAATGACATGAACACTTCCCTCTTTCTACTGCTAATACCTCTCCCTATACAACCAAGCATTCTGCTAGCATTTCCTGTTGCTCTATTACATTGTCTGCCTACCTTTAAGTAATCTGAAATAATCACCCCTAAATCCCCTTCTTCAGATGATGAGGTTAGGACTCTATCAAATATTCTGTACTCTGCCCTTGGGTTTTTACGTCCAAGGTGCATTATCTTGCACTTATCCACATTAAATGTCAGTTGCCTCAGCTCTGACCATTTTCTAGTTTACCTAAATCATTTGCCATTTGGCTACTGAAACATCACCCTGTTACATCTCTTATCATCAGCAAAAAGACATACCTTACCATTAAGACCTTCTGCAATATCACTAATAAAAATATTAAAGAGAATGGGTCCAAGTACAGATCCCTGAGGTACCCCACTGGTGACAAGTCCAAGCTTCGAATATATTCCATTAACTACAACCCTCTGTTGCCTGTCACTCAGCCACTGTCTTACCCATTCAACAATGTTGGAATCCAAACTTAAAGATTGCAATTTATTGATAAGCCTTCTATGTGCATCAGTGGCAAAAGCCTTACTGAAATCTAGGTAAGCAATGTCTACTGCACCACCCTGATCTATAATTTTAGTTACCCAATCAAAACAATCAATAAGATTAGTTTGGCATGATCTCCCTGCAGTAAACCCATGTTGTCTCTGATTTTGAAATCCATGTGATTTTAGATGTTCAACAATCCTATCCTTTAACATGGTTTCCATTACTTTCTCCACCAGACAGTTTTATTCTAACCTAAATCAGACTAAATATAGGCTAAAATTCTCAAATCATAGATTGGCTATTTTAGCATCCATTTTTACCATTTAGATTTAATTTTAGGAAAAAAAAACTTGAGTTGTAAATCAACCTGAGACTGCTAATTCCAGCACAGTTTGACTAGCTTTCACCAGTGTTGTTAAATAACATGGATTGTTGGATGTTTTTGTCATGCCTTATTCTTCCCCTTCATTTCCAGTCATAGACACTACCTACTACCTACTTGGTTTTTACACTCTTCAGAGGCTCTCTAACAAAACCTAGCCTTCTCAATCCAACACAAACATCAAAAAGATTATATTTATCCTTTGGATGGGAAAGCTAAATATCTTTGTTGATGATATCCTATTAATTGGGTTATTCACTAACTTCCGAATAGCCCCATCCCAAATAGGGCAAAACCCTCTGGCTGCATATGGAGTTTTAGCAGTTTGCTGGTCTGGAGCATTCAGGGGTGTGTTAACACAATGCCAAGGAGGAAAGACATCAGCAATGTTTTAAGAGAAGAAATTGTTGCTGCCCATCAGACTGGGAAGAGTTATATTATATGTATATTAATATCTGAACTCTGTTCAGCTGATTACCCCACTTTATGAATAATATAACATTAATATTAATATTATTATTTTTGTATTTTTTTTTTATTTTTATTATTTTAAAATTTCTCTTTTGAGCCTTCATAGATCAGAATCCTTCCTAAACTCATCTAAAGTCAGCAGTGGTTCCTCTAGGTCAAACTCATCTTACCTCTTTTACCTCGTCCCAAATTATGTCCACCCTCCACCAATCAACCCATCACATTGGCATCTGACTGTCGTAACTCAGTTCCCCAATATTAATAGCTTGATTCCATCTAATTCTAATGTTTATTGTGTGCTCTGTTGATGGTATATGAAATGTGCTCATTGATAACAATATCTTGAATAATGTATGTTTCCAGAACCAAAACAAGTATCACTTATCTCTACCATAGACTTATAAATCTAGGGACATACTTTTTATTCCATTTTGCTAAACTTCTGTGCATTTAGCAAAAATTTTGACACTGGACTTCCAAGTTTAAAGACAATCCAGGTACCCGTAAGTTTTCTGCCCATCCCTCAAACCTTCCTTTTAATGTTATTGTGGGACAAAGTTCTAAAACTTGCGCAATTATCATGGAAATAATTGAATACCTCTATACCCTGCTGAGTCTATGGTTTCACCACTGATTCATCTACTTTTAGAACTTTGGTACACAATCCTTATTACCATACGAATCCCCACTGAGTCTATGCTATGATTGGAAGATATACTGCAGGCTAATGTTATGTTTAATAAAATTTAGATTTTTATGATTTTATAATTTTTTGGTGTGGCTAGAACACTTCAAATAGCTTGATTTGAAGTTCCATTTACACTGAGATTTTCTTAGGCAATCATTTGTACTATTTCTTTATTGTTTTGTGAGGTCCAGTATCCCTCAACTGAATATTGCAAGGAGATCCCGTCTGAATAATATGTACACCTACTCTGTTGCTTCTGACGTGCTTTGTCACAGATGGCAGGCCTGAGATAGGTTTTTCTGCCATCTGGTGCTGTACAGTCATTGCTGCAGACAAGAACCCCAAGGCAGGACTTCTTCAGTATTCGAGAATTGTGGTTATTGGTATTGCGCATTGCCCAGCCACTCAGATGTCTCTGTGCATTTTTATCTGTAGAGCTGTAAATGTGCTTCACGTAGGAATCGGGCCACTCCTGAAACCAGTCTGTTTGCTTTGGATCCTGAAAGCAGAGAGACAATGCAAGATTATTTTGAGCAAAGATATATTACAATGACATTACTTCCTTGTAATCAATTTATTTAATTAATTAATGTATTTATACAATGTAAAAGAACAAAAATTCAGCTCTTCACATTGCTTCACAACAAACTGATGAGGTTTCCTAAAACCCATAACAAGGCCCTGGGGAGTCAGCACAGCTAAACGGACAAGGGCACATGTATGAGTGTGGGGATGGTGCTAGTGATTGGCTATATGTGTTTAGGGGAGTGGTTATGGGTTTGTAGTGGGGCAGGGATCATCTTACCTCAGTGCCTTTTGGGATTCTGGCCAGCAAACAACTTCCCACCCACCCTATGAGGAAAAACCCCTAGTTTTCATAAAGTGATACTGCCTCTCAATCAGTGACCTAATGAAAATTGGGGGAAGTGTGGGTATGGAAGACCATAATAACCCCAGCCCCACTTAAGGAGAACACCATTTTCTGAAATTTTGTACATGGAAAATGTTATGTATTGGTTAGGAATATTAGTAGAATATATGATCTAATTTATGTTCTTAAAAGCTATACCAGATGTTCTAGGGGATTTATTGCCCCATCCTCACTGGTTTCTAAACCTATATTCCCAAGTGAAAACCAGAGGATTCTTTGGGGGAGATTTATGAAGGTTCCTATTCTAAAAAGTGGTGCATAAATGTAGTAGGGGAAGGAGTCAACCCTAAAACATACCTGCTGGTTTTCGCAGTGATTGCCTCACTTTTAGTAGTTAGGAACATTTTCTTTTGCAGCAGCGGAAAACTTTGATAACTCTCCCCCTGTATAAATAGCACTTTGATCACCCAACCCTGGCTCCATTATAAATAAAAAAAAAAAACACATGGCCCTACCTAATTATTATTAAACAGGGGAATGGACCTTACATGATTTGGTTTTAATTAATACTATAAAATAAGTATGCCATTGTTATAATATCCAGCCTTGTTGCAGAAGTCTCATCTTCTGACCACGGACACATTCTCCCTAAAATAAAAAAAAACATAAACCCAATATATCTTGTGGAGCATGCTCAGTGATATATTTCCCACATGCTTCAAACATGACAATGAGGTTTGTTCAGTGATTGGTTATTATATTCTATCAATTTCTTGTCTCTGCCTGTTTCTATTCACCATTTGTGAGGTTTTCACGCGAATGAATTTTTTATCAAAAAATGTAACTTTGTTAAAACAGTCGGTTATGGGATTCTATTGATCGACTCCCTAGTGATAATATATAATATTGCCTGTAGAAAACTGCAGAAAATTGTATCCTCCCTAAATTGTGCTAGAATTACTATGGACTGCACCCCTCCTGATTTTTTTTGTTTGTTCCAAGTTGATAGTTGAAATATGACAGTTTATATAACAAAGTGTGTTTTTTTTATAACAAAAAGAAAAGGTAATCAATCAACAAACTCTGTGCATGCGTTAACCCTCTCACTGTCAAGGGTTATTTAATTATTAACCTGCTGGCTGCTACTGCTGCTAGGGGGTAAATAGTACTTACATTTACTGCTCACTTGCATAAAAACAAGTGAAAGATAATTTAGAAATGTGCATGCTGACTGATATTATAAAATCATTATCCTATCCTTTGGATCAGGTCTTTAGTGAATAACCCCATGAGGTCTAATATGAGTCTGTGTTCAACAAATCTCTTTTTAGAGAAATTGTTCCATACTCTTTCTAAAATGATTTTTGACTGTTTGACACAATAGTTTGTTTTCAAGTATGATAAAATATAGCTCCCACTAATGTAAAGTTCTATTTCCCTTAGGACCCATATATTTATTATGAGTAATTCATGTTTTTTTTCTTGTTACTCTTTTAAGTATAGCATAGTCAGTGTTTTTAATTGGTAGTAACGTGTCTTAGTTAGTAGCATTGAACAGCAAACTTCCAAATATTATTGTTTGCAGGGCTTTTACCCGGGTATCAGTTAACAGCGAATAAAACACCAAGACTGTCTGGGCTTGAGTGATCCAACAGTCCCAGTCTATCTAAAGCAGAACTACAGGCACACAACACCACATTCTGCATTGAGTATATGACATGATTCATAAATCTTTCAACTACATTATAAACTAGTCTTGCCTCTACCCTTCGCCCTTCTATCCTGTTGCTGTTTGCTTCTACCAGCCCCTGCCCATTCTAGTTATGCTAGAATGTCTCTATATCTTTATATATCTTACACATTCTCTTTCTATTTCCTTGAACTTTTCCCTCTTCTATTTGTGCTGAACTTCTTGTTTAACAATCTTGTAACTTAATCATGATCTTATGACAGGTTGTAAATTCCAGTCATCTCACCACGGTACTGGAACAATATAATATCACTCTACATTAATAGCAACAATAACTGTTAATATGAATGTTTGTTTTTTTTAAAGTGTATGCCCTACTGCTTTATCAGAAGTAAAAGAAATATATAACTGGATCATCACGAAGAATCATACAAAATGCAGCTATATATACAGGGAGTGCAGAATTATTAGGCAAGTTGTATTTTTGAGGATTAATTTTATTATTGAACAACAACCATGTTCTCAATGAACCCAAAAAACTCATTAATATCAAAGCTGAATATTTTTGGAAGTAGTTTTTAGTTTGTTTTTAGTTATAGCTATGTTAGGGGGATATCTGTGTGTGCAGGTGACTATTACTGTGCATAATTATTAGGCAACTTAACAAAAAACAAATATATACCCATTTCAATTATTTATTATTACCAGTGAAACCAATATAACATCTCAACATTCACAAATATACATTTCTGACATTCAAAAACAAAACAAATCAGTGACCAATATAGCCACCTTTCTTTGCAAGGACACTCAAAAGCCTGCCATCCATGGATTCTGTCAGTGTTTTGATCTGTTCACCATCAACATTGCGTGCAGCAGCAACCACAGCCTCCCAGACACTGTTCAGAGAGGTGTACTGTTTTCCCTCCTTGTAAATCTCACATTTGATGATGGACCACAGGTTCTCAATGGGGTTCAGATCAGGTGAACAAGGAGGCCATGTCATTAGATTTTCTTCTTTTATACCCTTTCTTGCCAGCCACGCTGTGGAGTACTTGGACGCGTGTGATGGAGCATTGTCCTGCATGAAAATCATGTTTTTCTTGAAGGATGCAGACTTCTTCCTGTACCACTGCTTGAAGAAGGTGTCTTCCAGGAACTGGCAGTAGGACTGGGAGTTGAGCTTGACTCCATCCTCAACCCGAAAAGGCCCCACAAGCTCATCTTTGATGATACCAGCCCAAACCAGTACTCCACCTCCACCTTGCTGGCGTCTGAGTCGGACTGGAGCTCTCTGCCCTTTACCAATCCAGCCACGGGCCCATCCATCTGGCCCATCAAGACTCACTCTCATTTCATCAGTCCATAAAACCTTAGAAAAATCAGTCTTGAGATATTTCTTGGCCCAGTCTTGACGTTTCAGC
Organism: Pelobates cultripes; assembly: GCA_933207985.1. Classification (NCBI taxonomy): domain Eukaryota; kingdom Metazoa; phylum Chordata; class Amphibia; order Anura; family Pelobatidae; genus Pelobates; species Pelobates cultripes. The sequence continues at coordinate 141,090,327 of OW240913.1, forward strand.
TTGTGTGTCTTGTTCAGTGGTGGTCGTCTTTCAGCCTTTCTTACCTTGGCCATGTCTCTGAGTATTGCACACCTTGTGCTTTTGGGCACTCCAGTGATGTTGCAGCTCTGAAATATGGCCAAACTGGTGGCAAGTGGCATCGTGGCAGCTGCACGCTTGACTTTTCTCAGTTCATGGGCAGTTATTTTGCGCCTTGGTTTTTCCACACGCTTCTTGCGACCCTGTTGACTATTTTGAATGAAACGCTTGATTGTTCGATGATCACGCTTCAGAAGCTTTGCAATTTTAAGAGTGCTGCATCCCTCTGCAAGATATCTCACTATTTTTGACTTTTCTGAGCCTGTCAAGTCCTTCTTTTGACCCATTTTGCCAAAGGAAAGGAAGTTGCCTAATAATTATGCACACCTGATATAGGGTGTTGATGTCATTAGACCACACCCCTTCTCATTACAGAGATGCACATCACCTAATATGCTTAATTGGTAGTAGGCTTTCGAGCCTATACAGCTTGGAGTAAGACAACATGCATAAAGAGGATGATGTGGTCAAAATACTCATTTGCCTAATAATTCTGCACTCCCTGTACATGGGATCACGGAGGGTTTTCATTCATTACAGATTAAAGAAGCTTAGGCCAAATTACTAGTGCAACTCAATTATTCAACTAGTGGACCAAGTCCCCGGAAATTATGTTAAAAATATTTGATGAGAATGATGTGCCATACCATTTGCAAAAGTAGACGACCCAAGGTATTCAAAATAGGTTATGTCCAGACTTTTTTAGTGGCCACTTAGTCAGAAGCCCTGGCCACATTTAGTGTTCATATATGTTTTTTGCATTTGGCACAGAAAAAGTGCACTTTCACGGAAGATATCATCATCGTGATACATTTTACTGTTCTAAAACACTCATATTTGAATTCAGTACAGTCTCCCAAGTACAACAGTACCTCCTATGTATCGGTTTTATGGTGTTTGTGAAAGTTACAGGGTCAAATATTGGGCTTGCCAATTCCATTTTGCCAGATTAGTATACTGGATCTATGTTGCTTTTAAGACAATATGGCAGCCCAGGAATGAGAATTACCCCCATCACGGCATACCATTGTACCCTGGGTAGATAACCCAGGGTATTCACAATGGGTCACTGGTGGATCCAGAGTCTTATCTTGGGAGGGGCACTCATAGATTATTTAAAGAAACAATGCAGGCACAATAACCACTACAGCTCTCTGTAGTGGTTATAGTGCCAGGAGTGCCGTGGCGCCCTACCAAAGTAAATAGTCAAACTGTTTAAGAACAGTTTGACAATTTACCTGGGGTCTGCAAGGATAGGGGCTGTGGTAGGGGATAGGGCCTCTAGTAGTGTGTGTGTGTGTGTGAGAGAGAGTAGGCAGTGTGTGTGTGTGTGTGTATTGGAGGCACTGAGTGTGTGAGGGATGCAGGGTAGGTATGTGAGGCAGTGTGGGGTGCAGAGTGAGTGTGTGTGTACGGGAAGCATTGCGTGTGGGACAGTGTGTGTATGGGGGTGCAGTGGGAGCACTGTGTGTAGGAGTGGCAGTGTGTGTCTGTGTGAGGAGTGTAATGTGTGCATGGGAGTGCAGTGTGTATATGTGGGGTGCAGTGGAAGCACTGTGTGTATGTCGCCAGTGTGTGTATGAGGGTGTAGTGGGGGCAGTGTGTGTATGGGAGTGCAGTTGGGGAAGTGTTTGTGTGGGGGATACGTGTGTGGGGGTGCAGTGTTTGTGTGGGGGAGCACTGTATGTATGGGGGTTCAGTGTGTGTGAGGGGGCAGACGTGTGTGGGGATGCAGTGTTTGTGTGGGGGTGCAGTGTTTGTGTGGGGGTGCACTGTTTATATGGGGATGTAGTGTGTGTGGGGGTGCAGTGTTTTTGAGGGGAGCACTGTATGTATGGGGGAGAAGTGTGTGGGGGAGAAGTGTGTGGGGTGCATGTTTGTATGGGGGAGCACTGTGTGTATGGGGTAGAAGTGTGTGTGGGGGAGACATGTGTGGGGGTGCAGTGTTTGTGTGGGGGAGCACTGTGTGTATGGGGGAGAAGTGTGTGGGGGGAGACGTTTGTTGGGGTGCATGTTTGTGTGGGGGAGCACTGTGTGTATGGGGGTGTAGTGTGTGTGGGGGGAGAAGTGTGTGTGGGTGTAGTGTTTGTATGGTGAGCAATGTGTGTGGGAGGGAGAAGTGTGTGGGGTTGCAGTGTTTGTATGGGGAGCACTGTGTGTATGGGGGAGAAGTGTGTGTGTGAGGGTGCAGTGTGTGTGGGGTGAAGTGTGTGAGTGAGTTGGCTCCAAGACCTGACATGATCCATACCTACTGGATAAAGAAATGAACAACGCTGTATGAATATCTAGCAGCACAAATGAACCAGTTACTAGCAACAGGCTCCCATGCTTACTGGCTAACACAAGGCAGAACAATACTGTTTATGAAGGACCCTCACAACATGAAAGGTCCTGTCAGGCATCATAGCCTCCAAGGTCGATGGGCATATGAGTCAATACATGAGCAAAATTCAAGAGGGGATTGGAAACACCAGATGATCAAAACACCAACTACTGGTAGAACAAACAGTCATGCAGGATTCTAAGACTAGACAGATGTGTCCAAAGCCTGGATTGACTACAAGAAAGCCTATGACAGAATGTCATGCACATAGATACTGGAATGCTTGGCTCTATAAAGGCCAACAAGACATTTAGAGCCTTCATCAAGAACTCGATGGGTGAGGACGGGGCCTGACAATCATGACGACTGGTTGTGCTCCTAGGAACACATTGAGCAAATCTTCTTTTCTGGCTGATCTATCCATAACTGGGTATTTATCAACCTACTTCTAGCTACACAAAATGAAGACCTGACCTGTGAATGCTTCCATCTGTATTTTAAGGCACTCCAGACACCGAGCTTCATTGAGGTCTAGCAAGCGCTGAGGAGGGGAGAGGTGGCCAATCTCCCGGACCGGCATGGTCAAAGTACTGAGCATGCACCTGGTGCCCTGCTACCCACCCTTTGGACCGGTGGGGGTTATCCTGGTCCCCACCCTGAGAGCTCCCAAGCCCCATCGGGGAGCACCACGAAGAAGGAAACACACGGGGTCGGAGGGGAGGGGAGAGCAACTGCTGAGAAGCCAAGCAATCTGGAACACTAATTTTCCTATAATGGGGATAGGATGACCAACAAGATGTGCATCTGAACCCAACTTATACCCAGTTTAGTGTACCTTGTCCGTATCAGACTTCTTTTTTTATTTTTTATATTTTTTATTTTCACTCGATAGGTATAGCAAATGTACAGTAACTTTTGGGGCTTTCGCAGAAGCCAACTTAAAACATTATTCTTGGTAACATCGTGCAATTCGAACAAACAATAATACATGCCCCTTATTATAACATCAAGACTTGCCCTCTACCGAGGGTTTTTGTGTTATTTAGATCAGGATAACTTGAGATAACTTGAGGAGCCCTCTCTGTTCAGAACCTATTCTTGCTGTTCCCTCGAAAGCTCCACATGCCTGGCAAAAAGATAAAAAGAAAAACGACCTCATTCCCCTAAAAAGCCAAGGGAAGGTCCAATAAAAATGAAAAACAAAATAAAATGAAAATGAGAGAGAAAAAAATACAAAATTCTTAGAGGAAAGAAAGAGAGAAGAACAGGTGTGAGAGAAGATAGCCAGAGGAAGAGCGGGATGGAGGGGAGGGAGTCCACCTTATTTATAGTGCGATGATTATTTCCTCCGTGAGGAGGGGACTTTTTCTATTTCGGGTCTGCTGTCATGTCCGTTTTTGTCAGTCTCCGCTTGAGTCCACTAAACTATTGTCCCATTGTTCCCAAAGTCTCTGGAATGCCTCTGTCGGGTCATCCATGATTCTACATTCTCTTATTCTGGATATCACCCCTGGGAATTCTGGGCCCTCTGGTGAGAGCCATGCGGTTGCTAGTGCTCTGAGAAATTTTATGTACTAGTTTCTGCTCTCTCCTGGTCCACCCGTCCAGTGATCTATTTAATAGGTAGATCCACGGGTCCATATCTAGAGGCCTATCAAATGTCTGTTTCGGCAAATCCTCCACCTACTTGCAGAAGCTGTGTATCTTTGGGCATTCCCACCACATGTGGATATACGTTCCCCGGGCTCCAACATTTGTCCGTGTCTATTTTTTGCATTTTATATAGTTTCACAGGTGTGGTATACCATCTGAACTTGGTTTTCCATGTTTGCTCCTGGAGAGTGACGCATATAGAAGCGTTATTGTTCGCCTCCCATATCTCCTGCCACTCTATTCCCTCCAGGACTTCCCCCAAGTCCGTCTTCCATTGATCGATATATGTCAGTCTTCCTTATTCTTTATTTTCTGCACTGAGGTGGGCATATAAAGGCGTGCCGCCCCGTCTAGGCATAGTTTCTCATAAAAAGTCAGCCTTCTTTGAGCTGCTATTTTAATGTGTGGTCTACTAGCGAAGTCACACATCTGGATGTATCTAAAGAAATCTGCGGGGGTTAGGTGATTGCCTTGTTGAGGTTCTGCGCATTTGATAACCTCTCCATTTCTATATAACTGGTGGATCTTTCTATTTTTCGGAATTCTCTGGGGGCCCTTCCGGGTGGGAACTCTTGGTTTCTAAGTATTGGAGTCAGAGAGGAGGAGGATGAAGCCAACACGTGTCCCATATTTGGATCAATTGAGTATGGCCGGACAAGTTGCGCGTATCATAGGTCTATGTCCCTTGGGGACCCACATCATGAACTGGGGGACATCTAAACCAACCAGCATGGCCTCTATGTTCACCCACCTTCTTTCTTCCGGGAAGGGGGAATGTCACATGGCCACCTGTGGCCGCAAGGTAGTAAAAATATAGGTTCGGTAGGCCTAGCCCCCCTCTGTCTTTACGTCTGTACAGTATTTGTCTGGAGATTCTATGTCTCTTGTTCTCCCAAATGAAATCCCCTATCGATTTTTGTAATGGTACCATTTGCGTTTTTGTAACGTGGACAGGTAATGCCTGAAATAAGAATAAGATGCGTGGGAGGGTGTTCATTTTGACTGAATTGATCAGTCCGATCCAGGAAATAGGTTTATCCAACCACTTTTCTAGGTCTCTTATCAGTGCTCTAATCATGGGATTGTAGTTGGTAGAGTATAGACTTTCCGGATCCGCTGTGAGATGGATCCCTAAGTATTTCAAGGATTTTATTTCCAGTCGAGTTTGGTAGGTCTCCTGTATCGGAGCTGTATCGGCCTCCGCTAGACCTACTGGTAGTGCACTGGACTTCTGAATGTTTGCTTTGTATCAAGATACCTTTGCGTATGCTTCTATTACATCCGGTAATGCCTTCATCGATTCTATTGGATTCGTAACAGTCAATAGGACATCGTCCGCATAGGCCAAAACTACGAACTCTCTGTCTCCTACTCTAACTCCTTTGATGTGCGGATGCTGGGGTATCGCTTGCAGCAGAGGCTCCATTGCCAACACAAACAGGAGGGGGGAGAGTGGACATCCCTGTCAGGTTCCGTTGGATAACTTAAATGGGGTCATTGGGGCTCCTGTTATCTGCACCTGTGCCCGTACATTATGATACATCGCTCTCGTTACTGTTATATATTCTTCTGGGAAGCCCAAATGTTTCAACACCGAGAACAGAAATTGCCACCTGACCCTTTCGAAGGCCTTTTCTGCATTGATGGAGACCACTAACGTGGGTGTCCCGGTGGCCACTTGTTTCCATATCAAATCTATATTCCTTCTGGTATTTTCAAACAGTTGCCTGCCCTGGATGAAACCGACCTGGTCTGCGTGTATGAGCGAGTTCAGTAGCGGGTTCAATCTGTCCGCTTGTATCCTCGCTAGGATCTTCAGATCATGATTAATTAGCGATATAGGTCTAGAATTTTCCAGTTGAAGTGGGTCCTTTTCTGGTGTTGGCAAAAGTACGATAGTACACAAAACAAATTAAGAATGTAGCGCTTATGTGTAAAGAAATTAATCACCTTTTAGAGTTTGGAGCAAAGTTTCACTGAAAAATCGGCAGGAAAAATATCTATAAAAGATAATCATACATAGTATAGATCACACTTATATACATTTATTATTAGTAAGTAGTATATAAACTCACAAACGGAGAGCTATGGACTTAGCTCTAGTTTGAATAGCCTCTGGGTCCATACAGGTGACCCACCCCTCCTCACGATATGTTTCTGAGGTCTGTGGATGAATAGAAATACACCCAATTGCGCAGTATAGTTTATAATATCTCTGAGAAATATATATGGTCTTTAAGTGGGTACTCACAAGTGTGGAGTCAAGATATATTGACTCAATTTCGTAGCGTTGTGCAGATTCGGGACTGCACTCCCCGTTCAATATAACGATATCGGGAACCAGGATCGTTAAAAGTAATAAAAGATTTTATTAATACACTCATATTTATAAATAAAAAAGCCTCAATGTGCTAAAAAATACCGGGACGCGTTTCGCCACTACAAACGTGGCTTCTTCAAACCGGATTGTGATAAAGCAATGATCCTGGAACTCCTCTTCTCAAGTTTAAATATCCAAAAAAACGGCGGGCAAATTCCAAAGCACATTAACCGTCACATGTCAGTACAACCCACAGGTACGACGTGTGCGGTCCATGCCTCCCTTTCATGCTGGTACCGGGAGCGGAGATAATTATATTCTTTCTTGTCATTTCAATTCGTCTTGGTTTTCCATACAGTACCTCATATTTGTTTTCAATAGCTGATATATATCTTAAAAAATTCGTCATTTTGTATTAAAGTTAAGTCTTTTAATGTCCACAAAAGTCCATCTGATGAAAAATGACATTTGTTCCCATATAGAAGGAGAAGAAAAAAAAAAAAAGGAAACAAAAAAACAGAAGGCAGCATCAGTTTTCTTATTATTACAAATGTTTTAGTCTCTTTTATCTGTAACATTTTGTTTCATAAATTATAATTCATAATGATACTGTAGCAGATACATTGTCAATTTTAGTTATCTATGGACATTTTACATTTCGATTTCGATTTAGTCAATAGAAATAAATAATAAAAACCCCAAATGAAAATGTAATGTTGTTGCATATCACCTTTCTTTTCTTATTATTTACATTAATCTTAAAAGTATATCGGAAGTAAACAAAATGATAGCACATCCTTATATTCTGTTCCTAAATGTCCGCATTAGTTTATAGTTCTTCATAGACAGCAGATTAATTGGCTAATTGCAAAGAGGGTTATAATGTTGCAGGTTAATTGATTCATTACGGAAACTGTTATGATTATTGTTGTTTAGACCCCGATCTACTAGTTTAGCAATCTAAACAGAATGATCTTCAAATCCTTTTTTGCATACATCGTTATAAATTGTTATAAATTAATTATCTAAACGGAATGATATTCAAATTTTTTTTGCATACATCGTTATAAGTAGTTATAAATTAGTTATAAATTAATTATTTTGTATATTATCTACCATGTTAGTATATGTCTATTATATCTTATTGAACCTATATAATTTCTTCTAAAACCCAATACATAATAAGTATAAAAAAAGTTACCGTATTAATTAATAAGTTAGAGATAACTCTAGCTTCATATTCTTCCCTACTAAGATCTTAAATAAATATTATACATAAATACTTTAAATAATAGCCTAGAAAATCCATATCAATTAAAATAGTGATAGTAGTAATTTTTTTTTTTTATTTGTAAAAAAAAAATAAAATAAAAAATGACTACTTTCACTATTTTAATTGATATGGATTTTCTAGGCTATTATTTAAAGTATTTATGTATAATATTTATTTAAGATCTTAGTAGGGAAGAATATGAAGCTAGAGTTATCTCTAACTTATTAATTAATACGGTAACTTTTTTTATACTTATTATGTATTGGGTTTTAGAAGAAATTATATAGGTTCAATAAGATATAATAGACATATACTAACATGGTAGATAATATACAAAATAATTAATTTATAACTAATTTATAACTACTTATAACGATGTATGCAAAAAAGATTTGAATATCATTCCGTTTAGATAATTAATTTATAACAATTTATAACGATGTATGCAAAAAAAGATTTGAAGATCATTCTGTTTAGATTGCTAAACTAGTAGATCGGGGTCTAAACAACAATAATCATAACAGTTTCCGTAATGAATCAATTAACCTGCAACATTATAACCCTCTTTGCAATTAGCCAATTAATCTGCTGTCTATGAAGAACTATAAACTAATGCGGACATTTAGGAACAGAATATAAGGATGTGCTATCATTTTGTTTACTTCCGATATAATTTTAAGATTAATGTAAATAATAAGAAAAGAAAGGAGATATGCAACAACACTACATTTTCATTTGGGGTTTTTATTATTTATTTCTAATAAATCGAAATGTAAAATGTCCATAGATAACTAAAATTGACAATGTATCTGCTACAGTATCATTATGAATTACAATTTATGAAACAAAATGTTACAGATAAAAGAGACTAAAACATTAGTAATAATAAGAAAACTGATGCTGCCTTCTGTTTTTTTGTTTCCTTTTTTTTTTTTCTTCTCCTTCTATATGGGAACAAATGTCATTTTTCGTCAGATGGACTTTTGTGGACATTAAAAGACTTAACTTTAATACAAAATGACGAATTTTTTAAGATATATATCAGCTATTGAAAACAAATATGAGGTACTGTATGGAAAACCAAGACGAATTGAAATGACAAGAAAGAATATAATTATCTCCGCTCCCGGTACCAGCATGAAAGGGAGGCATGGACCGCACACGTCGTACCTGTGGGTGGTACTGACGTGTGACGGTTAATGTGCTTTGGAATTTGTTTTAAATATTTTATTGTTTTCACAATATAAGTGCATATTGCGAACTGGTTCGTTATAAAGCCAGAGGTTGCCCACGCAGGGGCTTAAGCAGTAAGTTATAGCATTCATTAAGGTGAACGGTCGCCTACGTAGAGGCTTAAATGTTAGCACATAGGAATAGATGCAGATTATCGCCTGCGCAGAGGCGTAATGATCAGAACATATAGGCGTACTTGAACTTTGCAGGAATACATTTCTAAGCATTACAGCATAAAAGGTAACAACATCCTATAATGTGTCAATCTGAGGTAAACTGTAGCTGATCATGCAATAAACAATTAAACATTAAGATGCGCGTAGCTGATGGCCTTATGTGTAGTTAATAAATCACGTCATGTTTCGTGCCATTAAATAAGCGGTACTAAGTAACGCGGTGTTAAGTAGCTGTTAGCATTGTGTCATTGCCCTATCAACTGCGCCACAGGCACGCTGTGAAATGAATGTGCAACTATTATATCCTATGTACAAGGGCTTATGCAAGGGGAAACATTAGCCTGGTTAGCCCTAGCTAAACACATTTGAACTTTTAACATATAAGTCACTTCGCTGGAGGGGGCGTAATGGCGCCCGGTATGTTGAAGCCATCTGGTGTGAAATTGGCAGTCTTCTTCGCAGCTTTTATTCTGGTATGACCTTCCCATGGCTACCTCTGAATGATGCTGCACATGGTGGGTCAGCTGTACCCCCCCTGAGTCTCTCCGGGTTCCCCGGGTGTGACAGTGCCCTCCCTTTCCCACCCCAAGTCGTGTTTCCGCATCTTTAGGGGGCACAACCCCGCTGTGGGCACTCGGAGGCCGGAGATGTCCGGCGGCCTCCCCACCTTAGAGTCCACTGGGCTCCCGCCTCCTGCACCTCCCCAGCTTCAGCATGGCCTCCTTGGGGCCCCAGCCCTGACTTGCCACCTCCTCCTCCGGCTACTTACATGTTGCCGGCGCGTGCCCTCCGGCCACCGGTCCGCCGGCTGGCCCGCGCTTCTCAGCTCCACCGGGCTCACAGAGTTGGGGGTTGTTTCTCCCGGACCCCCACCAAATCCGGGGTTCAGGACCGGCTTTCCAGCGACTCGTCCGCCGCCCGGGGTGGTCCAGTAGTGAGCTCCGCCGTCCCGGGGGTCCCGGTATCCCAGCGCGGGATTTCTGCTGTGTGCGAGTCGTCCCGTAATGCTGTGCGGGTACTGTGTATCCGTCGGCCATTTTAGCTCCGTGTACAGGAGCGTCGTGTACCGGGCGTGCCTTCTCCTCCAGCCTCCGATGTTCCGACTTTGGGCCGGGATCACCCCCCCGGCCGGGTGGGGGGGGGAGCGGGGCCGGGCCAGGTCACCCTCGCCTTGCTTGCATGCCGTGGGTCCCGCTCTTGTAGCGTGGTTGAGGCCTCCGGGGTCACTGTGTGAGCCGGAGGTTCAATATGTGCCCTAGCGTTGCACTCCCCGGTTCCTCTCTGCCGGGTTACCTATCTGGTGTCGGTTTTCGGCATGGATCGTGAGTATTTTGAAGGTTTCATGCTGTTTTAGGCTTTTCTACGCCGGAGCCGGCGTGAGTTGCAGCCGTTCGGCTCGGCGGCCCGGCCCCGCCCCCTGCTTTGGAATTTGCCCGCCGTTTTTTTGGATATTTAAACTTGAGAAGAGGAGTTCCAGGATCATTGCTTTATCACAATCCAGTTTGAAGAAGCCACGTTTGTAGTGGCGAAACGCGTCCCGGTATTTTTTAGCACATTGAGGCTTTTTTATTTATATATATGAGTGTATTAATAAAATCTTTTATTACTTTTAACGATCCTGGTTCCCGATATCGTTATATTGAACGGGAAGTGCAGTCCCGAATCTGCACAACGCTACGAAATTGAGTCAATATATCTTGACTCCACACTTGTGAGTACCCACTTAAAGACCATATATATTTCTCAGAGATATTATAAACTATACTGCGCAATTGGGTGTATTTCTATTCATCCACAGACCTCAGAAACATATCGTGAGGAGGGGTGGGTCACCTGTATGGACCCAGAGGCTATTCAAACTAGAGCTAAGTCCATAGCTCTCCGTTTGTGAGTTTATATACTACTTACTAATAATAAATGTATATAAGTGTGATCTATACTATGTATGATTATCTTTTCTAGATATTTTTCCTGCCGATTTTTCAGTGAAACTTTGCTCCAAACTCTAAAAGGTGATTCATTTCTTTACACATAAGCGCTACATTCTTAATTTGTTTTGTGTGTTAAGTCGAATAGGAATCTCTGAATGTTTAGCAGCTATTCACTATTATAAGATATATTTGTATTTAATATTTTCTTTTTTGTACAAGCCCTGGTTCCATTATCTAAAAGTACGATAGTGGCTAGGGACATATCAGGGTCCAGTTGTCCTCCCCGCCTTATGTTGTCTAACAGTCGCACTGGATGAGGTGTAAGCTCCTCCCTGAAGGTTTTGTAATATGCTCCATCAAATCCGTCTGGCCCGGGTGCTCTGTTCCCTTTCAAGCTCGATATGGCTTTATCTACTTCATCTTCGTCGATGTCCGCTGCCAGACCACTTACCGCCTCTCTGCTCAGTTTGGTCAACCCTAGGTTATCTAGGTATTTGAGGATATGTTCCTCCTCTTGCCCCTCATGAAAATGTCCGTCAGGTGTGTGATTGTACAACCGTTTATAAAAATCTTCGAATACCCTAGCTATCTCAGTCAGCTTCGATTTTGTCTTGCCATCTGAATGTCTGATGGCTGTGATGTGAGACCGTTCATGCCTGGGTCGTAGCATCCTGGCAAGGAGAGTGTCCATTTTGTTAGCCTTTTCAAAAAATGTCCATTTCGCGTATCAGACTTCTTGTTTTCTCTACTTTCGTTACTTATGAGCGTTGCCCCTTACCCTCAACCCTCGGCATGTCCCAGGGGATAATGCAATTTATCATGCTGCCATTTCTATAGGGTATTATTCATGTGTATTGGGGGCTGTCTGGGGTGGTATACTCTACTGTATTCCTCATCTTAACATGTCTAAACTAAGTACCTATCTCTTATTAGCAATATGATATAGCCATGTTTGTTTAGCCTATTTACTTCATACTTTAAAAATGTGCAGAGTTATAGCATGCCATGTCCAGATTTAACATTTTGTGTTTCACACTTGTTGCTGTGTCGTGGCGCTGCAAGTTTAAATGTATATCACTATCTGCACAACAAAAATAAAGAATTATAAAAAAAATTTTTTTTAACTAACTTGATGGGCAAGTGGGATATATAGCAAAGACATAGGAATGTTGTTCGGACTAGATAAGTGTGGGCGGTTGATAGGAAAAAAAGGGAAGATGATCAGGAAAGGAGGAGTTCAATTACCACAAAAGCCAAATAGAAGATATAAAGAACAGCTACAAGTACCAGAGTGCACCACAACACATGGCAACAATGAGGAAGATGCAAGAAGGATAGCAACATCCAAGTACCTCCAGAGAGTCAGACAGATCCTGAAATCCCAGCTCAATGGCAAGAACAAGATCCAAGTCATCAACACATATGCCTACCATTTATCAGGTACCCAGCTGGGATTATAACCTGGCTAAGAGAAAAACTGGTCACCATGGATGTCAAGACCCAGAAATTACTCACTATGAAATCAAGCACTCAGTACCCAGCTGGGATTATAACCTGGCTAAGAGAAAAACTGGTCACCATGGATGTCAAGACCCAGAAATTACTCACTATGAAATCAAGCACTCATAGACTGTAAGCCTGATGAGTGTCAATATATTTTCCTTATGATAGTTATTTAGCATAATTTTTTTTATTTTTTTTATTATTTCCAGCTTTTTTGCAGCTTTGGGAGACTGCCTGACAGTCCAGGCAGTTCCTCTGCAGGCAGTTCAATTTACTGCCAATCTGGCCATGTGATCGCAATATCATCGCAATCACATGGCCTGGAAGGACCGGATTGGCTGCTGGGGGACCGCCTGAGTTGTCAATCGTGATTCCCGGATAGGTGAGTATTTGTACCCGGGGTGGCTTCAAACCATTATGGTGTCCTAACATAGCAGACACACAAGGTGAAAAAATATAGAAGACATAGAAGGTGAAAAAATTCAATTAATCTGATTTAATTCGAGAAATCTGTTCATAAGGCATTTTGGTTTGGATGAATGATATGTGATTGGATGGGTGAATGACACTAGTGTGATAAATGATTGGGTAGTACACGGCAGGGCCACCATCAGGGGGTGACAACCATATAGCGATGATTGCTATACATATGTGCAGCCGCGGGCCCCCGGCTCCCTGTACTTGCAGAGGGGACCCAGCAAACTGCAGCTGTACTTTATAGCTCTTCCCTCTCTCTAACTCCAGCGAGATGTGCGGCCGTCAGAGCGTTGCCACGGGTTACCATGGCAACGCTCTGCGCGGCACGCACACCACGCTCGCGGGAGTTAGAGAGAGGGAAGAGCTGTAAAGTACAGCTGCAGTCTGCTGGGCCCTCTCTGCAAATACGGGGAGCCGGGGGGCCCCACAATGCCACTGGACCACCAGGGATCATGGAATCTTCCCCCTCCCTGGACCAGGTAAGAAGCAGGGAGGGGGGAATAACGTATTACATTTACATTATTACATTACATGCATACACTAGTAAACACACACACACACTGCATTAATTACACTAACACACACTCTGCATTCATTACACTAACACACACTCTGCATTCATTACACTGACACACACTCTGCATCCACTACACTGACACATACTCTACATCCACTACACTGACACATACTCTGGGGGGCGGGCCCAGACCTTGTGCTTTGTCAGGGGCCCCAAAATTTCTGGTGGTGGCCCTGGTACACGGACATAAGTAGGTATTACAATATGTTATAGGGTTATAGGTTAATTATATATAATTATATAGTGCTAAAAATAATTCCGCAGCACTTTACAATTGTAAAATATGGATAGTTGACAACAAGTAGTTGACATACAAAATATTAACAGATACAAGAAGTGATAAAAGCCCTTCTCAAACGACCTTACAATTTATGCTGTGGTTGTACTAACATGGCAAAGATGGCCAAAATGTAGATGCCCATCTGTCATACAATGCAAAATACAATGCTTTGCCAGCTGAGGATCTACTATTTGCCCACCCTTACTGAGTTGTATTTAGCACTGAGCAGTGTTTGTGTTTGAATGCAAGCATGTTTTTGTATGGAGTATGTATGTGTGAATGTAGACGTGTGTTTTAATGTAGGGTTGCCGTTTGAATGCATGGGTGTGTTTGTATGTAGTGTTGGTGTTTGAATGCTGAGATAAACATTTACACTGCCACACATAAACATATACACACTCTGACATACATGCAGAGACACACTAACACAGATGCATATACACAAACACAGATAAAAACATTGGCAGACACACTAACAGACATTTAGATACACTGACACACATGCAGATGCACAGACACAGATGCACACATTCAGATACACAGATACGCACACTAACACACAATCAGACACAAACACAGGATATACAGATACAAAGAAACACACACTAACACAGATACAGAAACACACTGTTCAAAATATAAACTTTTTTAGCCACCCTACATTTTTATACCTTATTGGGTGCAGGAGGGTAGATTCCTTGGAGTCCAGTATGCTGGCTGAGATGATTTCGAGTCACTCTCCCACCTCCTCTCTAAGTGGAAGTGACTAGCTCTCACTTCCTCCCAGTGCTCCATCATTGAAGGGGCCCGGTCACATTGTTAGAACATTGTAGCACACGACCAGGCCCCTGAAATCAAAAGCCCATTGGGTGGCCCCCAGGATATGGGCCACCTGACTGGCCCCCTCAGTGTGCGGGCCCCGGTGCTGCTATATGGCAGTATTTCCGCTGCTGAATCTATGAGGAAATGGTGTAGAAAGATAAGAGGAATAACAGCCTATCAGAGGAAGTAGGGATTGATGGCTTAGAAGCCCATATCAAAATATGCCACTTACATTGCTGTGTGGAAAATATATACAGTGGAAGGAAGGAGAGGGAGCCGGGCTATGGAGGCAAAGGAAATGAGAAGGGCAATCGATATGGGTGTCACCCAGGAAGATGGTAGGATTTCTTAAAGATTTGTGTTTTCAGTGACTCCTTAAAGGACTGGAGGATAGGGGAGAGTCTGATAACACAGGGTAGGGAATTATATGAGCAACCCCTGGAGATTCTACAGTAGAGACATGATGAGTACATGAACAAGTGCATTAGTTGTATCTTGAATTAGAAAAGGGTAAAAAAATTTAAGGTGAAAGTCACAAAATTTGAAGACCTACTTGATGTGAGGAGAAAAAGATGTAATGAGTCAAAGGTAGCTCCAAGGCAGCAAGCTAGAGAAGATAGGCTTATAGATGACCCATTGACATGCAGGGAGATGAATGGACATGGACTATGTAATGGAGGAAAGATGAGGAGTTCAGTTTTTCAAAGATTAAGTTTTAGAAAACAGGAAGACATCCAATTACAGACGGAAGAAAGGCAGTTTGTGATGTGTTTCAGGAGGGTAGGAGAGAGGTCAGGGTAGAAAGGATATTTATTGAAATCCAAAGGAATTAATATTGTTACCAAAATAGGTACTATAAATAGCGAATAAAACAGAGCACAGGGAAACCACAACTGAGACAGACAGTGTGGAGGTTGCACCTGAGAAGAAGACATTAAATGAGAGTTTAGAAAGAAAGGATGATGTAACGGCCACCCTACTAGTGGAGGGGTGTAAAGTTGGATTCTTTATGCACCAACTTACTGATAAAGCACTTGAGTGGGCAAATCCTATTTGGGAGGCTAATGGACCTATGGTGCATAATTTCGATAGCTTCCTTATGGCTTTTCGTAGAACCTTTGACACAACTAAAAGGTCAAAGAATGCCGCCAGGGCATTAATGAGAATTAAACAGGGTTCTAGGTCTGTTGCTGATTATGCTATTCAGTTTCGTACCCTTGCTTCGCAGGTAGATTGAACCAACAATGGGCTAACTACAGCATTCATGGAAGGACTATCTGATACTATATTGGATGAGGTAGCAGCTAGGGATCTTCCTATCCCATTAGAGGACCTTATCGACTACCTCATTGATATAGACAATAGGATTCGTGACAGACTCTATACTAAGAATAGGAATAGACGTTTTGTTACATTAAATACTCCTAGAGTTGCTAATCCTGAGAGTTTCAAGGTATCAGAGGAGGAACCATAGAAACATAGAATGTGACGGCAGATAAGAACCATTCAGCCCATCTAGTCTGCCCAATTTTCGAAATACTTTCATTAGTCCCTAGTCTTATCTTATAGTTAGGATAGCCTTATGCCTATCCCACGCATGCTTAAACTCCTTTACTGTGTTAACCTCTACCACTTCAGCTGGAAGGCTATTCCATGCATCCACTACCCTCCCAATAGAAACATAGAATGAACCCTTGCAATTAGGGGTTGCCAAACTCTCTGATGCCGAAAAATTGTATAGGAGAAAGGAGGGACTTTGCCTATACTGTGGTAAGAAGGGTCATATGCTAAAAGAATGTCCCGTGCTTCCGGAAAACTATCGCACCTAAGGTCATATAGGGGACTGGCCTTGGGTGTGATATCTAAGTCCCCAAATTGGCCTCTTAATCGACTACTTCTCCCTGTTTCTCTGCATCTGGAGAATAATTGCATAGCAAGAAACATACTAGCCCTGGTTGATTCCGGGGCAGCTGAGAATTTCATAGACTCTAGATTTGTTAGGAAAAACAAAATACCCATTATAGAGAAAAAGACACCCATGGCCGTTGAGGCCATAGATTGTAGACCATTATGCTCCCCAGTTATCACACATGAAACTGAACCGTTGCATATGTATACAGGGATGTTACACTCAGAAACCATTCAGTTTCAGGTCATCACCTCTCCTTCCTCTCATATTGTGTTAGGGTACCCATGGTTACGTTCTCACAATCCCAATTTTGACTGGGAGTCAGGATAAATAGTATCTTGGAGTGACACCTGCCAAGAGTATAATTAAAATCACCCCTTTGAATTCTATTAATGTTCCTACTCCTCCTCCTTTGTCTACTGTTATACCTCCTCAGTACATGTGTCTTAAGTCTGTCTTCGATAAAAGGGAGGCTGAAAAGTTACCGCCTCATAGACCCTACGATTGTGCTATTGATATATTGCCTGGCACTATACCTCCCAAGGGCAGGGTGTATCCTTTGTCTCCGCAAGAAAATCGTGTCATGGAGGAATATATTAAAGAATCTCTACAAAAGGGATTTATAAGAAGATCCTCTTCTCCGGCAGGGTTCATCTTTGTGTCGAAGAAGGAGGGCGATTTAAGACCTTGTATTGATTATAGGGGCCTAAATAAAATCACTATAAAAAATGCTTACCCTATACCATTAATCACGGAATTATTCGACAGGCTTAAACAAGCTACTGTGTTAACTAAATTGGACCTTAGAGGTGCATACAATCTCATACGTATAAAAAAAGGGCCATGAGTGGAAAACTGCATTCAATACTAGGAGTGGTCATTATGAGTATACTGTGATGCCATTCGGTCTTTGTAACGCCCCAGCAGTGTTTCAAGAATTTATTAATAACGTCTTACGAGAGTTCATTCACTCATTTGTGATAGAGTACTTGGACGACATATTAATATATTCAACAGATTTACATACTCATCACATGCATGTTAAAACAGTCTTGAAAACCCTTCTTGTTAATGGTCTTTATTGTAAACTAGAAAAATGTTTATTTGACCAATCCGAAGTACAGTTTTTAGGTTATGTAATTTCTGCTAAAGGTTTTCGTATGGATCCCCAGAAGCTTTCTGCTGTCGTGGAATGGCCTTTACCTCAGGGTCTGAAAGCCATTCAGCGTTTTCTTGGGTTTTCTAACTATTATAGACGCTTTATTAAAGGATTTTCTTCTATTGTAGCGCCTATAACACGCATGACTAAAAAGGATGGCAATACTTGTGTCTGGTCCCCAGAGGCGCTAGGCCTTTGAATTTCTTAAAACCGCGTTTGCCTCTGCTCCTATTTTACAGCATCCTGTCCCTTCTTTGCCTTATATTCTTGAAGTTGATGCTTCGGATACTGGCGTAGGTGCTGTCTTATCTCAAAGAGAATCACCTGATAAGCCATTACATCCTTGTGGCTTCTTTTCCAAACAGATGTCCAAAGCCGAAAAGAACTATGACATAGGCAATCAAGAACTCCTTGCTATTGTTTTAGCACTCAAGGAGTGGAGACATCTTTTAGAAGGTACTAAGGACCCCATCCTCATTTTTACGGATCACAAAAACCTTTCCTACCTTAGTGAAGCCAAAATATTGTCTTCTAGGCAGGCCAGGTGGTCACTGTTCTAATATCATTTCAATTATATCATCACCTACAGACCAGGTGATCGTAACACTAAAGCTGACGCTCTGTCTAGACAATTCGAAACTACCAACAAACAAGAGTTTGATAATACCCATGTCATTCCCCCGGACAGAATAATAGCTACTACAGTTCTATATATTTCTTCTTCATTCTTACAAGTTATACAGGCTAAACAAAACATGGCACCCAGTGAGAAACCTACTTATAAACTGTTTGTTGATGTTCCCGAAAGACGGGACATTATGTCGTTATATCATGACGCCAAAACTGCTGGACATCCTGGTGTTACTAAAACCTTAAAAGCAGTTTCTAGATATTTTTGGTGGGCTTCCTTACGCAAGGATATCACCGATTACGTTCGGGCATGTACTACTTGTGCCTGTATGAAGTCTTCTCATAGAGTTCCTTGTGGGTTGTTGCACCCGTTGCCCATACCCGAGAGGCCTTGGTCCAATCTATCCATGGATTTCATTGTTGAATTGCCTCCTTCGAATGGCAAAACAGTCATCCTGTTTCTAAGATGGCTCATTTTGTGTCTCTTGTCAAATTGCCCTCATCCAAGGAACTTGCTTCTATCTTCGCCAGGGAGGTGTTTCGTTTGCATGGCATTCCTGCCTTCATGTGTCTTCTATGAAGTTGGCTCCCCGTTTTATAGGTCCTTTCCGTATTTTGCATAGAGTTAATCCTGTTTCATATGCCTTGGATCTTCCTAAGAACCTGCGTCAATTTATTCTGGAGAGCTTTTTGTTCAGAAATGGGTATTTCTCTCTTGTTTTCTTCTGCTTACCACCCCCAGTCTAATGGAGATGCTGAACGTGCTAACCAGTCCCTAGAGCAGTATCGTTATTGTTTCGTATCCCACCATCAGAACAATTGGGCTGACCTGCTTCCTTGGGCTGAATTTGCTCGTAATAACGCTGCCCATGAATCTTCCGGTAAAAGCCCTTTTTACGTTGTTTATGGCTGGCATCCTGTTGTTCTTCCAGCTGCATTCTCCTTACAGGGCATGCCAGCTCTGGATGAACATTTGGCTGGTTTACGTACTACTTAGGAGCAGGTTCAGCGTTCTTTGGTGGACTCCGCTGCTCGCCAAAAGGTTCAAGCTGACAAACATCACAGGGGGGCTCCGTCCTATGTCGTCGGGGACAGGGTTTGGCTTTCCACTCGCAATATCCGCCTTCATGTACCTTCTATGAAGTTGGCCCCCTGTTTTATAGGTCCTTTCCGTATTTTGCATAGAGTTAATCCTGTTTCATATGCCTTGGATCTTCCTAAGAACCTGCGTATTCCTAACATCTTTCACACCTCCTTGTTAAAGCCCCTCCTGTGTAACCGCTATACCCAGCATGTTCCTCATCCTCCTCCTGTTTCTGTGGAGGGTCATGAGGAATTCAAAGTAGCTGCTGTACTTGACTCTCGTTTTCTCAGGAGTCGACTCCAGTACCTGGTGCATTGGAAGGGTTATGGGCCTGAGGAACGCAGTTGGCTTCCCGCTGACGCTGTTCATGCTCCTCGCCTTGTGCGTTCCTTCCATTCTCATTTTCCTTCCAGGCCTGGTCCTCCCCGCCCGGTGGGCATGTCTTCAGGGGTGGCACTGTAGCGGTACTTACCTTACCCAGGGTCCGAGGTCCTCTCTTCCTGCCGCTTGCGGCTCTCGAATGAAGGCGGGCACGGACCGCGAGATGCGGTCACGTGTCCCGCCTAGCTCTAAGAGCGTGCCGCGCGTCTCGGGCACGCTCTTAAAGGAGCAGTGGGAGCCAAAAAATAAAAAGTGCTCCCATTGGCCCCTGTCATCCCACATTCCCCAGACACTCACATTTTGGGGGTGTGGATATGACAGGGGCCACTCAATGTAAAGTTTAGGGTATTTATACTTACCTCTCCCTTAACTCCCTGCCCTATCGTGGTTTCTGTTTCAGTTCCCTTTAGCGCTTGTTGTGTTCAGTTGTGATTTTCGTGCTTGACCTTGGCTTTGTATCTGACTCCGTTTATCTCTCTATCCCTGTTTTGTCTTGTTTGCCGGCTTACTGACTACTGTGTACCAGACCTTGGCTAGTTTTTGTTCTCGCAGTCTCTTTGTTCCCGTGACCTCGGCTTGTTCTTGACTCTGTCTATTCTCTGCTTTACGGCGAGTCCGGCCATTCTAAGGTCCAGTAAGTTGTATCTGCTCTATCTGTCGATTGTTGGACTAAGTCTTGCGTGTATTGGTAAACTACCGTGACAAGGGGTTTCCGCTGCCAGACATGTCCTTTCCCCCTAGAGTAGAGAGCGCTGATGCATTCCCAACCATCAATCCAAGCAGTTAAGAGTAGGTATAGCTGTGAAACTCTTATAAGAGCTAGTGCTTATAGCTATAGCAGGTCCCTACAAACACGAGGTGAGGCTCTATGTTGAAGGTAAAGATGGTCTGGTTTAATGGAGCCATACTTGCCTTTTTTGCAAGGGTGACACCCACATGGGCCTTGTTGGGGACTGTGACACAAACTTATACACCAATAATAACAGTGATACAATATAAGGCACTCCTACACATGGCATACAATCCCCCTCCCCCTCTGCCTGGGAGATAATTGAGTCAGATACTGTATTAACTCAATTATCTCCAGGCAGAAAAAAAACACATATTTTTATAAAACCCCAAAAGTACCCCAAAACACATAAAATCCCCACAATTGTTACATCCCCTGATAGCCCTGATATGGGTGACCAACATTTCAAAAAATCACACAGATCAGTTCAGGGGTTCAGGAATTTTATGGAAATCACATTTTGACCGTCCACATGAATGGTCTCATGCCCAAAACAGTTCCAGAGAATAAGGCTGTGCGGTCGGTTTACTTCGCAAATTCGAAGTAAAACACAAATTATTGAAAATACAGCTTCAGAAGTAGTTTTAGGTTATTTCCCTCATTCAGGAGTTTATTTTCACCGAACGCCGTTTGACTCCGTTCGAATAGTCGAACATCCATGGAAGGTGAATGTTTAACGGTGTTCGCGCCATTGAGTGTCCGATTTAAGTTCCATACACTTGATGACCAAATACCGTTCATTGTGCTCGCGGCTTAAGATGGCCGCCGCCACGTGTTCAAATGTCAAATGGCGATCCCTTAGACTCAATTCGGACGGTTTTGACTGTTCGGAAGTTCGAAGTGTACTGAATACATAATGTTAATAGGTAGCACACTTCTGGTACAGGTGGTTTGTTCGGAAGGGAATGACAGGGAGAAACAAAATAAAGGGGAATGCAATGTCCTGAGCACATAGTTGAATGCAGAAAAAGGCAATGGTAATCCATGGTTATAGTGAGATTCAAAAATCACCCATATCGGACCAGGGGTTCGGAAGTTAGGTGGAAGTGTTCATTTGACCGACCGCACACGAGGCAGTAGCCGAAATCAGTTCCATATATTTTGGCCTTGCGGTCGGTCTTTGTTCGTGGGTTAAAAGATACGAAAATCCTTCCCATCCATGGCTATACTGATGTTCGGATGAATCCCCTTGTTCGTGGGATTCATTTAACCGAACGGCAGGCTATTCATGTATTTGGTTCGGCAATTATGGAACTTTGGAGGTCTTAGCAGTGTTCGCGTAGTCGAGTGTCCGATTTGGGTTCCAGACACTCAACGACTAAATATCTCTGGGCATTCTTATGGCAAGATGGCCGCTGCAACGTGTTCGTATGCCGGACAGCGGCCACCCAGGGAACACACACAGAGCATTTGTCTACTTGCTAATAAGACTGTGGTTAGCATCGATTAGGGGGGTAACCTAGAGGCACACTTCTCTATGCGGTGGTCTGATTGTTCGGTAGTTTGTTCGTATGCCGAATGGAGTGGTTTTACCGAATAATCAGCCGAATGCTTCATACAATACAGAAATATATAAAATACATGAAACGAAAACGACCTTATTAGTAAGAATATTTAAAGACAGCCCAACAAAATCCGCTACACCTTAAATTGGTACAGGCCAATCGGGGTGACAAAGGCTGACTTGGGGATAGCCTCCTCGGCCAGGGGAATCTGCCAGTAACCTTTTCAGAGATCTATGGTGGTCAGATATTTTCCCCTCGCGATATGAACTAATAATTCCCAGGGCATCAGATAGGCGTCTGTCACAGTCCAATCGTTTAGTCTCTGGTAGTCCACGCAGAACCGGGTGGTTCCATCTTTCTTGGGTATGAGGACAACAGGGGAGGCCCACAGACTGTCCGAGGGTTCTATAAACCCTAGTTTCAGCATCTCCTGTATTTCTCCCCGCAATTCCTCTCTAACAGTCTCAGGAAAATGGTAAGGGAATATGGTCCAGGGGTTTCTACCCTATGCGTGGCTAATGGTGGACCTGAACTCTTTCTCTGGTTGATAACCGGTCCCTTAGCTTTACCTGGCTAAGGAGGTCCGTTTTTGGAGTTCCTTTCTAACAGGTCAGGCAAGGGATTGTCAGGGTCGTCAGTGGCTGGGGCACATACGGCCGCAATATCTTCCTGCCTTTCTTGGTTTTCCTTCAACGCGTTAACGTGGAATGACCGAAAAATCTCCTCGTCGCACAGCTGGCAATTATGTAAGTGGTGTCACATAATTGTTCCACCATCTTATCAGGGCTCTGCCATGCTGCCTGTAACTTTTCCTGTCTAGTTGGTTTCAAAACTAGGACCTTTTGGCCCACCTGGAATGTACGCTGGTGGGCATCCTGATTGTACCAAACTTTCTGTCGCACCTGGGCCACCTGGAGGTTTGCCTTTGCCATCTGGGCCAACTGCTCCATACGGTCCCGAAGTTCCAGTACATATGGCAAGATGGGAGTTCCCTCATGTTATACTCCCCCCTCCCAGTGTTCCCGAATGAGATTTATGGGGCCTCGCATCCCTTCTCCCATACAGCAACTCAAAGGGGGAGAACCCAGTGGATTCCTGTGGTACCTCTCGATAAGCGAACAAAAGGTGCGTCAGGAATCTCTCCCAGTCTCTGTATTTGTCAGTAAAGGTCCTCAGCATTTGCTTGACCACTGACTTCCCCCTCTTTACTTTAAGTAAATTGTGTCCGAATTTCTTTCGGGAACCACACCCGAGAGAAAATGCCAACCAGGGCGCTAGCTACCGTGTCTGCCTGAATATTTGAAAGGGCAATAGTCTCTGGATAGCGGGTGGCATAGTCCACCACGGTAAGAATATATATTCTATCAGATGGGCTGGGTTTTGATAGTGGACCTACCAGGTTCACTGCTACTCGACTGAACGGCTCGTTGATGATGGGCATGGAGGATAGATGGGCTTTAGGGTGGTCTCCTCTTTTCCCTACTCGTTGACATACGTCACAGGTCCTACAATATTGTCGCACATATCCCGAGAATCCTGGCCAAAAGAATCTCTGGAACACTCGGTGGGATGTGCGGTGGATTCCTAAGTGCTCGGCCAGAGGTATGTCGTGTCCAATCCTCAAAAGTTCCAACCAATATTTCCAGGGGACAACCAGTTGTCGCTTCTGGGATAAGGCAGCTCCAGCTTTGTCGGTCTCTGTTATCCTATATAGCTTCTCTTGTTCCCAGATAAACTTCTCCCCATCCAGTCCTACTTGCCCAGTTTCTGTTTTGGCCCTATGCTGGTGTAGGGACAGGTCCTCTCTGGTCTCCCTCCCAAACTCCACTGGGGTGTCCCAGTCTACGTTCCATAGTCGTAGTCAGGGGTAATGGTCAGACCGGTGTACTGGCTTCAGCAGCTTGGGCTTGTAGGCGAGTTGTAACTGGGTTGGCTTCTTATAAATTCAAATCAATTTATAACTTTTTTAACTTTTGATATGCGTTTTTCTGGAATTTTTTTGTTGTTATTGTGTCTCTCACTGTTAAAATACACCTACCATTAAAATTATAGACTGATCATTTCTTTGTCAGTGGGCAAACATTCAAAATATGTCGCCACCCAAATATGGCAGACACAGTATTAGCAGCACAGTGACGTAATTATACCCTGCCAATGTGTGCTGTGGTCTTGCTTGCGGCAACTAGTGATATGTTGGAATTTCCCACCATGCTTGGGGTGGGCTGGAGGGACTTTACCAGTATAGCGGAGGCCTAATGGGTACCGTGAGCATAGCCAAGAAGTGCACTAGCCTTTTACTCACGTACACCTATATTGCAGTTGCCTATCATGACGGCTATATTTTGAACGCCCAGGAATTTGAGTCCGGCATTAATTCCAATTTAGAACGTTCTGCTGCCTGCAACATCCTTCAGCATGACCGGTTTGGCAGTGGGTCAGTAATGGTGTGGGGTGGCATTTCGTTGGGGGGACTGCACAGCCCTCCATGTGCTCGCAAGAGGTAGCCTGACTGCCATTAGGTACCGAGATGAGATCCTCAGATCCCTTGTGAGACCATATGCTGGTGAGGTTGGCCCTGGGTTCCTCCTAATGCAAGACAATGCTAGACCTCATGTGGCTGGAGTGTGTCAGCAGTTCCTGCAAGACGAAGGCATTGATGCTATGGACTGGCCCGCCCGTTCCCCAGACCTGAATCCAATTGAGCACATCTGGGACATCAGATCTTGCTCCATCCACCAATGTCACGTTGCACCACAGACTGTCCAGGAGTTGGCAGATGCTTTAGTCCAGGTCTGGGAGGAGATCCCTCAGGAGACCATCCCCCACCTCATCAAGAGCATGCACAGGCATTGTAGGGAGGTCATACATGCACGTGGAGTCCTCACACACTACTAAGCCTCATTTTGACTTGTTTTAAGGACATTACATCAAAGTTGGATCAGCCTGTAGTGTTTTTCCACTTTAATTTTGAGTGTGACTCCAAATGCAGACCTCCATTTTTTTATTTTTGTGTGATTTTGTTGTCAGCACATTCAACTATATACAGGGAGTGCAGAATTATTAGGCAAGTTGTATTTTTGAGGATTAATTTTATTATTGAACAACAACCATGTTCTCAATGAACCCAAAAAACTCATTAATATCAAAACTGAATATTTTTGGAAGTAGTTTTTAGTTTTAGCTATGTTAGGGGGATATCTGTGTGTGCAGGTGACTATTACTGTGCATAATTATTAGGCAACTTAACAAAAAACAAATATATACCCATTTCAATTATTTATTATTACCAGTGAAACCAATATAACATCTCAACATTCACAAATATACATTTCTGACATTCAAAAACAAAACAAAAACAAATCAGTGACCAATATAGCCACCTTTCTTTGCAAGGACACTCAAAAGCCTGCCATCCATGGATTCTGTCAGTGTTTTGATCTGTTCACCATCAACATTGCGTGCAGCAGCAACCACAGCCTCCCAGACACTGTTCAGAGAGGTGTACTGTTTTCCCTCCTTGTAAATCTCACATTTGATGATGGACCACAGGTTCTCAATGGGGTTCAGATCAGGTGAACAAGGAGGCCATGTCATTAGATTTTCTTCTTTTATACCCTTTCTTGCCAGCCACGCTGTGGAGTACTTGGACGCGTGTGATGGAGCATTGTCCTGCATGAAAATCATGTTTTTCTTGAAGGATGCAGACTTCTTCCTGTACCACTGCTTGAAGAAGGTGTCTTCCAGGAACTGGCAGTAGGACTGGGAGTTGAGCTTGACTCCATCCTCAACCCGAAAAGGCCCCACAAGCTCATCTTTGATGATACCAGCCCAAACCAGTACTCCACCTCCACCTTGCTGGCGTCTGAGTCGGACTGGAGCTCTCTGCCCTTTACCAATCCAGCCACGGGCCCATCCATCTGGCCCATCAAGACTCACTCTCATTTCATCAGTCCATAAAACCTTAGAAAAATCAGTCTTGAGATATTTCTTGGCCCAGTCTTGACGTTTCAGCTTGTGTGTCTTGTTCAGTGGTGGTCGTCTTTCAGCCTTTCTTACCTTGGCCATGTCTCTGAGTATTGCACACCTTGTGCTTTTGGGCACTCCAGTGATGTTGCAGCTCTGAAATATGGCCAAACTGGTGGCAAGTGGCATCGTGGCAGCTGCACGCTTGACTTTTCTCAGTTCATGGGCAGTTATTTTGCGCCTTGGTTTTTCCACACGCTTCTTGCGACCCTGTTGACTATTTTGAATGAAACGCTTGATTGTTCGATGATCACGCTTCAGAAGCTTTGCAATTTTAAGAGTGCTGCATCCCTCTGCAAGATATCTCACTATTTTTGACTTTTCTGAGCCTGTCAAGTCCTTCTTTTGACCCATTTTGCCAAAGGAAAGGAAGTTGCCTAATAATTATGCACACCTGATATAGGGTGTTGATGTCATTAGACTACACCCCTTCTCATTACAGAGATGCACATCACCTAATATGCTTAATTGGTAGTAGGCTTTCGAGCCTATACAGCTTGGAGTAAGACAACATGCATAAAGAGGATGATGTGGTCAAAATACTCATTTGCCTAATAATTCTGCACTCCCTGTAAAGAACAAAGTATTTCAGAAGAATATTTAATTCATTCAGATCTAGGATGTGTTCTTTGTGTGTTCCCTTTCTCTGGAACATATCCACTACTCTGTCCTACATTAAAATCAGATATGTGGAATAACTAGTGAGATCAACTTTCTACAGGGCGCAAGACAAAACAACAAAAAACAAGGACAGTACAGATGAAGGATAGATCCACAATAAAAGACAGGGACGGAACAGACAGAGGATACACTACACAGAACATAAATGAACAATTATTGCACATTACCTATATCCTTCGTGGAATCACAAATGCACAACACGGATTTAGTTCATGACGTGCAACACTATATATGGACACACTGTACGTTAGCCGGTAACCTGGCTTCTGGAAACCATGAGAACGCTGAAAAAACTGAGCTGCATAAGGCAGGTTGCACCAACGTAAACTCAGCCAACTAATGCACATCTCCCCTCACCACAAACTTTCTGCATAATAAAATATGCACGCACAATACACTAGACCAGGGGTAGGTAACCTATGGCATGTGTGGTATCTTTGCACGGCACTCAAGGCTGCTAGAGCCAGATAGGCCTCTCTGGCCTATCAGAAGTCCTTGTGGAACTTCAGATATCTGCTAATGAGAAAAGGTGGTGAGGAACAATCCTCAATTTATGTATTGCAGCATGTAGAGGAAGTGATCTCAGATCACTTCCTCCCAGCACTTGTAAATGGGAATCCCCACTGGAGTAGAGCAGGCCTCAGCAACTATTGCAGTTCCTGCCGTTGACCTGGCCAGCACGGTCCCCACTGGACCCCAGGGAAGCCATCCACATTGCTAAATATACACAGAGATGCAGAATAACCCTCCCCTCATACAAATAATATGAACAGCTCACACACAAACACACACAGTCCGCACAAACACAACACCACTAACAATCTAAACACACACACACACACACAGCTCCACAAGCAGCCTGTCACATGCAATACCCTAAGCAGCCCCACACATTTACACCCTACCAAGCACACAATGTGACATGTCCATCAACACTCAATTGTACAAGCAGCTCCCATGCACAGCCGACATTCATAGGTATTATACACAATACCACAAACTACTCATGAACATATACAATATAACAGCTCATATAGGCACAAATACAATGATACAAAGCACCTGCAATATAAAAATGGTATTAAAGAAATGCATTTTCCTAGACCTTGTACATTGTTTGTGTGGTGAATTAAAAAAAATAAACAGTTGTGTATACTACTTGTCGACTAATTGTTGTACACATAACTACTTATGTCTCTATGCGTATATTACCATTTAACCATGTTGTCATTATCTGCTGTTACCTGCATGTCAATAAAAATTGCCAAATTAAGAAAGCACTGCCGAAGTGCTCAGTATAATAATTGTCCTGTCTGCCACGGACTATTCCATATCTCCACTCACTATTCTAGCACAAAAGCATCAGTCAGCTTATACAGCCACATACATAAAACACAAACATAGAATAGTCACATTATTGAACATACACACACAAAATTACTTTTCTGGAGTAAGCAACAACATACTGCTGCTACAAGTAAGTAATTATATTTGCAACAGTTCCACCAGCTGTGCACCGTGTTTTTCACAATTGCTCCAATTTAGAGCATGGCTGCAATATTATCTTTATTTAGAAGGTATCAGAATATACAATGAGTAAAAACCCCATTACAAGTAATTGTCACAAAAAAGTTGGAATGAGAGTCCTTTCACAAGTAAAACATCTACATGATCTAGTAGAGTATTGGGTACCAGTAAAGCAAATTTTTGTAAAATTGTTTGAAAATAACTTGACAAAAACCAGAAAGCCAGCAACCATAGCCTTCTGGCACCATAACCACTGGGATAGGTTGTAATGGTTATGTTGCTTAGAGTTCCATTTTTAAGGTTAGTGTAGGCACCAAAAGCTCCACAGTCTACTGTGGTGATTATGGTGTCTGCAGCCCCATGGCTTTGTCTGACTAAAAGTGGCCAAACTATTTTTAAATGGCTTGACACTTACTCTGGCTCCCAGGACACTTCTTTGCTGGTCTTCTTCTGAAAACACTAATGTGGAGGTTTTCGCTTCTGCAGTAGTAATATCAATTCATCCCCGTTTGGCAAAAAATTTACTTAATTGACATACATGTAATTAAGGGAACTTTCACTTTAGGGATCCACTTTAGGGATTATAGAAAAGGATATCAGTCTGAAGGTAAGTGTCAAACCTTTCGAATGGTTTAACTAATTATTGTGGGACGGCACCAGGGCAATCCTGGCACCAGCTCATTGTCGTGATTTGTGTGCTTAGACTGACCCTTTAATCCTTTCAGAAAAAAAAAACATGTTTAATTTTTAAAACTGCTTGAGAGATTTCAAATACACAGCAGCAGTATCATCACGGTGAAAAAAAATATACTTGCATAAAAGAAACAGAAAGTAGTTATTGTTGTATAGTGGAATGGATGTAGAGTTGTAGACAGTACATAGGAGAATTAAAATGACAGTGAGCTGGGATATTTTTTGAGTGCACAGACTCATAAATGACGCATTGCTTAGCGAGCTGATAATATAAGAAATCTAGAGATTTCATTACTATGAAAGCTATAATGAAAGTTCAGAATTACAATGGGCTTTTGAGAAACAGTGATGTAAGAGACTCACATGTTTATCTGAAGGGCACCCAGAGATGCTCTGATCATGGATGATCTGGTATCACAGATCAAAAATGGTCACAGTCAGTAGCAGTTCCCCAGTAAACAGAAGAGTTGTCAGATGAAATACAGTTTTGAGCTTTTAATTATACAATCTAACATTGTGAAAGTGTATAACATCATCCATTGAAGAGCATGATGATAAAACAAACTAAAACTAAAACCCTGACATGGCTACCTAAATCTCCCAGAAAAAAAACAAGAATAGTAAAAGGCTCAAACAGCTAGGTAGTCCTTGGGATGTTTCTATGATCATATACATTTGTACAGTATTGTGTGAAATTTCAGGTTAAACCCCATTTCAAGAGTGTCGCTATCTCTGCATAGGTGATAGGTGACAAGTTGACTGCAGATCTATCCACACCACAAATTATGTCCCAGTGGTATGATAACCACTTCTGACCAAAACACAACCAAAAAAAAAACAACCTAGAATTTGACTATATGTCTGTTCAATCATTATTCACCTATTTATATATTAAATGCACCCACACTCATTGTATATTGTTTTGCTCAGGAGAAATAGGGATTTAATTTGAAATCAAATATTTATAAATGGAGCACAATTTACTATAAAAAAAATCTTTTAAAAAGTGTGAGAAATCAAGACATTTTGTTATTTTCCAAGTTCTGCATGGCTTTTTAACTGGTAGCTTTTACTGCAATAATACACATATTTGCATTCTGTGATGTCCTACGAGTACAAGCATGCCCCCATGTTCAGTTTTCTAGGTGTTTTGGGAAGTTACAAGGTCAAATGAAGAGCTTGCTGATTGGCTTGCTTGGTCTATGTTACCTTTGAGACCGTATGGCAGCCCAGGAATGAAAATTAACTCATTATGGCATACCATTTGTAAACAACACAGGGACAACACAGGGTATTCAAAATGGGTTATGTCCAGTCTTTTTATAAGCCACTTAGTCACAAACTCTGGCAAAAATTTGTGTTTATATTTGCTTTTTTTATTCTCCCTTACATGGTACATGTTACATGGTAAAATATAGACCTTATCAGTTTGTCAGATTGGTTTGCTTGGCCTATGTTGCCTTTAAATCCGTAAGGCAGCCCTAGAATTAAAGTTACCCCCATTATGGTGACAACTAAAGCATAAGATAGAATGGGAGTGACAAGGGAGGCCCTCCCTATGCAACAATGCGAGGTGGCTACCTATAAATTGGGCCAGGGGACGTATACCTCCGAGTATGAGGATGGGTGTTGGCCTCGCGGGACCACTAACGTATGGATTAAGACCAGAAAACAGAAACCTAGTTGGTTAACCAACATCTCAAAAGCCAGTAGTATCCTAAATAGAAGGAACGGGGTCATGAAACATGCCTGATAAAGTTTGATTCAGGACGAGATTATAAGCAGAAAAATAGGAGCGAGAGGGAGTAAGTAGATACGTGCTGCAACCCAGTAAAACGATAATTGGAGTATCTGTGTGTACCGATTATGTGGGTGACCCAGATCGTGGACCCGAACAGTAAATGGAAAACCCTCCAGAACCTATAGCTGAGCAATGAAAATATGACAGAGGTAGGTGACGGAATTGCAGTGCATTGACAGCAACCGACCTGCATGACCAAGGCACCTAAAGAAAGCGAGATGTCCATGCCCATTAAATAACATTCAATGAGTACAACCTAAAACCACATCAACAACCCAATAAGTCCAAGGATTTGAGCAATGATGTCAAAAACAGAAGCATAACATCCTGCAATGAACACGTGGGAACATCATAACAAATGTCAGCTAACAGATAAAGTAACGAACCAGCTGACGGACCGAGGCCTCCTATGGAGTGAGGTGGTGAGAGGACTAAGCACGAAGGGCGGGTAGGTAACCCCCCCACAGATTAACTCGGTATCTCCCTGGTAACTCCTAGCATCCGGGTAGTGCATCGCGGCTGTGAGATAGTGTCAGTAGCGTGAGATTTAAAATATGTCTGTGAGTGTGCAGGCAGTATGTCTTGAGCAAGTATTGGCTGTGGAAGCGGACAGAGGAGAAATGATACATAGCTAGATGCGGTGATATAGGTATAGCTCGAAAAGAGAGGGGACATATGACCCCCCGCACCCCACCGGGCTCCCTTCTCTCTACTTAAACTTCCATCGACGGTTTCCCAGTCGTCCACTGCCCCCTTCTGCCTTAAAACCCAATTATGTGCACATAACATAAATAAATTATTGGTACCATATCTATATTAGTCCTCACAGGGTTAGTATGAATCATTCTATGTGGCCTCGTGTGGCTGAGAGTGATGAGATTGGCAATTCTTATTTATGAGTAACCCTACCGTGCCGAACATGGCATGCCCCTGGTGAGGTGCCGGCGAAGCCGATATGTGGCAACCCTCTGTACCCCTGGTGAGTCTGTTGAGGGGGGAGTTCAGATATTCAGAGAGCTATGTGGATTATGCTTTGGCCATGGTGCCGGAGACCCCTTCTGGTTTGCGGGTTCCATAGTGCTGATACCGACGATGTACCACTGTACCGGTCTGTACTCACTGTTTTGCGCGGGAAAGCCAGTTATTCTGCAGCAGCTAGGTGATCTGCAGACAGCCCGGGTTGCGACCGGTGGTGATCTGGAGGAGCCTAAATTCTGTGATCTTGTGCTCGGTTAGCCGGCAGAGAGTCGAGCACTGCGGTGAGTGCGGGGGCACTTGGGTTAGTTTGTCAGTGAGTGAGTGCAGGGCTGAGGGGGCACTTGGGTAAGTTGTCAGGGGAGCAAGGCCCCCCGGCGGGGAAACTCCGTGATCCCCCGTGCCGATGCCCCTGTACAGCAGCCGTGGACCTCAGCGGGTTAGGCTGTGTGTGGTCTGCAGGCCGGTACAATGATACCGGCCTGCCTACTCACCTTCTGCCGAAAAAAACACAGCAAAAGGAGGAACGCTAGCTGTCAGGAGGTGCTGCTGTGCTGCAACCACTCTGGAACAGCTGCAACCACTCAGGGAACCGGAAGTCCAGTCAGAAGTGATTCGCCAGACTGACCACGGTAAGATGGGAGAGGATTGGCAGCCCTTTTAAGGGAATTCAAGCCCCTCCCACAACTACAGGCCAAGGCCTTACATACATATATATATATATATATATATATATATATATATATATATATATATATATATATATATATATATATACACACACACACACATAATTACATATATTAATATATAAATACACAAAGAATGAAATATATATAATATATAATAAAAAAAAAAAGAAAAAAACCTTGCACTCCTACTCATATTGTAAATGACCCGGTGCTCAATTGCACTTCCAGGATTTGTTGAAAGAGAACTTTTCTTTTACTCCAATCATCAACATTTCAGTTCCGCTTGGGAACTTTCATCAGGACAGCAAGCAACAAACAAGTGATACAAAACTGTGCTTAAATAGGAACAACAATCAAAACAAACTTACAGATCAGCTGTATACAGGGGCCAGCCATCCCGACTTCCGGACGTACGGGCAGACACCACCAGAAATCAACATCTCATTAATCACACTTGCTATCTACGTACGTGGGCTGGTTGCCATAGTGATTATGGCGCTAAACGCCTAACCTTCACTTTCCGGCTCGCTGCCCAAGCGCCAGCGTTCCTCGTAACCAAGGAGATTCCAGCGCATGCGTATTGAACACGTGGCTCTGGTCTAGTGTCTGCTCCCTGAACGGGAACAGAATGTTGCCGGTTATCCCTGCTAGATACATAACTAGCAAAAATCAATGAACAAAATAAAAACATTGTTGTATTTTGCTCCCTCTAATCATATCGCTTTGCTATGATAAATCCTCAAAGCCTAAAGCTAATATCAGCTTAATGAAGTGGTCTGGGTGCCTGGTCCAGCTAGGGTTAACCCTTTTTTTTAATGAACATAGCAGTTTCATAGAAACCGCTATGTTTATAAATAGGTTAATCCAGCCTCTAAAGCCTCTAGTGGCTGTCTCATTGACAGCCGCTAGAGGCGTTTGCGTGCTTCTCACTGTGAAAATCACAGTGAGAAGACGCCAGCGTCCATAGGAAAGCATTGAGAATGCTTTCCTATGGACTGGCTGAATGCGCGCGCAGCTTCTGCCGCGCATGTGCATTCAGCCGAAGAGGAGGAGAAGAGGGAGGAGAGGAGGAGGAGAGCTCCACGCCCGGTGCTGGAGAAAGAGGTAAGTTTAAACCCTTCCTCTCCCCAGAGCCCGACGGGAGGGGGTCCCTGAGGGTGGGGGCACCCTCAGGGCACTATAGTGCCAGGAAAACAAGTGTGTTTTCCTGGCACTATAGTGGTCCTTTAATGGAGATACTGACAAAACCTGGACTGTTGCTAGGTCTGAAGACCTACAGATTTTTGATGAATTACCAACGAACAAAATTTGGACTATTCTCAATTCCTCCAAAACTGAATGCACAAGTCTAGAAAGCACTATGCAGGAAGATACCTTGTTCCGATCAACATTGTGAGTGATAGTTGAAGGGAATTAGTGGAAGTGGAAGCCCACTAAGGTTCAATCTTCTACAATTTGGGGCCTATACAAAACAATCCCTACTTTTTACCTGCTTAACTACTTGACTTAGTAGCAATAAGTATACAATAATAACGTGAACCAAAAGACATATGTATTACAGGCATCTGAGTTTTTCAGGGTAAGTAAAACAGCCATCCAAATATGTATTAAAAATGGTGCAAATTTCAAACTTGGCCACATGGACATTTTGATTAAAAGCAAAACCAAATGCGAAAAAGAAAGTTTGACTTCTGTAGATGCATGTGTACATCATGCAGAAAAATTATCAGCATTGGCAAAGTAGTTGTAAACACTGATTTTACTACATAACATTTCAATGGTTCTTGTTTCAACTACACCCATATTTAACTAGCAAGCACTGATTTTCATGAAACCGTGAGTACTAGAATAACTAGCATGCTAAAATAACAGTGCACACAGGGCCCGGATTTGCCCTAAGGCCACCAAGGACATGGCCTCAGTGTGGCATGGGTGGTGGGGAGATCAAACACCATCCTCACCTGCCAGCTGATTCTCCAAACTGACATAGAGATCTTATGCAGGGCCAGCACTCAAGTACAGAGGAGATTTTCTTGTATGAGAGCATGTCAGTGGGTTACTGTGCCAACACTCAGATAAAATCTCTTGGCGCTGGCCGGAAGGATCTGTCTGTACCCACCTGCCCACCGGTTCAACGTAAGCATCAGGGAGAGAGGAATACAGTGTAGGTGATTTTTTTTTTTTTTTTAGCCAAACATTTTTGTAAGCAAGCCCTGTTCCCCACTCTACAATGCCAGTCCTCCCACTACAGGCCTCTGTCCTCCCACTATAGCCACTATCCCCCTCCGACTACAGCTCCCATTTCCTCACTACAGACCCAATCCAGCCACCATTATAGCCCCATGATAGCCCCAGAAAACATATAAATTACAAATTCATATTCTGTTGGAATTGTGGGTTTAAAATATTTATTGTGCAGATTATGTCATTAGCAACATGCATCGATTGAAGGAGTCATTATACCCATATTTATAGTCTGATTTCCACAGATAACTAGCAGACACAAAAGAGTTTGGTGTTTTGCAATAGGAAATGTGACAGAAAGTGTATTTAAACTTAAGTAACTGTATACATTTTGAACAGTATATCTAAACATTTGCAATCCCTTTGGTTAGAATTAAGAATAGGAGGACATTAATCCATAGCAGCTTTTTTAGATGTGGGGGGAGGGGGGCAAATACAGTATTTACATTGGTCTTTTGAGTTCACACCTTTTCACCCCATAAAAGGAAAGGTTAAAGGAACTTAACATGTATAGCTTGGAGGAAAGACGAGACAGGGGGGATATGATAGAAACATTTAAATACATAAAGGGAATCAACACAGTAAAGGAGGAGACTATATTTAAAAGAAGAAAAACTACCACAACAAGAGGACATAATCTTAAATTAGAGGGGCAAAGGTTTAAAAATAATATCAGAAACTATTACTTTATTGAGAGGGTAGTGGATGCATGGAATAGCCTTCCAGCTTTCATCCAATATTCCATAATTACATGCTATTTCACTGGAAAGTGCCATATGCAACATGCCACATTTTAATCATAGTTACATAGTTACATAGTTAAAAAGAGACATGCGTCTATCAAGTTCAGACCTTCTCAAATTTGTTTTTGCTGTTAATCCAAAAGAAGGCAAAACACCTAGTTTGACGTGCTATCAATTTTGCCACAAACTAGGAAAACATTTCCTTCTTGACCCCAGAATGGCAGTCAGATATCTCCCTGGATCAAGAAGCTATTACACACTAATTAAAAATTATATCCCTGAACATTATGTTTTTGCAAGTATTTATCCAATTGCTGTTTAAACATCTGTACAGACTGTGATACAATATAGTGTGCAATAATATATCCTATAATATAGTATGTCATAGACTAGTATCTCATTTCATATTTCCCTCCATTATGCCATATGTCAACCTATTATCAGGGCAAGCAGCTATGATGAGAAGGGTATGAAACCATACAATATGATGTCTGTTTCCCGAGCAACAAATTTAGCTTTCTTCTGTCTCATCCACAACCATGAGTAAAAAATGTTTGGCAGTCAAATTTTTGTTTTTTAATTAAGAGTAATTTTCAGAAGAAGCAGCTGCCCCACTCACCCTATGCTGCTGACACCCATGAACATTCCCTGACTTTCTTTTAATTTTAACTAACGTGCTGACTAAGACACTCCATGCATACTACCAAACATATGCAAAGCTGGACAAAAACTACCAACTACAACCAACTACAAGTACTATAACTGCTTGTTACAAATGCAGTATTATTATCATAGGTACTAAGTAAAAAAGTATGGTAGCTATTATATTTACATACATCGTTAAAATGTAATTTAATAGAGCAATTGTTTCAAAATCTTTTCATAAGAGCTCATCAAAGTTTAATTAATCATGAATTCCACTTAGTGGAAAGTGGGTAAATGAAAACAAGTAAATCCTGAATCATCTTATTTGCCAACCCAAACACTGTACCTGTGGAAGTTTCATGTCATTAATATCCCAGCTAATCCCTTTCCTTTGGGAAACAGTAACCTTTCGTTCCATAGTAGTATGATGGGGCAGCTGCAGTGTTGTGTGATACAGTAACAATCAATGGCTCTCTTTGTCGTCTTTACATGTGCTAGATCTGACCACTTCTAAGCAGCTGTGACAAGGAAGTTGCTTCTTAAACCTGCTGCGCCAAGTGACAACAACAAGAGAGTTTAAAGGCAAAATCGGTCTCGTTCTGCCTGAAAAACTTGTTTTAGAAATTGTTTTGCACAAGTAAAGATAACACCTGAAAAATAATGGCAAGACGTCAGCCAAACATTAACAAAAATACAAGAGATGTTTTAAGGATGACCGTCAGCATGCTGCAAAGCATGGTAAAGTTGTCAGGAGACAGACACTGAAGCCTTCAGAAATATGAAAAAAAAGATCTAAAACAGAAATCACTTCAAGTAAACTTTGGAACACAAAGAAAACAAGGGAAGTGTCTACCAGATGATGTACCATGAGATTCAGTCAAGGGAAAATGGCTGTGCGCATAGAGTACTATGGTGTGGATATGAAACCAGAGATGAACCACTATCTTCCATATTTCTCATCACATATTTTCATGGACTGAAATTGAGGACTCAATGTAAATGGCTGAACTAGATGGAAATTCATGTAATTAATATCGAAAAGTTTAATTATTTTGGGATTTCTGGAAACTTAGGGACCATCAACCCATTAATATTTAAAAGTAAAATGAGTTCTGGTAAAAAAAAAACAGTTGCATTTCAATGATTTGTGTAAATGTTTAATATTCAAGGCACAGGATATTGATAGGTTTAAATGTAGAAGGTGACTAATTCTGTTACAGAAAATGTTTGGACTCAACAGTGGCGGCTGAAAGGCACTCAGTTATATTAGATACAAAAGGGATGAATCAGTAAAGGAGATGCATTCTTGGGTAACAATAGCATATAAAATAGTAGAAGAGGTAAATGGAGAGAGAAAAAAAAAAAAACACACTACCAGTGGCAAGATACAAGCAACAATCACTCTAAAAAGTGGTCATAAGGTCACCATACTAAACCTCTCGAAAAATACATCAAACAACAATAAATTATTAGTTAAAAGAACTGCTCAAGTGGTCGGGAGCTGGTAGAATAGAAAAGGATTGAAGTTCAAATACACAAATTTTAGTAAAGTATTGGTAAAATGTCAATAAAAGATAAAAAACTAAAAAAGTAAGCAACATAAAATGATTACTTAAGAGACCAGAAACAAATAAAACTACATTTAGAAACATATGCATAAACTAATCTTGATGTAACAAGTTTAATTCAAATAAGTCCCAACGTCAAAGTCCTTGACAGGCGCATAGTCGCCATATGGGCAGGTGGAATTACCCCCCCCCCCCCGAAACTTACCCCCAAAACACACTGACACTAATGTATGGGTCAATATGTCCAAAGCTTTATTTATGTTGATAACAACAAATTAAAGTCATTGCCCAAACCCCATCCCGCCATATAACATCATATGTCCCTGAAACAAAAGGCAATGACCCATCATTTCCGTAAATATAGATAACATAAACAATAGTAATAACAAACATCATAAACATAATAGGGATGTGCATGGGAAAAATATTCAGTTCGGTTCGGCATTCCGAAATTCAGGACTTTGGCACTTTGGAACTTCGGCACGTCTGAACTTCGGAACTTCAGCACTTCAGAACTTTGGCACTTCGAAACTTTGGCACTTCGGGACTTGGGGTAAGTGTAGGG
This sequence comes from Pelobates cultripes, assembly GCA_933207985.1. NCBI lineage: Eukaryota > Metazoa > Chordata > Amphibia > Anura > Pelobatidae > Pelobates > Pelobates cultripes. The sequence continues at coordinate 141,128,588 of OW240913.1, forward strand.
TTAGAGGTAGGGTTAGGGTGAGGGCAGGGTTAGGCGTAGGGTTAGGTTAGGGGTAGGGTTAGGGTTGGTTTAGGAGTAGGGTTAGGGGTAGGGTTAGGGGTAGGGGTAGGGTTAGAGGTAGGGTTAGAGGTAGGGTAGGGTTATGGGTAGTGTTAGGGTAGGGGTACGGTTAGGGTAAGGTTAAAGGTAGAGTTAGGGTAGGGTTAGGCATAGGGTTAGGTTAGGAGTAGGGTTAGTTTAGGGTTGGTTTAGGAGTAGGGTTAGGGGTAAGGTTAGGGCTAGGGTCAGGGGTAGGGTTAGAGGTAGGGTTAGGGTAAGTCTAATGGTTGGGTTAAGGTTAGCGGTAGGGTTAGAGGTAGGTTTAGAGGTAGGGTTAGAGGTAGGGCTAGTGGTAGGGTTAGGGTATGGTTAGGGGTAGGGTTAGTGGTAGGGTTGAGTTAGGAGCAGGGTTAGGGTTAGGAGTAGTGTTAGGGTAGGGTTAGGCGTAGGGTTAGGTTAGGGGTAGGGTTAGGGTTGGTTTAGGAGTAGGGTTAGGGTTGGGTTAGGGTTGGGTTAGGGTTAGAGGTAGGGTTAGGGGTAGGGTTAGGGTAGGGGTACGGTTAGGGTAAGGTTAAAGGTAGGGTTAGGGTAGGGTTAGGCGTAGGGTTAGGTTAGGAGTAGGGTTAGGGGTAGGGTTAGGGGTAGGGTTAGGGGTAGGGTCAGGGGAGGGTTAGAGGTAGGGTTAGGGTAAGTCTAATGGTTGGGTTAAGGTTAGAGGTAGGGTTAGAGGTAGGTTTAGAGGTAGGGCTAGTGGTAGGGTTAGGGTATGGTTAGGGGTAGGGTTAGTGGTAGGGTTGAGTTAGGAGCAGGGTTAGGGTTAGGAGTAGTGTTAGGGTAGGGGTAGGGGTAGGGGTAGGGTTAGAGGTAGGGTTAGGTTAGGGCTAGTGGTAGGATTGAGTTAGGAGCAGGGTCAGGGTTAGGAGTAGGGTTATGGTAGGGCTAGGGGTAAGGTTAGGGGTAAGGTAGAGTTCGGCACTTGGGAAATTCGGAAATTCTGCACTTCGGACATTCGAAAGCATCCGAATTTCCGAAATTCCTCCAAATTTGCATTTGGAACGAAACAAATTGCACATGTCTAAAACGTTATATAAGTGCCAAACTTTGTTAAATAACCAGGTTCTGAGCCACCACCGAGCTCGAAACCTACCAAAGTTCATAATGAACCATTTAACCAAACTCACCAGCAGCCTAACTGCCCTATTCTATTTACACTAACCCAGAGCCTGTTTGTCCCCTAACTTTTCTCTCTCTAGCCTCACCCTTTCAAATGGGAGGGTGGGAGGGACAACTTAGGCTAGGTAAGCATATTAAAAGTGCCTAATTCTAAAATGGGTTCCAATTTATACTCTGCCAACCCCCTAACACTCTAACTCCAATCCCAAGAGGGCCTTCCCCCTATGCCCGCCTCCTAGCTCTGTCAAACCCCTTTACATAGGGTTACATTTTTAGCAACAGAGATAGTGAAAAGCTGATACACTGCAGCAAAATGTGCCTAGTGCTACAAAATATAAATAAATTGTAGTCACAGTAAATACACACTGCTGCTCTATATAATAGTACTCAGTTAGTTAGTGACAACAATGCATAAACATCCAATATGCAAAATTTTGAAATTCACTTTTAACCACAGATTAGGTAGTGAAAATAGAGTTTCAGTTGGGTCCTTTTTCGATGCAGTACCCGAAAAGAAGAAAACAGGATACCATAGTGTTCTCTGTTAAAACACTAAACTTTATTAAATGAGGATTAAAACACACACATTTACCAGAAAGTGCAGTTAAGGGAGTGCAGTTCCTACGGTAACACTCAGGGCTGGACTGGGGATACAAAGCAGCCCCGGAAAAAAAAATCTATGCCAGCCCCATAAGTCATTGCGCATATATTGTCGCATGTTGTAAGGCTATGTCTTGCCATCCCAGATGATTGAGATATCTCTCTCTCTCTCAAATATATATTGCTTTTTCTAATATAAAATATTGGTCCTTTCATAGTAAAACGTTTAATTATACAGTAAGCATACTCACATGCAGGCACAGACAATCTCACTGACACACAAGCTCATTGATCCACAGCCTCATGGACAAACAAACAATCTCACTGATATACATAAGCTCATTGACATAAAAACACAAGTTCACTCAATAGCAGGCACACACACTCACACATGCAAGCAAGCTCACTCATTAGCAGGTGCACACACACACAGCTTAATGTAGTGGTTCTGGTGTTTATAGTCTGTCCCTGTAGGCTTTTTAATGTAAACACTGACTTTTCAGAGAAAAGGCAGTGTTTACATTGCTTCCTAGTGACACCTCTAGTGACAGACACTTAGATGGTCACTAGAGGTGCTTCCCGTGTCAGTGCTGCACAGTGGGCAGCACCTACATTCAGGGCCTCCACACTCTGGAGGCGCTGATTCAATGCATCTCTATGAGGAGATGCTGATTGGTGTAGCGTTTTGCAACCATTCCTATGGAAAAGCATTGGATTGGCTGGGATCATCAAGCATGTTGATCTCAGCCATAAGGGCAGGGCCAGTGGAGGGGAATCCAGCCCGGCGTGGAAAAAAAAAAGGTGAATAAAAAGACTATTTTTAAACACACAAACACACACATACACAATGACAGACACAGACACATACATATACCATGACAGACAAACACACACAACCCATGACACACACATATACCAAAACAGACACCTACCAGGAGACACACACACCATGACAGACACACACACATCTTGACAGACACACACACCATGACAGACAGACACAGATTACATGACACAAACCATGAAACAGACACACACACACAGACACACCATGACACAGACAGACACACACACCATGACAGACAGACACACACACACACACCATGACAGACAGACACCCTCCATGACAGACACACACACCATGACACAGACAGACAGACAGACACACACACATACACTCACACTGACAGACTGACACACATTATTGCTACCGGTGGGCGACCGGCCAGGGGGTCGTGCAGGGCAGACAGCTAGCTGTGCTGGCGGCCGCAGGGGGAGCTGTGCTGGTGGCCGCAAGGGGGAGCTGTGCTGGTGGCCGCAAGGGGGAGCTGTGCTGGTGGCCGCAAGGGGGAGCTGTGCTGGTGGCCGCAAGGGGGAGCTGTGCTAGCATCCGCATGGGGTGCTGTGCTGTCTCTGCTCCCCCGTCCTCGTGTGCAACTTAATGAGACCGGGGGCGGAAAATGGCATCATATTCCGGTCCCGGTCTCATTAAGCTGCGCACCGGGGAGCAGAACAGAAACAGCACAGCTCCCCCTGCGGCCGCCAGCACAGCCAGCTGATGCCCGGCCCCAGGTCCCTCCCCGGTCCGCAGGCACGGTGCTGACAGCCGGCTGGAGAGGAAGTGAGAGAGGACCCGGGAGCTCAGCCTGCAGCTCCTCCGGGTCCTACTCTCGCGAGCACGGAGCGTTGCCGCGGTTACCACTGCAACGCTCCGGATCTCGCGAGAGTGAACTCTAGCCCTGGAGCTATGCGCTAGAGTTCACTCTCACCACTGGGACCACCAGGGAATCCCCACCTGACCACCAGGGATCCAGAAATGTCCCCCCTCCTCCCAGTAAAGGTAAGAAGGGAGGGGGGATATTATGAATATTTATATTATTAAATACAAAAACCATTTAAAAAAGGCCCCCCTAGCCTTCTTATCACACACACTCACACCCTACACACACACATTGCCCCTCCCCCTCACACACATATACTGCACCCTCACACACATATACTGCCCCCCATACACACACACTGCCCCAGACACACATACACTGCCACCATACACACACACTGCCCCAGACACATATACACTGCCCCCCATACACACACACTACCCCAGACACATATACACAGCCCCCATACACACACACTGCCCCAGACACACATACACTGGCCCCCATACACACACTGCCCCAGACACATATACACTGCCCCCCATACACACACACTGCCCCAGACACACACTGTAATGATATTGATGTTACAAAGTTTTGGAGTCCAGTAGCCAGATCAGCAATGTTTTCTGCCAGAGGTAGCCACTCGTTACCCAGGTGGTTGAGCCCCTGAGCCTTGAGTGGCCTTCTGGTCTTAAGCAGAGATGGGAGACTGGAACAGAAAGATGATAATCGTAGTGAGGCAAGCCGAGGTCAGTGGGAAGGAGAAGCAGCAAAGTCAAAACAGTCCAAATTCAGCAACAGGAAGGAGAAACAGGAACACGCTTGATTAGAGAGTACAGGAACCACAATAATCTGTCAGCAACAGGAAGGAGAAACAGGAACACGCTTGATTAGAGAGTACAGGAACCACAATAATCTGTCTTTTACTCAGTTATACCTGTTGTATGGGTATCTCTGTAGTCTACCCAGCTCTGTGTATTGTACATGTATCTTTGTATTGTGCACAGCTTTTATTTTTAATCTGGCAAAGGTACAGCGACAGGAAGTGGCTTTTATAGGCCAAGAACCAGACACCTGACCAGACACAGCTGAAGAGAGTTGTCACTGATAACCTTGACTCTACAAGCTATGGTATCAGATCTCAGGTAAATTTGCAAAAGGCAGGCTGGTGTACTGATAAGGAAGAGGTTTAGCACCATGTAAACCAGGGTTCGAAACCCAGCAGAGTCAGTTCCTCACACACACACATACCCTGCCCCCCATACACACACACTGCCCCAGACACATATACACTGCCTCAGACACACATACACTGCCCTGGACACACATACACTGCCCCCTAACACACACTGCCGCCCTCACTCACACACTGCAACCTTCACACCACTTACACACACCACTGCTCCTATGACAGCCCCATTTCCCAGCAGACCTCAGGTAAGTTGTCAAACTGTTCTTAAACGGTTTGACTACTTACTCTGGGAGGGGATCCCAGCACTATTGACACCATAACCACTACACAAGTGCCCCTCCCGAGATCAGGCTCTAGATCCGCCACTGACTCCACCCTATACAATACAGAGATACTCATAGAATACATCGATGCTCATACATACAAGCTGAGCACAACATAAAGATATTGATAAAATACATAAAGCTGAGTACTATACAGAGCTCACCATACCACAAACAGAGGTTAGAACAAAAATAAAAGCTGTGCACAATACAAAGATACATGTACAATACACAGAGCTGGGTAGACTACAGAGATACCCATACAACAGGTATAACTGAGTAAAAGACAGATAAATAACACACGGAGCTAGTCACAATAAGGAGATTCTCATAACTATTCCACACAGCCAGGATCACTATGAAGAATTACACAGATATGCAATACAGAGATTCCCACACAGTACATGTCTCTGCCTAATGCTCCATCTTTCTCTCTCTGTATCTATCTTCCTAGCTGTCTCTTAGCTCTCCCTCTCATGACATCATCTTTAGTAGTGCTCCTGCTATAACTATAGATTTCTGTTAAATGTTGCTGCTGTTATGAAACATGTCAGCTACTCCGTTATTTCTCAGCAAACAGTGAGTGTGCATATAATTAAAGCATCAGGATACTGATAGACTCCTTATTAAGCTAGGAACAGAAGCAAAAATCATTACAGATTAAAACAGACTGAAATCAGAATCAGATCAGTACTCAGAGTCACAACCCCAGTCCTGCAGTTTGAAGCTTCACAATTTGTCAACTAGCCACAGCATGAGTGCCTGAGGTCTCAGCTGTAGAGTGACTGAGCACTTTAAAGAAGATGGTGGGTATATGTACTAGGAGTTATTAAAACTATTAGTGACAAACAGAACAGAACAGTGTTTTGAATGATAAATGTCCCCCTCCCCTTTTCACCCTTGAGCATCCCTGGCTTTATATACATTAATCACATATTTAAATATTTACCTTGCTTAATCAGCTCTCAGGCTGTCATTGCGGCCATTGGATGATAGGTAGAGATAATACATTTGGCAGGGGTCGGGAGCTGGGGTCAGGAGCTGCTGCTGCTGTGCTCTTTTTGTGCTACTTCAAATATGGATTCTTGCTTCTCTCTCCTGTGGACATAGAAACCCCAACCCCTGGTGCTATGAGCCATTGATGGCCCCTGAATGGAGAGGCCAATAGCATGCCTCCACTCATGGGCAACTAGCTCTGCTGCCCGAATGGCAGCTTAATGGAAATTCTTGAAATTCCTTCTTAAAATACACTAGGCATGTGCAAAGCCTGCTGAAACAGGGCAGATTTGAAACCAGACATATTTTTTTACATTCCTAGATGCTCTCATTGAAGCTTTTTCTAATAGCCACCAAAGAGAGGGCCCAGCTGGACCCCAGAGACTCCATGCCAGCACTCCTAAAGGTAGAGAGGCTGGGTGGAGTAAACTGTAAAAAAAAAAAAAAGTTGTATGTGTGTCTGTTAGGGAGTGTTTGTGTGTTTGTCAGTGAGAGTGAATGTGTGCTTGTCAGTGAGTGTATGTGTTTGGCAGTGAGAATGTATCTGTTCTTGTCAATGAGAGTGTATATGTGTTTGTATGTGTGTCTGTAAAAGAGTGTGTGTTTGTCAGTGAGAGTGTATGTGTGTCTGTAAAAGAGTGTGTGTTTGTCAGTGAGAGTGTATGTGTGTATGTCAGAGAGTGTGTGTGTCAGTGTGTGTATCTGTGTCAAGGTTTGTGTATGTGTCACTGTGTGCATCTAAGTGTGTGTATGTGCCAGTATGTATCAGTGTGTTTGTATGTTCCTGTGTGTGTGTATCTGAGTGTGTCAGTGTGTATCTGTGGGTGCAAGTGTGTGTATGTCACTGTGTGTATCTGAGTGTGTGTGTATTTGTGAGTCAAGGTGTGTGTATCTGTGCGTCAGTGTGTATCTGTGTGCCAGTGTGTGTGTATATATCTGTGTGTCAGATACATATACACACTGACACAGAGATACACATACTGGCACATACAAACACAGATATACACACCTTGACACACACCGGCACATGCAAACACAGATACACACACCTTGACACACAGATACATACATACACAGATACACACAGTGTGTCAAGGTGTGTGTATCTGTGTCAGTGTGTGTATCTGTGTGCCACTATCTGCCAGTGTGTGTCAGATTCATACACACTGGCACATACAAACATAGATACACACACCTTGATACACAGACACATACAAACACAGATACACAGACTTTGAAACAGGCACACACACCTTGATACACAGATAGATACATACATACATACATACACACACACACACACACAGATACACACTGTGTGTCAAGGTGTGTGTGTCTGTGTCAGAGTGTGTATCTGTGTGCCACTATCTTCCAGTGTGTATCTGTGTGTCAGATTCATACACACTGGCTCATACAAACACAAATACACACACCTTGACACACAGATACACACACCTTGACATACAGATAAATAGATACATACACGCACAGATGCACAATGTGTGTGTATCTGTCAGTGTGTGTATCTGTGTGCCACTATCTGCCAGTGTGTGTATCTGTGTGTCAGATTCATACACACTGGCACATAAAAACACACACACCTTGACACAGATACACACACACACACCGGCACATTTAAAAAAAAAAAACGGCAGGTGGGGATTGGTTCCACAATGTTGATACACTATGTCAAAGGGTTCCACGGGAAAAATTCATTAGGAAACCCTGCTCTAAGCCATTGAGCTGACCTCTGATTCAGGAAAACCTGTACTAATATAGGGATATTGACTCCATAGACTTTTATTTAATAAGAGAGGGTTAGTTTTTAAATAAACAAATGTGCTTTTGAAATACATTTATCAGATAATGTTTTTTGTGCAGCTTAGAATTTAGTTGCTAGAATTTTAGCAAAATCTGGTTGAAGTTTGATTAAAAAATAAGCTGTAACAAGTCCATATTTTTGTCCATATGGTTTTTATTGTGGTGCAAGCAAAAGTCGCATTCATGTATGTACGTAGTGGGGAATTACGATGCCACATAAACATAAATAGCCCCAATCAACCCCCCAATAACGACAGACAACTTAGTATGGATGAACAGGCCACAGCATTTATTATAACATAAATAAATTACTGCATAACACATCCATAACTTTATTTATTAAACTCTTCTTTCTGTAAATTGTTAGAAATAAATAATCATAAATTAACATATATACACATAACTCAAACATAGTGTTATACAGTGACCCAGCCGTCCTTGCCAATAAACATACAGTGGTTCCTAATCACCACTTCCTCTCACCTCCCCCCTCGTCATAAAATCATATCCTTCCAATGCCCGCCATCAGCCAAACTTATCTACGCTCGATGGGCACGACACCTCAGGCAACCTAATGTTAACCTTTTGAAGCAGGGGAGGTTGAGACCTGCAAACATAATGAACTTACTCCATCCTTAAACATAACCCCTCAAACTTAATTGGCAAGGACATACCCCCGCCACCAGACCCGCTGCTTTACCCCTTAATCAGCGGGGAACCCCACCAAAACCACCCATGGCCTGTTCCACCGCCTCCTGAAGGGCGAGATTAAAAAAGCTGAGCTCGACCTCCGTTAGGTGTACCCCATCCCCCCGAAAAAATTGAGCCGCCTCCTGCTCAAAAACCCTGTGGCGGACCGGGATCCCCCGAACCCCCAAAACAAACTGGGAAACCCGCCTGTTTAACTTGCATCGGCAATGCTCCATGGCACTCTGGCTCCTGGCGCCACGCCAATAGTTACGGGCAATGACTTCAGACCACACCAAGCGCACGCTGGGAAACAAAACCAAAAGTCCAGCTTCACTGCCAAAATAAAATCCCAAATGGGCACTGAACCCAGATCATTCCCCCCCCCAGGTGGATCACCAGGACACTCGGCGCCCCCAGGAGATGGGACAACTGCACCAACTCGGGTAGGAGCCGGGACCACCTCATTCCCCTCGCCCCGAGCCATCGAACTGTTTCGGAAGGCGTGAAACCCAACCTCTCGCCTCCAGGCCGAACCGCTGCACGCTGCCCAGCCCAGTAAACATAAGAGTGCCCAATGATCCAGATCTTGAGGGGAACCAAAACTGCGGAAAGAAATCATGTCAATAAACCGGCCGGACGAACATAGGAAACATAACATCTCGAGTCCCACCTACCAATCCTCTGAACCACCTGCGCCTAGAGGCCTTGGAAGCCGCCCCAAATCCGGAATGAATGGCCCCCGAACTCCCTGCTATCCAATCCCACAGTTTCCAGCCCCAAACGAAACACTCTAATAAACTGGAAATGGGAAAGGAAACTACCATCGCCATGCACCAGGAGTGGCAGCGCGGGAGAAGGGCGCAAAGAGCAATATTCCCCAAAGGACCAAACCCGGCATGGCCCCCAACCGGACTCACTTACCCCTCCCTAAGACATCCGTCTTAGAGCGGCGGATCCTGAACGAGTTCCGATCAGCGGTGCACGAAACGTCCCCAAACAGCACCCCCCACTTGCTGCCGGCCGGGGCACACCAGCTCCCCAATCATCATTGCACCAAAGAATGCCAAGGAAAAGGCCAGGCGAAAGAGCCGCCCCTCGAATTCCGAATGGCAAATCCCATGCAACATCTCACACAAAATAGTTAGGAGTGTGCCTGAGACAGGACGCCTCGAGTCTCGCGTAGACACCCTCCCCCGCCTCAAACCCTTCAGCGCCTGCCGTACAATGAACGTCTTGGTAGCGTCCTCCCAACCCCGCAACTTAAACAGGAAGCTGAGCCCCGTCAAGCTCGCCGAAATGGCCGAGGGAGACAACCCCGCAGCCTCCCAATCCCCAAAGAGAAGAACCAAACCCTGCAGGCAAGTGGACAAGTCCCGGAAGCCCCCGTGGGACCTCTCCCACCCTTCCCATTCCCTCCAAACCTTGTTATAGCGCAGTAGCCGCAGCAACCGACCCACGGACCAACTCCATCAGTCTGTCAGACCCAAGGACCACATCTCTGCCGGACACGGGACCCGCCAATTCGGCCTGCGGAGCCACTGCCCGAAACACGTCCCACTGTGAACGAGAGACAGCATCGGCCATCACATTACGAACACCCGGGATGTGCACAACCCTACAATACACATTCAGCTCCAGACAGCACAGAACTAGGTGCCGCAGCAAGCGAACCACGGGGGGCGGGGGGGAGAAGCAGACAGCTGGTTGATAGCCTGCACCACTCCTAAGTTGTCACAATGGTCTATCTACCAGCAGGGAACCCCACACCTCCAGAGCTACCAAGATAGGGAAGAGCTCCAGAAATGCAAAATTTTGAGTGAGCCCCGTCCCATGCCAGGCCTCCGGCCATGAGTCAGCGCACCATTTGGTGCCCAGAATGGCCCCAAAGCCAGCCGAGCCCGCCGCATCGGTAAACAAATGGAGGTCCGCATTAGAGACCTCCGGGGCCTGCTAGTAGGACCTGCCATTATAGGAAGCCAAAAAGGAATCCCAAAGTCAGCCCACAAGGGCCGGGTAAGTCGGATAAAATGCCACGGGTGAACGACCCCCGACATTGCCGCCGCCAAGCGCCTATTAAAGATACGCCCTATGGGCAAGATCCAACAGGCAAAATTGAACTTCCCCAGCAGAGACTGCAGGCAGCGCAGCTGTATCTTACGCCGCCCCAAGGCCCGGGACACCACTAGGCGCAGGTCCAATACCTTATCCTGTGGCAGCCGACATTCCCCTGCCATCGAATCAATTTCAATGCCCAGAAAGCTCAGGCACGTGACCAGTCCCACTGTCTTGCCGTGAGCCAACGGAACCCCGAAGCGCTGAAACACCTCCCCGAGAACCCGCAGCAGGAGGGCACAGACGTGTGACCCTGCCGGACCTACACACAGGAAATCATCTAGGTAGTGCAAGAGGGAAGCGACCCCTGCTTCCCTCCGCACCACCCATTCCAGAAAAGTGCTAAAGCACTCAAAATAAAAACAGGACAGCGAGCAACCCATAGGGAGGCACATGTCTACAAAAATCTGGCCCTCAAAAGCACACCCCAAAAGATGATGGCACTCCGGATGCACTGGGAGCAGCCGGAAGGCAGATTCCACATCCGCTTTAGCCAGCAACGCCCCCGCCGCCCTCACCATGCGAACCGCCGCATCAAAGGATGCGTTGGAAACCCTGTTTCCGGGATCCTTCTTAGGCACAACACCCAAAGGAAAAACCTGCAAATTAGCCATCGGTGGGGCGGAGAACAGGCCGGCCAATCCGCCCCAAGGAGACGTCTTTATCTAATTTTTCCCGTACCACCTGAGGGAAAGCCTGCACGGATTTGAGGTTTCGTACGGAGAGCAGCGGAGGGCGTTCAGAGAAAGGGATCCAAAACCCCTGCTCAAACCCCTACACCAGGATCCGCGCCGCAGCCTGATTCCTATAAAGGTTGAGCCACGGCGCATCGCGTTTACGAGGACCAGAGTCATCGCCCTTAGCCCCCATGTCCCCTTTCTGACCTGTTTTTCCCTGCTTGAAACAGCGGGAGGCAGGATGGGCCCCACCGCAGCTGGTGCACTCGTGCTTAAACCCCCACTTACAGAGACTGTCGTTAAATTGCCAACAACAGCCAGACCTCGGACCGGAGGCTGATGAGGAGGAAGGTGTGCCTCCACCAGCCCCCCCAAGAAAGGACGAAAACGCGCCCTGTTGAGGGGCTGGACGAGTCATGATGGAAAGCCAGAGGCCAATATCCATCTGATCCCAGGACAGCGAGGGACGCACTGCCAGCCGCTGTCGAAACTGCTCGTCGTACCTCCACCAACCCAGCCCCCCATAGGTGCGACAGGTGTTCCAGATCGTGTCCTGATAACAGAACAGCGCGGAGCACTTGTGGGAAACTTTTCCCCAACCACGCTGGCCAAAATAGAGAACGCCCGAATTCAGTTCCCAAAGGTTTTGGGAATTTTGCAAAAACAGTACTTCTCCCTATCCTTTTCCAACTCCTTACTGTCCTTGTCCGCCACGGGAGGAGCTTCCTCCAGTTGTAGGAGAGAAAACATCTCCACAAATTCCTGGTAAACTGCCTCAGTGAGCCGAGTCAGTAAGCTTTATACGGTTTAGGTAATGTTATAGACGGTGTTACACAGTAAGATTATGGATCCGTTTACTAGGGGTGCTCAGAAGAGACCAGTGTCAGATAAAACAAAATAGATGTGTGGATGTCGTTTAATAGTGCCACAAAACATTGAATACAATCTTGCGTGGTTTGGTCACAGAAACTTATTTCGATATAATACCTGCATAGCAAACAGGGTTAGAGTAATAGATATTTAAGAATGTAAAAGAAAAGACAAAGGAAAAAAGTAACACAATAATCATAAACATAGTAAGGCAAGATAGGCCGGATGGGGGCAGAATGGCGTCCACTAAGAACAGGTTGTCTCTCATTTTAAGCTGTAGAGCTGGAGAAGGTTGCCCTTGAACTTTCAGCCGATTCCCAAACTTGGGATGTGCTCTGGCATCCAGAGGTGGCCAGTGAAGGTAGAAGCATTGTGTAAGCGAGATGGAGCAACCTTCCAGTCCCAGGCCCTTATGGAGACCGGGACTTTCCAGCCACGGACAAGGAGGAGACATGCATTCCTCACACTATAGTGCTGGAGTACCTGTGTAGGTGTTCTGCCCCCCCCCTCCTTCTGATCTCAACAAAAAGGTTATTCTACTCACCTTTTCTCCACCTTGCACTGTTCTTGCAGTGGCTGGCCCTGCCTGACTCTTCTTTCTTGCATTATCTCAGCCAATCCAGTGCTTTCTCTAAGGAAAGCATTGGGAGACTATTGCACATGTTTGAATCAATGCATCTCTACGGGGACCTTTCAGCAACACACTGTGCAGCAATGGACTAGGAAACACCTCTAGTACCCGCCTGAATGATTGAGTGACTGACTATCTCAGAAAAGACAGTGTTTACACTGAAACGTCTGCAGGGACAGGCTACAGACACCACAACCACTACATTAAGCTGTAGTAGTTCTGGTGACTATAGTGTCTCTTTAAGCATATGTTCTTTTACAGTAAGCATTTCTTACAGTCTGTTTTTTTTCTCTCCAAATTTTAATATATTGTGACAGTTTATTCTATTCTATTACTGTGAGAGAGTCTATGGGAGGGTAATAGAAGGAAGGTATTTAGGACCCAGACTCCTCCATAGCCTGTACTCATTCACCTTCCCAATTAGCAACTGCTGAGGTTTTAATTAGCAGGTCTCAGAACAGAAAGGGGGAGATACAATTTGACCTGCAGAGAGAGAGCAGGTCTGTGCTGAGCAGCACCAAACAAAGTGCTATAGGTTGGTGAAACTAATGTTTATTTTGTTGAATTGTGTAGTTTCTTACCCTGGTTTAGAAAGGGACATTACTTTGTTTAGTTAGTGCTTGAATTTGAGCTAGGATTTTGTTTGTAGACTTTCCTTTCTGTTTTGCTGAAGTTTTGAACAAACGGATTGCTGCATGGATGTTTGTGCACGATATAAATAAACCACACCATTTTTGCATAAGAGACTGTTGTTCTGTACCTGTTACCCTAGAGGACTGTGTTGCTTTGCCCTTAAAGGTCACATTACATAAAACGCGTTTCTGAAAGTGTATCACGTTATAGAGGGTAGTTCCTTTCTCAGGATTTTGAATATTATGTTCAATTATCTCTATATAAATGTGTATTTGTGAGGTGTGAAAAAGAAAAGTAGAAATTCACACATCTATATCCTGCAACTGTGCACCTCCACCTTAGCTCCGTGTTAACCATTGTTATAAGTTCTGTGCTCTTAGAAAAGAGGAGAAATTAAATAAGGTTTTGTGTCTCTTTTTCATTGCAAAGTTTGCTCTGACTTTGTCTTGTCTGACCTGGATTATGATATTTACTAAATATCTAGTATAAATGTAAAAGAAAATAGTGCACTTTGTGATAATATGATTAACAGTGATTTTATCAATGGTGTAAATTTCAGGAAAATTACAGTTCCTCAATAAAGGGTCCTCCAGGCACCATAACAACGTCATCAGAAAAAGTTGTTTGGTAGCAGGAGATCCCTTACTTTTAATAGTTAATCCGTTAACAGTTTAACTGAATGTGTTGTACCAAGTGCCAGTTAGCTCTGCCTCTCTCCTTCTGTTTTTGTCTAAAGGCATTAATCAGGAAGACTAAAACAGGGGCTGAGAGTGTCAGCTGATGCTCTAAAATAATCAATATTTCTTTAGTCATAAAATGGCTTCAGAAACTTAAATATTTTTCTCAAGTCACTTTGTGAATAAAGAGATACTCACTAGCTTAGAGCATCAGCTGACTCGCTCAGCCAATCAACCACGTTGCTGTCTGAGGCTACCCAAGGCTTCCTGATTCAAGCCTCGGACAAAAGCAGAAGGAGAGGGGCAGAACTAACTGTTGCTGGATACAACACTATGGGGTTAAACCATTTATTAATGGTTTAACCCCTAAAGGTAAGCCGACACCAGTAATCTGACACCATAAACATTTTATTGCAATTAAGTTGTTATGGTGCCCGGAGTGTTCTGGTCTCAGGAGAACAATTGCTTCTTCTTTAGAGCTAGAACTGAGTGCAATTACATGTTCACTCTGGCAGCCACAGGACACCTACTGCTGAGAATCTAGGCCCTAGATAATATATTGAAGGAAAACAGTAGGCTGATTAAAACAAAAAACCAGTAAAACATGTTTGCAAATGTAGATAGCATCTGCCAAGTGACTAAACATTTTTTTCTGTGCTCTGTACATGTAACATTATCATGGTTGAACAGCCTGCTCAGTTTATTGAACTGCTGAAACTGAGTTATGCAATACCTTGTGAAATTTAGGAGCGGCAGAAATGAACATTGCTTCATAAGGTGACAAGTATGACTTGTAGCTAAAAAAAAAAAAAAATAAAAAAAAAAATAGAGAGGCAAAATGAAAAAAAAACTTTCCATGATATGAATATATCATTAGAGTTGAGCAGACACCTGGATGTTCGGGTTTGGCCGAACATCGGCAAAAAATTCGAGTTCGGCCTCGAACTTGACCCCGAACCCCATTGAAGTCAATGGGGTCCCGAACTTTTGGGCACTAAAATGGCTCTAAAAAAAGTCCTGGAAAAGGCTAGAGGGCTGCAAAAGGAAGTAAAATGGGGGTAAGAGTAGGGCAAGTGTCCTGCAAACAAGTGAGGTAGCCCCCCAAAATATTGGGACAAATAAAAAATAAAACAAAGAATAAGTGCACTTGAGTATAACAATGGCTGGGTGAATAAATGTTTATTCTGCACAAGGTACAGACAAGTCCGGTGGGATCCATGCCTGGTTCATTTTAATAAATGTGAGGTTGGCTGTGGACAGGCAGCTGCGCTTGTCTGTGATAACGCCCCCTGTCGTGCTAAACACACGTTCAGACAATACACTGGCTGCAGGGCAGGCCAGCACCTCCAAGGCATAAAGGGCAAGGCCATGTGCCCAATTTGGAGACCCAGAAATTGAATGGGGCAGACCCATCAGTCAGTACGTGTAGGCGTGTGCACACGTACTATTCCACCATGTTGGTGAAATGCTGCCTCCTGCTAAGACGTTCCATATCAGCTAGTGGTGCTGGTTGTCGTGGCATGTTGACAAAGCTTTTCCACATTTCGGCCATGCTAACCCTGCCTTATGACGTGCACGCCCCAAATTTACTTTTTAGCACCAAAAAAATTTGAATTTGGCAAACTGCAATGTCACAGCAGTATTTAAAAATGCCTAGATGTTGCCCACTGAGCAACCAGAACAGGATTAAAGTAATGTGCCTGGCACACATGCAGTGGCAAGTGCCCACCTAACAAACAGTCTGCTTATTTCTCTGTGGCACTGGGCTCAGGGCAGGGTACAAAAATGTAGTATTGCGCACACACACACACAAATAATCGCTGTAGTTTGCAGATTTCACACCAGAATTCTTTCCTAATGTCACTCACAGCTGCAGCATCCTCTCCCTATACTAATAAGAGCTCATGTGATTCCAGCTTTATATAGAGGCTGGGTCACATGCTACACTGGCCAATCACAGCCATGCCATTAGTAGGCATGGCTGTGATGGCTTCTAAGGGCACACGAGTCAAACGCTTGTTAACTGGCTGCCCTGCAGCTTTTCAAAACGCGCCATTAAATTGCCAAACTCGAACTGTTACTGAAATGTTCTGGGTCCAAAAATTGTAATGTTCGCTCATCTCTATATATCATAAATCGGGGATAGGTGTGAGCATGCTGTATGACTGCTGCAATGCAAGTTAAATACAGATACCGTATTCCTTCTCAGGATGAAAAAAAATGACGTCTCAATCCACAAGAGAGAAGGGAAAAAGGGAACCTTTATTATAGTAAAATCACAGCTACGTCTTACGGGGGAAGGAATGATCGATCTGACGAATGTCATGCCCAACTTCCTCTGAGAGAGCAGATTCAACAAGCTATCGACTACATATAGGAAACACATAGTGCTAATCTTGATTAAAGGACCACTCTAGGCACCCAGACCACTTCAGATTAATGAAGTGGTCTGGGTGCCAGGTCCAGCTAGGGTTAACCCATTTTTTTTTTTTTTAATAAACATAGCAGTTTCAGAGAAACTGCTGTTTATTAATGGGTTAAGCCTTCCCCCAAAGCCTCTAGTGGCTCTCATTGACAGCCGCTAGAGGCGCTTGCGTGCTTCTCACTGTGATTTTTCACAGTGAGAGCACGCCAGCGTCCATAGGAAAGCATTATGAATGCTTTCCTATGCGACCGGCTGAATGCGTGCGCAGCTCTGGCCGTGCGTGCGCATTCAGCCGACGGGGCGGAACGGAGGAGGAGAGCTCTCTGCCCAGCGCGGGAAAAAGGTAAGTTTAAACCCCTTTCCAGAGCCGGGCGGGAGGGGGACGCTGAGGGTGGGGGCACCCTCAGGGCACTATAGTGCCAGGAAACAAGTGTTTTCCTGGCACTATAGTGGTCCTTTAAACCAAATGTCTCTATAGAAGTGCCAGAGTGGGCATGAAACACATGAGATTGGTTCATTACTTCCACCTAGTCCTAACTGTAAAGCTGCTTCAATAAAGGTTCCCACTTTTTATGATCTCTTTTGAGGAGGAATCCAATATCTGTATTTAACTCATGAGTTGTAGAATAAACAAAGACCAATGTGTATTTAATTATATTCCTGCTGTTTGGCTATCTGGTTAGTGTAACCATTAAACGCAGGCAGACAATGAACTATAGACAGGGCTCAGAAAAAAAAGCCTGTGATAGAGAAGTCTAAAAATGTGAGATGTCATTAAGCTCAGTGTCTTCTTGCCATTTCTGTCTAAGACACACACATATGTACATTACATTGAGTGGAAGGTGCACTGGGAATTCAGTAAGGGATCGGATGGTGGTAAACCTATAGGTGTCCCTTGATTCCATATGGGGTTCCAGTGGGGCTGGGGCTGCCTGGCGGCTGCCTGGCGGCCGGTCCTGCGGGCACGCGAAGGAGCACTCTCCCCTGAGCGCTCTCTGCCCAGCTCCCTCACGCCGATTGCTGATGCCGGAATAACGTCATATTCTGGCTCCGGCATCAATGCGGTGCGTGCCTGCAGGACCGGCCGCCCAGTGACACCAGGGCCAGCCTCGGGGGGCCCTGAGGTGGCAAGCTCCTGGGCCCCCCAGGAGAAGAGGCTGGCCACACTGGCGTACATACTGGGTAGCAGGGCGGCCGGGCCCGGTCGCAGCCGCGACCTGTGCAACCACGGTATGTACACCACTGGAGATGTTACAGAAGATATAACACAATGAAGTGGATAAACAATAAAAAAAAAAAGAGGGGAGACATGCCTGGATATCTTATCCTTATTGTAAGTGCATTATATGTTTGTTCTGTACAATATTATACTATGTGCTATCTAAATTATTGTTCTTAAGCTGTATCCCATACCACATCTTCATACGAATGTGTGCTGGGCTATTGATGTTGGAGAATATCTCTGCCTTGACCCCCTTTTTGAGCCTTTGTGACAGGCTTTTATGATTATGTAAGTGGTTTTATACACTATATCGAGGTGGTGGCAAGTTTATCACTGAGTAGATTCCTCTTCATTTGTATGATTGCGAACTCTTTTTTCATTTCCACACTCCATATGCAAAGTCCCATTCTCAGAAAGCTGGAATCTTATTTTTCTATCTTTTCTGTAGTTCAACAAGGTCTCAGGAGGGAGGGGCCCTTGCTATCTCATAATCTTAAAACCACAGTGAAAGCTGTAATTCATTTAACTTCTAAACAAACAGATACATTTTTCCTGTTCTGTGAATAGATATCTGATTTCAGCCCTTGGAAACCATTCAAACTTAGAAGTTGCTATAGTGTATATCTGTTTGTGTGTCTCTTCATATACTTTCCAAGGTATGCTAAGACATCTTACACGCATAGAAAGCTATTCATAAGTAACTAAGGGGCGATTAATAAAGTTAAAAAAAAAAAATTCTTAAAGGGATAATCCACTGCCCAAAGCAAAATACATAAACATTGTTTAGTAGATATAGGCCAAATGAAAACTTCCAGGTTTTTTATAATGCATTTTTTCATTGTGGTATATCTAAAAATTACTTGCAAAACCTGCAGATCTCTTTGCAAGCCCTCCTCTTCTAACCCCGCCCAAACTTTCTGTGACTGTCCAATCATAGACTTCCCAATGCAGCTCAATGTGTTTACAAGGCAGGTTCTTTAGGAAACTCTAGTCTCTTGCGTTTTAGCTCCACTGAGCTAACCAAAACAGGTGACTGACAGCCATGGGTTTGTAACCAGATTAATTTATAAAAGTGAACATTTCTATTGAAATCTGCACTTTTTGAAAAATGAAAAAATAGGACTGTGATTTTACAGGCAATTGTATGCAATGGATGGGTTACATAATAACATAGTAATATAGGTTGAAAAAAGACTCAAGTCCATCAAGTCTTACTGTAGTGATGTCAGTGCCTGAGTGACATCATATTCCTGCTCTCGGCATCACTACAGAGGGCACGCGAGGGAGCAAAGAGTAACTGGGGACACGTCAACAGAGATCCGTCGTTGCTACTGCCACCTGCCTCCACTCTTCCTCTCTCTTTGAGGTGCCCTAAGGTGGTAAACCGGCTATCTCCTGGGATCCCTGTGACGGCCATTAACCTGCTCCTTATGGCGTGCCCCACTTTCTGGTGGGCACCGTGAGGAGCTGTGCGCAGATCATTGTGTCATTGTGTGTGTCTGTTAGTGAGTGTATTTGCCAGTGAGTGTGTCTGTCTGTCATTGTCTGTCATTGTGTGTCTTTAAGTGTGTGTGTTTTAAATCAGTGAGATTGTGTGTGTCTGTGTGCTTAAATATCATTCATGTATATGTCACCACTTATTTGGCCAAGAGCTCGTTTTGCAAATTCTGTAGGTGACATGACATCTCTCCTCCTTTCCAAATAATGTTTGCTATATTTGTGTCAGCTGAATTTGATTTATGTGTAAGAAGCATTTATGTATAAATTACAATTTATTGGACTGCAATCACTGTTTCTGCCCAAGTTGGGGAATTAACACGTTTGCCCAAATACAGTCAACAAGCTACCAATATTATATCTTTTGGCTGAATAAAAGATCTTTTTTTTTTTTTTCTGGATTAAATTGCTATTTACTGTGGTGAAGGTGGAGCTGTGTGCACCGGTGTACACAGTTGCCCCCTATTGCTTTCTATGGACTGTCTGACATACCAAAATGGGCATTAGCAGACAGACTTGTCTGTCTGGCTGACATTGCAATAATACTGTTGTGTAACTACTAATACTACACTATCACATAGAAATAGTGCAATGTTGTGTTATAAACCACGAGAGAGAGAGAGAGAGAGAGAGAGAGAGAGAGAGAGAGAGAGAGAGAGAGGCTGCTCTGCATCAAAATTATCGAGAAACTATTTCAGATGCAATCAAATTCAGTGCAATCAAAATTTGGGATCAGGAGAAAATTTCTTCACACACCAACTAAGAAAAATCAGAGTGAACAGTGAAGTGAACATCAGAACTGGACAATGGCACAATGTTAGAAGATTGTCTGGTTTGATGAATCACATTTTCTTTTAGATCATGTGGATGGCCAGGTGTGTGTGTGCATTGTTTACCTGGAGACAGGGCCGCCATCAGGGGGTGACAACCATGACGGTTGTCACGGGCCCGGCGGTCCTGGTGGGCCCCACTTTCCCTCCCTGCACATATAGATAGTGAATATCGCTATGTGTGCAGCCGCGGGCCCCCGGCTCCCTGTTACCGCAGAGGGCGCCCAGCACACTGCGTCTACTCTTCTCTAATAACTCTTCCGAGACCCGGTTACCATGGAAACGCTCCGCAGGTCTCTCAAGAGTTATTGGAAGAGAAGAGTAGATGCAGTGTGCTGGGCCCCCTCTGCGGTAACAGGGAGCCGGGGGGCTCCCCCATGCCACCGAACCACCAGGGATCATGGAATCTCCCCCCTCCCTGGACACAGGTAAGCAGGGAGGGGGGGAGAAACATTTAATTTAATATAAAATTTAAAAAAATTAATGGGAAAATGCCCCCCTCCCCCCCCAGTTTGCACATTTACACACACACACTGCGTGCGCCAACACAACACGCACACTGCGTGCGCCAACACGCACACTGCGTGCGCCAACACGCACACTGCGTGCGCCAACACGCACACTGCGTGCGCCAACACGCACACTGCGTGCGCCAACACGCACACTGCGTGCGCCAACACGCACACTGCGTGCGCCAACACGCACACTGCGTGCGCCAACACGCACACTGCGTGGGCCAACACGCACACTGCGTGGGCCAACACGCACACTGCGTGGGCCAACACGCACACTGCGTGGGCCAACACGCACACTGCGTGGGCCAACACGCACACTGCGTGGGCCAACACGCACACTGCGTGCGCCAACACGCACTCTGCGTGCGCTACACACTAACACGCACACTCTGCATACACTATACTGACACACTCTGCATTAACTGTACACACATCATCCACTACACAAACATCCTGTATTCACAGTACACACACTACATCCACCACAAATTGAAACACT
This sequence comes from Pelobates cultripes, assembly GCA_933207985.1. NCBI lineage: Eukaryota > Metazoa > Chordata > Amphibia > Anura > Pelobatidae > Pelobates > Pelobates cultripes. The sequence goes on from OW240913.1 coordinate 141,149,674, forward strand.
CTGCATTCACTATACACAGACACTGAGTGAAATAGACACACTACATCCACTACAGACACTGCATCCACTAAACACATTTCATCTAGTACATTTAAACACTACATCCACTACACACACACCACATCACTGTACACACACTTCATCCACTACTCAAACACACTCTGCTTTCACTATACACACTGCATCCGCTACACAAACACACACTCTGCAGTATCTAATACACACAAACACTACATCCATTACACACATTCTAATTCACTTCCACTATACACACCACATTCAGTCCTGCATCATTGTCAGCGGACTAGGTAGGGTGTGGGCGGGCCCAGGAGGGGGGGGGGCGCCCCAGACCTTGTGCTTTGTCAGGGGCCCCAAAATTTCTGATGGCGGCCATGCCTGGGGATGGCAGCAGGAAAAATGATTGCCAGTGGAGGCTGGGTAATGTTTGGCTGGGAAACCTTGGGTCCCGGCATACATGTTGTTGGTACTTTGACACGTACCACCTACCTGAAGATTGTTGGTGACCACGTACAGCCCTTCATGGCAATGATGTGCGCCTTTTGGCAGTGACCTCTTTCAGTAGGATAATGCATCCTGCCATACTGCAAAAAATGGTTTAGGAAAAGTTTGAGGCACATGACAAAGAATTTAAGGTGTTACCTTGGCCTCCAAATTCCCCAAATCTCAATCCAATTGAACTACTATGGGATGTGCTGGAACAACAAATCCGATCCATGGCAGTCCCACCTCACAAGTTGCAGGACTTAAAGGATCTGTTGCTAATTTATTGGTGTCAGATATCACAAGACACATTCAGAGGTCTTGTGGAGTCCATGTCTCGATGCATCAGGGCTGTTTTGGCAGCATGAGGAGAACCTACATGATTTTAGGCAGATGATTTTAATGTTGTGGCTGATCAGTGCATATCCTAGGGCACAAACAAACACGGGATTAAAGGAATACTGAAGTGTTAGAAATACAAACCTGTATTCCTAACACTTTAGTGCCCCTGCCCCTTAAATGTAGGTGTGTGTCCTGTTTTCAATAAAAAGAGGTCAAAACAGGATTTTTGCTCACCTTTTTATAGTACTGAGGATTCTTCAGTATTGTTTCCCTCACTGCCTCCTCAACAATGGTCAAATCCAATGCTCCTAATAAAGGGACCTCATTGGGGACCTGATACGCATGCACGGTCAGACCACATCCATGTTTTCCCATTAGGAGGGCTTTCGACTAAATGACAGTTCTATAAAAACTACAATGTTTTACAGGGTTAAAGGACCACTTCACCCAGGCCGCCGCTGACACACACGACATTTTAAAAAGTTAGTGCAGAAATGGAAAGGTTGAAGGTTTAATTCAGGAAAAGCCATATGTTGCCTGTCAATGTCAATCAAAGGGTAAATAAGACACCTTATTACTCATATTTTCAAACTTTCTTTGGAGCTAGCAGACAGTGCTAACTAAACAATCTGCTGACTACAGCTATACAGTACGCAGGGAACAACTCAAGAGCCACTGTAACCTTTTAGGGAGAAGGGAAAGTCTATATAATCAATAAAGGGACAGATGGAAATTGTCATTTCTCCATACATTCATTCATCCATACAATGTTTTACACCCTGCACACATTCTGCTGCCATTCTTCACATAATTTCTGTTGGTAAGATTTTTTTATTTTTCTTTCTGTAATATTCATTCAATACACATTTTATTTTTGTCATTGTTTCATTTATGAAGCAATATTTATGCCGTGCCCTTTGGGTCTTCGGACACACTGAATTATTATAGTGATAGTTAAAAGTTATCAGCTAGAATAATTAAAGAAAATGAACTTGCAACAGGACCCCTAAAAACTATAAACACTATAAACTATAAATGACAAGCAACAGACGTCTGTCGGTAGCGTCTATTAGACTTGAAGGGTGTCATGGTGGCCTATATTGAAGGAACTGTAAACCGACATGGGTGACTTTAATGGTTCTTTAGTTTGGCCTGAATTGGAGAAAGGAATACTGAATTCTTGCTTGTAGTAGCAGAATACCCAGAAGAGAGAGAAACAAATGCACATAGTATAAATCACTTTTAGAAATAACATATACTCGGTAGATAGATGAAAGGTATCACACTCACGTGATTTGGAGCGTTATTCTTGGCTCCAATGGATATAGCGATGGTGCTACAATCCCTGTCCGTGATTGAATGTATATTCCAAAGAGGATAACATGTGAAGACAAAAGAAGTGCAGTTATAATTAAAGGAATACTCAAGACAATCAAGCCGTAGAGCTTTATGGTTTTGGAGCATGTCATATTTGTGACAGTTGCTAAAAGTGCTGAGTTCAATAAAAAGTTACTGAGACAGCCAGAGTGATTTTCTTTTGTGCTAGAGCCGACTGCCTTACCCCCTTCTCAATGAGCTGTACTACAGAGATAATCTGCTTAAACAGAGAGAACAGAGCAACTCTCGCTGACTCAACATTAAATAGAATTTAAAATATAAAAAATGTGTGGGTATCCTGGACCCCAAAAATACTGGCAAGGGGCTGACGAGTGAGGCTTACTTAATTTTTCACCTCATGCATTCTGGAACACTTAAACCGCTCTGCAGGGCACCAACAATTGAACGCTATGAGCACTGCATAGCACGTCCTAGCAATTGGGCACTCCCTGAAGCCTTTATACTTAACCTCCACACCAGATCAGGTCAAGGGAACTGCTGGGCAACCGAGACAGTCTCCTTGCAGCCACTCCCACCAGGGAGTGACAGAAGGCGAGTATTTTGCATTAACTTTCTTTACTTAGCTCCATAGCAGCAAAGAAAACATAGAAACAAAGCACCAATCAAAAATAAGTAATGTGTATATAATGCAGGGAATACCTAACCATCTCCTCTTTGTTAATGCAGCAACAAAGTCATAACAGAAAAAAACACTGAAGAAGCAGGATAACTTAAAATCAGCTTTCTGTAGAACGAGGACTGTGGCAACTGGACCATCAGAAAATGTAACAGACTTAGTTATATGGTAATAAATGTGTGCAGCAATGAAATAACTTAGAAAGTGAAACAGCCAATGTAACTAAACTGTATATAATATTATATATCCGATAGGTAACGTATAGAAAACGAAAAAAAATGAACGAAGAACATGAGCAAACATACTAAAACAACTCCATCATGAACAAAAAAAAACATGATAACAAAGGGAAAGGAAGGGAAAATACTCGCTTCCTGTCATTACTAAAATTAAGATTATTAATATACTAAAGCTGACAGGAGGCTTTATATTTCACATTTTTAATGCTGAGATATAAGAGAAAAAGCATCAATAGAAGAGGGACAAAAATAAAAGGTCCAAAACGTATCCTCCCTAGACTAGTCCACCGAATGTAATATATCTGAAATCAAAGCTCCCACTAAAAAAAGCATAAGAGACCCCAACATCCTGAATAGAATGCACGCCGAATAAAGAGTGAATACCAATTATAGGAACCACCATATCCACTTGGCAATAGTAGTGACCGATATAGACCTATGTCGACGAACATAGGAGATAAGAAGTTGTCACGAAGGGGAGGACCACAGGAGCATGGTAACCTCCACATAAAGGTGTTCAGCAGAGACCACACATAATTCCGGGTCCGAAACGATAAAAATGATACCAATTAGAAATCTGACTTTGTGTGAGGAGAAATCCTGAAACCGATGAAAAGAAACCAAACACAGGAGAAACTTAAACTAGCCTGCAATTGACACAGAGAGAGTCTGTCATTAGTCGGTCAGTCCCACAAAAAACTAGAAAGACAGAAACTTTTCAAGTAAGAATACTTGGGACGAGGGGACTAATGCCTCTCAGAAACTGACAAACAAGTGGATCCTTGCCAATAGGGATCACTTGCACCAGGGCATGAGCTGCCAAGATAGTGGAACGCACCACATTTATAGATTAATAGGACCTGCTCGATGAAAAAAGAGTTGAGAGAGCGTTTAGGATACAGGGAATTTAAATTGTTTGAGACCCTGTTCTACACACCAGCCAGTCCAGGAATTCCAAGTGGAGAGGTAACGTCTCGACCCCGGGGCCAAAGAATATCATGGGAGGTCCCTAGCAGCCTGCCTTAGTTCACGGGCATGCCATGAACCCCTGAAAGACTTCAAGCCATTAGAAGCCAGTGTACGAGTACTCCCTCTTGGGACCGTTAGGAGCATTGGGTAGTATGGTAGGAGGTGTGGGTTGTCACATTACAGCTCCAAAATATCCGGGAACCATGGTTGGCAATTAGGTTTAATATCACCTGCTGTGACCAAACATGATGAGGACCCTCGCAATCTTGGTTAGAATAATAATGTTCAGGTGTGCTTGAGCTGAACACTTGAAACAGCTGAACTGGCTAGGGGTTTAAGTGTTACTTTTGACTGCATGTTATTAAAATGTTAAAAATATGGCTAAGTCAAAAGAATGGTCCTCACAGTTAAGAGAAGAGATTCCTGCCCTTCACAAACAAGGAACAAGGAACAGCATGCAAAAAGATAGCAAAAGCACTGAATGTTCATAGACATATACAGTTGGAAGCATAGTTTGCAAGTTCAAAGTTGAAGGAACAGTGGTGACACTACCAGGATGGGGCAGAAAAAGGAGCTATCAATGGCAGCAACAAGATTTCTGAGAAGGCAGGTTGTGAAAAACCCTCAAGTGACTGCAAAAGACATGCCAACAAGGCAATGATCCCAAATATACCTCAAATTCCACCAAGGCTTCATTGCAGAAGAAGTCCTGGAAAATTCTACAGTGGCCACCACAGTCACCTGACTTGAACTTGAATATTACTGAACTGGAGGACATTGCTCACGAGCAATGAGTTAAAGGGACACTCCAGGCACCCAGACCACTCCTGCCCATTGGAGTGGTCTGGGTGCCAACTCCCACTACCCTTAACCCTGCAAGTGTAATTAGTGCAGTTTTTCATAAACTGCACTAATTGCCTTACAGGGTTAAGTCCTCCTCTAGTGGCTGTCTAGGAGATTCCGGGTTCTTAAAACACTTTTTAGTGTTTTAAGACATGCTGGACATCCTCACGCAATGCATGAGGACCTCCAGCGTCGCCAGAATCCCCATAGGAAAGCGTTGTTCTCGTGCACGCACGGTAATTGCCGCGCATTAGGAGGATAGTTGGCGGAGCCTGACCCAGCACCGAGGGACATCGGTGCTGGATACAGGTGTGACGGAACCGCTGGCACTCCGACTGAGTACTTCCGCCAATCGATGCTCCTAGTGCTCGCTGAGGACTCCAGCACTCCAACCGACACCATCAGCACTGCAGACCTCACTTCTGGCGATGCAACTGCGCCGAGGTCTCTGCTGTCTCCACCCACCCTGGACCCAAGGCCAGGATCCAGCTCCCAGTGGGTGAACCTCTCTTTCCCCAGAGAGCAGGAACAGGAACAAGCTCTTAGCAGAACTTAGTGATCATACCCTGGGGAGTATAGTGATTATAGCAATCCCCAGAGTGTATTTCTCCAATCCCCCGAGTGTATTTCTCCAATCCCCCAAACATGAGCCAAGGCTTAATGCTGGAACAAGACTGATTTACTGGCACACAGAACTCACAATTTATGCAAAACAAAACTCCTCCTCTGGGCCAGGCTAGATAATTGAGTTTCTACAATACACAAAGCTCAATTATCTGCTGGCCAGAAATAATACAGTTTCATAAAACACACAGGGACCCCAAAACATGCAATAACCCCATAAAAAGTATATCCTTGGAACCTGGGGATCTGGGTGAACCACATATCCAAAATTCACCCAGATCCGTTCAGTACTTTGGAAAATACAGTTTAATGCAGATTCTGCAGAACATATACAGGCTAAATGAAAAACAATCACTGTATAATGTGTCCCCTGCTGTATAATCCAAAACCACTGCACGGTGTCTCTGTGCACCAAATACTGGCGAGATGGCACCGTGCTGAAAAGTCCAAACAGTGTCTGAGTTAAAATGGCCACCATCCATTGTTCTCACCATGTGCTTCTCATACAGGAAATGGTGGCCACCCAGTAACTCCACAGTATGTCCCCAGATGGTTCTTAAAGGGCCAGCAGCAGCACAACACAAATCCATTATGCCCAAATCATGTCTTTTAAAGGGCAATACATCCCAGGGGCCATAGTCACAGGGCAAGAGGCGGGCAAGCAGTCTTCTCCAGGCACAAGTGGCGAAGGGCACTTCGTCACAACAGGTAAGTCACTGAAGGGGGTTTTAATCCCCTCAGCAACCTGGGATGGGAGGTGGGAGGGAGAGGGGACCTGAAGTGCCAGGAAAACGGTTTGTTTTCCTGGCACTGGAGAGTCCCTTTAAGATTTCTTAGGAACGCTGCCAGAAGCAATGGATCTTGTTTGCAGCAGGTCATAACAGCAAAAGTGTGCTCTACTTAGTACTAAAGATGCTTGCCAAGAAGGGGTTGAATAATTTTGAGACTGGAGAAGTCATTATCAGTTGCATTTTCAGTTGAATTTGGGGAAACGACTTGAAGCATTCATTGTGTTGAGTTATTTCAATTGCTTTTGTTTGGTTTGTTCATTGCAAACAGCTGAAAGTCTGCAAATTTTGTCAAAAAACCCGGTTTTCAATGGGGATTAAATAATTTTGAAAAACACACAAAAATACTATCTTCAGAACCAGAAAAAGTGTCAAATCTGGTGGTATGAAAAAAACAAAAAACCTACTATCCCTCACACAGCAAAATAACAAATTAACACATTAAATCTATCTACATAATAGGTAATCCTGAATGAGACCAGTAGATGGAGCCTATAGCAGGTAGCTTTGTTAACCGGGGGCAGGCTTTTAAGTGTGCACATACACTTGGAATCAAAGGTAAAACTAAGTAGCAAATAAGAAATATGGTGTAGTCAAATCCATTCTCTACAGGCCTGTAGCAGGGATAAAACACTTCTACACAGAAAAAAGTAGAGAATGTAACAAGTATGAGTATAGACGTGCCACAGATATAGACCAATAATGCTAATAAATAGGATCAAATTTGCACTTGATATTCCAAGAGACCCAACCTGTCCAAAGCTAAAAGGCAGTTAATCTAGATTGTCCCTGTAAGGAATAAGCTATAGGAACTAGAAATGTGCCCTTCAAAGAGAGGAGTGAATATCAGATATCCTATGTATTGAAAGGTAGAATAGAGATAGAGTTAACCAATTATATTATATAGAATAATGTATAGAAGTTCTTCATGTGCATAAAACAGTGCACAGTGTAAATGCTTAGTGACGCCCGATGCACATTTCAGTGCACTAAAAGTGGCACCTTTGTTAGGGGCCAACTGGCACCTTTTAATGCACCAAATCAAGTGTCTGGCGTCACTGACCATTCACACTGTGCACTGTTTTATGCACATGAAGCTCTTCTATACCTTATTCTATATAATATAATTGGTGAACTCTATCTCTAACCTACCTGTCAAGTTAGTTTTACAGAGAAAGAGGGACTTTCCTGCTACCTTTAATTCTGTTTTGTCTTACCTCTTCATGAATATTTGACTACTTTACAGCTAAACAGGAATAGGTAGGATTCTATCCTAATGGCACATCTCTAGTTCCTATAGCTTATACCATGCAGGGACACTCTAGGTTAACTGTCTTTTGGCATTAAACAGGTTAGGTCTCTTGGAAAATTAAGTGCAAATTTGATACTATATATATTTTGAAAGTCTCTTTTATTTTTGCATATTTCTTCTATTCAAACAAATATATATGATTTATATATATAAAACACTTAAATACGTCAAAACATGCAAAAATAAACTGAACAGAACAAGTACGTGCATACAACCACCATAGGAAATGTTTATGACATGCACTTTGATTTCATCTTTCTCCATTTCCCTTTTTTCTCTATCGTTTTCCTTCTTTTTTTTACCCTTACCTTTGTTCTACGTTTCCTCTGCTTCCCTCTGAACACATTCATACCATCTGCCTCTGAGACATGCAAAGACTCTAATATCCAGTAATTAACCACCCACTGATATCTTACAAATTCTACTTGTATTGGGCTATATTATCAGCCCTGTATAGTCTGCTTTTTAAGCTTCAAACCTATCCAGGACAGCTTTCCATTTATTAACTTTTGACATTCCATAGGAATTATTTTGGTGATACCCAATTAAATTTTACATCGATCTAATGTTCGAGTTTTTATTTCATTCCATTCTGGTATCATATTACATTTCCAATTTCTTGCTAGTACCATTTTTGAGGCCATCAAAATATGTTAGAATCATTCTATTGTCTATAGACATCATTGGCCAGTCCAAATGCAAGAGAAAGCTCTCTGGTGTAAAAGACATGTTCACTCCACATAGTATGTCTATCTGGTCTTTAAAGGACCACTATAATGCCAGGAAAACATACTCGTTTTCCTGGCACTATAGTGCCCTGAGGGTGCCCCCACCCTCAGGGTCCCCCTCCCGGCGGGCTCTAGGGGGAGGAAGGGGTTAAACTTACCTCTTTCTCGGGGCGTGGCCTGTACTCCGACCGAGATGGCCGCTTAGACTCTGAGCTCCGCCGCACCCGTACCTTCATACAGCGATCCCACATCAGCCAGTGCAACAAATGGGTCGCAACCGCCGCTCCGACCACCCGCAAACCCAGAGGGATCCCCAGCCGGGCTCGCAGCAGGGACCAATGGACGGCTTTCTGCAGCCGCCACGTGGTAATGGCGGCGGGAATGAAAGCCCACCCCCGGCCGCACAGCACTCAGCCCAGGCACCGGGGGGTGACCCCACGGCCATAGAAAGGATTGGGGAAGAGCTGAGGAACATAGCAGCAGCCATGGCGACCAAGGCAGACCTCCTAACCCTGACCACTACCATTCAGGACGCCCTGAGGGCAGAAATGGCGGGGCTCCGCACGGAGGTGACTACCCAGGCAGGCCGCATCCAGGCATTGGAGCAAACAGCAGAAACCCACTCTACCAGGATCAACGCGACGGACGTCGCCATAGCCAGGCAAGGGGACATGATCTTGCATATGCGCAGGAATCTGGAGGACCTCGACAATAGAGGCCGCAGGTGCAACATCAGGATAAGGGGGATTCCTGAAGCTGACGAAGGAGAAAACGCGGCAGAGGTACTGACAAATCTATTCCGCACTATCTTACACACCGATGCACCGCAAACGTTCGAATTTGAAAGGGCACACAGGGCCCTACGCCCGCGATCTGCTGAGGATGGTCCAAGGGATATGATCTGTTGCCTGCACTCGTTCCCTATCAAGGACACAATAATGAGAAAGGCCCGGGAACGCCCCACGTGGCCCTTCCAGGGCACTCAAGTATCCCTATACAATGATCTCTCTCCATACACGCTGGAAGCTCGGCGAGCACTTAAACCGATAACCACTGCGCTGCGTGAACGCAATATTAAATACAAATGGGGATTCCCCTTTGCCTTAATGGCCAGACACCAAGATAACTGGCTGGCTGCCAGATGGCCTGATGAAATACCGCGACTCCTTGACACCTTGAATATGCCTCATATCCAGTTTACTGACTGGCTGCTGGACACCTCTAGGCCGGTCCAAAGGCAACAAAGAGCAGCCCGCAGACGGGGAGAGCGATCACCGCCCGGACCTCCACCACGGAGACGCATGGGGAGAGGAGAACAGGCCGAGTGAGTACAGTACATCATGCCGACGACCGGCTCCTGGCAGCACCTGAAAAGGTAATACACCACCTCTGACTTACACACGGGTCCCCCCACCAACCGACAGAAATCGGAGGACAAAGGGAGCCACACGCACTTGCCTAAGGGGGGGGGGGGTTTGGGGGAAAGCGGACATTTCGCCACCCTCTCCCCTCTCCACACATGCACATGACAATTATAAAGTTTATTTTGGGAGGAGGGTTACTGGGGTAAGGGGTAAAACGGGACTGCCACGGGTTGTGATTCCGAGGTCAAGGATGAAGGGGATTTGGTCTTCGACATGACAATCCGGCGACACAATACCCAAAAGTAGCGTTCCACATGACGAAATTGTGTCCACCAGGGGAAACGTGCATGGGCCTTTTATATTGGGGGAGATGAAAAATGGGACTCTGGAGGGTTTTCTGCTCCGCCTCTTTGTGTTCATTTAAGCACCCCTTGGACACCTTTGGGAGGGACGGGAACAGGGGGGGCGGGAGAACACAACGAGACATTGGGACACTATACGCTGGGAGGCGACCGACTACCCAGCCACTACTGGACCACCAGGCCGCCGAGAGATGTACTGGTTTCACCATGTGAGGCTATACCCCGTGTTGCCATTGACCCCCACGCCCGGATACGAACTGACATATGCTCATGGGATGTAAGAAGGGGTCATAGACAGGTTACCGGAATAGAAAGCTCATATAGTATTCAGCTAAGGCCCTCCTTACGGCTGAATGGCGGGGTCCCAGTAAGGCTTCATTGCATGGACCAATGAATAATACACTACGCTGAACCCCCCCACATGAGTGAAGGGTAGACTAGAGACAACCAACCAACAGGGCACACTGGGACACTGACACGTAGCCAAAGACAGACGAATATTCACGACAGACAAATGGGAACTACCCAAAGATCAACCTTGGGAAATAAGGGAGGGGGTTGAGACCTAGGGAAAAGGACCCATAAAGTTACGCTCACATGGGCAACCCCACATGACAGACAAATACAGGTAGGGCGGGAGAAGGAAGTAGGGAGAAGACGACTATCCCAAAGCCAACACCCATACTAGAAGCTATGAGACGACAAAGGGGGGGGGGGGGGTCTTTTAAAAAAAAACAGGGGGGCCCTCACACGCTAAATGATATAGACACCACCCATGAAGAGCACGACTGTCACGGGTCCACGGGGGGGGGGGCGGGATGTCCAGCTAGACGAGACTTAGACAGCTACATAGTGATAAGGGATGGAATATGCTGCCGACGCTGGGGGCGCCACCTCCACCACCCCCCAATCACGTACTGACACCGGGTACAAACCTAAGAGGCCCACAGAGGGATACGACCGTGGCCCATACCCTGTGACCTGAGAAGCAATGAGGTGACGTAGGGGAGGGGAGAAAACACCACGTTAGGTGGAGAGCTGATAGTAGCAATTCCCCACTCACACCTTGGGTGACTTGACGTATAACCCTGCGACAGCTTGGGGGGAGGGGGGACCTGGAAGGGGGTTCGAGACACAAGCCATGGGAGTTCCCCTGGCTCACACTAAACTGCCAAGGAGCCGGGATAGAACGCAAATACATGTGATCTTGCTTATGAAAAATATACCCGATATTGTTACACTGTTGATTTGGGCTTTGGCCAAATGTTTGAAATGGATCTTATATACTACTCAAGAATGTTAACTATCACGGGAAGCGGCGGATACGAGCTCTCCGAAAGAGACACACACTCTTTTCCACTTGGACGGGTACGGACCACTCACCTCACACCACACTCGTGCCCATACACATACGGCGGAACCCCACGGGCTCTGACCCTCTGGTCTGGTTACCAAGGCGAACCCACGGGGCTGCTGTCCGTAGCACGAGCCACCCCTTCACCAGGGGTAGATCAACCGAGATATCTCCTATCCCGGTTACAGTGCCCATCTATCTGGGCAACTGTTCACTCTCTCTTCTCTCTCCCTCTTCTCTATCCCTAATCTTCTTCTCTGCTCTTCTACTACTCACTCTCTTTTATATCATCCCCCTCCCAGCCCTTCCTCACTACTGCTCCTTTATCTGGGGGGGCACGGCGGGGGTCCGGGTCCCTAGCGCGGGCTGAACACAACAAGGGGTGGGCACCAAGGGATGGCCAACAGCGCTGCATCCAGGGACGCGAGAGCGTATCGCCCCGCTCCCCTGACTGTCCTCACCCTTAACTGTAGGGGCCTGAATGCGCCTGAACGAAGATCTCACATATTGCGAGAGATGAAGAGAAGGCACATACAAATCGCGCTACTGCAGGAAACACATTTCCGAAAGAACGCCGCCCCCAAACTCCAGAATAGACACTACCCGATCAACCATTTCTGCGATCACCCTATGACCAGAAAAGCGGGCGTTGCCATATTGATTGCTGGAGACCTGGAATTTCAACCGCTGGACAGCATGCAGGACGACCAGGGTCGCTTTTTATTTCTAAAGGGGACAATTGCAGGGCTGCTCTACACTCTCGCTAATGTCTACACACCCAATAAAAGACAAGCTCAGTTCCTCAGGACAACGCTAGATAAGCTTAAAGGTTTCTCCGAGGGCACGCTAGTCCTTGGGGGTGACCTTAACGCAACCCTAAACCCCATCGTGGACTCATCGACGGGCCACAGTAGCATCAACCAACTTCATATACGCTCCATACAAAGGGCCTTAGGAGATATGGATCTCGTGGACTGTTGGCGGACTCTCCATCCTACTACTAGGGATTATACCTACTACTCCCCGCTGCATAACAGATACTCGCGTATCGACTACATCTTCATAAGACAAGTAGGACTAACGCGCCTAATCTCCGCAAAAATTGACCCAGCGACGTGGTCAGATCATGGCCCTGTGACCGTTGAACTCGAATCACCACTCTTCCGACCCTGCACATGGACATGGAGACTCAACGAGGCCCTCCTTCTTGATCAGGAGGCTCGGGGGCAAATATCGGAAGAACTAACTCACTATTTTCAGGAAAACGACACGCCAGGAACCTCACCGATCTCTATCTGGGAAGCGCACAAATGCGTGATTAGGGGCGCCCTCATTCGGATCGCATCTAAAAAGAAAAAGGCAGCCACCCGAGAAATGGCAGAACTCTACAAATCGATCACGACACTAGAACAGCAACACAAGAGGACCCAACTAATGGAAACTTATGGGGAACTAATGCAAGCCAGACGCCAACTGAGAGATCTCCTTACAAAACGCCACCTACGTTCGCTACAACAATCTAAGGGTTTTTTTTTACACCCATGCCAACAAGGGAGGCAAATACCTAGCACGGCTTCTAAAAGGCAATGCCCCTCGCACGCAGGTCCGCACCCTGCGCCTGCCTTCGGGCGCCTCGACGGCATTTCCTGACCAAATAGCCGAAGAATTCAGGCGCTACTACCGATCACTGTACAACCTACAGGACCGGGAAAGAGGGGAGGACGGGAGAGCCGACCATAGCAGTACACAGGAATACCTAAAAGAGACTGTGACGAAAACAATACACCCAGATGCCGCAGAAGAACTGGACGCCGAGATTACAGCAGAAGACATCCAGGCAGCCCTGAAATCTACCAAAACGGGAAAGGCTCCAGGCCCAGATGGCCTCTCCTCTGGATATTACAAGACCTTCTCACCGATCCTGCTGCCATGGCTGACTAAAGCCATCAACGCAGTGGCCGAGGGGGGAAAATTTGGAAAAGAATCCCTGGCAGCTATAATAACTGTACTACCAAAACCTGGGAAAGACCCGACTGCCTGCGGAAGCTACCGCCCGATATCCTTGCTAAACGTGGACACTAAGCTGTTCACGAAAGTTCTAGCGACTAGACTTCAAAGGGCCCTCCCATCACTGGTTCACGAGGACCAAACGGGGTTCATCCCCGGTCGGGAAGCAAGAGACAGTACCCTGAGGCTATTCGCAATACAACACAGAGCGAGAACGGCGCGAAAACAACTTCTATTACTCTCCACGGATGCCGAAAAGGCCTTTGACCGGGTGAAATGGCCCTACATGCTTGCTACCCTAACCCAAATGGGGATGGGACCCAGACTCCTCACATGGATACGCGCACTATACCACGAACCAAAGGCCGCGGTGAGAGTAAATGGAGCGCTCACAGCACAGTTCGAGATCTCTAATGGTACGCGACAGGGCTGCCCACTTTCACCATTATTATTTGCCCTATCTCTGGAACCCCTATTACAGACAATTAGACAACATCCGGACATTCAGGGTCTATCCTGGCGGGGAACGGAACATAAGGTGGCCGCATACGCGGACGACCTTATGTTCTTTGTTACCAACCCCAGAATTACGATGCCTAACATCTTGGCTGTAACTGAACACTTTGGCAAAATGGCGGGTTTCAAGCTTAACCTGTCCAAGTGTGAGGTATTAAACATCACTTTACCGGAGGAGGAGTACGCAGCACTAGCAGCACTATTCCCCTTCCGGTGGTGTTCATGTAAAATGAAATACCTTGGGATATGGATAACGAAAGACCCGAAAGACCTGTACTCACAAAATTTCGCGCCGCTATTGAATACTGTACTGACGGACCTAACTAAATGGGCATATCCACAAGTCTCCTGGCATGGACGCGTTGCAGTCCTGAAAATGAACATCCTACCGAGACTCCTATATCTGTTCCAGACGACTCCGTTAGCAATACCCTCATCCTTCTTTGCCAAGCTGAAATCAGCAGTCATCCACTACGTCTGGAGAGGCGAACGCTCAAGACTCCGTCACGAAATCCTATGCTTGCCACGACATAGAGGGGGCCTGGCACTACCCGACTTTAAAAGATACCATCAAGCTACTGTCATGCAATGCATCCTTGACCTGCATGCAGATCCGCAACAACGCAAACAGTGGGTATCTCTGGCACAAGAGGGACAGGGGGCACACCTACAGGCAGCAGTGTGGGAGAAACGGATGAACGCAAACCTAGACCGGGCAAAGGAGGGAATTGTAGCACAAACGCTCATCAGCTGGAGACGCATGAGGGAACAGGTACACGTCTCGCCCACACCGAGCCCCATGATGTCTATCACATATAATGACGCAATAGGGGGTGGGCTCACATCGACATCCCTACCTTTCGGAGGAGGCCGCGAATACATCCCAATCATGAAGATACTACAAGACGGCAATATAAGGACCCTGGACTCCCTGCTGGGGGATACACCCCGGACCCATCTCATAGCATTCCGGTATATGCAAGTGACACACTTCTACAATCGCATGCGTGATAAAGAGCGCCTACATAGAGTCCCAACGTGGTTCGAGACACTGTGCGAGAGAGGCACTCCTATGGTGAAAGCAATATCCATATTTTATCAACACCTCTTAGTTGGACACCTCACGGAAAATGATACTTTCCGCAGACACTGGGAGACCATGCTCAACACTACCTTCACACCCACGCAATGGGAGACCGCCCTAATCTGGCAACACAAGAGCTGCACTAGCTCACTCTATCAGGAAACAAATTACAAAATAATCGCGCTATGGTACCGAACGCCAGCCCTCCTCCATAGGATCTTCCCATCAACCCCCCCGACCTGTTGGAGGTGCCAAGAGGAAGAGGGCACGATGATACACATCTGGTGGGAGTGCAACACTCTTGCTCCCTTCTGGGAAATGATACGACAAAACATAACCGAAGTCCTGGGAGAAATACCCACATGGACAGCAGCCTTGGCACTACTGCATATATCACAACTGCCGATACCAAGGTATAAAAAGTTGATATTACGCCATTTACTCAACGCTGCCAGGGCTCTGATCCCTATATATTGGAAAAAGACAGAGACCCCCAGCGTGGAGGAGTGGATTCGTAGGGTGGAGGGCATTCAGGGGGCGGAGGCGATGCAAGCATCTCTACTGAGCAGGGGAGATAAACATGCAGAACTGTGGCGCCCGTGGTTTACATTTATATCCAGGATTCGATAGGATGAATCGAGAGAAGCCTGCGGGGGGGGACCCGGGCCTTCGGTGTGAAGCCCTTATCTCCTCTCATAGCTAAATACTCTACCCTTAATCTTTTCCTTTCTTCTCTTTTCTTTTCTCTATCACGACTCTAGTGACTACAATCCAACCACTTTCCTTCCCATATACACACGCACACAACCAACTTAACATAGACACGCCATTGTCACATACCCCGAGGAAAAAACAAACAAGACACACTACCATTAGAGCTACAAAACACGGATATACAGTTAGAAGAGGTAGACCCACAAACAAACGCATGGCACAAGGACAGACAAGGTAGCACGGATAGGGTAACCATGACTCCCCACCACCTACCACAAACACTTTACCAAAACATAAGTTTAGCAAGTCCATAGGTATCTGACACGACGCATAGCTACCTAAAATATACTGCATACGACGTCAACCTTCATAGGTTCCCACACCCACTACGAACACCCACAAAAAAGCTAGGGAGAGCTCATGGCTGACCGATCACGTAATATAAATGCACTCTGAGGGGTAAAGACAGGAACTATGTACTAGTTAAGCAATATAATCTGAATGTTGGTTATCTAGATTGCCATAATGTTAAGTGGCAACGGAGTTGTTCTCAGGAACGAATGTTATGCTTGTGCCTTATTTGAACATATTGCAGCAGATACACACAGGTCGTACGTGACCTCAATCTGCTGAACACTGAATCGAATAAGCTGTATTACCATTACTCTACCTAATAAAAACAGATTTACAAAAAAAAAAAAAAAGACTTGCCATTTTGAAGATGCTCTGACACAGTTGTCTATATATCACTATTTTGCCCTTGTCAAAGTCACTCATAACT